>CM055098.1:10367245-11023051 GCA_029204225.1 Diphasiastrum complanatum | reverse complement strand
GAAGTTACAAGAAGATCGGTAGAAGGCAATGATGAATTTTGGTGATCGCACTGTAGTATTCTGCCTTTTAGTACCTATTTACATGGCTGCCACTCTATAGGCATTGAATGCAATTCAGGAGATTGCTTGGACAACCCAGGAGATTATGTTAAGAATTCCAAGGCGTGCTGTCCACAAGCTGTGGTAAAGAAGAATTTTCAAGTAGTAAAGGTGGCAAACTCATTATATCTGCAATACTTCCACTCTCAGCAGAGAATTGTCGCTGTGTTAGTGATTCTAACTGAGCTTGGAACGAACGTGGATGAATCACAGGAATGTGCCCAGAGTCGAAGTGAGACAAGATGTTATCAATGTTTGGGTCCAACTTCTCCAAGCCTTGTTTCCCAGGAAAGGAAGTCAATCCATTGGCAGCTGGCTGGAAATCAACAAGTAATGTACGATGTGAATTTGGAGAGAGAGAGAGAGAGAGAAAGAGAGAAAGAGAGAGAGAGAGAGCACATAATCTCAGAAGTCCCTCACCAAATATTGTACCTCGGATAGAGCACAGGAAGTGCTAATCAGTTTATCAGTGCCGTTTGTCTGAGTTGCATTGTGTGTCGTTGAGTTGGAATTTGAATCAGCAAGCAGTAGTTTCTGTTAAAGCAACAATGGTGTAAGTACTAACCATTTAAAAAAACATGTATTTTTTACATATACAAGTATGAATGTTGACATTGCTTTATCAAATGAATCTTTTCTTAAATTCGTATATGGGAGCCAACTTATATCAAGTACCAAAGGAACTATACAACTTTTCCTTTGCTTGGAAGAGAACAAAGCTCAATACTGAATCGGCTTGTCATTTTTCACGGTATCTTCCAGTAAGAGTAGAAACAAAATTGTTCAAAGCACTTACGAAAGTTTATATTGTCCATAAAAAGGTTCTACATACTTTATGTGGTACTCAAAGGAGACAACTTTGATGACTAGAATTGAAGAACAAGGCAATCAAGGCAGTCAGCTATATGCAAGCTGCTAAGTGTACAAGCTAAACACACATCTTGAAGTCCATCCGCGGCATCCACCTAACTTAGCCTAGAGTTAGTGGGTAGGCAAGTTCATATAGGACACTATGTTGGAAAGAGTTTGTACACAGAAGAAGATGGACTTTTGATAACTGGGAAAATTTGTGAGCTGTGATCTTGCTCCTATTGATGCCACTTGTGAAGAGCCTATACCTGATATCTGAAAGTCTTGAAATTCACCGTGACATCCATCTAACTAAGCCTAGTAGAATTCTGAATATAGATTCACCTAGCGTATGCCCAAAAATATTTTACTCAAATTACCATGTGGGACCTACTGTACTTGATCAGACTGTTCCGTCTGCTGTAGTTTGATCAACAAACTACGACTAAAGCATTTTATTTATGTACTTGTAAGTCTTAAATCAATTTGTTTGCTAGCTTGCATAGTCCTCTAGTTCAATAATTAATAGAAAGACGAACAAAAGAAAACACTGATAGCAAATCAACCTTGTCACAATTTAGCCATAGTTAGCCAACTATGGCAGTGAAATGGGAAACAGCGCATGAAACATTCCAGCTATCAATACATCAAGGACACAAGATCCCTATAATACTTACAGATAAATTTTTAAATCCCAATTCAGCATCAGCAATTGACTCCATGAAACAGCAATCAAAAGGCAAGTAGGATAGGGATGCAAACACTCACACATTCCTGGAAAATAGGACTTGCAATGTTGATAATGAGGTTTCTCATCAGTAACAGGACCTGCAGAATACACAAAAGATAACATTTTACGGGACAACAACAATGAGGAGATTTTTGAGATATTGAGGACTGTTTTCACAAACAAACTGTTGATACTAAGATTTATAACCTGATTCTTACCACTAGTGGTAGCAAAATGAGCACAAAATTGTGCACTTCAAGCACTCATCATATCCCAATAACTATCACAAAAGCCATCAAATCCTTTCAGACATACACACATTCACTGATTGAGAAAATTAAGACACTAATTTGGAGCACATTGCAAGCAAGACATGATGTGTCAAACATGCAGATACTGATCAAACTTCATAATATTAAAAATGGCTTAGAAAGAAACTCCATTATTTATACCTCGAAGGGTGTATGAGTAGTAGAGAGCAACAAATATGAGTCATTTGTGCTACTATTTTGTGTATGTACTATGAATGCATTTATGCAATGATATGCTGTCTTTTTGTTTTATCACGTCTACATAAAAACACATGTACCTCAGTGTTGTGGTTTTTAATTTAAAATGATGACTCAATTTAGACAATATGGTTGAGCACTAGACATAGAAAACTTGGATTACTTGTATCTACTACTATAGATTTCCCAATTGAGTAATTTTTTTTATGCATTAGCTGCTATGGTCAGCCATAAAAAATGTAGGGAAAGACATGATATTATGCACTCAGATTGGAATGACATTGTTTTTGACAATCTCTAAATCTCATGCATAAACAAGTGAACTTCCATGTCATATTCATAAAATTGAATTTTGACACATTTATCCCTAGTTATGCCCCAAGGGTTGACATGGAGTTTTGTGCAAATGTGCACAAAATTGTGCCTAAGACAACTCGTGTTAGAAGTATTCCGCATTTTTTAGTTCTTGTGAGTATTCAATCTTTCAGGTGCTGTGAAAGTAAACTAAAGCTTAACAGGACTGATGTAATTATAAAGAAACAACATCAGGCTAATCACAAACTTGCCATCTCTATCAAGGATGATGGACGTTTTCCTTGCAAAGTGAACAGTTTCACAATGGACGAGTTTAAAGAATGCTATTTTTGATTACATCAAAAACTTTAACTAGTTAGTCTTGATCATGAATATCATTTTAACAGGCCCCTGTAGAAGTTCTGAATTTAAGTGTCCCAAAGTAGAACTGAGCAGTGAGTTGTGTCTTAGAGGGTCCAATTCTTCATATCTATTGGGCAAAGGCTTACAAAAAAAAATTTATCCAAATTAAGCAACTTATTTCAGTTGAATAACTCGATCCAGGAGGATGTATTTAGCTATGAGCATACCGAGCAAAAAAACATAATTACTTTTGCTGTGAACATCATCAGCAAGGCATATAAGATTCCTACAAAACATCATTCTTACTGACTGCCCTAGTATTCCAAAAGCCAAGTTGAAGTGGATCTGAAGGAATGATTCCATCTGCTGATATTTCTTCTTTGAAACAAATGATACATGGTTAAGCTATATCGTGTACCATGGAGATCCTATTTATGGAATGTGAGGCTTAAGAACAGATTTTAAACTACATTAGCCCCTGGAAGTGGTTTATAGGCAAAACCTGATGATTTCAAAAGGTGTCTCTTTGTGGATTAAAATATAGATAAAATATGAGGTTTAGGAGGTTGGCAATGTAACTCTCCTGGTACTGTATTTGCACCTGTGAAAGTTACTTATGTGCAAAAGCTGATGTAGTAAAAAACATCTCTTTGTGAGATTGAAATATATTGAAATTGAAAGGCATTACACTGTGCTTACACAATAACTATTTATAGTACTAAAAGAGACAAAAGTCCACATCAAACCATCAGTCTCAAGATGACAAAACCTCACCCAGCATCAATTATGGTCTCACCAGTACCCAAGCATACGCAGATAATCTGGTTTCAAGAGAATCCAGATTTACTTGGGTCAAAAAGTGATGGTGTTAAAGGGTACTTACTCTGAAATGATCATCAAACCTTTGCACAAACATGGATTCAGGAAGGCATTAAAACAGTCACAATGCAAAGTTCAAAATTTATGTAAGTTCAATTAGGTCCTGTCAAAATGCAGAGTAGCACTGTAATATAGAAGAATTTCACAACCTAGCTATCTTCAAAATTTCTATGTAGGCCTTGAGATGAGATGCAATCACAGCATTTGATGCAACCTTCAAAAAATCTGTTGCAAAGACAATGTGTCTGTTGATTTGACAATTAGATCATGTTGTGTTAGTTTTGGTTAGTAAGCATTTCACATGACTGTCATCTACAGCTGTGTGTGTGTGTGTGTGTGTGTGTGAGAGAGAGAGAGAGAGAGAGAGAGAGAATGTAGGCTGTTATAGACAAAAAGCGATTCTGGAATTTTGATTGGGTCACGTGTGCCCTAAAACATCATCCACGAGCATTTGACGTGCAACTTCGAGAACAAAGAATGTTCTAGAAAGAGAATGTTCCAGAATCAAAGGCAATCTCGAAAGTTCGAGAGAGAGACACACCGTGAGCGATGGAGAGAGAGGTTCTGCGATATCCATAGTGAGAGACGTGTTTTTGTGAGAGACAGAGAGCGCGTGTTCTTGTGAGAGACAAAGAGCGCAAGCGAACGAGCGCTAGGATAGTTGATGCTTGAGAGAACGCGCGATCTGAGAGAGAGAGAGAGAGAGAGAGAGAGAGAGAGAGAGAGAGAGGGAGGTGTGAATTGTTCAATGTGTGATTCATTCATGAGAGAGAGAGAGCTCTGCCAGCAGAACGGGAAGGAGTGGAGGATTGTGATAACGACGATGAGGAGCAGAGGATCTTGATGAGGGAGAGCGTGAGAGGAGACAGAGGAGGGAGATAAGGTGAGTAGAGAGCGAGAGAGCGGATGGGTGAGCAGAGAGAGGAGGGAGGTAAGGTGAGCAGAGAGAGAGAGAGAGAGAGAGAGCGCACGCGCAGATGGGTGAGCGAGGGGAGAGGGATAGCGGAGAGAGAGAGAGAGAGAGAGAGAGAGAGTGTTAGATTTTCAGGATTTTTAGGGTTTTCAATTAGGGTTAGGGTTTTTTAAGGGTTGTGGGATAAAAAATAGCGATGAAGTGAGGTGTTGGAGAGAGAGAGAGAGAGAGAGAGAGAGAGAGAGAGACCGTGCATGTTGACTTCCAGCCATAACTATGAACTAACTAGCTACTCCAAACAGGAAAGAAAAGCCTATTGGAAATCGGAACACAAAAAATCATCACAGAAGCAGACTGGCAAGATAAATGGCTATATATCTATTTTGTGAAATTAGAATATATCCAATTTCACAAATGTAAACAGAGAAGTAATATCATATTAGCTGTAGGGGCATGCTCACCCTCTCAAGAGAGACTGTGCATGTTGACTTCCAGCCGTAACTATGAACTAATTAGCCACTCCAAATATTTAGCCTAAATGTGGGAAAGAAAACTCCCGGGAATTTTAAAAAAATTACTGGAAATAGGAACGCAAAAAATCATCACAGAAGCAGACAGGCGCAAATCTAGGTACATAACCAATCAAAGAAACAGTTTTTCATTGAGGTTTGGCAAATGTACCAATAGTGCTTTAGGTGAGATGACTGACTCATCACATTAATAATGCTTCCAATGTAAAGAAACCTTTACAAGGAAACAAGCATGTCATGAGCTATCCAAATTAACAAAATCTCAAAGATTTGAATTTTCATCTACATGATAAAATCACTACAACGTCTGAACTTGTGAGTAGCAAACAAAGGAGGCTGGGATTAACATGGTGTTGTGGCAAAATATAGAACATAAATAATCCCACCTAAGAAAGGAAAGATGCATTGAGTCAAATCCACAAAAGGTTACTCTATAGGCAGACCTTAAACCAAAACCAGGAATGAACCAACATAAATATCAGTCCGAAAATGGACTACAGCAACAATAAACTCGCACACAAAATCTGGCAACAAGGGTTCACTTTGATGCAATCATCATATGACTCATGTACAAAAAAAAACAACAGCAGCAGATATTCTTGGAAAACTTAACCTTGTATCTTGCAACAACAAAAAAAATCTTTGCTCCCGACCACTTGCACCATTTTTGTTAGATCAGTTTAGAAATACTGCAAAACTTCATATTGAGAGCTCATTTTGATTGTCCACAAAGAAAGCAACTCTTTTGAATTGGTTTCAACTTCGTATCAAGTTTAAATATGATCTATTTTGATCAAAACTAGATGCAAATGGTCCATTTAGAATAGTGCCCAACATAACAAAGCAGCCACGTCCTACAGGTGAACTTTATAGAGTCCACCTACAAGTCCTAGACCAAGTGCTAGGGTATCTCTACTTGCTTTTATCAAAGCTAAACAATTTTTGGTATGTTGCATTGTAGTTTAGAGCACAGTTTTATTCCTAAAGACTGAGGCTGATGTCAATGCCATATTAATCTAGGAATTTGTTCACCTATCACCCCAATTGAGATAGAGTGACATAAATCTGACCAATTCCAGCTTCAAAGGCCGATGTAAAAAATTTCAAGTGCAACCGTCACTAATGTCCACCGCTGCTTCAAGACACATTGCCTAACTGCCACAATGTTTCCTGTAAAGTTTGAACTTATCTCGGATCAATTTCTAATACAAAGACCAATAAATTAAGAGAGAACATAGAACTTGTTTGCAATCACAAAATACCAATGTCAAGATGTTCGTAACCTCTAGCATGAAGTAGATCTAGCTAATGGCTATTAGCACCCCTTAGTATTTTTTGGAGAACTTTCAATATCTTGTCCTCAAGTAAAAGGACAAGAGCAATAAAGGGCCCGGGTTATTACGCTAAATTGACCTAAGAAGCTACGTCTCTGGAAACTGAAATCATTGAATGATACTAGAACAGGAATCTATATTGTCAAAGCTAAGTCCTATCCTGACAGTATTAAGTAACAACAAAAAATTTGGTTTATTCAATAATACGCAAGACAGATACGTATGTTATCAAGAGTAGGTAAGTTGAATATCGACAACCTTTTGCGGCAACAGGAGTTGTTTAACATTCAGCCACATGACGATTATTTGATGAAACTAGAACAAAAGTACAGTAGATAGGCAGAACTAAGAAGCCCTATCTCAGTTGTAGTAGTTGGCAACAATAGAAGTTGTACGATCCTGTCATAAATGACACTTTGAAATGGAACATGGAATTAATATATAGATGGGACTACCATATCTGACAAAGTGCTTAGTCACCAAATCAAAAAAAACAATCCACAGAATTCATGCACGAAGAGATTAAACTGCATTCTCAGGCAATTTCAGTTGGAAAAGAAACATGGGACTAACCTCATAGATAGGACTATCATGCTTGACAGGTCGCTAAATTACTGTAGAAATAAGTAAATGTACAAAACTCATGCAAGAAGTCAGTAAACTGTATTCTCATGAACTTTCCATCGGCAAAGGAACATGGAATTGAAGTCATACATGGGACTATCATAACTAACAGGTTACCAAACCACCATAGAAAAGAAAACAGGCAATACAAAACACACGCAAGAAGAGATTAAACTCTATTCCAGCTTCCAAGCAGCAGATTCATGACAGCCACATATGCCAAATACGAAAAAGAGAAAAGTAAACAAAACAGACTGGCTGGCTTCCACTTTCAGAAATGCTAGCAAACAACTCATTTACTTGCAAATGTTGCGATCCAAGAAACGGCGAAGGAGAAGCAATCTGATGGTGCCGAAAGAATGGCATGATCGAAATATATTACACCCAACCACTTGGATCTTTGCCACGTGGCAGACGTGCCACTTGGACTCTTTTCAACGGTTGATCTTAAAACGTAGCAAAATCTTAACGTTAATGACAGGATCCAAGGGTGGGCAGCTTAAATCACTATTTCGCAGAAGCATGATGCCCGCCGCTTCCATCCATCCCAAACCCTAATACTTATTAACATCGTTAAAATGTGAAGCTAGCCAAAATATGTCATCCAAAAAGTTCATGAAAACCATATTTAACAAGCAAGATGAAGGAGTATCTTTCTCCTTTCTATTTTTTTGAATCTATATAATATAAAGCATTAGTGGGGCAGCGCTAACGCTGCCCCGCTAACGCGTGACAGGCAGCGTTAGCACTGCTCCACCCCCCCCCCCCCCTCGCGCTTTCCTGCACACAGGCAGCGCGAGCTGCCCGGGACCCTCCCCTCCCTTTTTTTTTGAAAATTTTTTCCCTCCCCTCCCACACGGGCTCTTTGCCCATCCGCCCTGCACCTGACCATGGCCACATTGGAAGTTGGCCCGCCATTCGACTTCGGTCTGCATTCGACTTCGGGCAACCTTCCGTTCCCGACGCACCCCGCATCAGGACCTCATTAGGACCATTGCGGTCCATTGCGGTCCATAATATATCTCTATGTTGAAAAATATAAATGACTTGAGAGTGGATGGCATCCAAAATTTTCAAGATTTAACTCCTTAATTCTTGTATATACAAATGTCAACATGGTCTATCATTAATGAATTGGGCATTCTTGTGAATATGAGCAAAGAATGGGTTCTCACATGTCTTCAACTTTTCCACCTCAACTACAATAAAATCTGAAGCAAAAAAAAAGCAAGACATCTAATAAGAAATTTATCATACATATTGTCAAAGCTTCATTCTGCCTTGCAAAATAACCAAACAAATGGATTAGTGTATTAAGAACCACCATCGTAGTGCCAGTGGTGGGCTCACACCCATCTAAGGGTGAAAAATATATCATAGTATATGAGGACATGGTACTATAATTGTTCTTTATCCTAATGCAGTCCTAAACGGTCCTAATGGTCCTAATGTGATCCAATGCAGTCCTAAACGGTCCTAAAACGGTCCTAAACGGTCTCATTCGATCCTTAACAGTCCTAATGCAGTCCTAGACGGTCCTAATGCGCGGTCCAGAATGGTCCTAACGCAGTCCTTTGCGATCCAAAACAGTCCTAACGCGGTCGTTTGCGGTCCCAATGCGGTCCTTTGCGGTCCTAATGCGGTCCAATGCGGTCCTAAACGGTCATTTGCGGCCCTAATGCGGTCCTTTGCAGTCCTAAACGGTCATTTGCGGTCCTAATGCAGTCCTTTGCGGTCTTAAACGGTCCTAATGGGTCCTAATGTGGTCCTAATGCGGTCCTAAACGGTTTAGGACCGTTTTGGACCACCTTGGACTGCATTAGGACCGTTTAGGACCGCACTTGCGACCATTTGAGGCCATTTCAGGGCACTTCCGACCATTTTAGACCACATGAGGGCACTTGTGGCCATTTGAGACTGCATTAGGTCCGTTTGAGGCCATTTTAGGCCATTTGAGGGCACTTCCGACCATTTTGGACCGCATTAGGACCGCCCCTCACTCAGATCACCGTCAATTGCCTGTCAACGACAAGCACTCTTTACCAGCTCCTCTATTGATTTTTTTTTTTTTGCTCATAAATATGAAAATCAATGTTTTATGTCGTGCGATCTACGTGTACATTCTACCAACTTAAATGGGTGAGAACTACTCTATAATAAGGCAAAAATTGACCCTACATAAAAAATGATCCCTCACTTTGGCACGTGGACTTGGGGTTTCCCTAAATACCAAGGTTTACGAAAACACCAATCACGAACACAAAGAAGTATTCAAATTGTGCTTGGGCACCTAGATACTTACCAAGCTAGAAAAGAAGTTATGAAAAAAAATATAAGTGACATTTATCTGTATCACACTTGACAATTCAAGGTCATTGTTACTCCAGAAAGGATTCCCTATGCAAAATTTCACAGTAAATTGCAATACAAAAGGATACGAAAGCAGACATGTAAGGAAGACAAAGAGGCTCATATGAATCAACTCAACGGTCGAGTTAAATAGAAGTAAGAAGTACATACCGTATCACGGTCAATAGGAGTCATTTCTGACAATACTTTCAAGTGGCAGGAAGCACCTGGATCGAAAACCATTCCAATGAACTGGTAAACCACTGCAAAGTCAGGAGTGCCTGAATCAAAAACAAAACAAAAGTATCAATAGCTTGATTTGAAATTGTCTAAAAAATTACCAGGTACAAACTATAAGCACTCTAGCACATCCATCCACATGCTATAAACAACAGGATATCAGATAGGTGGAGCGATGCTTGTAAACCTAAAACACAAAATACCATATTCCCTCTTAGCAAGTAGCATCCATAAGATGCCGAAAATTAGGACTCATTGGCTGAGAGATCATTGAAACAAATACTGGCAAGAACAATGCAAAGACTTAGGTGTCTTTCACTTAATAACAGTGGCACATACTTCAAATGCTTTAAATTCCTAGTTCAAGGCATGAGAGAGTCAAACAATCCAAACGCATGTTTTATTGATGGGTTTAAAGCCCTGGAGGCAAAAACTCTAATGACGGTGCTATTAGTTTTTTTTTATTAACACTCAAAATAAAAACTTTACTATCCCACAAATTAGGTTTCTTCTATCAACACTCAAAATAAACTTTATACACTATATTAGTCGTGATTTAGCTACCATGAGTATTCAGTCTAAGCCAAAGAGCAAGTAGACCAAATATGGATCTCAAACATGAATATTTTTAAACAAGCTCTTCTACACTAAAAGGGATATCGGTTTTCACTTTATTAGTTAAAGTCTATATCCTATGAAGACGCACCTCAGCAAAAGCCTCTATAAGAAAAAGCTACTAGTTGTGACTCATCGCTAAGGATATTATGGTTTACATGTGAAAGCCAGATCTCTACACTTGAATCAATTTTCCAAGACTTTATACATTGTCCCCACAAATACACCCTTTTCCACCCACCATGCCTAGACCATCTAGATCTCACTTTGTACCACCCTATGGTAAAAGAGGCTATTAACCATCTAAAACACCATCTAGCTAGAGATATCAAGGACCTTGAAGTAGAACTCTTCACACACCACTGATCTCTTATCTCCAGTTTTAGCTAATCTCCTCATACTACCTCCTCCTCGCCTATTATCTCTCCTCTTTCCTCTCTTCTCTCCTCTCTCCTCTCTTTTCTGGTTTCCTTTCTCCTTGACAAGCTTGCTCAAAGCTCTCCTTCTCTCCTACAAACTTCTCCTTTGCAAAGTGGCACAAAAACTTCCCTACAAGACTGTTTTTGGGAATCAGGAACTGCACAGTTTTAGAATAATTTACAATCCCAATTCGAATCAGAACCAATCGATTCGTTGACGAATCACAATTCAGCAGCCAACGAATCGTGATTCATGGAAACTTTACCACCGATCTTTGGCTTCCCTCTATCTTAGTGCACCGACATCCACCCCCATCACAAGGCTGGTGACCCCCAGGAGACCAAACAATTACTAAACCATCATGATTGGACATGTTATGGCCAAGCTATATGGTAGCATTCTGGAGATGGCAGTCACTATAGAGGCAAAGGCATGTCATTTACATATTGTTGGATAGACTGGTTCCAGAGCACATCACTCTACGATGAACCATATCTTCACTCTAAGGTCAGTCATTGAGGAGGCATGACATAAGAGAGAAAAGGTATAATGTTGTTTCATTGAGTTCAAATGAGCGCTTGACTCAGTACTGCAACATTTGCTTATTCAGAGCACGAGGGATCAAAAATTCCCTTCATGGACTGTGTTCGCAGTGATGGCACATTAAAGATTTAGAGATTACACATCAGCTTATCTATAGTACTATCGGGGTCAAGCAGGCACGTCCAATCTCACCTACATTGTTTGGTCTATATGTTGAGGGGCTAGAGGCTGCGGCTAGGGGTGCCATCTGGGGGACATTCTGATCTCTACATTGTTGTATGCTGATGATGTGGTGCTTGTCTTTCCCTCAAGTAATGGCTTTTAGATATTAATGCCTTCAATGCTTTTGGAAACGACAAGGGTCTGGAGGTCAACATAGAGAAGGCCACAGTGCTAGTTTCATTACATCTCTCTCCTCCATGCACAAACGCACCTTCACTCTGGATGGCCATGTATGCAGCGGAGATGTAATCTGACTGCACTAGCTTTGCACGTCACCACATGAGCGTGCTATCGAGGATAATATGTAGTAAGCCCTCACAACAGATTGTTTTAGGCTTTTAGCAAAGTTTGTCATGCCTCCCCTACAGCTAGAGGCTATCTTTCAGATGATCATTTATATACAGAGGGTTATGGCATTTGGGATTGATGATGATAGCATTGGAATATGGCCATGGCAGCAGAGGTGGCCATTACCTTTGGATAGCACTCACATCCTCCAGAGAACTTCATGAGAGGGGTGATCACTCATCATGGTACTCACAAACATCACGACTACTCCCAGAAGGTACTCATATCCAATGGGTGATCAGCAGATCATATCTTCATAGAGCTTGGAGTGGTATGTTGGGTGTTAAGCCAGCTTTTTATCAACATCTCCTTGAGATTGATCCCCATGGAGACATTGTTCCACCACGATACCTTCATCTTGGATTGTCACATGCTCAGACAACATTAATTGAATGAGAGTTTTAGTTTTCCTCGTAGTTGCATAGTCTAACTTTTTATGCATCAGCTTACACAGCTTACCTCGCAGTGTCTGACACCTACAAGTCACCATGTCATAACGTATGATATGAGCTCTCAACTAAGCCCTCAATTGCATATCAAATCATCCTGGACGAGTTTGCAATACCTCCATTGCACATTGACGCTATCTTCTGGCTACACACACACACACACACATATATATGTATGTATAGAGACATAGTGACGAGTTCGCAATACCTCCATTGCACATTGACGCTATCTTCCGGCTACACACACACACACATATATATATGTATGTATAGAGACATTGACTATGTCAATAGTGAGACACATTATCCATATATAGCACTCATCCTCTTGACATATCTTCGGTGAAGGACATCACTTATCATGGTACTCCCAAGCCTCTCGTCTATTGGGCACAATTGGCATCTCTATTTCATGCCTTCGCAAGGGACCTCATGACTACATAAGGAGATATATATACCGTGCATACATCCACAAAGCGTCGACTCACTCCTCAGGGAATCTAATGTGGATCTGCTACCAGAATTACATCCTGGATGCGAAGATGAGATGCACCTTTTCACTAACCTGGTCATACCTACAGCAACATATGAATCAAAGGTATAGGCAGTATTGGACTTGCGATGACGAATGGAATCAGATTTTCCCACCTAAAGATATCTCTCATTTTCAGACTTCAGCTTTCTGACAATAAATTGGTGTCAAATTGGCATAATCACAAATAAGAGAGCAGCATTTCTATAACTTGTGCGAAGTTTCAAAAATGAAGTATGCTCTGGCACAGCATTTGGGTGAATTAGTATATGAAGTACTATTGATTTGTTATATATGTACTGCTTTCTGTACTGCTTGTGCTTTCTCACCATGTTTAACTCAAAATTCCACATTGTACTGCTACTTTCAGAAACTTTTGCACCTAAAAAGTGAAAGAATGTTTTCTTCAGTCCTTGTATGATACAACAAAGTATATAAGTGATTAGCATTTTTGAGAAATTAAAAATCAGACATATATCTGGAGTTCAAAAAATCAGAGCCAACCTCTTGGAGGTGGTGATCGATGGCTTCCTGTACCAACCAGCAATGTATCATGTGACCAACCTCCAGATGAATATCCACTGCTGCAGCAATTAGTGCTCTGGTTCCTTCCGTCTAGAATCGAAACAGAACCTGGTTCAGATGCATTATCACCTGAGAAAAAACCACCATGAGTATCCATCCTGTTTGATACAAAGATCTAAATGCCAAAAACAGAAAAACTGAGGGCTGAAGTTTTGGAGAGCAGTTTTATCAGGCTACCTGATCATTAACACTGAGTGAGTAACCAATAGGGTATCAAGGTCAAATACAAGCATTCATTTAGAAATGAGGTTGATTCCTGAACAAAATTTTAGTGGGAATATATTGAAAAAATGTTGCACAAAACTTAATCCTCAACATATATACCAAATACGCAATTCAATATAAGAGTGTACCAGGTACTACTTTGAAAAACAACACACAACATGAGAATGATGGGAGATACAGACACCATATCATCAACAAGGAGGTTAGAAGCATCACTTTGACGCAATGGCAACCAAGAATATGATGTTACATGAAAACGAATTACCCTTCGGGCATTGAGGTGCACAGCAGAATGGCTGTTTGCACTATTTCCTCAGAGAGCAACTATCAATCAAAAAGGAGTGGCATCAATATCCACCAATCACCTTTTCACTCTAACAATGTGAAGGGAAAAAATACAACAAATATCACCTAACAAATGCAGTGTGAGAGACTTCATACTGGAAGGACCGTCAGTTCAGGCAACCATGACAGCTCAGTTACCACCAGCTAATTATGAGCAAAACTGTACTCCAATAAACTACTTCAGAGGCCAAAATACCATTTTTACATACAAGCAACTCTTGACAGAGCATATGCCAGTCATCAAATACAACAGTCCAACAAGAGGTTCAGGATATCTCCAACCTGACATGTTAGTGGTGGAAACAAGAGGTTTGTATTTTATATACAACAAACCCTGGTATATAAAAATGGATTATAGTCCCTTATAGCTGATGTCGCTCAAGTTTACTTCAGAAGTTCTGAGTGATGTTAATATTAGGATAGTCTAAAATGAACTAACAAAATACTATACAATGTTCTTGCAAAAGAATTGCAAATGTATCTCAGTCATTAGAAAGAGCAATACAGACACCCAGAATGCAAGATAAAATGACAAACGTTCCTAGAATCCATACCATTCTTTGATGCTTTTTGGGGATATGGTTGAGCTGATTTCCGCTTAGGCCGAGGTGGAGGTACATGTTCACCAGTTCCATTCTTTTGAACTTTTAAGAAGTACTTCTGTGCATGGCTACGGATCTATAAACAAAGAAATGTCAGCTGAACGCATTTGTAACTTGTTCAGGTATGGACAAATAAAAGGAATTCTAGATAGCATAATGTTATAAATCAGATAAAATTGAGTGAACAGAACCTAATCCATAAGAACGTCTTCAGCAATGACCACTGAGCCATCATTTTAATGGTGAAACAAGAGCTTGCACGAGCCACTAGTCTAAAACTATGTCAGGTACCATTTCATGAACAAGACCTAATCCATAAGACACTCGGCCATCATTTTGATAGGAAACAACTAGAGCTAACATGATCAACCAGTGTACAGCTCTGTTCTTTGCAAAGAGAAAAAGAAAGACCATGATTGTCAAAAATCATAGCCACTCCTCTTTCATGCAATCCAGGCTGACGAAAATTATTTCTACTTTTAGTGAATCTAAAACTTTATGCCAATCATGCATACAGTCTGACACAGTAGAATAAAAAGCCACATAGTTTTCACCATTCGCAAAAGTAACAATTGGATTTAAGTTTCACAGCAGTCCAGTTCACTGCATTCTGACTGGCACGCATACAGAACAAGCATACCAGAATGCCCTTGAGTTTTGGAACCAAGATTCAGATTTTTTTGGAACATTTAAAAAAGCACATTGGTCCCTGAATATTATCGGCAATTGAAATCTGGCGCCTATAAATTTACATTTTGTAACAACCAGGCATTCATGTAACAAAAATCTACAACAAATGCGCAGTGCTTACAAATCTAAAATTCAGAATTCATAAATCTTCCACAATTCAGCAAACAAATGTGCAAATTTGCAATACCATCATCCGTGTCCGTGGTGGTATTAAAATCCAACTACATAAAAGATTCTAAAGCCGCATAATTGGGCGTCATGTAGATAGAACTGGTATGTTAGAGGATGTGAGTGAACTAAACTCTCCAATGAGAATTTATTTTTATACACCAGCAAGTAAATATATCATCACATCTCAATGGTCTCATTTACAGTTTACATTTAGACAAACACAAACAGAAGAGAAGATGAAACAAACATGAAATATGATATCATAGAGTTCAGGTCCATGATCAGTACAAAAGTGGCTTCAATGATGGAAGCCTATAGTCCAAAAGTAACATAACGACCTAGGATGAATGTAAAACTATTACAACTACTCAGGTCTACGATATATATCAGCTTACTACGAGTTGAATCACTAACTAATGAGAAAGAGGCAAATACGGAGTCCTCAGTGGACTCAGAGGGGGAAAAGCTTCATGGTCATCCTCTGCCTCTACCTCTCCCACTACCTTATTGTTTGCCTCGACGTCTCTGTGTGGCCTGCCTGTATAATTGTCTCTGCATGTGAGGTCCAAGCGGAGATCCAAAAGTCTGCTCCTGTCCAAGCCTTTACGCTTGCTTCTAGGCTTACCAACAGGTGAGAGTGGATCAGCCTACGTCTTCATCTCAACATCTACGTCCATGCTGCCTCCGCCTCAGTAAGCCTCATCTCCAGCCTCCTCAGCCTTGCCTCGCATCAGCCACAGAAACAGGTTTCTCCTCTCTGGACTGCAGCAGCCATGACTATTGCAAGCATGTGACTCGTCTCCTCCTCCAGCTAGAAGGTGCAAGCATGTGACTCATCTCATCGTGCAAGATATGATGTGTCAAACATGCAAATGGGCTGATCAAACTTTACTATTTTCAAACATGAATATGTATTATCATGATTTTTGCTATATGTTTTAGGGCTGTCTACTTTCAAAAACCCTATATGGCCATGGCAGCATGTCCAAAGCTACTTTCTTCACTTAGACTAGATGTGGATGGTGGTGATTTGGCTTCTTCATTAGTTTCTCTATTCCTTATCTCTTTGAAGTGTTGGAGATAAATAGTCCACATCATCCTCCATAAATAAATCATCTCAACTTTTATGACAATTTTCTTAAATTCGATATCACATAGTCTATAGGCCTTAAAGAGTCTTCAGTAAAACTAAAATAGACGCATCTCACTCATTTGTTCCTCTAGCTTAACTCATTTGTTCCTCTAGCTTAACCCACATTTCCCTAGGTATGTGAGTATAAGCAATGCAACCAAAAACTCTTGAATGACCAACTTTAGGCTAGCACTCCAAGTCTCTTGAAGTGTCACCATTTTTACAGCTTTGGTAGGACTTCGATTGGTCAAATAAAGAGTTGTGTTGAATGCCTCACACCATAAAGAGTTGATAAAAGCCTCAACTTTTAAAATGCATTTCACCATCTCCACAATAGATCTCTTCTTTCTTTCAGCCAATTCATTTTATTAAGATGCATAAGCTGTAGTAAAATGTCACCACTCAAGCTTCGAAATAAATGTTTGAACCTCCTATGACACTTAAGTTATCAACAGTAACAAACATACCAAAACTCACCAGAAAACATAACTTCGAGCTTTTTGAGACCCCGGCCTTTCCGTAACACACAATCACCTTGTAGTTGTTCTATGTCCTTTACTTAGCATACATTCTTTAGATATTTACCTTTTTAATCTTGGTCGGTAATGACACCAACAGACAAAAGAATCTTGGTTAAGCCCGGTACATGAAGCACATTCTTAAACTGCTTGACCCTACCAGCAGCCACCTTCATAGGAGTTACACCTCCATCCTTTATCCTATAAGTGGACTCGTCTCCTAACTTTACCTCTTGGTCATTCCTACCATTTTCAATCTAAGAGAAAAACTCATATTCAACAATTATATGCTTCAAAGCACCCTAATCAAATACCAAGCATCTATAGAAGTCTCGTGTGCTATCAAGGAAGTAACTTAAAGGGACCCATCTTCCTGATCATAAGCATCTCCTTCTATATTCTTAGTGTAACAGTGGCTGTTTTCTCTTCTCTCACCTCTACAGTGACCACTGTAGAGGTCATCCTACAGTCCTTGGAGCTCTCGCAATCAAGTTGCTTCTAATTAGCAGGCCATCTTTGTGTGCGTCACGGTGTCCAATTGTTCGTTGACCAAATTGAGCTCAAAGCTCTTCTACCTAAGGCCTTAAACTCTTGACTCTTATATCATTTGAAACGTTGAACGATAATATTCACTACTAGATTACACCAAAGCAATGGGAGAGATCTTATATCTACATCACAAAAAAGGACTCTTATGAACGCATGCTCTAAGAAAGATTCCTTTGAAAATGCAAAAAGGGAATGAAGCAAAGAAGAGAGATCATAAGTAGTAAATTCATGTCTTAGACTTATGGAGTTTTTTAGTCTAACAAGTGAGCTATTACAAGTTACAGATCCGATCCTTGCTATGCCAACAAATCTACAACTTAGAAATGCTGGTAAAAAAAAAACAAAAGCCTCATAAAGCTTGAATAGGGATGAAATGTAGTACTACGAATCAATTCATCTTCAGAGCAACATAATAGTGCTATTCCTTCTCAATGATCTTTGCAGGTGCCAGGGATCCATTGTTAAGTCCAAAAAGAGATCTTATATCTACATCACAAAAAAGGACTCTTGATGAACGCATGCTCTAAGAAAGATTCCTTTGAAAATGCAAAAAGGGAATGAAGCAAAGAAGAGAGATCATAAGTAGTAAATTCATGTCTTAGACTTATGGAGTTTTTTAGTCTAACAAGTGAGCTATTACAAGTTACAGATCAGATCCTTGCTATGCCAACAAATCTACAACTTAGAAATGCTGGTAAAAAAAAACAAAAGCCTCATAAAGCTCGAATAGGGATGAAATGTACTACTACGAATCAATTCATCTTCAGAGCAACATAATAGTGCTATTCCTTCTCAATGATCTTTGCAGGGATCCATTGTTAAGTCCAAAAAGCTAGGAAGACCTCAAAAGTGCCAACGTCAATTTCAAGTATGAAACAGTGAAATGCTTTTGACTATGAATCAGAAGTACCTTTACAAAAAACACAGAAGAGAGAAAATTTTAATAGCTCACATTTACCTGTATCACTGTTTTTGTACCCACAAAAGACTCGATCTTTTTCCAATCTCGATCAAATCTATCATGTTATAAAACAAAAAGATGAGTGAACCTTGTTTAGAACACCCTGGTAAACAACTTAAACAATCGAAATGACCATCACAGTAGCCTGTAAAAACTCAATAAGAAACAAAAAAGAATTATGCATTCATGTACAACATACGCATCAATAAACATATTTTTTGCATCACCTGGCATCCAAAAATAAAACCCAAATCCTTCATCTATCCAATATCATTATTTGGAATCTAATATGAAGAGACCAGTTAAGAGACCAGTTGTTTTTCACATCAGTTGATGCCAAAACAAAGACTAAGCACAAAAAGGCGCAAAGGGTCCTTTATCACTATTGCAAATGAACAATTACAAGAACCCTTCAAGCAACAGTGAACCAAGAAATTTGAGATACTATTTTGAACTTGAAAGAAATTGACCATATAAAAGAAACTTCCAGATTTTTACTGAAAAAATTTGTATTCATAAATAGTTGGGAGAGCGAACCCCACAGTATGTCTTGCGGAACTTTTGTGTGCCTGATTAACCTCTTCTTTGATCAAGTATCATGCATCTAATCTAACTAGCAATTTCCAAACCAAGAACATGGTTGTGACAAATCATTTTGACACTGGATATAGGATAACCAGAGAAATTTTGGCAAGCCTTCTAGTCACATACATTCACAATATCATGAATCACAATACAAAGGCAAGATTTTATTTTCAAGGGTCTCTTTTATGTTCACAAGGCTCAAAAAAAAGAATTCCTTCTTGTCTCACTCATTTACCAACAACCATGTACACACATGCACATTGATCTCTCTCCTTGTAATAACATCCTCCTCATCAAACACGATCCACTTTGTTAAAGATAATTCCTTTTTATTTTGAGGTTTTCACCTTGAGTAACTACCACCTGTTGATGCACATGTACATACTACTTTGAATTTTCTCACTTTTTATTCCTCTTCTAATCCCATTGTGGAAGCTGATGATCGAATCATTTGTGACTAGGCAAACTTGTTTTTTGTTTTTTCCTTGCTATGATGGGTTCTCTAGTATCATAGAATCAATGAACCGTTAACGGTTCACCACGGTTCTGAGAACCGTACGGTTCTTTAAAAATTTTGCCTAGTACCGTGGTGAACCACACTGAATAATTAATTAATTTGTTTTTTGTCCCAGCCCCCAAAAATAGCCCAAAAAAATGCTAAAAAAATGCCAATTTTTTTTCAGAAAAAGCAGATTCTCCCTACTTAGATTATTTACTTCAAATGATTTAATCTCCCAAATTGATAAGAGAGAGGGAGACAGAGAGAGAGAGGGACAAAAACTAGCTTTGAGGGGTTTTGGGGGGAAATTTAGGAAAATTAATTAATTAATCTATTAATTATTTTTTTACAAGAACCGTACCACGGTTCAAGGAACCATGGTACGGTGCCTTCCACGGTTCCCAGAACCCATGGTTCTGGGAACCATGGGTTCTATGTCTAGTATCTACGTAGTTCCATTATAGTTGTAACTTGCAAGTCTCTCTTCACGCAAGTACTTCATGAAAATGCTTCGCCCAAGATAATTCTGGACTTGTTTGCAAGCTGTGCATAGTGGGTGTCTTCAAGCTACCCAGAGATGGTGCAAATTTCAGCAAAGTTCAGATATGTAACAGCCTCCATATAAGTTCAAAGTACACAATGAACGCTTGTCCCCTGGTACCAACCTTTTGGGATCAAAGGGAAGGTGGGTGGCTAGGCAGAGGGGATGGGATCCCACGCACGGCCTGCAAGTGCACTTTGTGCATGCTCTCATCTACTGGACCGGTCGTGCTGCTACGTGTTGCCAACTCTAACATGGTATCAAAGCCAAGCGGGGGTCCTCCACAAGCCAATTGGAGGAGGTCTTTTCATTGTGCTTGCTTTAGCATACCTGTTTGCAAGTTGCGCACAATGGGTGTGGTGTGTTGGAGCTTTTGGCACTCTTTTGTCCCCTAGTACCGGCCTTTTGGGGTCAAAGGGAAGGCAGGTGGCCAGGAGGTGGGGATGGGATTCCACGTGCGGCACGCAAGTGTGCTTTGTGTGTGCTCTTGTCCACTGAGCCGGTTGTGCTGCTTTGTGCTGCTGAACTCTTCACATTCTCTAACGAACCCATTCTCATCCTCAACATGGCTTTGCTACGAGTTGTGAGAATTGTTTTCTCTAGTTCCTATCAACCCGCCAGCTAGTCTACAGAGTGAGGCTCCACCTCACCATAGGCTATCCTTTTAAGTCTCCTAATGCCCTTTCCTACGCAATCATCAGTCGTTGGAAAACTCCATTAATGAAAAGGTGTAGTGACTACTGACAGCCACCCTCATGCCTTATCGTGGCTTGATTATTGCTAGACCAACCCAACCTATGACCTTGCACAGCTCTAGTCATGGTTAGACTAGACGTACGTGGGCTAGGTTCACGACAATAATGCTTGCCCCGCCTTATTGACTGTTAATGTTGTAGGCGCAGTGGACTAAAACTGGTGATACACCTAAATTCACCAAGTGCTGTTTTTGAGTTTCGATCAATATTGAAAATGTGGGTCGATTGATTGACCCCCACAAAATTTATACGCCTTGTAAATTGCAAGTCCACTACTATTCGTTCAAATTTTCAAGGTTTTATATCAAATTATTGTACAAGATGATGTTTGAACATTTTTTGAAGCACACCTTAGATTGTTTTGGGTAAGAGTGAACAAATTTCTTGCTCGACAATTCTATAAGAGAATGGTCTTTCTAAAGATCTCACTAGTGGTTAGGATGATATCAAACAGGCGCCATAACTTCTCAAATGACCCTTACTACCGGTAAAGGTCACTAGGAAGACCATTCCCCTGTACATTGAGGTTTCTGACAGCAGCACAATCACGTTTGAAATCTCTTTTGGACATAGGGCACCAAGCCAGTCTCCAAGAAATAGAAAGATTTTACACGACTTGGATTTGATGCAAAAGTCGGAGAATTGGCGAATTTCCAGCAAACGATCCATTCATAAACACCACGTGGTGCTTGACTGACATAAGACGAATAAAAGCTGAACTTCATATTGATGCTTTTCTCTGTCACCCAGACAAGTCTAGATCTGAACTTTAACTACAGGGATATGCGCTTTTAGAGTGAAAAAAGGAAAGTGGGTTCGGGCATTGTAAAGACAACGAAGCTTTCTAAAAAGCTTATTAGATTACTTACCTGCGTTACGGTTAATTTTGAAAATTGGATGTTTCATGCAAAAAAAGAATACCAGAGAGATAGCATAGCTTACAGCTGAAGTGCTTCTAAGAATTTTTCGTGTTCTTGATCAGTCCAGCTCTCGCGTGATTTTGAGATAGTGTAAGGCTTTCGGATCTTCTTTGACAAATCCTCTGAGGCTTGCTGGTTGTTCGCTATTCCTCGCGGAGCCAGAGAGGCCATATCCAGGCGATCCACATTCATCTCCATCTACTTCTCACTGCTCACTTGAGAAATTACATGACCTGAATTCAGTAATCTCAAAGTCTAAAACCGGCCACAGGTTCCAACTTCAAACAGATATGATGATTTTAGCTCCAAAATTATGACGGAGGAGTTTCTTAATGGATTGGATGGAAGTCTGATGCGCAAAATCAGGAACTAAAAGCAAGGGTTAGATCTTGTTAAGGAGAGAAAGAACTGGAAAGAAAGAGAGAGCAGTGATGAAGAAGAAGAATAGGTGAAAGGGAAAGGAGAAAAGGGGGAGCAATTGATGCCAGTTTTGGCTGGAGTAGCAGAAACAAATGTGGCAGCTGCTGTTTGACTACAGAACACAGCAGCGACTGACCGGAGATGAATGGGATGGATGAACGGAAAATGAAGGGTGGACTTAGACCAGCAATTGCTTGCTGTAGTAGGATAGGAAATTGTGTCTTGTGGCATGGCCATAGCCACATTCATCCAAAGGTGGTGCGGATGCTTGAGAGCAACCCTCGAGCAGCCGTGAGGTTGCACAGAAGCGAGAGCGGGCCCCGAAACTGCCATGGTTGCTGCCATTGCGCCTCGTCCCTTGCTTTGCTTTGCTTCTGCTGCAGCCGTGCTTGCGCTGGAGATGGCGATGGCGATGGAGAGAGGAAAGAACGAGTGGGCCAGAGAGAGAGATGGCGATGCCTGTGTGTTCTTTTAGGGTTTCTTTCTTTGTATTCGTTTAGGGTTTCTTTTCTTTGTTTTCTTTGTTTGCTTGGAAAAGTTGAAAGCAAACTTTTTCTTGGTTTCTTAACCTCACCCCCTCCCCCTCGCCCATGGTCCCACTTTTCTAGCCCCACCACAGAGTGAGTTTCGAGACACACTCCTGCTCACAGTACATCTTCTCGATAAGCTACTTCCTGGCCACACTGTGCGGTATGTCTTCTCAATAAGCTGCTTCCTGACCACACCATGTCGTATGTCTTCTTGATAACCTGCTTCCTGACCACACTGTGGCGTATGTCTTCTCGATAACCTACTTCCTGACCACACTGTGTGTGACAGCGTGCAAGTAGGGCCACACCCTCACCAACGATGTATAATACGACATGATCTCATCTCCAGTTTATTAGTGACATTTTTCCACGCGGTTTGGATGAGGGTGGGGTCTCTCGTCTCTTGCCCTCGTCCACACGCACGAATATGCTCTTCTGGTGTGTTCCTCCCCATAGACGTTAGTTAGTGGCTTGCTCTCCAAGTGTCTCCACCACTGAGGGTTTCCAGTCACGAGGCTCGAGAGAGGCGTCACATCCCTACGGAAGGCCTTGTGGAGGAATGAGCTCCTCCGATGTTCTCGATACAGAGTGTTGGCTTGCACTCCAAGGGTCCCCACCACTAAGGGGGTGTTTTCACACACAATCATAGGGCATGTTTGTTTGTCAAAAAAACTCAGCACTCATTGGAGAGAAAAAAAATAGGAAGACCCTTACCCCATTTCAGATAGAAAAGTCAGGCCCCTCATGTGGTAGATGACTTGGCTTAAAAAATGTTCCCAGGTGGAGATGCCATGAGTACTCATTAGCATCTCCATATGCCCTAGAGCCCCCATTTTTTATGAGCCCTTCATATTTAAATTCACAAGATGAGAGAACATCGGTGTGGCTCATATAGGATAAAGGAGAGAGAATAAAGGTCTCCCAAATAGATTTGTGTGTGAAATGGGGGTCGATGGAAGGAGAGATTGGGGGGCCCATGAAGGGCGTAAGTGTGACTCAGCATCACTATTGGCCCACCTTTTGTGTGAAAACACCCTTAAGGTTTCCGAGTCACAAGGCCCAATAGAGTTCTCCAATCTCTATTGTAAGGCTTTTGGATGGATTCACATGTCACACCACCAAAATGGGCCCAGGCAGCCAAGCCCATTCGATGCCTCTAGTGGTGGGAGTTGCTAAATTAAAGGTTTATGTGCTTTCACATGTTGATTCATCGAATGCTAACTAACTTGCTTTTGTTGCCACATTTTACAATTTACCTTTGAAGAGGGTAAATCAGAGGTGGAGGGGCTAAATTGGAAGAAGGGGGTGATTACAAATGGAGTCTGTTCTACACATGCATTGTTCAAGGGCACTATTACATCTAAGATTTTACCATGTAGCTTTCTTGTAGAATCTAGAATAGGCAAGCCCCAAGATTCACTATTCTTAAGAAAGGAAATTTACTAGAATTCACATGGCGGCCATTAGAAAAATCCACCCTTAAGTTTTAAAGGTTGAATGAATAGATCAACTCACCTACATAGAAACCCAAAGTTCTTGAAGCCGCTTCATAAATGTGTCCTAAAACATGTTATGAGGGGTTTAAAATTCTTAGAAAGTTTCCTTAGAAATTAGAAAGAAGAATCAATTTATTGATTGATTGCTACAAAAAAGTGATAACCTTCATCTTGAAATGTATTGATGCACTTAAGATTTCAAATATGATGGACCTAGCTGCGTTGCCATTGACAATTTGCAATGCATGTCAAAGGCCTATATGAGTAAGCAAAATGCAAGGACATATTTGGTAATTTGGAGGCAATTGTGCAAGGTTTCTATTAAAAAAACTCTTGTTATGATCGGTAAGTCCGTGAGGGCTTTCTCTCCTTCGCTTGAAAAGGCCTCTGCACATTTTTTGATGTCATGGAAAGTCCAAGTTCTAGGGACTTTCCACAATCTGAGAATCCTATGTTTGTTGAAGGCCCAGGATTGTTTTGGACTTTCCAATGTTCTTAAATCCTCAAAATATTCAAATCTCATATAGGGTCAAAATTCTTTCTAAAGTGCAACAAGACTATGTTAGAAAGAATGAAATCTTTTTTTATTTGAAAGATTTCCATGAAAGATAGCTTTACTTAAAAGTCTAATGTCAAACAAGCTCTTCACTCAAAACATTGATATGGATATCAAATACCAAGCCTTGCCTAGTAATGTGTAAGACTGAAATCATTTCAACATTATCATGCCTAGTGTTGTCGTCCTTCAAAAGTCAAAGCCTTCGTGATTCTAGGTGGTGGTTGTGAGGACAAGTAGAAAATGTGGGAAAGCAATGAAGCTATAAAATGATAACATATGGCCTCTAGTGATGGCAAGCCCCCACATATCCCCACCCTTCCAAACTACATCTCTTATGACCTCTAGGGCCACATGCATACAACTAGTCCTCCCTCATCGTAATGCCAAGAGTTTATTTTTCCTTTGTGGTTGAGTGGCTCCTCAAAAAACGAAATAGCCATTTATATACTGATGTTTGCCAAACATTGAAACATTTTATCAAAATATTCATTGACACCCAGCACATTGGAACTCCAAATGCTTGGTGTCAATTATTAAATGGTTGTCCTCATATGTCGTCTTACGTAATCCAAAGAAAATGTTATAATTTTTAACGTGGTACATTATTAGTGCAAAAAATCTCACACTTGGCATCATGCAAGGAATGGCACAAGGCCTTCAACCTTACCCTCAAGCAAAGACCCTCCCTTGGAAAAAGGCCCTTGATCCACCACCCGCAAACCCCCCCCCCCACCCCGTGCCCCAAACCAAAAAAAAAAAAAAAAAGTCGCATTCTAGCCAACAATGCATGCATGGTAAAACAATCTGACATGTTGGTGCTCAAACCCCCATTGCTTGGTCACAAAATAGTAGTCTTCCTAAAATTTAGCACATAAAGATTCAAAGTCAAAGTGGCTCAAAATTCAAGCATACCCTTATAGTGAGTATCTTGAAATATGGCCCTATAAGTGCATATTCTTGACCTTGGACTCACACACATCTGTGTATGTGTGTGGGTGCACATTTTGTGTGTGTGCGTGCATGCGCGCGCGAGTGTGTGCATGTGTGTATGTGAGGCCATGGTGGAATTGATCACTAGCCAACGTGTTCATAATAGATGTTTTTTAAATCATCGGTTGGGTCAAGGCGGTTGGGTCAAGGCCATCAAGTTGACTTGCTTAAGAGTGTTAATTTAGGTTTTGAGTAGCTCAAATTACACCAGCTACATCATTGACATCTTGGAGCCTTGAATCCTACTCTTTAGGCTCTAGCTATTTCTGATACAAATCACCCATCATTACAACAATAAAATCTCCTTGATTTGTCCCCTATTGTTGTTGTTGTTGTTGTTTTGTGTGTGCGTGTGTATGTGTGCACGCGTGCACACATGCTTGTGTGTGCGCACATGCACATGTGAGAGACCGCAATTTATGTTTGGGCTGATAGTGGACATGTGGCACATTTTCATTGGCTCTGAACACAGATGTTCAGAGCCATAGTGTAACTGCCTGTCAATTGAAGGGCAATTGAAGAGCCAAAACGCAAATTACGCCCGTTAGCTAGTGTGAGTAGGCCTGCTACCCTGTAGCAGGCAGCCTTCAACACATCTCACCGCAGGGCGGCTGGGTGCGTGAAGGCTGCATGCTACACACGGTAGCGGGCCTGCTCACGCCTGCTACCTAGTTCATAGCACATACTTGTTCACAACACATACTTTCAAACTCTTTGTTTTTTAGAGACCATCAAGTTGGCTCAAGGTAAAAGCATTAATTCAGCATCTATTTGTGTGCTCAAACTCCACTTACTGTATCATTGGCATCTCCAAGCCTCCTTAGGCTTTATCTATTTTGAGTACAATCAACTCATATCACAACAACGAAATTTCTTTGTTTTGTACCCAACTAGAGTCGAGTTGGATAAGAGAGTTTTTGTGCCAGTGGAGACCTTGGCTTGAATCTCAGTTTGTGCACTCTAGGGAGACTTAAATCTCATGAAATCCAAAACCTGGGGGCTAATTTGTGCTCCACATTATGATGTAATAATGGGATTCCACAACTTTAATTTAGCTATGCCAATATGTGGTTGTAAGTTGATGTATGAATAGGAAGTTCTTGATTTATAAGTATCTTCTTTTCTACAAGAGCTTTTTGCATCTATTTTTTCAAAAACTGAATGTCTGTTTTATTCTCAAAAATCGCAAGCTTAGATTGCATTGAAGATCAAGCATGTTAGTTGTCAAGGTGAGAAATCCCTAGCGGAGCAGAGTGAAATGCCTTCTTTGAGAATTTGGTTGCGATGGCTTCTCCCTTTATAAGATACCACAAGCTCAACAACAATGGCATCTCATCCCCTTACTCGACACCTAGGTCAGAGTACAAAGAGGTTAACATCGCCAATTGAATTTGCCTCATGTAGGATGTCTTTTGGGAGTCACGACTATGAGACATAACGTCCTTCCTCTTGATCACAAGCCTAGCGAAATCTTGAAAAAGGTAAAACTATTGTTGAATTTGTCTCTACCCTTGCTCCACCCTCACCAACCACTTTGGAAAGTACACTAAGCGATAAATTTCTCATCTGGATTACACTCATCACAAGTTAGTAACTTCACCTTCATGTAAAATACTTACATGAAACAATGAGTGAAATATTACCTAACTTAGGCGATTAAAGTTAAAGAAATAATAATAATAATAATTACAGTCTGAAATTATCCACAAACTTTGGCAGACAATTCATAAAGCTTCCAGATACAAATATCCTTAGAATCTACAATACTAAGAAATAATAATTCATTCAACTAGAATCTCTAGGAGAACCATTAAGATATAGAATGATTAAAACTCAACTCTGAGTATCCTAGATACTCTCTTGAGTTAAATGCCCCTGTTCCTAGCATCAAGTGCAAGAAAATAGCAATCATCCATCTTAATAGAGTTATATGTCCCCTATAATAAATATCCGAAAAATTTATGAGACAAATAACATTCACTCACAACAGTTTTCCAATCCCATTTCCTCTAATAACATAATTTCATCCACTCAATTAAACCTACTCTAATTCTAGTACTCAAACTAAGATTAGGTTGTTCTAATACAGACACTCCATACTCAAACTTTGATCAAACTTACTCCTATTCTAATTAAAATGGAATTAGTAACTTTTGACCTTCCAATGTACTACTTATAGATAACGATTCAAATTTCAAACCCCCACGGCATCGGGCTACGGTCCCAGGCAGCGCGGGTGGTTCCGGATAGGGCACGGTGGCGCTGGGCAGCGGGCCTGCGATCCCTGGCAGCTCGGGTGGCACTAGACAGGGCGCGGTGACGTCGGGCATGGCATGGTGATGGCATCGAGCAGGGGTGGCGTCGGACAGCCGCAGGCTAGGCAGGTGGCGTCGGGCACCTAGGCTCACATACACACACATGCAAGGAACTAGGTGGGTTTCTCCATATATCTCCTCCCAGTTCCCTTGCAAGATTGCTTATGGATTAAAAACTGGCTGCCTGGACACATGGCATCCGAGCAGCCAATTTAAAAAAAAAACATGTGGTCAAGAGGGCACCGAGGCCAAAGGGCCACCGTGCTCGCAAGATGCGAGCCCCCCCCCCTCTGGATTATTCTCCTTCTTACCGATCGTCTAATCGGTTTGGGGAAACCTGAAATAGTAGGTCTCCTACCGCAATTTCATGGGAATGAGGATGAACATGCCCATGAGCATGTCGAGGATTTTGAAATACTAATGCTCATGAATAAGGTGAGTCATGCGCATCAGATGATGTTGTTCACCACTACTTTGGTAGGAACAGCCAGGAGATGGTACCATAAAACGACAACGTCGAGGAAGAGCTGTATACCTTCCAATCGGAAGGGTTCGAAGGCCAAGAGCACAAAGTGTGCAAGCTGCACAAAGTAATCTACAGTCTGAAATAGGTCACAAGAGTCTGGTTTGATAAAATTAACTCTTATCTTATCTCATTGGGTTTTGCAAACAATTCAACTGACTGTAACGTTTATTCCAAGCATATCGGTACCCATTCAGTTCACAAGCTCTTTACCTAGATGATGCATTTATTTTGTCAAACAACACTTCTCTTCTGCACACTACTAGAAGTGATTTGTCAAAGGAATTTGACATGACTAATTTAGATGTCGTTTATTCTTTGTTAGGAATTCACATTACTAGAAATAGACTTCAAAAGAAGATCTATCTTAGCCAGCAGACATATCTAAAAGGCATTTTAGAAAAATTTCATATGTCTAATTGTACACTAATTGATACTCCAATGGATCCAAGTATAGTATTGACTAAATCTACTTGTGTTGATTATGATAGTGAAGTACTTGACTTAGCATGTTCCCTTATCATTCACTCATAGGATCTTTGATGTATGCAATGTTGTGTACTAGACCAGATTTAGTGTACACTGTTAGCACATTAAGTCAATTCATGTCTAATCCTAGGATCTCTCATTGGAAAGCATTAAAGAGAGTGATGAGATACATTCAGAAAAGTTTAGATCACATTTTATGTTATGATGGAAATGCTATCGACCCACTCATCCTACGAGGCTACTCCGACTCAGATTGGGGAGGAACTATCTCTACTAGAAAATCTACCTCCGGATTTTGTTTCTATCTGGCAGAGGAAACGATTTCGTGGAACTCAAGAAAGCACAAATCAGTTGTGCTTTCTTCAACCGAGGCAGAGTACGTCGCAACATGTCAAGCTTCAAAAGAAGCTGTATGGATAAAGTTATTACTTCACGACTTACATCACACTCAGTTCAATGCTATCACCATTTTGTGTGACAACTTGAGCTGTATTTCACTGTCACTGAATCCCAAATTTCATGGCAAATCTAAGCACATAAAAATCCAGTATCATTTCATTCGGGAGAAAGTTTTCTCAGGGCAAGTGATCCTTCAATACTGCTCCACAACAAAAATGGCCGTAGACATCTTCACCAAAGCGCTTCCTAGGATCAAGCACCAGAAGTTTTTCAACATGCTGAACCTGACGAAGATACCAAGACATCAACCATGACCTTAAGGGGGATTGTTGGAAATTAAGCCCACAGTTGCCTCCTCCTATTTTAAGATTCTTCCTGCACGTTTGTTCATCTTTGATCTAGGGTCAGGTGAAACCTATTTTTGAATTCAAAGTCTGCTCATCTAATACCTGAGGAATCATAACTTAGACAACCAAATTATTTGAAGAACGTCTACAACGGACTTCTGGCTGATCTCCAGCAAAGGGTAACCAATCCTATTATTCTCCATGTTCAAAAAGTTCAACTATTTGAAGACCATTGAAGACTTGGCCATCTTCAAGGACTTCCACAAACTAGCATTTAGAACAAGTATGCAGAAATACATTACTTTTTCAACAGTCTGGAGAAATGCACTAAGTGTCGCACAGTTCATATTTTTTGCATTTTTCCGAAAAATGCGACACTTACCTTCGGCTTCTTCCTTTCAATTATTTTGAAGAAGTCAACTTATGCACAGTTCAAAAGTTCAACTGTTTTCAACACCTTTGGCTTTTTCACAAAATGCAAAGAGGAGAAAATTTTCGAAGGTCATCTACTTTTCAGAATCAAACTGTTTTAGGGCACCTTTGGCTTTTTGCAAAATCCCGAAGAGAGAGAAAAAGGTCGTCTGTTTCAACGAGGAACATTCCCAGCCACTTCCCAAAATGAGAAGTGAGAGAAAACCACTTCCCTTAAAATGTGAATTGAGAGAAAACCACTTTTCCTAAAATGCGAAGTGAGAGAATTTGCAACGTCCTCGTCCGCATCAACATTCCCTACGGGTTGACCATGTACACAATGTACATTTTTCATCACAAGCCAAATACTTCCAAGTACAACAGCTTGCCTAATTAGATGACAAACATTTATCCCAATTAATATATGGATGTAATCTATAAATGGATCATCCCAGCACACTCTATGGGATATTCCGTCCATGGGACGAATGATTTTGAGCCTCCCAGTTACGTCGTCATTCTGGTTGTAACTGCTATTTTGTTGTGCATTCAGTGTAATATAGCAGCATTACGCTTTTCTATGTGCGAATAACGTAGATGAATGCTTGTTGTGATTTGAATGCACTTCATTGTTGTTTGATAACACTTGTTCACTCACTCTGATCAGAACACGGACATCTACGACTCCTCAGCTTCTGATCAGACGAACTTGCGCTATCATACTGCTCTTTCAATCTATTTCAGAACTGAACTTCTTATTGAATTTAATATCAAGTAATATCTCAAACCATTTCTAATCTCTTCGGTGGACTATACTCATTTTGTTTTTGTGAGTATGAAATAATTTTTAAGATCCTGTTGGGCATGGAGTGCTTGAGCTATGACTACACTCAGCATTAACAATCTATTAGATTGTTTATGCATCTAGCAGCCTATTATAGCGGGAGAGCTGTTCCGCAAATATTCTTGCTCTCTTCTCCATCCGCGTTCTCCATTTCTCCTTAACCTCTTCAGACATTGAACTTTCCCTTAACCCTACTACCAAGTTGCTTGCACACCTTGGCGATGCTGAAAATATACAAGAAATTGAACGTCTTCTTAAAAAGCCTAGCTTCTCTACCTTAACATGATAAATACTTCCTGAATACAAGCAGAAAAATAGGTTCTGTCAATTTGAATAATCCAAGTTCAGTCATATCAGGTAGCGACAACAAGAAGATGAAATACTTTCTAAGTATAGACAATGAAGGGCAAAGCAGTGGTGGCAAAGGAGATCTTCCTATCATAAAAATGTACTTTTACCATGATTGATCTATGTGCAGGAGGATATTGAAGATCTTAGAGTATTGGAGGTCAATGCAGTTGATACGCAACAACTTTTGGTTCGAAGAGATAAAGGAAAGATGTTTTTGCATTTACGTTACTATAATAGATGCTTTGAGAGTATAAACATTAAACAACTTCATTCTGAGACTTTACTTCATATTTTTTGGTTACATTGATGACATCTTTGAGCAAATTGTGTTTGGCTAGACTTTTTTTGCACATTTGAAACATGAATGGTATAAGTCCTTTCAAGTCTTTTGTGAGTTCGATATCGATAATATCCCACCTTGTATGTGCTCAAATTTCAAATGCTTTAAAGAGTTTATTGATAATAATTTTGGGCATGTTATTTCTATGAATATTGGAATTATCAATAGTAAACTTTTAAGGAATGACCTAAACAAAGGACTTAATCATATTCCTTTACGTCAATCTAATATGAATGAGGTCACTTTGGAACTTTATCACGGATGCTTTAAAGTGGCTACTTTCTTACCCAATTATCAGAATATGGATTATGACATTATTGTGGAACATGCTCTAATTTGCAAGCTTACAGTGACAAACTTTTTAAAGAAGACTAGATGGCTTCATGGTAAAAACATCGCAAAGAAGGATTTAAAGAATGTTATTGATGAATGTGATTGGATTACTACCTTTCTGTATGTGAATGGAGTAGATAGAACCCATCATATTCCTTGTTTCATGTGCATATACTTTGTTAGAAACTTGACATTGCAAAGATTATCTGGTCCAGATTTTGCCCATTTTCCAGATGTTGATAACAATAACATTGATAATGCCTTGACTGTTACTAAGCATACTTTTTCTAATATACTACCAAATTACTTTCTAGGCAAAGAAGAATTACCGTTTCTACTCTGCACTTTTAAAGCACATAAAAATACCTTCAGATGGATTATAAAGACATATGACTACTACTTTTCAAAGGTGGCCACATTTATTTCTGGAGCTCTTGGTATTATGTCTCTGCTCCTCATGGAGTGGGCATGCCTTAAGGCACATTCTAATGGAGCTACCTAAATGTGGATACCGACCTATTTTGGCAGTGCGACTCATCCACTAATTTTTATCTTAATGTGCCAAATAAGATCACTTCTATGTGGTCCACTAACATCTCTAAGTGTTATGAAAACATCCCTCTTAATGGCATGGATGGACTTAAGACTATTATACGGAAAATGATCTTGTATGCTTTCAAATTCAACAAGAACAAAAATCTTGCCTATAAATGAAAATCTAATCATGAGAAATGTAAATGGAAATGGATAAGCAAACCAACTGAAAAATGGATGCATATGGACAAGTTACTACTTTGCCAATGGAATGATTTACTGATTGACCATTGCGTTGTGAGACTCGGAAACAAAGCTTGGAGACAAGTTTGCGTGTTATACCCATGGGCTTTGCCTGTTCCCCTACGTGGTGTACCTGGTACTTGTCATTTTATGAATCACATTTTATGAAAAGACTTGCCAGACTTAAAAAAATTAAATATTTACGGGCGTTCAAGAGTACCTTTCGGTATATAGATGACATCTGTTTTATTAATAATCCGATTGCGCTCTTATTTCTGTATAAAGAACAACTGCGTACCTTTGATAATGCTAAATGGATTTATCCTCTGCTTGACCATCAAAAGCGAGGAGTCGAATGGCAATACAGTAAACTTTTTGAATGTTACTACTACCTTTGATTCTGAGTCTGACATTTTTTATATTAAGAAGTTTGATACAAGGAAGGAACTTGGTTGGCTTTTCTACTACTGCCATCTCTGCTTGGATGAGAGTTTACCTGTGAAAGCTTTGTGGAAGAGTATTCGGGTGGAAGATTTTGCAAACTAAGCTAAGAAAGCTATGGTTTGTTTGATTGAATGATCATATGCATCGAAGGAGTATCATTAGCTTGTTATGCTAGAAAGGGAATGAGCTCACATGATACTTTGATTATCATAGATCGATACTACATTCTTGCTTCCGGAATACACGTTTGGAAGCGAATACATGTGGGTGTTGTCTCAAAAACAATAGTGAACAATACCACAGATATGTTATTCACCTCTTCACATATGGGCTTGCTTCTGAGAGCAAACAATCACCACATTATTGTGTTGCTAAGTTCATGCATGATTGATACTGTTTTGTAAAAAATGATGGGCCGTTGGTCAGCGCATTCTAATGGACAGAAGTTCGCGCCTCCTACTATTGCTTCGTGAGGATTGGAGCATAGTAATAGTGTGCTGATGGATTCCTTCAGAAGTGTGATGGACCTGCTCCATATGCTATGTTTCTTGAAGTGTATCACGTTTGGATTGCGATGGACATGCTCCACACATTTTTTTGTGGGTAGACTATCGTAAAGGATAGCCATTTGAAGTGCAATGGACCTCCATCGCTGTCTACTGGTTTTCAGAATGATAAAAGCATCTATGGCTATTGATAATGCATAAGTTTGTCTCTACGGAAACCTTTTGTAGTAGGTCACCCAATATGATTGTGGCTCATTTCAATACATGCTTGTGATTATAATAAAGAACACAATATGTATATGATCAGTAGATGACTAATGCACTTGGTTAGCTTGGGATGTAAGTATGAAATGTGCTGGTTTTTTTTTATAACTATAGCTATCTAAATGCATAAGTAACGTTAATACCTTACTGCTTTCTATATTCGATAAACAATCGAGCTAGGAATTGATGACTCCATCACCCCTTGACACACGAATATTGGCTTATAATAAGGAAGTGCTTGTGTTTGAGTTTAACACCGTTGCAAGATAACAATATTGCATGAAAAAGGTTGCACTACCATTAATCCATCACTTTCGGTTTTGAATCGGTAGTAAATAAGCAGGGTTTTGCTTGAAGCAGTGGAAGATGTGTAGCTCGCAAGAAATCACCTCACTTCGCATTCAGGTATGAAGCTCTATGAAGCTATACGGAAGGTAGTATCACCCAAAACTACAGTATAGTTCATTTAGACATTGGTACTGTCATAAATTACGTTATTTTTTTTAAAGTTATCAATCGGAAAAGTACTTACATCCCATGCTTCAAAAACTTAAGTTTGGGCTTTTTTTTATTCTTTGCAAGGTTCGGAATGTTACTTTGGAAAGTTCAGACCAATCTCCTTTTCCATTCCATCCTTTTTGCTACCCATAACAAAAGCATCAAGCTTGAAAAGTGTACCTTGTCTATTGCCCTTAGCAACTAAGATTTCTTCCTTTGTAATGAAACAAACATCACCATCAAACTTTACCATGTATCCTTTCTCTATCATTTGACCAAAACTTAACAAATTCTTTGAAAGTGAAGGAATGTAAAGAATACCATCAAGTATTTCTTTCCTATTAATAGAAAGACAAATAGGAATTGAACCAATACCCTCAATCACACACTCACCACCATTGGCCATGTGAATCACTTTCTTGGCTCCATCATAATTAACCAAAGAAGTAAAGAACTCCTTGTGACTAGTCATGTGTGAACTAGCTCCACTATCAATCCACCATGAATCTTTGTCACCTTCACTTGATATTGGACTTGAAGAACACACTACCATTAGTAGTAAAGTTGATTTGCTTGCTACCTTAATCACTTTGCTTCTTCAAACATTTATTAGCATAATGTCATTTGACTCTACAATAGAAACATTTTAGCTTAGATCTATCGTTCTTCTTACCCAAAAGTAGAAAGCTCACTTTGATCTTTCCCTTTAGACCACTTGCTTTTGCTTTTGCTCTTGCCCTTGAACTTGCCCCTTGAGAACATAGTCTCCTCCTTTTCAACTTGAGATGTGGAAGTGGATCCCCTTCTTGATAGAAGCCTAAACTCCTCATTCACCAAGATTTCTTGCAAGTCCTCCATACTTGGCAATGTCTTTTGAATAACAAAACTTTGAACAAGATTACCAGGATCATTCAACAAGCCATTAAGGACTACTTGAACAAGTTCTACCTCCTTAATGCTTTCATCAATACATGCTAACTCATGAATGCTTTAACCCTCAAAACAAAAGCATGAGCACTTTCATCATTCTTTTGTAAACTTTGAAAGAATTGCCTTCTAAGAGTTAGAATCCTTGATGTAGACTTGGACTCATAAACCTTCTTTAAAGATTACCAAGCCTCAGTAGATGTAGTGCACTTACCAACTATCTTGAGAAGTTCATTAGTCACATTCATCTTGATAACATGAAGAGCTTTCTTTTCCCTCCTATCATACCTCAATTGTTTTTTAGGTGCCAAAGGTTTCTCCTCCACATCTACAACAATGTCCATCAACTCATTCATTTCAAGGAGAGATTCCAGTCTCACCTTCCAAGTTGAATAGTTGCTTGATGTAAGCCTATCATCGCTCCAACATGAAGCCTCCATTTGTAGCCATGTTGCAATGATTTGATCTTCTCTTTCGACCTGTTCCAATGCACTTAGCAATCTCTTGAAAGTGAACAAATGAATTCGAGAAGAAATCACAAAGATATGGATCCTCTCAAATCTCTTTCTTGCACAAAACTAGCAAATCCAACACATAGAATTGATGGCACTTGATCAACCTACAATATCATGAACTTTCGCACTCTCCTAAGATTGAAACACACGCTTGAAAAGTCCAACAACTTCAAAATCAAGAGATCCTATCAATTTTAGGGTTATCACAAAAATGCATATATTGAATCACACAAATTCTACATGCAAAAGCTAGGAACTTGATATAGAATCTTGAAGAATGATCTGAATCCTTTTTTATGCATTAAAACTCGCCACAATCCAACAAGTAGAGAAGGAAATCGGCCTACTACAAGTATTTTAACCTAAATTGAGCTTTGCATTACAAATATCTCTTTTCTACACTTGGAAATGCTTGATTTTGACAAGGAACCATTCTAGCACACTCCAGAATTGATGGCGCCTCCAAATCACTCACTAGAATTGGCTTCTCCTCCAAATATAGCCTACAACAAAGCTTTGATACCATGTGGAACAATCAAATCCAAATGACCTATTCATGCCCTTTGATCCTTAGCTAATTTAGAGAGCACATTATTACAAATGTAGAAATCATGCATCAACTACACATAAAAGATGAAAACTCAAGAAGAACTTGTCATAAACACTTAGATATGATATTCTACAGTCCATGTCCGTTCAACAGCCGTACAATATCAGTACTCAAATTATTATTATTTTCGAAACGTGCGTTGCATTTTTTTCTTGCAATTTTTTTTTAATTAGTGCATATAAGAGTAAATTGCTGGGGGGCCATTAAAAATGCATATTAAGTTTTAATCGGCCGTAATTATAGGTGAGTGCGAAACATGGCTACGGCTCACAAGAGCTCAATGCTAGGAGTCCTGTAACTAGCATTACAAGTTGCAACACCAGTCATGGCGTCTCTAAATAGGGTGGTGTCAACAATGGGGAAAGGAAAGCTAATTCTTCCATAAAAAATATACGCCACGACCGTATCAGCAACATCAAAGTCGGCCCTCCTCATGGACTGAGCCAATGTTTGTGGCCTAGTCCTGGGAGGCCTCAATAGTTGTCGTAAAGGAGCATGAGTGGTCGGGGAGGGGGGGCTAGGGGTGACATCGATCATGGACATCAAAGTCGGTGGTGGGATGCTCGGTAACATCGTCTACAGTGGAAGGGGGGGCGTCTGTAGAAGGGGCAATGGATGGGGGGGTAGCGGAAGGGTGGTGTGGATCGGTGGGCTCATGTGCAACACTGCCACTAGAAGATGGCATATGCAAATGCCAACTGACCGGCCATCAATAGTGTCGAGGAGATGAGCCCTAAGTTTGGTCAAAATGCTAGAAAACTCTAGGCCGCAAAAGTAACAACGCCATAATACAACACCTAAACTATATGAATGATGAAATGAAAAAAATAGTTTTCACTATAAAAATACGCACTTGGTGCCTATCTAGCAGACTACCAAACATATAGACTATTGGAGCTTTTGATGAAATTATGGGTGCAGATGACAATGTATAGATGTGTGCTAGACTCTCCGTTCACAACCACAAAAATTGTCACACTATGTTGCAATAAAAGTCAGCAAGATTTTTGTAGCTTGAAAAGCTGAAATACAATGGGATGTACAAAACAGATTGTGCCTGGACAAACCACAAAACAAAATCTAACGCAACAAGCATACGATTTAGAAATCTGATAGTCTTTCACAGACAGAAAGCAAAGATAAAATGGCTTCAGCATCTTTAACATGGCTGCTCCCTCCCGCAAAATAAGCCCAGACATCTCATCTTGTAACTAGAAACTTCAGCTGAATTTGACCATACTAGGGTGAATCAACTGAAATTGTACTTACTAGCCACCTTTTCACAGTCAAAGAAAGATATTACCTAACCAGGTTGCTTAGAAAATTGGAGATCATTTTGAAATTTGTAATCTGAGACAAAATAAATTGCATGGAAGCAATCATTTCCAGGTACTCTAGGAGATAATTGAGATTTCTGGACTTCAGTTTTTCAGTGGAACATAGCAAGAGCAAATCTAGTCTATATTTTTGACAAAAGACAAGTGAGGTAAAGGGGAAAATTGTGGCCATACAAAGAGAACATGACGCTATTATTTAACCTTGCTGAAGTATTTTTTTCTCTTCTATGCCCTCATTTGTAAGGATGATAGAAGTATAACTCCCAACGCTAGAGGATAGGAAGCCTTCACCAACCCACCATTTATTGCAGGATGACTCTTCCTAAAGTTGAGGCAAGCACAACCACATGGAACTTGAAAACAAGAGCTTGAAGCCACACTGGATTCTCCTGAAAATATCACCGAAGACAGATCAAGTCTTCAAGAACATATTTTCAGCCCTAAGAGATACAGCAATTATGAGTGAGCAGCCTTTTAGAAAAAGTAAAGCGCTTTCCAGATTCCCAAATGCAATCTTTGAGAAAATTTACAACGGCAGATGGTTGTTCGATGCAAGTGAAAAATAAGTCTTGTGCAAGGGATTGTCTCAAGAAAACTTAGAGATCAAATGTGCAAGCTTTACTCACTGCAGTGACCCATATTACAATTCAAAACAAAATCAAAGCGTCAGCACATCAATTTCTTCTACTTAGGCAAGTGTTCTAGCGATCCCTAGCAATTGAAAGAGTTGCATCAATGATGCTCTCCAGCTCTTTCAACTGATTTACAGGCATCTTTCAAGCGTGACACCAAATCTTGCAGCTCTTCCTCACTGCAGACGAATTGGATTGCAGTATCATCTTCTTGTTCAGCTTCCGAGATCCATTTCTTTAGACAAATATGGTACAGGAATTCTTTTAACGTTCGATCCTCTGATGAAGATACACAGTAATCGAGTTTCCATTCTACTCCAGAGAGCTTGTAAAAGTAGGAATGGTTGGCAGTAGCTGACAAATGTGCTCTCAACTCGGCTTTTCTGTCTGCAAAGATCCCCGCTATCGTCGTTGCTTTTTTATCCAAAAAAGAACACCGACTCCTGAGAAACAATGCCAAACTCTCCAAGGAAACATCATTCTTTGCCGCTTCAAGAAACAAGCAGGCCAAAGTAGAACATACATCCTTAACAAGCTCAACGTTTGTATCCTTATCAAGCAAAGGACCCAAATAAGTTTCTTCAGATCTTTCCTTGTCCAGAATCAGGGAGCAACCTGCTTGTGCTAGCGCTTCAAATTTCATTTCATCCAACATGCTACTGCATTGGCTGAGAACCTTGACTGCGTCCTTTCCTATCTCTACATCCATGCCGGGAAGCGAATGCTCTCGCTCCCAAAAAGAAAAAGAGTATGAAAAAAAGACCTCTGTGCCTCTTATGCTTTAAAGGTTTCGCTCAGGTTACAAAAAGCAGCTACCTGGATTGGAGACACATAGCGCTTCGCTTCAAGGGAAGAGAAAAAACCCAAACCTTTTAAGGCATGACAGTCAGTTTTTACCCTAAAATCAGGCTTGTGATGCACCAATTCTAGCCATGTAACCCTGCATAGTTATTGTTTCTTCCAACCAGACAGAGTTGTGTCCTCAGTTGATATCATCAGCGAATGCCATCCATCATCGAAGCGAAACTGAGTGCCAGTCCTCGGCTAGTAGCACAGATTAGTGAAACCCAGTGCCATGATTTTGAGATTGAGCTCTGTAGAAACGAAAATTCAATCCATTTAATAACTGAATAATTTTGCTTTGGCACTTGTAATTGGTGCTAAATCGCAATACTCAGCCTGAAATTCTGATGATTGTCTGACGATTGCTGTCCAAAAACTTGTGCAGAGAGTGCCCAACAAACCCTGATCACCCTCAAGCAGCATCGCTCTTCAAACAACGAACCTGGAATAGTCCGTCACAAACCAATGCCATGGCCATACAAAATAAAAAATTACAGATTTAGATCATTCAACTGAACAAATAAACTCCTGCCTATATATCTACTGCAGCCAACGGACATTGCATAACAACCCTCCAAATAGAAGGCCTAGAGTATAAGTTTGATAATCAAAAGGGAACAAAAGACCGGCTGACTGAATTATGTTGCTGGATCGCTATTCCATTCATCTTCAACCCTAGATGTCTGCCCAAGGTGAGTGTCCAAGCCTGTAGATCTTCCCTAACTTCAAATCTGCAGAATCAGAAGATGGATGACACACAAATACTAAAGAATCCTAAAGCCCACCTCCACATTCCTCCTCCCACCGTCGCAGGGGTGATCGATCGATCGATCCACAAAATCAGAGAAAGAGAGGAAGCAACCGATGAGTTCTCTCCATTGCCTAAAATATATGGCCCTTTCCCATGTATTCTCTATTTTAGGGTTTTTCCTATAGGGTGTGCAAAGGCCCCACCCCCATCCATGAGGGAGTGGCCTATTCCACACCATCGGTGGCAATGAAATGGTGCAGATGGCTCCACCACCTCCCCCTCTGCTCCCCCCATCTTTCCTTGCCCTTTCATCGTTGGATGGAATGGCCCCAACTTCTCCATCCATGAGTAAGTATAATCTTGATCTTGACATATGATGAAATATTTCAATGCCCCACCCTCATACAAAGATATCTAAGTTGCCGCCTTGACTAGACAAGAACTTTGTTTGCTAGATACTTGATTTTGAGCACATATTTGTTTAACCGTCCATAATCATAATGGGTGATGAAATAGTTAGGGACTCTTCGATCATTATATTAGAATGATTATGATATCCATAATCATGATGTGTGATGAGATATTTCAAGACTCACGAATCATGATGAAATATTTTGGAAAACATGGATCATTATATCAGAATGATTTGGATATCCATAATCATGATGTGATGAAATATTTCAGGACTCATAAATCATGAGTCGTAACACATTGTGAAGAGGTTGGGGGGGGGGGGGGGGGGGGGGGGGGGGTTTACACTTGTCTAAAGAATATTTGGAACTATGCAAGAAATCAAGAGACCAATCTTTTTAGGTGCCAAGTATTTATATCATTTCTTGAATTGATGTATCCTTCACATTTCACAGATGACATTATTTGTGAGATTGTTATTTCAATAGATAGTTTATGGACTTTGTGATCTCAATTACATGAATTGATCTATACCAAGTCTTTAAACCCTAAGAATCATCTCAAATTTTGATCAATGCTCAAAGATCAAAGAGTTCTAGGGTTCTCCGTAAGGGAGTGTGTTGGAGTTTGAAAATATGTTGAACTCAAATTGTAATGTGGTCCTGTCACGTAATTGTCTTTTGTAAATTCACCCTATGTTCTTTGGTATATTACAGTTTGCAAAAATACACACACAGTTGCAACAACTTGGGTTTTGGTCAAGAAGTGTTAAAAGGTTTGCATTTCCAAAGTATTGTCAGATTTGAGTTAGATTCAGAAAGGTCGACAAAGTTGGCACTAAGGTTAGAGAAGTTTGCAAAAGTTAAAAAGTTGAAAGTTGACAAAAAAGTCAATTTTTTTTTGCATTGTTGGCCCACCACTCAAAATACAACTCTTACTCCATCCACCACCATTGTTTTCAGCAAGCCTGAGTTTTGTAATAGGAAAATAGTTAATCATTACTTAATTAAATAGTGTTGCAATATAAATTAATGCTTATAAAGCTTTACAATATTTACACTCCAATCAATTCTCACACAATGAAGCAAGAGAAAGGCGCAAATGTAATGAACACTTTGATCACAATTTCAATAAGTGCTCATGATGGTTGTGGATTCATTGCCAGGCTCTCACTCTACCTTCATGCTTCTTGTTCCTTGGCTTGGGGGTGAAGCTTCTAGAGTTTGATTGGATGCTTCTACTTGGTTGGGTGGTTTCTCCATAGTGTGTTATCCATTGTGTTTGTGATTTGTAAGTAGGGGCTTTCCTTATAGTGGTATCAGAGCAAGGCTTACAACTTTGGAGAGATGGTGCTTTTCATTGGAGCTTGGTGGTAATCAACTAGTATTCTCATCCTAGGAGAGGAGCAAGGTCGCAAGTTGGTGGATCTTCCCAATTTCAATTTGCATGATCCATATCTCTCTCAAATTCATTGTGGTTTATGGAGAATTGTGCTAGGAAATCAATTTTGGTTGTCTTTTTGGAGTTTTAGCATGTGTAGCTCAAAACTAGTTATGGATCCGAAATTTCCAGCAAGTTAATTCACTTTGAAGTAGTTGAAATTCAGGTTGCATGTTGGATCTTCCCATGTATTTGGATTCTAGGCTCTTTTGTGGCCAAATTTGGCTTGTTTTCCATGATTTTGGCACAAAATTGATGGTAGAATTCAAAATCCAGCAAGTTCAGATCATTTGGTTGGTTATAACTCTGTATATAGGATTGCATGTGGATTAGAAAAACGTTTTTGCCATTAAATTCCAATATGTCATGATGAAAAAACCTAGAAAGGGCCAAAATCTATGATTTTTGCTTGTTTTTTCATGAAATTGGATGGTAGGATGTTGTTTGAACATCAATTTAAGCTGGGAAAAGATGAATCATAGTCTTTTGAAGTTGTCCTGGAAGTTAGAGCCAAGAATTCCAGCAATTGGGTTTGTAGGAAGTAAAAAAGTGTCAAAAATTGACCAATTTTGTGAATTTTGGGGGATGGATTTCTCTAAGTCCATAAGGGGATCATTCTGGATTTTTTACAGCATGATTTGTATTCCTTTTTACCTTCCCAGCAAGTAATCAGACCTGTAAATTGATGGGTAGAGGCTTATATTTTAATTCCATCAAGTTTGTAGCAATTTTGACTTCTAGAAATCAAGAATTCATGGTTCTTAGCCCATACTGCTTCATAGGATCTGTATGAAGGCTTCATGGAACTCTTAGAGACCATTTAAGACTGTTTGGATCATCATTTTTAGACTTGGTTGAGTGTTTGCAAGTTTTTAGGCAGATTGGGCTTGAAAAAGTGAGCCCTCCTACAGGTTTTTTGGCTATTCTGAACTCGCACGTGTGAATCCTAGGTGGCAGGCTGACATGGCAAGTGTCTTGTTCACTAGGTCTCCCTCTGTAATGAGCTTTACAGCACCTAACTTGGTGTCCTGTAGCCAAAGATATGATCATATGAAGTTTTGCGATATTGTGAGCAAAATTGGTAAAATTTCAAATTGTTCTGATTGCATGCATGTCAATTTCCTATTTTGAGGTACTATGCTTGCAGGGAATGTCTACATGTTGATTCTCAGAGTGATTCTGACATGCATACGTGGTTTAGATATGTTTTGAGTGGTTATACGCATGTACTCTGACTGTTAGATACAAAACTGAGTTTTATAGCTGACAATTTCCGTAGAACTTGATTTTACGTAAAATTCCGTAATTGTGAAAAAGTAGTTTAATGTCGCATGTCTTGCATGCCTGATGGACATTAATGTAGTAAAATTAAGAATCAAACGATGAATCGAATTTTCAATTTTGGCCGCTTAATAATTGATAGTGGTTTTTTACGAATTTTTAGAAAACATAAAAAAAAATTTAAAAAAAATTAAAGTGCGAAAACTCAAAATTTTTAGTTTTTTCAGTTTCTTGTAATATTTATGAAATTGACTAAAATAAGTGATTTGACCATGATGGAGTCAATTTCAGTCAGTTTTGGTCAACTGTACTTCACTATGAGTTAATCTGATATTAACTAAATTTAGTAATTTTTAGGATAGATATATCGAGATGGCCGAAGAAACTTCAAATCAAGCTGCGAATCCAGGAGTGCCATCTTATATGGTGATTTGTCAGCAGTTGAGTACGACACTCAATGATATGAATAATCGTAATCAGATGAGAGATCAACAAATGGAGGTTCTGTTGAATCAAGTCAAATTGATGTCTTCACCCAATGTCGGTTTTCAACCGGAGATTTATGCGGGGGATAAGAAGGAGAAGAAACCTGAAGTCGTCGAAGACTGGCTAGCCAAGTGGAGTAGTTACTTCAATCTGCATGATGTTCTTAATGAGAAGAAAATTGAAAGTGTCGTGCTATTCTTACGCGACAAAGCGTCATCGTGGTGGCGAGATTTACCCGTGAAGCCAACTACTTGGGATGCGTTTGCGGAAGTTTTCAAGAAAGCTTTCGTAGTTGCTGATGATGTTGACTACTGCCTAAAGTTTGTGAACTACAAGATGGGTACAAAGAGTTTAGACTCTTATATCCAGGAATTCATGGACCTATGGAATAGGGTTCCATCATTCGATGCGAAGTTGGCACTTTGGCAGTTTGTCCTAGGTTTGCCAACCGATTATCAGAACGAATGCAAGCGAAATGTGCTTCAAAACCTCGAAGATGGATTTTGGATTGCGAAAGCATATGATTCCATAGTGGCGACATCCAGGAAGCACTTTGCGCAAATTTCAAGCATTTTGAAAACCAAGAAGGGTAAGAAGTGCGGTCCAGACCAAGCAAAATATTTTGACGAATTAGATCAAGCAGCATCGGAACCCAGGAAGCCAAAGAGAAAGAGATTCAAAAAATCTATGTCCCGGAAAAAGGCTAAGAAAGATGTTTCGTCTATAAGAAGCCTAGATATATGATGAAATTTTGTCCAAAAAGGAAGAAAGTGTCTGCTCACATGATTGAGATCCTAGGAGGCAATGGTAAGGCTTTGAAAATTAACATGACTGATTGTGAGTGTGAATGTTCTTTTAGTACTACTTCTTTCTTGCCTAATGAACTTTTCCATTTAATTGGCACAATTAAAGATCAAGAAGTGAGTATTTTATTGGACAATGGTTCAACTCATAATTTTATCAATTCTCATCTTGTGCAGAAATTCAGCTTGAAAACTAAAGCCATCAATCATAGATATAAAGTTTATCTAGCTTCAGGAGCAGAGTTGGAGACTTGGAACGTAAAAAGCCCGAAGCTCCCAATTTTGACGCAAGGACACACATAATTAGTTAATTTTCATGTTTTAGACTTAGCCCATATTGATTTAATCTTAGGTTATGAGTGGTTGCCTTCTCTGCTAATTGATTTTGAGAAACATGTTCTCACTTTCAAGGAGGGTGATAAGGTAGTTACATTTTTTGGCAGTAATTTTGTACGTCCGTTGGATCAGATTTCTACAGTTAATGAAATGGAAACATTGGATTATTCTGAGTATGATATTTTTTTAATATGTGCTATTCCAGCTGTGGATGTTCCTGTAATGAATCTAAATGGTTGTGAATTCTCAACAATTCTTAGCTCAGTAAATTCAGATCATGAACAAGCAGTGAAAGAACAGATCATAAATGAATTTAGGGATGTTTTTCTATCTGAATTACCTCATGGTTTACCACCGTCTAGGTCAGTAGACCACAAAATTGAGTTACTTCCAGGAAGTCAATCTGTCACTAGACAACCTTATAGGTTCTCTCAGAAAGAGGAGACAAAGATTTCAAATCAAATAGAAAACTATCTGAGGATGAGACATATACAACCTAGTAAATCACCATGGGATGCTCCTGTTCTTCTTAAAACAAAGAAAGATGGAGGTTCCCGGATGTGTGTGGATTACAGGGGTCTTAATAAAGTGACTATAAAAAATAAATATCCATTACCCAGGATGGATGACCTTGTAGATCTCTTGGGTGGAGCACGATATTTCACCAAGATAGATCTCAGGACAGGGTACCATCAAATAAGAATTAAGTCGGAAGATGTCCACAAGACATGATGTCATTCTAGATTTGGTCATTATGAATTCTTAGTGTTGCCATTTGGATAGCAATGTTCCAGCAAATGATGAACGATTTATTTCGTCCATATTTGGGAAAGTTTGTGATTGTATTCTTAGACGACATTCTCGTTTACAGTAAATCCTTGGTGGAACACGTAGAACACTTGAAAATCGTCTTGATAAAACTCTGTCGGGAGTTACTCTACGCTAAAGAGTCCAAGTGTGAATTCTTTAAGCAAGAGTTGCTTTGTAAATGGGATCAAGATTGATGAGGATAAAATCAAGATTGTGATTGAGTGGCCAATTTTGGGAACTATGAGGCAAGTAAAGTCACTTTTAGGTTTTACACTTTTCTTCAAGAGATTTATTGAGGATTATGCTAAGTTAGCAGCACCGCTTAATAATCTGACAAAATGAATTGTTAATAAAAAGAAAAAGAGGAATCAACCTAGTCCGCCTGTTGTTTGGAACGAGAAATTGAATCAATGTTTTGAGAAACTTAAAACAATGATTGTTTCAGCTCCCATGTTACAAATTGCAAATCCAGATTTACCTTACGTCGTGAGAACGGGCACAAGTGATGTTGCAGTTGGAGCGGTTCTATTACAAATGGATAGGCCACTAGCGTTTGAGAGCAAAAAATTCAGTGGTCCTCAGTTGCGTTATACTACACAGGAAAAGGAATTGTTTGCTGTAATCCATGCACTTAAAACCTAGAGACACTACTTGTATAGTAGTAAGTTTGTAGTGTATACGGATCACCAGCCTCTTAAGTATTTTTGTAATCAACATGATCTTCGGGAAAGAAAAGCTCGATGGGCTGAATTGATGCAAGATTTCAATCATGAAATCCGTTACATAAGAGACAACTCTAATCAAGTTGCAGATGCTCTTAGTCAGATTGGTGAACTGAACGAGTTGTCATTCACCAAGATTTCTACGGATCTATATCTTTCGTTGAGAGGAAAATATGAATCAGATTCCCATTTTGGTCACATTTGGAACATTGTTCAGGCCGAAAGAAATGTGGACAGTGTTGAGTCAAAAACACAAGGGACTCAACTAACTAAGAAAGATAAGAAGATTGTGGAACAGTTCACCATTCGAGATGGATTACTATTTCGGAATGGGAAAGTTTTGTTGCTTTATCATCTAGAACACAATCCTTATTGTGCCGCTCAAACGTAAGATTTTGTTTGAATGTCATGACATACCCTGTGCAGGACATCCCGGTATACACAGGACTCTGGACTTGGTTAAAAGAAAAATTTATTGGCCAAATTTCAAGCCATATGTCGATCATATGTTGTTACATGCAAACCCTGTCAACTAGCAAAGGCTGAGTGCCATAAGGCTGGTGGTTTGTTGCATCCGTTAGATATCCCAGATAAGGACTTCCAAAGACCCAATGGCGAAATGATTCTATTTGGTTGTAGTGGATCGGTTAACTAAATTAGCTGCATTCATACCAGTCAAGTCAACTATAAAGTTCACAAATCACTTTTGGTCAGCAGTATTCCATAAACTTGAAACTTCTTTGAGTTTTAGTTCTTCTGATCATCCTGAATCAGATGGCCAGACAGAAAGAACTAATCAAACTATGAAAGATATTTTGAGGACATATGTTTCTCACAAGCAATCTCATTGGGAAGATTATTTCCCACTGGTTGAGTTTGCATATAATAGTAGAAAACATTCTGCTACAGGTTACAGTCCTTTTATGCTTATGTACGGTTTTCAATCTAGGTCTCCAGTAAATGTTGAGACGAAGTCTGTTAAGATCCATAAGGTTGCTAAATTTTTTCATGATATGCAAGAGATGTTGCAAGTGGCTAAGGATAGTATCCGATTGCTCAAGATAGAGCTAAACACTATATTGATCTTAAGAGATCTCCAAGAGATTTTAAAGTTGATGACTGGATGTATCTTAGGATTCCAAAAGATTCTAAGACGTTACGTACATGGAAGCATTATAAGCTGTCTACCCGTTATTGTGGACCTTTCAGGATTGTAAGTAGAATTGGTTCTTTGGCGTATGAACTCGATCTTCAAGGAAAATTGATTGCACACCCAATATTTCATGTAATTCATTTGAAACTAAGTTTACATGATGGTGATACAGCTGGATTGGATTAGGATTTATCCCATTTGGAAGATTTGTCGCTTAGTGTACCTTTGGAACCTAAGAAAGTGCTCTGAACCAGAGATATACAATTGAGAAATCGTTCTATCTCTGAGTGCTTAATCCAGTGGAAGGGTCGTATTGAGGATGATGATTCGTGGGAGAGAGTTGATAGCATAAAGAAGAATTTCCCGAAGTTTAGTTTCTAAGGATAGAAATAGTTTAAGGAGGGAAGAATGTTATGTCCATGACTAGTACATAGGATACAATATCCTAGTCTTGGATACACGGTAGTCAAGATATATTGTGCTAAACATTCAAGATATGTTGTGCTAGTACAAAACATACAATGCCATGTGGGCATACAAATATCACTTTTGTGTTGAGGGCATTGACACCAAATGACAAACGTTTGATTGCATAATGGCAAACTTTCAACAAAAGAGAGTTGACCTTAATGTCAAAGTACAGTACTTTGGACCTTACTTGAGCCTATTAATGACTCACAAGAGGGATTGACTGATTGAATAAAAATTCAATGCAAACTAGACAACAAGAAATGAGATCTAGATTGGCAATTCTACACACATCAAGCAAGAGCAATCTCAAATCATTAATGTAAGTGAAGATCCATCCCCACACGTGTGGTACGACCTTCAGTATGGCCTGTAGACAATAAATTAAGTTTAGAACACTTACAATTTGCTTAGATCCAAATGGAAACGTGGTACATTTTGTAGAGAGTTGAGTTTGCCAATGAGAGCTCAGAAATATTCCAAGGCATTACTATGGAGAGATGATTATACATAGAAAACCTCTTCCCTGCCTCAATTTAGGTAAAAATCTAGCATGTAATAAGGAAGATGATTGAGTATTTTTGCCCTAATTTCCATTCTAGCCTAACCCTTGAGTTTTGCCATGTTGGTGGCTAGATTGATCAACCTACTCCATAAACCTCAGAATTTGGACCTATTATGTAGGAATCATTACCAAACAACTTGACCAACCCTATGAACATGATCTAACCTACCCTAGTGTAGATTCACATGTGGCACCATGGCCTTACATGTGTGGGACCCACCCATATACATATTTACATGGTTTAACTAATTTTGGCAATTTTTCACACTCCTCAAATCTAGCTTTGGAAACTATGATACACTTTCCTCAAGTCCTTGATCACTTTGAAGCTCCTCCTCCATCCTAGCATGTTATTTGACATCAAAGTGGTTAGTATCATTATCATCCACTTTACAAGATTGTCCTTTATAAAAAATAACATCCCTACTCACTATGATTTTCTTAGTGATGAGATTGAAGACTCTATAACCTTTGCTATTTTCACCATAGCCCACAAATATACCTTTGATAGAAGTGACATCATCTTTCCTTGCATCCAAGGATTGGTGTACATAGCATGTAGATCCAAAAATTCTTAGATCCTTGAGATTTGGCTTTTCTCCAAATAGAGCCTCAAATGGTGTGATTCCTCCAATGGCTTGGTTGGGCAATCTATTGCACAAAAAGTTAGGACAAGTAGTTTCCTCACCCCAAAATGGTTTTGGTAGAGAAGCATCTAGCCTTAAGAATTTAGCACACTCACAAAGAGATCTATTTTTCCTCTTGGTCATTCCATTTTGTTGAGGGGTATAAGGACAAGATAACTCCCTTTTAATGCCATTAAAATTGTAAAGCTCTATCATTCTATTGGAGATGTACTCTCCTCCACTATCACATCTCACTACCTTAATCTTGTTATTAAGCTGATTTTCTATTAGAGTTTTGAATTTTACAAATAAATCAAACACCAAACTTTTGTAAGACAAAAGGTAAATCCAAGCATATCTTGAATGATCATCTATAAAAGATACATAGTATTTTGCACCATCATTGGATGCTTAAGAAAAGCTATGCACATCTGAATGTATAACCTCAAGAGGAGTGGTTGCTCTTGTGATGAATATTGAAAATGGAAGCTTATGAGCCTTTGAGAGACTACAAACCTCACAATGCTTGCCACATCTTGACAAATGTTTGGGGAGGCCGAGTGCAAGCTCCATTGCACACATTGATTCCATAGCTTTGTGGTTGGGTTGGCCCAACCTTTTTGCCATAGCTCCACCTTGGTGATCTCCTCCTTTGCCATGTTAACACTCTCCATTGCCACATTAGCATCTAATTTAAACAATCTACCTTGTTTAAATCCTTTAGCTATGCAACCATCATTCTTGAAGATGGAACAAAATGCATGCTTAAATTGTACATCAAGGCTATTATCCATTAATTGGCCAACACTCAACAAATTCTTAGTGACAGATGGTATGTAAAGGACATTTTCAATATTCATCCTTTTGGATGATCCTAAGTACAATGTAATAGTACCTACACCAGTTATCCTACACTCTTGATCACTAGCTGTAAAAATAAACTTTTTAAGATAATAAGAGAGTAGAGTAAAAAAGTACTCCTTTTGGAAAGTCATGTGGGAGCTAGCCCCACTATCAATCCACCAAGCTTCACTTGTGTTGGATTTGGATGATGGTGTTGAGATGGATGCCTTTAAGGATGATTCTTCTTCATCCTCCTCCTGTTGATGTGCAATGTTGCTTTGCTTGTCTTCTTGTGCCTTCTTCTTCTTGAAGCATTCTGATGCAAAGTGCCCCGTCTTTCCACAAAAGAAGCACTTGTACTTTTGTCTTTCTTCCCTTTGCCCTTTGAGCTTGATGGTGCATCATCCTCCTTGGCCTTCTTTTGATGATTTTTCTTAGCTCCATTGGTCTTCTTCTTGTCTTTGAATGAGAAATTTGCTTTCTCATCATCATCATCTCCATTCTGTAGTCACAAGGAGTTCATCCTAGCCTTTGTGTGGAGCATCCTACACTCTATTGAAATTGTCAAATTCTAGTACTAGTTAATCAAGCATTCTCATGTGAATGAGGGATGGTTCCCACGTGTGTACATATCAGGAAAATATCAGTAGCTTATCATACGATTTGATCTTGCAAGTTTCTATAAGTTAGGAGTCAAAGAGGTGGGTGCTTATCTAGCATTGATTGTGGATCTGAAGTGATGTGGCATTCTCCACACGTGTCTTTTTTGCATTGAATGCTTTCCAAAGTTAATGAACTTCACTCTCTGCTCATTGTCCATACAGTGACAGAGTTTCACACATGTGAGGCCGCTCTTTGATTAGTTTGATCAATTTACATGTTGTTCTTACTGGTTAGGTGCTAATTTTTTACCTACATCAAGATCTAGACATTAGATTTGTGATTGTTCTATCCAATATCCAGCACCTCTTGTGGATTGCTTGTAGATCTATTTACGGTCCAAAAATCAGAAAATTTAACATGGTATGAGCCAAGTACAAGAGGCTAAATAATTGATCAATGAACATACCCAAAATTAGTAAGTTTTGAGTTTTTGATCTAATCTTGAGAGGGCGAGCTAGAAGTGAGTGGTAGCATCAAATTTTTGGATCAAATTCAATTGTTGGTTGTAGGTGTATTGTTCACATGTGTGAGGCTATACTGAAACTACCTTTTGAGTGCCTAACTTTGAATTTGTCCCATAATTCACACACACATTCAATTTTCTATATTTTTGATGCATTCTCTAGATCTAGCTTCATTGTGATTTTTGGTGCATTCTCTAGATCTAGTTTCATAGTTTTCATGTCAATGATTAGATCTTGAAATGGATCATGATGTGAACATTTGAAAGCTTAGATTAGGCCCAAAAATTCATTTTTCATATCTTGATAGGGATTGTTGAGAACTAGGGAGTTGATTGTCAAAAATCATAGATCTAGGGAGTGATTTGCTAGATTTTGGTGCTCATTGTACCATCATTCAAGCTTTGTGCTAGTTTGATCGGGCCGAGGCTAGAAGCATTTTGAGTGCTAGAAGTCTACCTTGGATCATTCCATATAGCGAAATCTTTGTGAGTTTCAAGAGCTAAATCATTCATAATGGTATCCACGGGTGGATTTTTGCTAGAAGCCAATGAGAGGCTTACATCCACTAATTATTCCATATGGAAAGTGAGAATGGAGTCACTCTTGGTGCTCCATGATCTCTATGACATTGTCCAAGAATAAAAGGACGAACCTCTAGGTGGGCAAGAGCAATTTAGATACAAGAAAAAGGCTAGATTGGCCTTACATTGCATCAAGATGAATGTGAGCAATGACCTCTTGAAAGACGTGTCATCTTGTATCTCGGTCAAGGAGGCTTGGGATTCATTGAAAGGGATTTATGAATCCAATAACACTTCAAGGATACTCATGCTTAGAAATCAAGTGCTTCAAAGCATGAAGGGAAGTGGAGAGAGTGCACAAGAGTATGTGCTTAGGATCAAATATTTGAATTGGCTTATATTGCAATCTTGTGCTTGAGGAGGAGGATGATGATTGCAACTCATCCTTGATGGCATCTACAAAACTGAACATCAAGCAAGGATACGTGGTGGATTGTAAGTGGGGCTAGCTCCCACATGTCTCATCAAAAGGAATATTTTTCTACCTTACTCTCTTATAATGATTCTAGAAAGTTCATATTCACTACAAGTGATCAAGACTCGTAAGATAGATGGCATAGGATCTATTCCATTATGTCTTACTAAATAACATCTACAATTAGTAAGATATTTCAATATAAATTGTATAGATTGTGTACCAATTATATACTTTGGCAACTTGCAGACACTCTTCAAAAAGAATAGATCTTGATAATGTTCTTTATGTACCATCCATCACAAAAAAATTTGTTGAGTGTTGGAAAACTTATGGATAATGGACTAGATGTACATTTCAAGCATGGTGTTTGTTCCATAATGAAGAATGATAAGTGCATTGCTAGTGGCATTAAGCAAGGAAGATTGTTCAAGTTGGATGCTAATGTTGTCATTGGAAGTGTGAGCATGGCAAGGGAGGAGCTTTCTCAAGTGGAGTTATGGCACAAGAGGTTAGACCATCCTAACTATCAAGCTATGGAGTCCATGATTTTCAAGGAGCTAGCACTCGGGCTTCCCAAATCCATATCCAAGTGTGGCAAGCTTTGTGAAGCTTGTGGTCTATCCAAGACACATAAGCAACCATTCAAGGGACCTTTGAATAGATCTTCCTCTCCTCTTGATATTATTCACTCGGATGTACACTCATTTCACATGAATCTAATGGTGGAGCTACTATGTATGTAACTTTTGTAGATGATTGTTCAAGATACACATTGATCTATGTTTTGTGTAAGAAAGCTTAGTGTATGATTCCTTCATAAAATTTAAATCTCTTATGGAAAAGCAACTTAATGCAAGCATCAAAGTATTAAGATGTGATAATGGAGGAGAGTACATCTCCAATAGTATGAGAGATTTTTGTGAGGCTAATTCTATTAAGAGAGAATTCACATGTACTTACACCCCCCAACAAAATGGGGTGGCCGAGAGAAAGAATAGATGTTTGTGTGAATGTGCTAATGATTAGATGCCTCTCTCCCCATTTCTTTTTGGGGAGAAGCTATTACATGTGAAAAAAAAAATTGTAATAGGCTTTCTAATAGTGTCATTGGTGGAATCACACCATTTGAAGCTTTGTATGGCAAAAAGCCAAATCTAAAAGATTTGAAAGTTTTTGGATGTTAAGGAAGAAAGAAGATGCTACTTCATTTAAAGGCATTTTTTTTGGCTATAGGGAATGTAGCAAGGGATATAAGAAAGCTAAAGTAAGTAGAGATGTTCTCTTTAATGAATCTCTTTATTCCAAAGTGAATGAGAGCTCATCTAACTCTCATGTTGTCAAAGATCTTGCAAAGGCCGAGGAGCAGCTTCAAGATGATGAACACTTTGAGGATTTATCTCAAGGTCCGAGAAGGCCAAGGAGATCTACAAGGCACAGGCTGAGCCATCAAGGCTCACCTATATTGAGAAGGGCAAGCAAAGGGAATATTCTCATCCTATCACTTCCTACACTTTCTTGACTACTATGCTTGAAGAACCATCTTGTTTTGAAGATGTTATTAAGTCACAATCTTGGAAAGATGCTATGCAAGTTGAGTTTGATGCACTAATGGAAAATCAAATTTGGGAGCTTGTAAATCTTCCATATGAGAAGAAACCACTTTCTTGTAAGTGGATTTATAGATTGAAGTACAATCAAGATGGATCCATTAATAAGTACAAAGCAAGGCTTGTAGCAATAGGATTTTTGCAAACTGAAGGCATAGATTATGATGAAACTTTTGCTCCTATTGCTAAGCTTGTCACCATAAGATTGATTATTTGTCTTGCTACTTCTTTCAAATGGGAGCTTTTCCAACTTGATGTGACTAATGCTTTCCTAAATGGATTCTTGGAAAAAGAGACAGCGTGTGCCAGTTGTGTGAGTGCTCTAATGAATACTTCAAAAGGTCCTTTTCAGAGAGTGAGTGGCTGAAGTGGAGAAAATTTGGGCCATTGAATTGAAACAGGGAACACCATGTGGTACCCCCCTCACAAGGTTTATTCTAGCCCACATTCTCTATGAGGTACGTGTATTTTCAATGTTGGATTTTGACCAATATCTCTTAAACGTAGATCTTTTTTGCACATAAAATTGAAGCAATTTAAGTCTTATTGCAAATAGAATGATATAAAGAGTGAGCTAAAATATGCACGCCAAAAATCTAACGTTGGCTTGGACAAAGCTCACAAGATTTTAAAAGATGTTGAGGTTGTGGTCCATTCATGGTGGACAAGCAAGATGGATAAGATGTTAGGCAGTGTGGTAAACCCAGCCCTTGGCCAAGAATGGTTTGAGTTGGTCAGCAACACAGAACTATCCATCATGGGGGTTACTTGGGCTTGAAAAATTACAACACTTGCGTTGTTCAACAGTTTCGAATGATGCAAAGTGTAAGTGGTTGAAATGGTGCAATGGCCCAACATCAGGGCAGTTTGGAATTCCTAAGAGCGATAAAGAGTTCAGATTATGGATTACCAAGGAAACTTGGAGCACTTACTAGACACGGCCATGAGAGTACTTCACAAGTGCATGGCATTGTTTGAGAAATCTCATAACTTATGTTTCATTAGAGGAGTTCTAAATCCCAAAAAGACCCTTTGTAAAGATTCTTTTTATATTTTTTCTCTATTTTTTCTTACACAGGGACCAATCAAAACACTCAAATTTGAAATCTACGTAACGTAACTTTTTGAGTCCACATTTTGATTCCACACTAAAAATGGCATAACTTTTCAGTGGTAAGTCCGAATTTAGCGAAGTTTGGTGCATTGGAAAGCGCTCAACAAGGGCTTTCAATGACATGTTACATGACATACTTTTGACGTACAATTAAAAAGTTATGGCAAGTCAAAAGTATTAGTGTTATAATATTTTAATAATATAAACTACATATTGCACGAATTCTTAAAGGGTCTTTTTGGAGCTCAAAACTCCTCTAATGGTTTAAATATCAAAACTATGTTGCACTTCCATTGTAATTCATTGTTAACTGGAATATACTAGGTCCATTGCATATTGGCATCTCCAATGTGGCACCCATATCAAGTAAACTCTACATCAATTGCTTACTTAGCATATGCTTGTTGTCTGCATCACATGTCGCATTGAATCGATTCCTTCAATTCCTATGGGTGATTGTGGTGGTTGACCCTTTCTTGGATTGTAGGGGGTATGCATGTGGAAGTACAAACTGACACTACATCACAATGGATTTTGATCAGGCCATCATCAACTTGGCCACTCATAGATATGCTCTTTGAATGTTACAAATTACATCAGCATAGATATGGTCTGTGAATGCTACAAATTATATCATCATAACATCTATTTTTGGAGCTCACTTTGTTTTTTCTGAACATATTATTTGTTGTCATGTAGAATCGTCCACTCGTGTCCCACATACACAGCAAATTGATTAAGACGAAGAAGAGGACACTCATAATGAAGCATGGGATTTTGATGAGTTCCAAAGCTTATATGTCAAATTGATAATACATCTCCACTTTGTTTGGATTTATGGTAGGCTTTATTATATTATATAGATAATTATAGTCTCTGGCTACTGCTTTTGCATAGGATGGCAATTGACTATCAATATTATTATATAATGAAGCCTACCATAAATTCATCAAGAAAAATTAAACAGCCTCGGTGAAATATATACGTTGACAATGAGTGCGAGGAGGAGTAGTATTTTCTCACAGAGCTTTCATGACATGTCCCATATATGCTAGAACCCTTTTTGAACTCACATATCATACATTTGCATATGCAATTGTGGGGGTTGTTCCACAATTTTTTGGTTAATTGATGAACTATTAGTAATATTGCTTAATCATAATGTTAACAGGGCTCGTGCATGTATGGTTTGCATTCTGGTGGTTATTATTTTGATGTGAACAGTAATTAATCTGTAGGATGAATTTATGAAGGAAATCATAGCCTTTTAGAGAACATAATCTATGTTTTGAACTCTAGAGGTGTGGTCCAAAAGTATATGGGAATCCTTTAAAGCGACAAGAGATCTAAAACCTGAAAATGATTTGATAAATTATCTCAGCTAAAGTTTGAAGCAGATATGGAACTGGTGATTAAAAAAAAAGAGCCCGAGGCATTACGACAGAGTGGAAAGGAAATGATGTCATGTGGGAATTTAGAGGACTAGCTGGTGAGTTTGGGCCTAGGGGAAAATTTCCATTGGTCTTGACAATCAATGATATAGACAAACAAAAGCTCGCTAAACTCGCTATCAATTTACTCACAAAATGTCTAAACTCATTACATGTGCATCAATGTGATCGGAGTAATGGATCTAGGAGAGATTTGAGAGGATCATACATCAAAGATTTGCCTTGTGCCTATAGAGGTCACTTTTGTGCACACTATGTGGGATCCATGATCTAATCCAACTTTTAATTGTTCACGCCATCAACAACTTAGAAAGTCCAATAGCAATCATATCACTTTTGTGCATCAATGTGATTAGAGTCAACCATCAATGAGAGATTTGAGATGATACGCAAATCGAGAGACACAAGGGACATAAATCCATCATGGATGCATGCGAGAGAGCATGAGAGAGATATGTAGTATTATTGAATAGCTTTCACTATGAGATATTACTGTTTTGAATTCATTGAATTTTTTGTGAATTATGTAAATGATTAAGTTGTAATTTGGAATATTAATTATGTCTCTTAGTAGATTAAATTCAACAATTGATGCCCTTTTAACAACATAGAACATCAATATTTGGATTGTGTCAAAAGTGCACCACATTCGACCCTTAATTCATGATCTTAACAAACCTGCACGCTTTAATCAAATTTGAAATTAATTGAAGGTATATTAGATATGATGATAAGCTATAGTTCTTAAGTATTATATTATGAAGTTGACTTACTAAGTCACATGGTTAGTAGCTTCTTGAGACTAGAACCTAGTCCCATCATTGTACTTATCATGCATTTTTACTAGTGAAAGTGTACAAATTGTAGAGGCTATTAGTGTGCGTGCTCTCTCTCTCTCTCTCTCTCTCTCTCTCTCTCTCTCTCTCTCTCTCTCTCTCTCTCTCTCTCTCTCTCTCTCTCTCTCTCTCTCGTGTGACAATTGTTTGGTATTATTGTCCTACTATATATGAGATAGTTATCACTAGAAATGATCAAATTCAATGGTAGTACTCTCTCTAATTTTTCCTACAGATTGGTATTAGATCTCATGTTGTGGAAACAGAATTTTTTGATAGAGTAAAACTAGTGTTGCTTGTCTAGGAGCTACATGAATCCATTCCAAGCAGATGACGGCTCTACAAAGAGCTAGCATGGCACACAGACTTATTGGTAGAATCAGATGACAAATGATTTGGCCAAGTGTGAACCCACAGGTCTGAAAAATTGTAAAACGAGAGTTTGGAGCCCCAAAAAAAACTTGGTGTGGAGTTTTTTCTCCACATAACAGCCAAGAAATCCTTCAACAAGTCTCAAGGCATTATGCTTTCCACCATTTCTTTCATGATATACCTTGTTTGATTGCAAAACTTCACTCAATTTTGATCTGGCAATATATTGTAAGTGTTGTTGTGCAGGAACTTGTGCAAGCTTGAAGAGTGACTCCCTTAAAAACGTTACAACAAGATTGTAAAATAGACTAAATCCACAAAATATTGATATTTTACATGCCAACTCCATCAAAGTGGATGCACAACCCAACTTCTAACCTCTTCCTGCCAAAATACCAACACTCTTCATTGTATTGTTAGAAGTTCTTAAAGTGTACATTCAATGTGATGTTACAAAGAAAAGTGGTCGAAACTGAAGCAGAAAAGTGAGACAGGAACCTTTACATAAGCACTCTGTTTAATATGCCAAGAGCCATATTCAAATGGTTAGAAGTTGGTGTTGTTCTGTGAAGTATGAGCGCCAGCCAAGGGTAGAAGATATCAGACAACTAAGTGCTGCTGCTCCTAATACAACATTAATTACTTGCAGCTGAAGTTTGACTGCCTCCAGAGGCCCAGCACCTCCCATAAGCATCCCTGTCATATTACCTGGCAAAGTAACTAAACCCATAGCCTTGACTTCATCAACCATGGGCCCCATCCCAACAGAAAATGCACGTTTCACATGAGATCTAACTGCTTGTTGAGGCGTTGCTCCTAATGCAAGTGCAGCTTCAATCTGAAAAAAAAAAATGAGCAAGGTTTGTTAAGGTGTCTGAGATTCTGTTCATGTGACCTGTCTTCTTATACTTCATTCATGTTCCAAGGACCTGTATAAATAGGGAATAATGTGCTCATCCCAGGTACTCTTAAACTGGCTAAGCAAGTTGAATATTTAACTCCTACAAGCACATATGCGAAGGTCCTTGCCTGGCAAACTTAGATTGGAATTGACTTTTCCAAAATGTTGGCACTTATTACACAGAAAGCTTGGAGATATAAATGGTTGCAGGAACAAAGGCTATAGAATTTATAAATGAGGAAACATAACTCAATTACATCATTACAAGACGTTTAAGCACATACAGTTTCTCAATCCATATGAATAACAGCAATTCATGCCAAAAAATACCTGTTACTAGAATTTACAGTGTTCTTTTTTCTTGTGTTTATAAGTTTCCTCCCTTAACGCACAAACATTATGATACAGGCAGAGTAATTCCTCCTCTGATAACTGATGAGACATATTTTCATTTTCAAATCGGTTGTTAAACCCTCCAAACTGAAGCTTTCTAGAAGGTCCATATTGTTATTTTGACTGCTAATGGCAGCTAAGATTTAATTGATAGGAACTTTCCAAAAAAAAAGGTTAGTGTCCACATTAGCGGCACTTAGGATGAATCTGGGTGCATATTCTCTTTGGCTATATAATCTTGTGAGTTTTTGGTAAATTCAAACCCAATTTCCTAGAGAAATTTTCCAATTCTTCAAAATCTTTAACTCTTATTGGAGTTATTTGAATAGGTGCTCACCTATTTACACACCATGGGATTGAGGTCAATGTTATAATGTACGTCTCGATTTTCTCTGTTGCCTTGAGATGAATCTACTTTCTAGAGCCTGCAACTTGCAGCCAGAAAAATCTGAAACTAGTATGACCATCTAAAATATTTGCCACGTAATTCATATGAGAACATCCTATGCTGGAAATTATTATCTTTTACAATGTGACATTTCTGCAGAAATCAGAAATCATGACAATTTCCTTTAAAAAAGTTAGATGCTGATGCAGGTTAGATGTGTTAAGGACAAGCTAAGTAGGATAGGACATGATCGGGCCCAATCGTAGTGACCAGGGAAACGATAATGCAAACAGGGAACCAGAACTAAGAAAATGGGAATGGGAACAGGAACATCACCTTATCATCATAGATGTAGAAAATTACATACATGTAGAATGTGAAAACTGAACATTCCTTTTGATATTGAAACAATACATTGCATAAACATAATAGAAAACTTTTTACTCAAAAGGCAATCATATGTAAAGTACTCCAAATCTACTACATGAATTGTCGAAGATCAAAGATCAACGTGAATATTTATTAGATGATAGGAGGCTCTAGAAGGCCTTCCGGAATCAAGAGAGTTATGGATGTCAAAGATGAAGGAAATACAAAGAAAAGGAGGCTCAAAAGCCTTCAAGATCCAAAGACCGCTAACTAACAGCATCAGCATTGACATTAGCATCAAGGATTGTAACAATCTGACCATGAAGTAATGAAAATGACCATGAGTTCTTTTCACAAAATCACAACTAACCAACCATGATGCTACTCTCCACCCAACCATAGATGCATGCAAGCTATAACAAGTTGGGAATACTAGATGCATGTCCAATAATGGCATAAGCACACAACATGCCTAACTGCATGCATCAACCCCCAAACATCATGTCTAGAAAAGGTTAGCACATCGGTTCAATACTAATCAAGCTAGTAGACAAGTATGATGGAGTTAGATAGAAGTGTCTCTTCTTGTGTAGACTTTATAGAATGTAAAATTGAAAACATGAATAAATAAGAAATCATGTTTGATGAATGATGGTTTGTTGACTTCGACATACACAACAATTGAGTCTCTGAAATAGACAACCATAGACTTATGGTGAAAAAATTGATGGAAACCTTAAAAGTCCACTTCCTTTTCTACATGCATATTTGGTGTCAATGGATGGTGATATCATCCCGCTCTCCTTCTAGATAATTGTCTTTCGATTAATATATCTCTCTTGTTCATGTTGATTTGCCTGAAATCTTGTTATACATCTTCCCTGTGCCTCTTCAAGGCCCATTATAGACTGTCTTCCAATTCTCCTACACCTTCTACCTTCCCTAGTCGCTAGAGATTTTATTACAGATCGTTGAGATGCCAATAAATCTGAGAAGAAAAGTAAAAGTATACAACTAAGACATGAAAGAAATTATGTTGATGAATCCTTTGTTTGCTAAATGAAACAAAAAGAAACTTCATCATGAAATTTTTTAGAATTTCCGTTTATCCTGCCATTTTTAGATTACATATCTTTGAAAAACATGTTCTTCTTTGATTCACGATCTTGTAATTGCAATGGACACTTCACAGTCCGAGGAAAGGGTAGATAGTTCGGATATAAACATCATATAATATAAGTGAAGATTGGCATATAGGGAATTGGCATGACCAAAGCTCACGTTCTTGGTTTGTACACATGATGTAGATATAAGATGAATAACAAAAACACCTTATTGGATTACCTGCGACATGTCTCTACTATTTCAGTACCAATTATTGCTTATGATTTACTTCCTCTTGAATGCAACTGTACTCTTCTCTATGAATCAGCAATTCTGAACTCACAATGGTTATGAGCTTATGTCTTTGATAAAGCATACAGAGACTGATCATTGCATTCCTGTCACTATCACGAGGAGGGAGCTCCATGAGGATATAGAGAACTCCGTAGCCAAAAACATATGGACATGCAACTCTTGGAAAATAAATCGATGAGGGATGGAGGATGCGCATGATCTTGGAGGAGAACTTATTGTGGGAGATCATAGAGGGCCATGAGAAGGGACCTGTTGCTGATGTTGAAGGAGTGTAAATGGATGTTGAAGCCATGAAGATATATCAAGCGTGGGAGATCATAGAGGGCCATGAGAAGGGACCTGTTGCTATCATTACAAAGACACTACCAAGACATCATCTTATTTACTTTATGCTAGAATAGATAGAAAAGAACCAAAGGATAGTGGTGAGGGAGGGTTTCTGAGTAGCTAAAATGGACACTTCATGAGAGTAGCTACTTAGGATATAAACCAATATGATAATGCAAGTGAATCTTAGCCCATATAGGTATGATGTGGCCAGGACCCACATTTTTCGTCCAATAAAAACATAATCTGATTGCATAATGAATAAAAAAAAATCTTGGATTGCTCACTATATGTCTCAAACTTATTGCCTATGATTTAGTACCTCTTGAATGCAACTATACCTTCCCCTACGAATCAACATTGCGAACTCACAGATCTAACCTTAAGCTCATTGTAAACTTAATTGATGATGTTATATTCTACTAAATAGGGAATTTTTTAGTTTTCAGCGAGTCAAGGGCCAAAAAGGCAAACAGAAGTCTAGCCAATTCACAAGGACGTTGAGTGTTTCAACATGGTTCCTAAGGGAATGGTAACTTGGGTGGAGAGTAAGGAGGCAATGGTTTGGCGTTTTCCACCTCAAGGATCTATTGTGTCGGTTGGGAGTTCATCGAGTGCCATAGGACTTCTGAAGATGGACATGTACGATCATTAGGTTCTTCATTAACCTGGTCTATTCTTCTATCCAGATCTCCTATGGCAATATTGGCCTTGAAAGATAAGGTTACGTGCAAACAAGAAGCTTTGTCACATTGTAAGGACTTTATTTCAAAAACTCGATTTTTTAAATTCACCTCGCAGGTTTTGAGTAGCAAAAAATTCATGTCCCTCTTTTTTTCTTGCATGCATGCCCACGCTTTAGATGCACCTTCATGTGCAAGTCATAATGAATCTAAACAAAAACTGAACAGTGAATATTTGAAAGTGCTGCCTTGATTGAATAGCTTTTGTGAATGCAAATATTTTATACGACTCTTCAACCACACATCACCTGCTGTCTATGAAGGCGAATCTCCCGATGAATTGAGTTCATTGTTCCTCCAAGCATTGCCATGGAATGGCCAATAACGTGAGCAGCTGTAGGGATTATGAACCAGGGATTCAGAGGGAAAATTCCAAGGAAGGTCATCAACACCACAATGCCCAGTGCTCCAAAGGCCAATGATATTGTTGCAATAGAACGACTTTTAGGCAGTCGTTTAGCCCTCTTTCCAGCAGTACGGCCGGCAAAAAGCACCTGGATGCACAGACCGCAGGATGATTAGAAAGAAACTGGGGAGCAATCTATATGGAAACCTTACAGGTGAGTACATATACAAATGATTATTGGGCTAGGTCTGTATAACTTGCTCATTAGTATCCAATCCATGGCTAAGGCATAGTGAGACAGAAAATAACCTGTTAATAGTAAAAGTTTCAATTTTTAGGGAGTTTTTTAATTTTTTGAATCGCAAGAAGACAGTAATTGTGAATTGCAGCAAAAGCACAAAGTGTTCAGTTTAGGTAGGATAGCGAGTCCCAAAACAACTCGCCCATAATAAAAGTTTCAAATTTTGACAAGTTTTTAATCTTTTGAAAAGCCAGAAGACAGCCATTGTGAATTGCACTAAGGGCACAAAGTACTGAATTTAGGTGCACATGGACATGAAAACTGAATTCAACAAGGGGAGCATCGAGCTCGAACTGTACGGACCTACCATAAAAATTATTCCAACGCAACTCCAAAGAATCTGTTTCGTTTCAATAAAAAACTTAATCGAGAATCCAAGAGCCAGGAGCTGGATGAAAGATCTTATTGCTGCTTTCTGGATGTCTCTCTCTAGCCCTATCTGCAACTTCCGTGATACTGCTATAGAAAGTACGACGGGTGCAAAAGACACAAGGTACCGTTGCCATTCAAAGCTCGTGTGCTCCATCGCATGAGCTGCTAAACTTTGAGATTTTGCCATGGCCTCAGGAAACTGCATATGTACACCAAGTCAATCTATTGAGACCTGTACCAACAAGGGTTCTAACTTCACGTAAATGCTGAAACATCGAAATTGACTAACTAGTGATCTATAAATCCAATATGCAATGTTCTAGCTCAGGAGCAGATCAATTCTACAAGCTGCAGATTCAGTTCAGCCCTTCCAATAACTGATTATCTCAGATTCGTGAATGTTCCGCATACGACATGTTACAGAAATACCCACGGCCTCACAAAAGTCAAGTGACCTGTTCATTTTACATGCGTATCTTGCTATCCAGTAGAGATTTACATGCATATCCTGCCAATAGAGCTTGCAGGACATTGAATGCTATGGCAGAATCTATCTTTGAGGAAGTACATTTAGCAATCAAAAGGATTTTGAGATTGATGTAGAGTTCTTGCAACCTAAAACTACCCAAATAATGGCGTATAACAGATTGTATACGCTCAGTTATACATGTCAGTTTGAGATATGACAGTTTTCAGTACATATAATGGAAACGATAAGGGCGATTAATTGCAACCATAGAGTATGGCACCGCACGCGCTTTAATTTTTGAGATAACCAGTATCAGCATACATGTTTGTTTAACAATTCATCTAATGGTCGATACTGTGAGGTTTTCCAGCCGCCAACTTTGCTAAGGCTGGTGTCTGCTCGAATGTAAGTACATGTGTTTTTTTAACATTCAATTCAACCATTCTCAAATCTTCATAAATAGTCCTTGATCTGAACAAAACTGGAAAGTTTACTGCGCAAAACAGGAACTTGGGAGATCAGAAGAGTCATTTGATTAATGAAATGAACGACTGCCTAACTCGTACAACGACAACAAATGTAATAAGTTTGCGATCCTATGTGAAACCGATTGTGAAATTTAACAATGCTATGCTCTTTTGAGACAAAAGTATGACTCTAATGGAGTGATACATCACTTACAGAGGATGCTGAGCATCCGCACAGCACTGCTCTCCTGGAAGTCTTGTCACCAGACCACTGCTGCAAGCACAAGGTAGCTGCAGCTGTATGATAGCGACAATGATCAGTGGAATTAAAGAAGCCAATTCTACTTCCAACATCGGAAGATGTGTGAGATACGTGGCCAAAATACTTCAAAGATGCACCACCCACCCCCAAAACCTCCATCCTCCAACAAAATGTCTCTGCTTCTTACATCAATATCAGCACCACCACAGTAAAACAAAGCTTCCTGATGGATCCTCCATAGTTAATGGTAACTCCCAGCTCCCTCACAGCTTCTTCACACTTGACAGCTCCAAGGAAATGGGCATCCTAGCTACTTGTGCTATTTCACTCCTCTCCTAGATTCTCTAGGTGGGTGAGAGGGAGAGAGAGAGAGAAGAAGAAGCATCTCCTAGATTCTCTATTCTCTAGGTGGGTGTGAGAGAGAGAGAGAGAGAGAGAGAGAGAGAGAGAGAGAGAGTGCAAGAAGCAGCCCCACCCAAGAAACAAAGGAGCCACACATGTCAAAAACCCAAAATCATTATCATAATGATGGATAGGAAAATCAACCTTTCTTTACTCACTCCATCCCATCACATACATTTTTTTTTCTATAACATTGCCCATGTGTGCGAGTGGGGTTTGAACTTGGGTGATCAATGCACACCTAACAACCTTTAGGTTTTTTTGGAGTGTATTTGGAGGTTGCCTTAATTTGCACAATATTGCACTTGAAATTACTATTTGAAAATTATAAGATCAATAAACCTAAGATGGGATGGAACCAACTTGGAGTAGCATGTAGAAAGAATGACGACCATATACACAGAACTCTCAACAACAAGAGATGAGTATCATATTCAAATAGCCCAACAACTTTTGCAGTTCACAAAGTCATTACCATCTTCCTACTAGCCACTAAGAATGCTCAGAGATGACATTTGAAAGAGCAGTAAACCTAGTGGTTGATGAGAAGATGATGCGAGAAGAAGTCAAACCTATAGAAGGTCATGAGAAGGCCCTCTTTACAAAGTAGAAAAGGAATGGCAAAAGAAAAGTCCAATTATCAAAGGACACCACACCACTTTTGGAAGAAATTAGAGAAGCAAAAGACAGCAATAAAGGCTCCTAGAGTTGCTCTCATTGCAAGAAGTGTGGACAAACAAAAGACAAATGTTGATTTAACCCCAGTATGCCATGTATGCACTGCAAAATGAAAGGCCATTGAGCCTATGAGTGTTGGTTGAATCCAAAAGGAAAGAACGAGAGAGACAAGGCCAACATAGCCAAATCCTTAAAAAAAGAAAACAATACAGAGAATGCATATATAACATTCGAAGAAAATTCCACTGTACAAGATTACTATGACATTGTCATAGATGCAAGTGCAACTACACATATAACCTACAATAGAGACATTCTTGCATACTACAAGCCATTGAATATCAAAAGAGCAGTTATACGAGGATATGGTAGTAGGCATGAGGCCGATGGTACTATAAGCCTTGAACTCATAACTCTCTCAAGGCACAAGGAGTTGAGTGGAGCACTCTATGTGTTATAGCCATATTCAGCTAAGGACGTGGAATAGTCCTAATATGGAAGAATGGCCCTTCAGAATTCGAGATTGGTGGTCACGCCGAGATTTAATTCCATATAAGGGCTAGTTTGTCACTAATGACCTTGAGAAGACCCAGACACTCTCTTTGAGACGTATGGAGTAGTGCATGATAAGAAGGCTAAAAAAAGGCCATAAAAAGTCTATTGAATTATCACATGAATAGTTTTCTTTTGGTGGTAGCTTGCTACTTTATGAAATCTAATGTCAAAGGTTCAATACGTGCTGCTTGCAAATTAAACCTTATCATTTTGTGTCTTCAAGTAAAACTTAATATTTAGCTTTTTAAGTCATACCTGTTTTAGCTATACGATTGGAAATTTTATGTTTTCACAATTGAATTTCTTTTAGTAAATACATTTTAGATGCATTGGCATTGTTCATTAATTCATCTGGAGATTTTCTTTTTAGGTTTTTATTCAATTTTCGTCAATAACTTGTTATTATAAAGCTAATTGAGTGCTTAAAAATTTGCGTTTTTTAGCTAACCTTCTGATATTAGGTGAGAATTTTCCTTTGGTTGGAAATTCTAGGGGGACTATGAGAAACTGATGTAAATTCATCTAAGAACTTTATATGACTTGTGCAAGAGTTTAAGGATCACAGGGTTATTGCAAGTTCAGATGTTCAAGAGGGCAAAGACAAATTCACATCTATGAGCATCATCCTTGAAAAGGTCAAAGAGGCATTGGAAGAAGTAGGGCTAAACAAAACAAAACAAAAATTAGGACACAAGTTGCAAAAAGCAGCAGTCACATCATTCCACAACATCTCCTAAAAAGTCACATCATAGTGGGTGCCGACAACATGTGGACTTGGTGATGACCCATGACTTGAGACTACGACAAAGTTGAGGTTGAAGTTTTGATATGTCAAAAGTCGTGGATTAAAGTAATGGTTGAAATGATGATGGTACAATGGATATATTGGAGGTTTGGTTGGATGGGTGAGAGCAATATTGGATTATGGGTAAAGGTAGCACTAGCCATTCTCAACAAGTCAATTATGCATTGTTGTTTCTCTAGGGTGCAATCTACAAGTGGAGTAAGTGTCGCAAAAATGGAAAAAACATTTTCAAATTTGAAAGGGTTTTGAATGTCCATCGAAGTTGAATTCACATGACCAAAAGAGGTGCCAATAACTTGGGAAAATGGCTAGAGCTAAAGCATGGCAATATGTCAATACAAAATTATGCAGATAAGTACCAAGGTTTGTTGATGGTAATTTTAAGAATGGACATTGGCATGCAAGTGTTTGCTTTTGTTAAATGACTTCATTTTACTATTGGTTGTGAGGTAAATAGGGCTATTCCTAACAATCTTAGTCATGCTATTGAGGTTGCAACAATCTATGAAGACTAGAGGATCCATGACGACTCAAGAACAATGCTACCCCATCAATGAAGGAAACATAAACCCTCACTATCTATGAAAAATATTTAGAAGGGGACTTACGTACCAAACCCTTGTTACTATTTGAGCTCTCTTATACTATACTGTATAGTACTTATAAGATATCAAGAAGTGATTGCTTCTGAAAAGTACATATAGATTTCCATGAAGTATATAGGATTATTAACGCAAGTATTGATATAATTGGGATAAATTTAAAGCAATAATTAAGATAACGGGTGCATGCAAAAAAGTAAAAAAAATCATTGTATTCAAAAGGGCCCAAGATGTAAATGCATACTTGACAAGCCTATAAAACTTTAAATTTCAAAAAATTATTATAGAGGTCACAATCCTAGTGCTTCATGAGTGGTGCCCATCAAAAAGATTCTTCAAAAATTTTGCAACGTTTTATCTTCAAATGTCTTTGGGCAACATTCGTAAGATGATTGACAGTGGCACAAAAATTTCACCAAGTGACATTATCAGTGAAATGTCCTTTGGCAATGTTTGTTATGAATGGTTTTATGTGATCCAACGATGGACAATTTTTGATAATTCCCACCATTTTTGTTGGAAATTCTATGCCACCTAGTGAATGTTGTTGCAACACTTACTCATGTTGCACAATGTTTTTCTTTTCTTTTCCCTAGGCAAGCTTTACACACATACATTGCAATTGCATTGAAATATCATTGCTTCACCACAAAAGAGGGTGGTTGTGACACAACTTGAATATTGCAACTTGAAGTTTAAAAAAAACTGACATTATATGTTATAATTTTTGTTGCCATCCTTCTTCTACTAGTTAAAAAGTAGATAGATAGAGAGAGAGAGAGAGAGAGAGAGAGAGAGAGAGAGAGAGAGAGAGAGAGAGAGAGAGAGAGAGAGAGAGAGAGAGAGAGAGAGAGAGAGAGAGAGAGAGAGAGAGAGAGAGAGAGAGAGAGAGAGAGAGAGAGAGAGAGAGAGAGAGAGAGAGAGAGAGAGAGAGAGAGAGAGAGAGAGAGAGAGAGAGAGAGAGAGGCAACATAGATAATGGATGTTAAAGCCTTGGAGGCTAAAGAGTCAAATTGCTTGATTCTCAAGATATGGTCTCAAGAGAGAATAGTTTTATTAGTTCATTTTTGTGTTGATTCTTCAACAACATGTAGGGAGAATCAGTCAAGTAAGCCTATTTATTAGAGCACTTTAGGAGTGGTACCAAAACATAATAAGCTTGTGTAGCTTCATCATACTTTTGTGAAGCAACTTCATTAGGTGATTGTTTTTGTATTAGTCTGAAAAATGATTTCATAAAAGAAAAGACACCACTTAATGTAATGCTTTTTGCATGATCATTTCAATGTAAGGACCAAAGATTATCCTACTTCAGTGAAAGGAATAATGGTAGTTTTTTGCTCTTCAAGTAGAGATTGTAGAATCTACATTTTGTCCACTAAAGTTGTCAAATGATGGAAATGTGATCTTTCATGAGTGGAAGACTTGCAAACTTGAAGGAAAATTTTTGGATCGGCACCTTATTCAACTCATTGATGGATAGGATTTGAGTCAAGTGCAAGGAAAAGGTGAAGGGCCAAGAACTCCAAGAAAATAAGATATAGAATGAAGAAAATGAGAGGTATACCTATGAATGACAAGAAGTTCCTAAACTACAACGATTAGTTAACTACAGTTTACGGCTATTGACGTCAAATCAACCTTGAGTATACAATGACGGCCAGCATAAGAGTATTCGAGCAGTAACTGTGGTCCAATCACAATTGTTTGTTCTGCCCGATGGGATATTTGAAAATCACGAAAATTTGGCCGGGAAAGTTAAATAGAACATTCTTAGGTTTACCTCGCAATCTCTACGTTCTCTCCGTTCTTAGCTTGCGTACTCGTATTTTTGACTAATGGCATTTGGATTCCAATCATGAATGTTGAGCTCATCATGAAGATAAGCATGCTGAACTAAAACTTCTGTGATAGATTGACTGGCAGGTAATACTTTAAAATCCATTATCCTGCCTTTCCAAGAGCTTCTATATATGTTATCCGATCTTTTTCTTTTTTGGAATGAGCCTTTTTTGGAATGATATTAGTTACTTTCGGGTCACGTACAGTATGACGTGGCATAACATTCGAGTGTGGTTGTTGACCCATTTATGGGTGGTGGCGGAACATTGTATGCTTTCAGACGCACAGGACGACATTGCATTGCAATGGATCCGAATCAAGCGACATTGGATCTAGCCTTGAAGAGATATGGTTTTTTTTGTTTGTCCTTTATTTCACTCCCCCTTAATGTGGATCTTGAAAAACTTTGATCTTCAGATTTAACATATCGTTAAATCTGAGATGTTGCTCCTTTGATAGAGCCTATATGAAGTAATCTGCTGCCATGTAGTTTGTTCTACAGAAAACCAATTCGACTTCCTTGCTATACACTTTCTCTCTAAGGTAATGATACCTAATTTATATGTGTTTGTTTCGAGAGTGAAATCTTGGATTGAGAGATAGCGCTATTGTGCTTTGATTGTCACAATAGATTGTTGTAGGAAGTGGTTGTGCAAGGTTCAGGTCTGCAAGCAATTGCCTTAGCCAGATCGCCTCTTTGGTTGCATTGGTGGCAGCTTCTATTCAGATTCCATTGATGATAATGCAACTGAGGTCTGCTTCTGGTTGTTTCATGAGATCGGGCCTTGGTTGTATAAAAATACAAATCCAAAAGTTGATTTTTTGATGTCGACATCTCCTGCCCAATCTGCATCTATGTAGGCTTCAAGGATGTTGGCAGTGTGATTGCCTCCGTAGCAGATGCTAAGAGTTTTCGTTGCTTGGATGTACTTCATGACCTTTGTTAGAGTCTTCCAATGAGTTAAGCCTGGATTTGTTGACAGAAACTGGCTGAGTGCACTGATCGAATATGCAAGGTCTGGTCGTGTGCAGATCATTACGCACATCAATGAGCCAATGATGGATTGAAATGGGTAGCACTTCATCTCCTCCTTTTCTGCCTCGGTTTGAGGAGATTGTTCCTTTGATAGCTTTAGGGTCGAGTGGAAAGTGACTTGGTTTACAGTTGGCCATTCCATACTTTTTCAGCACGTTGTGGAGATATTGTTGCTGACTGATAAAGATCAGTCTGCTGGGTCAATTTCGTTGGATTTGGATTCCAAGACAATAGTGGGTTGGAGTCATCTTGTATTCTTGGGCCAGCATGCATTTTGTATCCTTCATCAAATTTAGAATGTTACTGAATAAGAGTGTATCATCTACATAGAGAGTGATGATGATGAAGTAATTGATACAGACTTGAAATAGACATTCGAGTCTGCTGAGTTTGGAATGAAACCATTCTCTATCAGAAATACGTTGATCTTCTGGAACCAGGCTTTGGGTGAATGTTTCAGCCCGTAGAGCGCCTTGTGGATTTTGCATACAAGGTGATGTTGCTTGCTGTTGAGTTCGTATCCCTCTGGCTGTGTAGATCTCCTCTTCAATGGTTCCATTGAGGAAAGCATTCTGGACATGCATCTGGTGGACTTCAAGATCTGTTGCAGCTGCAAAGGAGAGGAGTAGGCGGATCGACACACGTTTGACGATTGGGCTATGGGTTTCTGAATAATCCAGGTCTAGAATCTGAGAAAAGCCTTTGGCGACTAGCCTGGCCTTGTAACAATTTAGCCTTCCTTCAACGTCGTACTTTGCCTTGAATATCCATTTTCATGGAATCGGTTTTTGGTCTTTTGGCAGCTCAGTGAGTGTCCATGTTTGATTCTCCATAAGACATTCGAATTCGGTGTCCATCGCTGCTTTCCACTAGTCAGCATCAAGGGTAGACATCGCCTCAGAAACGGTTTTCGGTTCCTGCACGAAGTAGCAGGCCGGATCATCCATGAATCTGGATGGAGGATGTTTGGACCTGTTCGACCTTCTGGATTGAACTTCAGTCCTCTAATGTGGGTTGACTCGTTGAGGTTCTAACTCATTGTCTGAGTCAGCGTCGATGTTCTGGAGTTGAATCTCTAGATTAGAATTGACTAGTTGTTCGATCCTTGGATCAGAATTATCAGCGACTTTCCCTTTGTGGTCGATGAACTGGTCTTCCACGAAAATGACATCTCTACTGGTGAATGCCTTCTCGGTATCCAAATTGTAGAGCCTGTATGCCTCGTGGTCTGGAGAATAGTCGATGAAGATCATTTTTCTGCTCTTGTCATCTAGTTTTCTTCTTATATCCTAAGGGGTCTAAGCGAAAGCGATGCATCCAAATACTCAAATATGTTTGAGTGATGGTTTTGATCTGTCCACACCTCATAAGGTGTCTTGCCATTCAGGGCTTTGGTGATGGATCGATTCTGCCAGTAGGCAGCTGTAGTAACAACTTCCATCATGCTCTTGGAACTTTCGATGAGTGTCCGATCCTTTCGCTCAATTACACCATTGGACTGAGGTAAGTAGCTGGTTGTATATTATTCATGTATCCCGTTGGCCTTGCAGAATTTTTTGAATTATGTGGAGATGTACTCTCCCCCTCCATCTCCTCCCCCTTGATCTTCCTCAGCTGACATTTGCTAATAACTGTTGAAGTTAAGATGGCCAAGTCTGAAATGCCACAACATATCAGTTGATTCAGAAGTGGCTATGTGAAGAGCTTGACTGTTAGAAGAATAGCAATTGCTGAGTTTGTACAGATAGCCGCTAGAACCTTCTGGGATTTGTCAAGAATTGTGCAGTCTGTTGTACCGAATTCGACCCTTCGACCTGAATCGGTAATTCTGCTAACTAAGAGTAGATTCTTGGTCAGATTTAGAATGTGGAGAACATTGGACAGCAACTTGACTTCATCTCTTTTGAATTCAACTATGACTGTTCCTTCACCTTCGATTGAATGTGATGAGTTGTCTCCAAGTTGCACAACTCGAGAGTGGGTGAATGACTTATAGTCTTTGAACCAGTCGCGATGGTGAGTCATGTATTGATTTGCTCCTCTCACTCTACTGGGATTTGTACTAGCATGAAAAACACAAATCCGGTTTGATACTCAAGAAAATGACATTTTCGTTGACAAAAATTACATTGACTGAAATTCTTAAATTGGTCAAAAAGTTTAGTGTACATCCTATCTAGCCATTGCATATAATGTGGAAAAGTATGTACGAGATCAGTGAAATGCATAAATGATAAATTAGACATAGAGATTAGAGAGATACTGACTATATCCCTGAATCTGATATACTGGTCATAAAAAACATCCGAACCCTGTTGTGTTGTACTGAACACATGTAAGAAAGGCCGAAAGAGGGACTTGAAGTTCTCTCTGCGCTCAATTATATCAAACTCATCGAGAAGACTGGACAACAAGGGATCAAAGGAGGAAGCCATTGCCTAGTATCAATTCTGTGCGAGAGGGGAGTAACTGAGATTAAAGGAGTACACTACGCACACACAAAAGTGATATGTATGATCTTGTGCGCACAAAGAGAGACGAGACAATGAGGGAGCATACGGGGCACGCAGAGAAGCGATATGTGATGAAAATCATATGACAATATCGCGTAGAGAACCGATATGGCCACATGTTTGAAGCCGTATAGTCACCATGTCTCATGTACTGATTCTTTGAATCATGGCATGTGCCGACGTTTGATTGGTCTACTCTTGACCCACGTGTAACTGCCACATGACAATCATTGATTGGATCATTCGAGTCACACATGTGACCACACGTGCAAAAAATGAAGGTATATTCGTGAGTGTGGAGGGCATTTGCACTTTTTCTTCTTCTGATTTTCATGTCATATCGCTTCTTTGCGCGTCCCGTTTGCTCCCTCATCGCCTCATCTCTTTGCGTGCACACAAGAGTGATACGTTGTCCGTACATATCGCTTCTGTGTGCCGATACCTCATTCTCTCCTTTTTTTGTTGTCGACCCTCGCACAAGACCGATACCTCATTACATATCGCACCTCTGCGAGCCTGGTTACCATGCTCTCATCACTGTCACGATAACTGTGCATTGATATGATACTATCCTGATGTCTAGGGTCAAACATAACTAGAGGGATTTCTTCTCTCCTAGTATTGTATCCACTAGTACCCCTGCTGTTAATGCACCATGGCAAACCAGGCATAACAAAAGTAGATGGCTCTCTGAGATTAAAAAATATTAGAGATCTACCTTGCTTCTGATACCAAGAGCACCATTCTACAGAACTATTCGTCAGATTATCCAGGATAGTTTGCAGAGTCTTGTTAGGTTCAAAACCTGGAGCATTGTAGTGCTTGCAGGAGTCCGCGGAGGACTATTTGGCACTTTTTTTGAAAGACTCTTTTTTGCTTTCTATCCATGCTAAGCGGGTCACCATAATGTCCAAAGATTTCCAAATCTTGTATAGAATGAGGGAGAGATTTTGTAAACTTCACAAGGGTGAACCCTCTGCTCCCAGGGATGAACCCCTTGACAGGACTAACCTTCCCACAAAGAGGCCTCGCAAGCAACCTACCTCTAAAAGGAGCAAGAAATCCTCTGCTTAGGTTCCAAAGAAGGTCCGACGGTTGGACCTCCAACATTCCCCAACTGGAGATGATGCAATTGTAAATCTTGTAGCCCCAGATATTGTGGTCAATTCAATCACAAAAATTTTGGACATCCCCTCCATTGTGAATACTCTCCCCCCTCCTCCCATTAATCTCAAACCTATATTATTTCTAGATTCTGATGATTATTTAAAATTTGAGAAAGATGTATCAAATGCTATAGATAATATCAGCATGCCAATTCTCTTCAAAATAGACAAAATTGGTTTTGAGCTTAACTTTAGAATTCCAGACTGTATTCAGAAGAAGGACAGAAGGGCTTCTATTAGCGATCAGTGACAGAGGCGGGTCTCTCCTTACTGCAATTTGATATTGCAAGGGATTCTAGGAATGAATGTCGCTTCTCAGCAATTTTTTTTTGCAGGCCATCAAGGACAACAACGACACTTTGTCGCACTGTCTCCTTGGTGCTTGCTCACCAACTATGAGGTTTTTGTTGATGCCTTATCATAACAAGTATGTCTATTTTTTTACTTGTCTACTTCTTTACTTGTTATCACTGTATCATCTATCTAATGTAATTCTTCTTTGTTTTTTACAGTGAACATTGGAGTTTAACCGTAGTTTCTATAAAAATTACTACAAATAATGTCATAAATCTTTTTTGTGTAAAGATGAATTCCGCCAGTAACACACATAAAGATATTGACTCGCTGCTGCTGGCTATATGTAAATATTTTTCAGTAGAGAATCCCATGGCAAGAACATGTGAAATTGTGAGCATTGAGGTAACCATTGAACATTTCTTGCTTTTTTTTGTTTATCATCATTGTTTAGTGTCAGGTTCTTCGTCCCATTATTAATTAGTTGAATGTATTGCAGACACCCCAGCAAAATGACTCATTTAGCTGTGCATGGTGTACTCTTTACAATGCCAAATTATTTTTTGAGTGGTACATTCTTCAAGAGGATGTTGATATTTCAAAGGTGAGTTCTTAGCCCTTTCTATTTTATCTTCATGTAAGATGTTGTTTGTTATTAATATTCATCTAATATATTGTTTATTGCAGTTTTCCCTCCGTGATTGTACAACTGGAGAAGTGTACAGATTTTGACAGGAGCTCATCTTTAGTCTATTGGCCAAGTCAAATGTTGGACCAAAGACTGATGCTGGGCCTTCTAAGCCAGAGGATGTTCAGATTCTAAGTGAGGCTGGGCAATTTGTAAATACCCAGGCTGAATAGACATAGTTTCATATTGATATAGAAATATAGACATACATTGAAAAACCGACATATAGTGAATATAGAAAAGAATTATTTTCACAGTTGTACAAAATCCCCAAATTTGGTTGATATTTTATTGAATACAGATATCAGTTTGTACAATTGATTGTATGGCTTTTCATTGTTCTTCTACAATGTTGATCTCTGTTGGAAGATCCTTGCAGGGTGTTGTGTTTTCTTGTCTTTTTGTATCTGCATGAAAGATAAGCAACTTGTTAATTTCTTTATTCTCTGAATAGAGTTACATATATAATCATTGACTGATTTTCAAATCACAATAAGATCTTACTAGCTTTCCATTGATAATGAATCTGAAGTGTTCAAATAGAATTTATTGAGCATTAAGACCAACTCTTGTCTGATGATATAACTCAAGCTCCAATGATCTTCCACTTCAACTGTAGTTAGCATATCTTCATTGTCGAAAATGTGGACTTCTTTTCAATCTGTGTGACCATCCATTTGAAGGTCTTGATCTAGTGGCATCCAAGTCCCACTTATTCGTTTCCATTGCTGGTAACTGAATGTAAGACTAAGCATTTGTCTCGCAATGCAATAACGAAATATCATAGAAGATTTCTTAATTCTACATTCAATATTTGCAACTGCCTTGCATGTGAAAGTACAGAAAAAAGGACCAAGAATGGATCCAAATCAGATCCACAAGTGTGATTGGGTGTTAGATTAGATTGATCTACCAATCTACACAAGATTAGATAGCACTAGATTAAATCTACATCAACAAATCTAACAAGAACAATTAAATATGATCAAAACTTGTACTTGTTGGTTTCACACGTGTGAAGACCTGTCAGAGTACGGACTACCAGCAAATAATGAAGTACACTAAGCTTAGAAACCATTAGAAGCATAAAATCACAAGACAAATGGAGAGATTACTCAAGAAATGCACCAAAACCAAGATTTAGCTTTCTTGTCAATTATGGCCAAATGAGCCACCATATCTAAACAAGAGTTGATGCTTACTCAGATGATTTGGCACGTGTGATAGTGCCTACTCATCAAAGGATCCACCAATAATCATCAATATGGCACATGGACCAAGTTTCCTAACTTATAACCACCTCCCTTGATTTTAGGCAATTTTCCTAATTTATAGGGACTTGTACAAATATCTACTACAAGTTGGATCTCACCTACTACTGATGTTTTAACACATATGAGCAGTCCTTGGCACGTGTGAGATCACTCCTATCCATGTGAAATAGCTTTTCCTACCAATAACATGATGCCAAGTGGCATATAGCTAGAAAACTAGATTTTGGCCATTTTAGCCACTAGATCTCAAATGAAATGGTATGTACAACCTATATGACTCATCTTAATGATAAATGTATTTATTTCACACTTGGGAACAGGCTCCACACATGTCTAATGATGATATGTACTAGTCATAATGGTATTTACAAGATTTGATCAAGTTAGCTTTTGCCAATTTTAACATTGCATTCCCAACTCACATCCATCAGATCTGAAAGAGTGTCATCTTGCACATCCTTACAAACAAATAATGTTGGTGATCTACGAACATTTGCATTTGAAAAGAAATCAACAAATACATATAAGGACAGAAACCAACTTAATCTATTGACTTTTGATCCAGTGCTCGCTTTCATTGAGTTTTTCAAATCTAACAGTAATTGGCATCTAGAAGATTCTGACACAATACTATCAGGTGCAAGCCATTCATCACTTCCAAAATCTGGTAGTGGTATATCTTCAAGCTTTACAAAACCTCCATGCATATCTGGAATGTACTTGGACTCATAGAAAAATATACCACTATTTGCATGCTCCTTAGAAGTTCTTCCTCTGTATTGTAATTCTCCAATATCCGAATGAATCACATCCAATATACCTGCTAGGGATTGTGCTGGCTCCCATTCACTTATGCTAGATGGATATAAATTTGCAAGAATGCATTATAACTGATATGGTTTCTACAAGTTCCAAAAGCATGAATGTTAAAATGTAGATCCCAACAATTTTTGAACTTACAGATACATTTTTGGTGATCATGAATATTGAAATCTTGTAGATACAGCTCTGAATGCATATAGACATGCTGAGCCAAGACTTCTGAGATTGATTGCCCTCCTGGAGAAGTCCTAAAATCAAGGATCTTTGCTTTCCAATAAGATTTGAATGTCATCTTTGCCTTCTTCCTTGGTCTAAACATGCCTTTTGAGGACGGATGTAGTAGAACCCATGAGTTTTTTATGTATCTTGTTGGTTTTCAATATCCAGCTTCATTCTTCTCATTGTGAAGAATCATCGATTCAATTTTGGATCTTGGTCTCCTAGCCATAGTGATTGTTGCCAAACTTTAGCGCCAAATTCTCAAATCTACGAAATGCCAGATCGACTCAAAGTTATATGATACTTATTAGCTGTGAACAGGCACCTGGACCACAGTAACATGTGATAACTATGCTTATCGTCTATTAACTGTGATGCATGTCACCAATTCCAAAGCATGTGATAACTTACTGTTTGCAAGTCTGTGTAGTTTGAAATTTACGAACATATTAACCAATGTGGTTAAATATTTAACTAGAGACAATGTCGTCGGGCAGATTCACACGTTCGGGACATACACTGTCTACCAATAGCATTCTCCCATCTTGCCCGGCGACAAACTTAAAATTTTTAAAAGTTTATTTCTATAATTTTTTAATTTTCATCTACGTTACGTAGATTTCAAATATATGCATTTTGATTGGGCCACATGGTGGACGAAATTAAGAAAAAAAATAAAAAGCATCTTTACAAAGGGTCATTTTAGATTTTAGAACTCCTCTAATGCTTATGCTGTATGTTTGGATTGGTTGTGGCAAAGGTTCAATCAAATTATCTTCTGAACTTATCCAAAAAAAACCATGGTAAAGGCAAGGCAGACCAAGGTTATGAAAAACAAAGGTTTGATCATGAGGACGAGCTTTATCTCACTTAGAACCTGAAATAAGAACCTCAAATAAAAACATGTTGGAACAACCATCGAAATTGAAGATGATTAAATATAATAAAATCTCAATATATTTGTATACAATAATTTGTAAATGTGAAATACATAATGGCTCATCCACATGAAGGGAGGCCATTCATTTTTCTTTATCATCTATCTTTGGCTCATCTATAACCATTTCTCCAAACGGAAGAAGCTTTGCAGGACTAGTGTCTAGAATATCTACAGGGTATAAATTTTCCACCAATATCCAAGTTAATGCTTCATGCCAAAAATGCCAGATCCCTTGTCGCGTGACTGGCGTGTAGGAAAACTGAGAAAACAAATTTCATAAGAAAAGTTGTATTAGAAACATATGTCAAGAATAATACAAGCACTATCTGATGACTGACATAATTAATTCACGAAAAATTTCTAATATATATATGATCTTCCGTATATCTGGAATAAAGACATATTGAGTGAGCCACATAAAAAATGATTTTGCATTGAAGACTGTATACCATCTACAACTAACACTATCTTGTTGTTGGGAGGACTGTAAAAACAAAAGAAACAGAAAATGTGTTAATGCACTAGAATATAATGGGATATCATTTCAACGCGCGAGGATATGGAAATATTATAAAGATTGCAAGTGCGCGTTCAATCAATATTAGAAATAAGAAAAAAAAAGATATTGTTTCAACACGTGTTATTAATAAACGAGAAATAAAAACGTGCGCTGAATTGATATGTCAGATCATAAATCACCTTTGCATCTATCCACTCCAGTTTTGTGTATGCCATTGCACCTGGCATTGGAAAGTATTCAATCAACATATGTATAAGTTTTTTTGCAGCCTTGTGCGTGTGCGAGATTGAATTCATTTTTATGCACACTGGGTTGCATATACTGTTTCTATTTATATATAATGCCAAAACATTTACACTCCAATGTCCACTGCAATAACAAATTAGCATGTGAGTCAAGATGAACTCAAGTATTATAGCAGTAGCTACATTTTGAATAACAAAAAGCTTACTTACTTGTATATGTATGGAGCCATAATCAAGGGTGCATTCGTTCTCACATTTGCCACGTATCCATCCACATAAGATTCTTTAAATTGTGGATAATGAATACTATTAAGAAAATGAATAGGTAATAATTCTAAATCTACAAAAATTGGTGTTTGATGAAATTCTAGAAAATACCAAACCAACCCCACTCCTAGATCGTCCCCTAACATTTTATCTCTATTTTCTACTTCACTTGTGTCTAGTGAAGTCAGGGTATGATTGATTTTTGTGAGGGGAGATTGAAAATTGTAATGCTTGTTGAAATATTTAAGATGAGAGAAAAGTAATTGATCGTATTAAACATATTTAATAGATTCTACAAAAGATAACGAAGGAGGTGCACGAAGAGATAAATATACAGGTTTTAATCTATTGTCCAGAGAAAAAGTTTTGATTTGAACATTAAAAAATGAATCTAAATCTTCACCATCAGGACGAGGTGGAAAAGAGAGTTTTGTGGTCTGTTCAATAGATTTTGGAAGAGATTTTGGTGGAGATATGGGAGGAGATAGGTGAGTTTTAGAAACTGATTTAGGAGATTTGGAAGGACAGCTCATACATCACACAAAGTATCATTTACTTTTGATGATAAAATAACGGCAAGAAAGAAAAGTGGTCCAGCGCATTTCTGATGGCCGCCTTCTTTGATATACTCATGGAGCAGCGCACCATCCTCAAGAAATAATGAATAAACAACTTTTTGCAAATGATAGAGAGAACCATTGGCCGTCTAGAGATCCGCTGGCACTCAACCATCGCGCATAAGCACAACCCACGTATACATAGTAGATAAGAAACCTCATGTGCCAGTTCGTTGTCAAGCGACAGTCCACTACATGAAAGGATGGATATCATACCTGTGGAAATGTTCAGGCCTGCTCTTGAGCCAGCGCTTGTTTGTAGAAGCTTCCAACAAGTATTTGGAGGCTAGAAAACATTACTAATACGATAATCACAACATCCTGTGAGCTTATTTCCTACACAACAAAAGTAGAACATGTATTTCTTCAAATGTGAGTTATCATAAAGCCAAACCATGGATAACATTCTTACCTTTGCTTATAGTATCGTTCACACGACTACTCTTCCAAGAGCATTTACAGGTCTCCTCTTATCCAAGCAGCAATGGTCACGGTAGAGAAGAAAACAGAGAGAGAGAGAGAGAGAGAGAGAGAGAGAGAGAGAGAGAGAGAGAGAGAGAGAGAGAGAGAGAGAGAGAGAGAGAGAGAAACTTAGGGTTGTCGTCAACTTCCCTTATATAGAGTTTTCAGTACATACTGAGAGCTTAAAAATGCTCACCGTTAGATTGAATCCCTATAATGTGCATAGATCATACCCATTCAAACCAAGTTTTTTACCAAAAGATTACAATTAAAAAACTTCATAGGGAGTTCATATTACTAAGTTTAGCAAGGCAAAGCATTATTGTTGGTTTAGTACCATAAGGGAAAATCAACCTTTTACAATGTTTCGAAGAGCAGATACAACGTAGTAACCACCTAGTAGAGTCCATGAGAGAATGTGTGTGTGTGTGTGTGTGTGTGTGAGAGAGAGAGAGAGAGAGAGAGAGAGAGAGAGAGAGAGAGAGAGAGAGAGAGAGAGAGAGAGAGAGAGAAGAAGAAGAAGAAGAAGAAGAAGAAAAAGAAGAAGCTTCATTAACATCTTTTCCATGCCAAAAGGCATATAAGACAAAAAAAAGTACATCAAAATGGATGGCACCAAGATGGAACAATGCCGTCAAAACAACATAACTAAAACCAAACTAAGTAAGAAGAGAAAAATATCTCTATAGTGCTCTGACTCTCAACCTAACTCTGAACAATCTCTAACAAGTGTCAAAGAAAGGCTCTCATGCAGGATGCGGCGGTATGAGTGATCAATTTTGGATGGAGTGACAAAAAAATGTCGTCCATCACGGAATATAACCTTTTTCTCTTTTGAATTCGCTTTCTCGATGAGTTGCTTACGTTCCTTCCACTCTAGGGTGGTCAAGTCTTCATGAACAAAAATGTTGTTGCCTTTAAGACGTCCATGACATTTAAGAACTTTCTCTCGATAATCAATGTATTTGAAACAAATGAAAATTTCCGAAGTGTCACACTTACTATGCCATGCTGCTTCCACAACATCTTCCCGTTCCTCGTAAGAGAGTGAAGCTAACAGTTCCTTGGCTACAAGAAGGGGGTCGGTGTCAAGAGAAAAGCCTCGGATGTGAACGTTTTGGGTTTTATATTCCCTCTTGCTTTGTTCATGCATTGCCTGTGAAACCACCATCATATTTTTTCCTTCCAAGTTCTTGAGCAAGTCTGCCCAAGTTTTGGTCGAAGTTTGGATTTTGTCTTCCTGGGACATGACTAGGATCGATTTGAGAGTTCTTGGCTGTCAACTTTTCTTTAAGGTTTGCATTTTCATCTTCAAGCATATTCACCTTTTCTTGTAGAGCAATAATACTCTATGAGTGCTTTTGAAATTGGATTTCCATTTTGCTTATGATCAACTACACATCAAAATCCATGGGCATGACAGAAGGTGGGGTTAGTGTGGCAGTAGTTGGAGCAATGGTGGGAACTAGCGACGCAGGAACTTCAGTGAAAGTTTTCTTGCCTTTCCGGCGGGTGGTCACCCGGAATCCACGGCAATCCACCCAGACAGGTTCTACTCAGATCCACGCCAGTCTCCTGCTCATATCCATTCTCAGTCCCACCCAGGTTCTCGTTGCCAGTTTTAAATCCGCTGATTAGATCTCTCTCTTGCTGATCACTACTCTGACCATCGCTGCTTAGCCTCGTCTCGCTGCTCTGATCAGATTGTTGTCTTTGCTATAGGTAAACCAGATGTAGGTGCGCTCTTCTTGTTCTTGGCCATCACCACAACTTTCCAATAGACAAGGGCGCTCCACGATCAGGCCCACCGTAGGTGGCAGCCAACGTGACCTTCAGGTGGGTCATCAGTCATCACTGGATAGAGAGCACATCTACTTTGTAAAACCATCATCAAAAGTGAAGAGAGAGGGCTAGCTGGACAGAAGCACATATAAGTGTTTACTTTGGAGCCAAAAAATAGCTACTAAGGAACAACTCCATCGCTGTCACTTACAAGTGAAAAGGCATTCTTATGTATGAGGAGGCAGCTAGTAGTCAATCGCTGCCTCCTGAACATATTTGAAGAGATGTAGCTAAGTACATTATGTCCATCGCTAATAGGTGCATGATGCACATGCTTATTCTATACAAAGATTTGTTAGATCTGTCCGTCGCTGCTGTCCATCGCTGGACATCAGACTAGAAAGTACTCATACAAAGCTTTACATTATGAGCACGATTAAGCCTTAGCCAATGATTAAACAAAGAAGTATCATCGAAAATCAGAAGCATAAAAAATGCGCTGAAATACCAAAGCAATGGAGAGTTGCTTACCCTAAGATAGTATGTAGTCGAATCTAGAACTGGTAGGGCGCTCTTGCTCTATGTGAGAGACAAGCAAACTCTTCACGATGATGTGAGGGAGGATCCTCAAAACTGCAAGCTTATATGGTGGTATGGAAAGTGGTTTCCCGGAAGGTCACAAGGGAGGGAAATTAATTTTCCCTCCAGTTAGAATTTTTTAAGTTTTAAACTTTTGTGGAGTGTTTTTAAAAGGAGGGAAAATCCCTTAGTTAAAAAAGGACATTTTATGCAAGAGAGGGTTACTTGAGTTAAAACCTTGTGTTTTTGAGGAGGCGGTGGTGTGTCTGTTGTCCACTTGTTTGGTAGCAAAGCAGGGTAAATATAAACGTAGAAGCATCCATGAGAGAGAGAGAGAGAGAGAGAGAGAGAGAGAGAGAGAGAGGGAGAGAGAGAGAGAGACCTCAAAAAAATCAACCGAACTGTCAATTACGTGAGGTAATGGTCCATTGGTCGGACCATTACCACAAATAATCTGGTCCCTGGACAACTCATACATAAAGGCCTGAAGCCTTGCATAGGTAACCTATCTAGGCAAGGGCATTATGGCCATAATGCCCAAGGCAAGTCGTTCAAGTAGGACATCATGGTGCATCTCACACACACACACACACACACACACAAACACACACAATGCCAAACATTTCATGGGTAAAATCCCAAGCAGGCCTTTATGCCCCTTCTAGTAATTACTAGCCTTGAGCATGTGTAAAGCCCCCAACTTGGGGCTTTACCCTATACATAAAAAACATGGAGAAGCCAACGATAGCCTATAAAAAGTCCATAACGAAGTTATAGGAGATTGCAACCTATAAAAGGGCAAAAAATGTGGCCCATAAACAAAAGAAATTTCAAGATGCTGAAAAGGGTTTTTTTATTAGAATATGAGATCTTTATTGACCATTCCATTAAGTTCAATGGCATTTCATTTATGGCTTCGATCCAAGGGTTGGCTCACTTGGTTAGCTTGGCATCCAAAGTTTCTTTGGTCCCAAGTTCAAGCCTCCCTTGAAACCAAGATGCATTTATGGCTTCGCTTAAGGACCTTGCTCTAAATTTATGACTCATTCACTCATGGAAAGGTCATTAGGAAATCAATTTTCCAAATACATAAAAAATGTAATTTGGTCAAAAGTTTTTAGCTCATTTCAAAATCTTCAGCTATAATTATCCACATTATATGTTTACATAGAAGCATAAAATACACTATGCCCTTAAAGCCCGTGGGCCTTGGAGCATGAAAGGCATTATGGCCATAAAGCCATGGGTTCTTCAATTCATAAAATACACAAATTTCTTAGAGAGTCAATAAATGTTTGTGCCTCATAATTTTTATGCTATTCTATAAGGATTTTATAGATTTTAGGAGCCATTTATACTACCCCAAAAGGAAGTTAATAAATTTTAGGAGCCTTGGTCTAGGACTTTATCCTTGACTTAAAGCAATGCTAAAGATTTTGCTTTGCATTTTTAGGAACGCGTAAGTGGCACAATAAAGTTTGGCTCAAAGTAGACTTAACTAAATGAACCTTACATATGTGTATGGTGTGATCACTATAATGCACTTTATATATTTGTTATGTGATTTTATTATAAATAATAAGCTTGGAAATTTGGAAATAGTAAACAAATTTAGTTTTGGCAATTTACCAATAGTACTTTAGGTTGAGGAAGTCCCTTGCATGGGGGCCTTCTTCTTTACCTCGCTACAATAGGGTCCCATAATACATCTATTGACGAGTCGCTACAATAGGGTCCCATAATACATCTAATGATCGATCGATCGCGTGAGGACATGTGAACATAATACATTCAGGATTGTGCAACCATATGAATATATTAGGCTTGCATAATCATGTGTAATTCCAAAGTCACATGTAGTAGGGGACCAAAATTTAAATTTTGTTCCGTGTTGCTAGCTATGTATAGTAGTAACAAGGGGGAGGAGGTGTTGTGTTGCTAGCTATGTATAGTAGTAACAAGGGGGAGGAGGTGTTGTATTGGTCCTGGATGCTGCTTTTATGTGATTTTTCTTTATAATTCAAATTCTACAGACATACTGGTATCACACAAAAATCAAAATCTTCTCTTTAATTCTTTTGTTATGTAGTTGCCAATCAAACAGCATGGAAAAATACCCATAAAGAGCAATACAAAGATAAACCAGCAGATACTTGAATATCTTTACTGATCAGAATTGTGTATGAAGTTGCATGAATTCCTTGGTAAAGTAGGCTTTGCTTTGCTTACACAGCAAAAGTATTACACAAGATCTAGTGTTACAGATTGCTCTCTTCAGTACTGTCCAGAACGGAGTGGTTACTCTCAGCTGAATTCTCTCAGATGTGCTGCTGTTGATCTTCTTCTACTCGCTACTGCAGCATAGAGCTGGGGTTAAGGATGGTAAGTTGGAGGTGGAGCTCTTTTCTTCCTCAACACAAAGCGACCTGGTAAAGCATTGCTTATCGGATTAGGGCCGCTTGGAACACCATGGAATGAAAAAGAGTGCATAGACCGGCAATGACCCAAATGGCAAAATTGGGCACCCTTCGATCTGGGTACTTGTTCGTAGGGAATTCTGTGAAGAAGATGATGTGGATTCGCTGAGACTGAGATATCTTGTCGATTCTGGACGGCGGTTTTTGCTGAAGCTGCTGCAGCACCTAATAAGGTCAATACACCACGTAATTACATCTCTCTCTCTCTCTCTCTCTCTCTCTCACACACACACACACACACACACACACACACAACTCTGAGAAGTTAATGACATTACAAAGTCAGTCGTCGGGAAGAGTAAGACAAACCTGCTAGAGTTCGTCTGCTGTCTGCTAAAATTGCCATCATAAGTACCAGCACTACCCGCACTGCTGCTTGCAACGCCAACGAGTAGTTCAGCTTCCAAGAACAATATTCTGGCCGGTTTGTTCTCCTGTTTCTCTTCATCATACAATGTCGATGAAAGAGTAACTAGCCCAGTCCAACAGTCAGCAAACCAAAGAAAGAAATATGTCTTGTGAGGAGTTTGTCACTCTGTAGAAAGGACCTTGGAACGCTATTGTAGCTATAATAACATCACCACGCCATAACTAGAAGCAAATGTAAGTTCTGATACAGAACAAGCTTGTCACTATCGGATTGAACCTTTAACATAGTGTTGCTGTAGCCTCCCAGCACACTCTCTCTCAAATACTTGAGCTGACGTTTAAGCGTGTGCAGGTGGATGAGAGCCAAATGACTGAATCAGCTCTCAAAAGTAATTATGTTTCCTGAATTATATCAGGACACCGCAAGGAGCAGTGCTCGATTCTTCTGTATGCCTTGATATAGTATCACAGTGACAGACAATACGATGCCAGCCAAATAGTGCGTGAGTGAGAGCTGATCAATACGTTTATAATAGAGTTGTCTGTGGGCACCCACTATATAATTGCCTGCCTACATTTTTCCGAGAATCTCGTCTCCTGGACGCATGTCAGGCAGTGTGGGTCGTGTGTAGACGTAAAGGGAAGTGCATGAAGTGGGTGTCGAAATGTTGTCGATCTTTTTGAAAGAAAAGCAGGAATGGTGCAGATGGTGATGGCGATGGCCCATGGGCGGCTGCATTGCATCGGATAATTGGAGGGAAAACGAAGCAACAGTTCCGACAACACCCGACATATGCATCATCTACCTCCGACGAGGCCGGCGGCGGCTCCGCTCCAGCAATACGAGCCCACTTCCATCTCCATGCCTTTGCAAATAGCAATATGCTATTGCATCCATTGCAATTGATCTTGATTCAAGGTCAGCGCCCATTTCATCCCGGATCCAGAATCGAGATCATCCTCGTGGCTGCATGCAGATTAGTGGGCAGTGGAGCGTTGCTGATGGGCAATGCAGATCCCCAGGGCGATGTGGGGAGGCTGTCACACTGCCGGGGCTATTGCCGGCAATTGTCACTGTTTTGCTTGGGCAATGTGTTGTGATGTTAGATTCTGGATATTAGATTTCGAAGAAAAATGTGGCAACCCACAAACAAATGTAGCATCCGGAAGAATGTGCAACTTTGCTTAAAAGTTGGATTTGTGTTCTCCAAGGCACATTGGAAGTGACAACGTTGTTGCTGCTGCTGCTGTTGTTTGTTGATGTTTGTTCAAGTTAGTAAAGTAGATGTACCATATGTACCTTTTTACTCTAGAATGACAACCTTGTTCAGCTCTAAGGTACTTGCCTTTTACAAAGCTAAAGAACACACATGTCTTGAGTAGGACCTACTTTGATTTAAAAACATTTTGACTTTATTTGAAAACTCTTCTAGTTGACCTAAAAGAAATATATTGGACACAATCAACCATGGTCTATAACATAGCTATGAAAGATGGTGTCTCTATGGAGTATCTAAGGATGTATAGTATCTAGAGTCATAGGGACGTGTAATGTAATGTTGGTATGAGAATTGATGAAAGAATATAATCAATAATTTTTAGATACATTAGATGGAAGAGAGTGTTACATTGATGACTTAAGAATGTAGGAATAGAGTGAAATGTTTGTTAAGATTTGCCCTTTTTCATAGTTATGTTGAGTATCTACTTTTTTTTATTACATTTGTGTGCTGTTAATAGTATGTTAGTTTTACACTTTTGTATATTTGGGATAATTGCTTGATTAAATTAGCACCAATCAAGACTTTATTTATTGTGCCTTCAATCTTCATTGAGCTCAACTTCATTGGATGTTTTGTTTGCAATGGGAATCATCAAATAGTTGAATGCCCAACCACACAAGAGTTTGTACACTCCATTTGTAAAGAATGTGACCATGATTATTCGTAGAAAGATTGCCCGTCTAGAATTGTAACTACTAAGACCGATAATAGACCAAATGCTGGTAGTCAACTTAGCAACAATCATTGTAGATTCTCAAAAAGGATTAGGAGAGAGTGAAGCCCCAATATATGTGTAGATTAGAGCATAGAAACAAAAATAGAGCCATCATTTGAACCAACCCCAAGAAAAAGCAATTGTAGACGCTTGTTACAAGCCAAAACTTAAAATCAATAGAGCCCACAAGAATATTTCAATCTAATCACTGAGAAAAATAAATTACTATATAGTGAGCTAAACCATACAATGAACTCCTCATTGATAAATCCTTAATAGCCACATCAAAAAAGAATATGATGTCTTTGAGATGCCATTTGCCGCCAATGATTTGCAACTATTGAAGTAGAAGCCTTATCTTGCTTTTTATCATGACTAATTAGTTGACTTTTAAATTGTAGAATCCAATTATATACATCTAGTGATGAAAGTAGGAGTAACTTGGGAATTTGAGAAGTGCAATATTACACTCCTAGTGCAACATCAAAATTTGTCAACAAAAGTCGCTTTGATTGATCGACGTTCAAAAGATCTTCTCCATCCGCATTATCAGGGCTTTGATAACAGTAGCTCCTTCTACTCTCTCTATATATTGAGGTAGGGATTCTCCCATCGACATATTGGGTTTAGGTTACCAGTTTCTCTCTTCTCCTCTTGCTTCACATGGCATGGCTTGGGGGCTAGATCGAGGTTTGATTTAGGATTGGTTGGGCGGTTTGGCTCCATAGTCTCTCTTATTGTGTTCTCCTATCCTCATCTTAGGGGCAATCCTTCAGGGTCTTTACATTGGTATCAGAGCCTGGCTAAGATGCGGTCTTGGATAGGAGTGGAATGAAGCTCTACATCGAACTTGGAAGGTGAAGCGCTTGGATTTGCATCCCGGATTTGGAGTGCTGAATTCTCAAGAGAAGTGCGGTTATAAATTCACTAATTCCAGTTTTAAAGCAAGTTTTTCAGAATTGTTGATAGTAAGCTCTTTTATGGGAGTGATTCCGTTAAATATGCTAAGAATTAGTATGAGTTCATTAGTATTTCCAGATTTCTTGATGAAGCTATCAAGTCATGTATTAGGATATGTTAGAATGGATCCAGTTGCTTGTTTCATGGCTGTATTCTGTTTGGTTAATAAATTGGATGCATGCATAACCCATAATGTTCTGAATCATGTTCCTTCTTCTATTTCCTTGGAGTCAGCTTCTTGGTCTTAGATGGTGGTGGGCTATCGGACTCCATCTCTGATTCAGGAGTCGGTTTGCTGGTGGTCATCTGCATCCTCTGCTTCTTCAATGGTGGTGTGGTATCAGCAAGTTGAGAGGCTTGTGGTGATGACATGTCATGTCGCTTCTTGGTTCGATGCTCATGAACTGCAGTAGCTTGTTGGGAAGGTGTGGCTGAAGTTGTGGATGGTTTATAGCTTCGGCTAACCGCAACATCTCTTGGAGCTAAAGCAAGCTTTAAGTCAATAGATGACTGACTTCGAGCTAGATCAAAAAAATATATAGCCCAAGGAAGTAACTGGGGCTCTCTTTTGTAAGGCATTAATTAGCTGTCTGGAGATGAATCTGGCCCAATATACATGTTTTGGCGGCCCTCATAGGATTCTCCTAGCATGGTAGAAATCTGGAGGGGAATCCTTAGTAGATGTGCCTTGCGTGTGTAGGTGTACTTGGTGAGGTAGGCACAGGCAGCTCCCAGTTCCATGCATTTGATGGCTTCGAGAAGAATGCCATCCTTGTTCTTCCACTTGTCGATTGAGGTGTCAAGGAACTTGGCATAGGATTGCTGCAACATTTGGTCAGCTTGACCGGTTTTTCCTTCTGGCCACTTGGGAAGCCAAAGGTCATAAGATTGTTGCCAGCCAAGTAGACATGGAGTTGAAAATTTTGGAGATCAATTCGAAATGTGAGCTTTTTGTCTTCAAAGTTTTCATAAGTCTGGTACATCAGGTAAAGGCTCTGATGCCCCTTCCATTGAGAGATTTTAAATTGGAGCAACTTGAAGAGCATCTTAGCTTGTGTGTACCACTGGAGCATGGTGCTATCTTTACATGGAACAAGTTTCAATGTCTGAGGCATATATGGTAGCTCTTTACTATGATCTGGAATCCGATTCAGCCATTTTGAAATTTTTTTAAAAAAAATTGAAATTTCTCTGTAGTGGTGTCAGATGGAATCTGGCGGCTACAGTGGCGGATGGAATCGGATGAAAGCTGGTGGATGAAAACCGTCGGATGCAAATGCGTAGTGTCGGATGCAAAGTGGAATTCAAGATGGCGGATAGAATTGGACGTGTAGTGTCGGATCTAGTGGGAATGCAAGTCAGCGGATGCAAAAAGAGTGGACGCGTCGGATGCAAAGAAAAAAAGAAGAAAAATGTAAATATGGATGTAGATTTGCAATGCACTGATGCTTAGAGTTTGTAAGAGAAATTTTAGGTAATCTGGACAGAAACTATGCAAAAATAAAAAGAGTATGAAAATGGTAAAACACAAAGATGGAGATTTTGAAAAAGAAAAATGTAATAAGGTTGATATGTGAGAGGATTTTTGAGTATGTAGATGAATGTGTGTGTGGAAGCGATGGAGGGTGAATCAAATGAAAGAAGGTGTGACAATAGTCAGTTTGGAAGTAAAATCGGCTGAATCAGAGCAAAAAATAGGAAAGTCGCCAGAAATTTGCCAATCAGACATGAACTCGTCCGAAAATTGTGTGAAGTAAAAATGAAGTGGGTGACCAATGTATTTATACTAAAAAAATTTAGGTCAGGCATTGGATGCAGATTTTTTGGGTCTGATCGTCAGATGCAAGTCAGATGGAATGTTGGATGCTCGTCGGATGCATCTCGTCGGATGCATCTTGTCGCATGCTCGTCGGATGCAAATTAGAACCTATTGTCGAATGGACTATCAGATGCAAAACTGAGAATATTTTTTTGATTTTTGGAATAATTGTAAAATCGATGGTTTTTTCAAAAATACTTGGGTAGGAATATACATAGAAGGAAAAAAATAGAAAAAGTAGAAGGTAAGATAACTTAGAAGGATATATTTCACATTGGACTTACCGAAAAGTTATCCTCATACTACCTTCATAGTTAGCTACCATTGACTAATGTGTCAAGGGGGATGCCTTCTAGGGTTTCTAATTGCACTGCACCATTCGTAAAAAAATTTCTTGACAACATAAGGGCCTTGGCTACGGAATTTCAATTTCCTTGGATGGACCTTGGAAGATGTGTAAAGTAAAACCTTATCAACATCATGAATATCCTTAGTCCTGACATGACGATCCCCAAGCCTTCTGCCATCATTTATGAACTAACTATGCATGATAGGACATAAGTCATGTTTCACACAGTTTCGTCAATGTAAAGAGTCTATTCTGAACTTGGTGTTGATAAGCATTATCGTCACACAAGTCAGTGGCATAAGCTAAAGTGACGCGTAGGGAAGGAATTGAAAATTCTATTGACATAACAGCCTCTTGGCCATATACCAGCTCAAATGGTGCTTTTCAACCTGTGGCTTGCTTCGTCATTGTTCGATATGCCCAGATAGCAGAAAATAACTTCGTTTCCCAGTCTGACCGACTTGTTTCTACTATCTTGGTTAAGACTTTACGAATCGTTTTATTCGTAGATTCAGCTAGTCCATTGCATCTAGGATAGTACGAGGTGTTCTTTCAGTGTATAACAAAATAATGAGTCAGTAAATTGTTGATTACTTCATTAAGGAAGTGAGAACCTCGATCACTAACAAGCTCTATTGGATGGCCAAATCGAGTGATAATGTTTTCATAGAGGAAGCGTGCTACAGATTTTGCGTCTGCTTTTCGAGTTGCTCTAGCCTCTATCCATTTTGTCACATAGCAATCAAGATGTATCGTGATTGTGTGCTACGTGTTGCTGGACTAATAGGTCCAACAAAGTTAATATCCTGTTTATGAAATGCAGTGCTTTCAAGTATTGGAGTAAGGAGATTGTGGTCGGCTTTTTTGGTATTCTTTGCACGTTGACAAACATCGCAAACTTTTATATAAGCATAAGTGTCTTCGAAGAGGGTTGGCCACCAAAATCTTGCCAGACGAATTGCCCTAGCAGTGGCATTAGAGGAGAAATATCCTCCCCCAATACCTTCATGTGTTAAGGCAATAATCTGTCGGACTTCAGATTCATGTGCACAACGTCGTGTACTGCCGTCAACACCTAACTTATATAATTGTTCCACAATAAGATGATATGGCAAAGATTTCATGATGAGTTTTTTTTTTTGCGATTTCATCAACTATGGATCTATTTCCCCAGTGGCTAGATATCTAGTGATATCATCTGCCCATAATGGTGTCGCATCTATATAAAATAGACACGCATCTGGTAACTCATCAGTTATTGGCTCATCAGATGCTTCAGCATTGGGTAATCGTGAAAGATGGTCAGCGAAAAAATGTTTTAAATAACAACTCAAAAATTGAATTCTAAAAGAATCAACAGCCATCGTGCAATTCATCCTATTTTGCATGGTTTATTCAATAGATAAAGAAGAGCATGATGGTCGGTATAAAAGACAAAAAGTTGGCCTAGTAAATAATGATGAAATTGTTGAACAACATAGACCATTGCTAATGCTTCTTTGTCTGTCATGGAATAGTTAACCTCAGCTGGAACCAGCTGACGGCTTAGGAAACGGATTGGGAAATCCTTTCCAAATGCTTCGGTTGCGTTAAAACAACACCAATGGCATACTTACTAGCGTCCGTATGCATATGGAATTCCTTATTATAATCGAGCATGCGAAGAATTGGTGCGGTTACTAAAGCCTATTTGAGATCTTCGAAGGCTTTAATCCTGTCTTTTGTCCACCTTGGATCAGAAACGATTTTGTATACTAACTGTGCTTTATCAGTGTAGTGTATTATAAAAATACGATAATAACCTGTGTCGCCTATAGAGACATAAATTTCCTTCATGGTACCTGGTAGGGGCATTTCTAGAATCACTCTGATCTTTTCAAGATCAGTGGCGATACCATTTTGAGAAATGATATGGCCCAGTACCACACCATGCGTGACCCGAATTTGGCACTTTTTGGGATTCAATGAAATTTCAAACCTTCAACAACAAATGAACACCTGTTCAAGGGCATTGAGATGCTTATCCTCAAATGAATGTACACCAAGATTGTCGAGATAAATCTCTAGATTTTTGTGTAATAGATTCTTGAAAGCTCTACGCATCACCCTTTGGAATGTGGATGGGGCATTGCACAAACTGAATGGCATAACTTTATATGTGAACATGCCAAACTCTGTAACAAGCGTCATTTTGCAACGATCTTCAGGAGCAATTTGAACTAAGAAATAGCCACTAAAACTATCCAGAAGGCTAATTTCTTCTGCTCCTGTCATATTTTCGAGGATTTGTGTGGTCAGAGATGATGGGAAGTGATCTTTCTCTGTTTGGTCATTAAGTTTCTTCGAATCCACACAAATACAGAGTTTATTATTTTTCTTTGGTACCACCACAATTGGCGATACCCAACTGGTGTGCTCAATTTTATAAAGGAAACCAGCATCGAGAAGCTTCTGAATATCTTCTCCTATTTTCTCGTGATAGGTAGGATTGGTGAGATAGGGTTTCGCTCTTACAAGTATGGGATTGTATCTACTGCAACGTCAGGAGGGACCTTCTTCATTTCTTTATAACTCCACGCAAACACATCTATGTATTTGCGCAATAATTTTTCCAAATCTCGTAATTGGGTTGGATTCAGGTGGGCTCCTATGTGTACGATACGGTCTATATCTTCATCATTATCCTTTAGATTGGGAGGTATTGTCTTTGCAGGCCCTTCAAAAGAAGTTGATGGTGGTTGAGGCTCTCGTTTTGGCTTTACCATACTGATGATCACATCATCAGTCGTGTAATCCTTAAAGTGTTGTCGAACATCATATAGTGGATCATCAACTATCTCGGGTGGAATTTTAAAAATGTCTTCTATAGGTTTGCTTGTATATGATGAAGCCTTACTAGGATTTTTTTGGTTTTGTATCAAAGGTTTGATTGGTTGTTTCAGCTTTTCACGTGTCTGAAATTGCTTATCAGTCAATCGTACATCAACCTTTAATTTGTTTTTTTAGCATGCGGGATATTTGTGGATTTGTAGTAGGAGGCATGCATGGATTTTTTGTGTTTTTTCATGAACTAAGTCTTAGTCAATGGTGTTTAAGACTTCATCATTGTGTACATCCCATTGATAGACTTTTTATTTTGGTCTATATACACAAGTGCTGATTGGTTGTGGATGTTGCACACAAGCCAATGGTGATGGAACTTTAATTTCTTTTGGTATACGACGCTTTCTTAATCAATCTGGATCCGACAAGTGAATAAGTTGGTCGTCAGATAACTCATTTTCTCCCATAGTAGGAATGCCATCCTCACTGGTGGATACTTCAGTAGCAAAAATATTTTTGGGTATCCACTCAATAGGGAGTGCATCTATCATGTATAAAGACAGGATGGGAGTGTTGATATCCGAGGAGTTTATGGTAACATTGTATGGGTCCTTTTCCTGAACTTCTTGTTCACAAAGAGTGGCATTGACACAATCAATGGTCGCTAAGGCATGACCTCAATTGATAATATCAATACTATGCACGTAATGACCCTTTATAGTTGAATCAATACTTTATGGATCATCATATGTAGTTGAAGACCAATCGTCTTCAATTCGTGCAGGCTTTACCTTACCCGTGGCATCAACAGAGATTCTCATGTCTCTATTGCCAGAAACAATTTTGATTTTCTTCCAATCTTGAATCACTCTGGTCATTTCTAACCAAGGCGTTCCAAGAAGGAATTGTTAGGTGTGTGGCTCATCACAAAAATCTACTATGACACACTCTATGGTGAAATTCAAACCTGCAATTTTAATCGGATTTATTTCATGTGACTGGTAGGCATTGTCATTCTTTGGTCAACCATTCGTATTTTGTACTTAGGCTTTTCCAATGTGGATATTCCCCATGCCTTGGCTAAGGATAGGGCGATAATATTCATTCCAGACCCACTATCGAGAATGGCTTGCACAGATGGGTAAGATCTGTAGTGCACTAGTAAAGTGATGTTGTTACCTTTAGCAACACGTGTATGAAGTAAGCTCATGTTTACATTATGAACCACTTTTAGTGTTTTCCGGTTGCTCTCAACTCATCTGGTACATCAGGCTGCTGGGAGCTTTGCAGTATGGCATCCCGCAGGGGTTTAAAAAACTTGACGGCCGTGTAGAAGTGCATGGTGATTTGAGCTTGTAAGAGATTGGAAAGAATCTCTATTCCTCATGGTGGTTGCCCTTGCATAGGTAACTGGGCAGATGGCAGAGTAGAAATCCTTGTTTCAACTCTATCAAACTCATCTCATGAATTCTAGCTTCAGCTCTATCAAACTCATCTTGGAATTCATGGTGTTGCCTTTGAGCTTCTACATGGTTAGGGTAGGACTGTGGAATCATGGAAGTATTAGAAGTAGGTTGTGGTTGTGCGGGTCCTTCTTCTGATCTAAGGCCCTATGTCGCGCTCGTGTGACAGCATGTAAAAGCACATTCAGCGAGAAATTGATATCGAAGTCGACATTCACTTTGAAAGTGAGTGGGTTTCTCCACATACAAAACATCTCTTTTGAAGTGCTGAAGGGAAAATGACATAGCCATCTTGGTCAAGTTGAGTCAGTTGTTCCTCTAAATAATATGGCTCATTGGGATAGGAGGTAGATGCCTCATCTACATATGTGTTATTATGACTATCATAAGCAGGTTCATAGGCTGGGGTGTCGTAAGAGGTATTTAGCACTATATTGGCCTGTACTTGGGGTCAGTTTTACTAGTTTGGCTTCTTTGGTTGAGCAGATCCTCTTGGACCTGGGAGTGCCAAAAATTGTTGTTGTGCAGGTGGGTGTGGTCTAAGCAATTCTTGGACTTGGATTGGACTCATATAACGTGGGTTATATGGTGATTGTGGTTGGCCTTGGGGTGCATATTGTTGAATATTTCATGTTGCGTTTGTTGTACCTACATCTTGATGTAGCATAAGTGGTCGTATCACAAAGTATACCATGTTGCGTTTCATAAGGTCGGTGTGATGGACACTCATTACCGGTATGTGCTCCACGACATTGTGGGCACCAAGTGTCGCCTCACCTACAGATAGCATTACCAGATGGCAATTGCCCTGACAACTAACTTTGAATAGACTTTAAGGCTTGTTGAAGCTCTTTGTTGAGTTTCTCCATCTGTTGTTGATTCATAAACTCGAACTGAGATTTCCAGACTTGGTTTGAATCAAACACGGTGAGCTCTTTTCTCCCTTTGATTATCATCAAACCCTTCATCTTCTTCACGAATGGCATCAAACATAGCGGATTTAGTAAAATACTCTTCGCTAGATTTAAGCTCTTTCCGGATGCATCTTGGAAGCCAGCTAAAAACCATATGATTAACATTTTATCAGTTGGCTATTCTTGGACTTGTCTTTTGAGACGCTTGAAGTGCTCGATATAGTCACGTACGTGTTCATCTATTTTATTTCTATATTACTAAGGCATACAAATGGGCCTTCTGTGAGTTTGAAAGGTTGGAAGCATTTAATAAAAGACTCTTTCAACTCTGACCAATCTTGCCTATCATCACGATCAAGGTTAAAAAACCACTCTCGTGCTTTATCCACCATATGGTCATTGAAAATAGTTGGACTTTTGCATTATTAGTATATTCTCCATATACTTTGCATGCATTCTCAAAGACTTGTAAAAATCTATGAGGGTCCACATTACCGTCGAACTTTGATAATTCCAATCTGGGTGTTCGTTTATCAAATCTGGTAGTATGGTGAGCATGCTGAAGAGGTTGACCATCAAGGTTATCAAACTAATTAGGTCTCCATCTGGATGGTCCAGGATCTTGATTTACCTGAGATCTAAGATGATAGGGCTTGTTCTCATCATGTGAATGATTGCTTAGTGTAAACTCATCCATTACTTCTTCTGGTAGGTTGGCCATGAGAACTGATTTAATTCAACTTTTTTTTTTTTTTTTGGAAATTTTTGATTGACAGTACCTTAGAAAAAAACTATATTTTCAATAGGAATTCTATGAAAAATTGTCTGTCGGATCTAAGCAGAAGCTCGTCAGATGCAACTGGATTGACAATGTCGGATGTAAATTGGATATAGAGGTTGGCTCCAACTGTCAGATGGGAATTAAATTCAGATGCATTCCTGCAACACTATCGGCTGCAAATCGTCCAAAGCAATGTCGGATGCAATCGTCCGATGGGATTTGTCGGATGCAACAGTGTCGGATGCAACGTTGGATGGAATATTATAGGCTGGTCGTCAGATGCATTTGTCGAACAAAAGCTTTTTAAGCGATTGTCGGATGTAATCGTCGATGGATGTAGGTCGTCAGATACAATTGTTGGACAAGAGTTTTTTAGCTCGTCGTCGGGTGCACGTCACATGGAATTTTTTATTTAGGGTGTCGGGTGCAAGCGGCGGTTCAACCAACTGTTTTTCCTCCCTTGAAAAAAATGCAAGAAATGGTGGATAGCGGTGGGGTGGTGGGTTTCTAGAACTGTTTGGAGTTGGGTGTTAATCGAATGCGGATCTTAGAGAAGAAATTCAATGCATGTTGATAGAAAAAAAATGATTTCTATTATTGAGCAAATGTTTTTTGGCCAGGATATTTATTGTGTGCATTTTTGAGTTGAGCGCATGATGACTGTGTAGCACGACATTTCACTAGAGATGGATGATGTTAGAGCCAAGTTCAATGCTAGCACAGACAAAGCACACAAGACCATAAAAGAAGTCAAATCTGTTGTTCACTACAGATGGACAAACAAGATGGGGAAAATGTTGGGCTTAGTGAACTCTACTTTGGGCATTGAATGGTTTGAGTTAGTGACTAGCACAGAAAACACCAGTATGGGGTTCACACTTGGTCTAGAAAAGCTACATCACTTGTGTTGTTCTTCAGTTCCAAGTGAGACAAAATGCAAGTGGCTTAAATGGTGTGTTGGTCCTATGAGTGGCCAATTTGGTATCCCCAAAAATGATAAAGATTTTAGATTGTGGGTTGCCAAAGAAACTTGGTTGGAGTACTTGTTTGAAATAGCAAGCAAAGTATTAGCAGAGTGTATGGCTTTGCATAAGTGTTTTGTAGATGTGTGCATATTGTAGCAATTTCCATGTTGCATATCTTGTTTCACAATATTTGGTATTAGATGAGAATTCAATGTTTTGGTGTTGATGAGAGAAGTTGACTTTCATTTACATGACCTATGTCACTGGACAATGCCGAATCCTTCAATGACTATTTTATGGATTTTAAGTTGCAGTATAGGAAGAAAATGTTTTTTTCAATTGAGCCATACATGGAACTAGCGAAAAGTGCTAAGGAGCAACCCGATATAAAGGGTGGAGCAAAACGCGTGGTTTGGAGGTAATCAGTTTAGAGTGCTTATGATTATAACCATAAATTGCAAAAGTACAAGCAACTTCACTTGCTATTATCACCACTCATGTGATGGCCCATAGTGCAAAGCGACCGCGTGAGTCTTTTGAATTCATCAAACCATTGTTTGATTCATCCAAGTCCAACAGCAAGGTGTGGTAAATGTTATTTGGACATTCACATGCTAGTGGACATTCACATGCTAGTATTAAAATGCACATATTCTGTCATGTGTTTTTCAAATTTTGATATTCATCTTGTCCTCAAATTATGTAGATTTTTACCGTGTGCGAAGATATATTAAATATTGCCAAGTGTGCTGCGTCAAAAACGACGGCAATTGAGATGCTTTCCATACTCTCACATTTACGATCAGTTTGCACAGGGTCTAGGACTAGGAGAGGTAAATATGTTTCTTACAATGCCGACCTCGTGTTGTTTGATTTTCCCATGAGCATTATTCCTGATGGATTAATAGGCTATGTCCCTATATGGAACAAATTGGATGACCATTTATTTGAGAGTATTATGTAGTTTACGTCTACAATTCTTGATGATGATGGATTGGTCATTTCAATTATCGGTGTGCCAGAAATACCATTGCTTGTTAGAGTTGCCAAAAAAAGTGGCCTAAGTGTGATGCATCAAGCTATTCTACGAGGCGTTGATAAATTTGGAGTGAGCGTGATGGGTATTCAGGTACGCATTTTTTCCTAACTGTAATATCAATTTTCCAGTGTGTTGATCATACATATATTGATGATTGATAATTCACCAATGTGTTGCCCAGGTGCACATGCTGAGTGTTTATATATTATGTCGCCTAGATGCTTCACCGCAATTGCCCATGGGTGATTGTGATTTGGTTGACCCTTCCTTGTTGGGAGTATGAATGACCATTGGATACATTATTACCCTACGACAGAGAGTCTATTTGATCCAGCAACATCTTTGCCAACACGAGGAGGGATGGAGAAGAGTCCTCATTTCCTGCATTTCATTGTAGAGATGTGTTGCAAACATTCGAGTGTGGTTGTTGACCCATTTATGGGTGGTGGCGGAACATTGTATGCTTTCAGACGCACAGGACGACATTGCATTGCAATGGATCCGGATCAAGCGACATTGGATCTAGCCTTGAAGAGATACGATTTTTTTTGTTTGTCCTTTATTTCACTCCCCCTTAATGTGGATCTTGAAAAACTTTGATCTTCAGATTTAACATATCGTTAAATCTGAGATGTTGCTCCTTTGATAGAGCCTATATGAAGTAATCTGCTGCCATGTAGTTTGTTCTATAGAAAACCAATTCGACTTCCTTGCTATACACTTTCTCTCTAAGGTAATGATACCTAATTTCTATGTGTTTGTTTCGAGAGTGAAATCTTGGATTGAGAGATAGCGCTATTGTGCTTTGATTGTCACAATAGATTGTTGTAGGAAGTGGTTGTGCAAGGTTCAGGTCTGCAAGCAATTGCCTTAGCCAGATCGCCTCTTTGGTTGCATTGGTGGCAGCTTCTATTCAGATTCCATTGATGATAATGCAACTGAGGTCTGCTTCTGGTTGTTTCATGAGATCGGGCCTTGGTTGTATAAAAATACAAATCCAAAAGTTGATTTTTTGATGTCGACATCTCCTGCCCAATCTGCATCTATGTAGGCTTCAAGGATGTTGGCAGTGTGATTGCCTCCGTAGCAGATGCTAAGAGTTTTCGTTGCTTGGATGTACTTCATGACCTTTGTTAGAGTCTTCCAATGAGTTAAGCCTGGATTTGTTGACAGAAACTGGCTGAGTGCACTGATCGAATATGCAAGGTCTGGTCGTGTGCAGATCATTACGCACATCAATGAGCCAATGATGGATTGAAATGGGTAGCACTTCATCTCCTCCTTTTCTGCCTCGGTTTGAGGAGATTGTTCCTTTGATAGCTTTAGGGTCGAGTGGAAAGTGACTTGGTTTACAGTTGGCCATTCCATACTTTTTCAGCACGTTGTGGAGATATTGTTGCTGACTGATAAAGATCAGTCTGCTGGGTCAATTTCGTTGGATTTGGATTCCAAGACAATAGTGGGTTGGAGTCATCTTGTATTCTTGGGCCAGCATGCATTTTGTATCCTTCATCAAATTTAGAATGTTACTGAATAAGAGTGTATCATCTACATAGAGAGTGATGATGATGAAGTAATTGATACAGACTTGAAATAGACATTCGAGTCTGCTGAGTTTGGAATGAAACCATTCTCTATCAGAAATACGTTGATCTTCTGGAACCATGCTTTGGGTGAATGTTTCAGCCCGTAGAGCGCCTTGTGGATTTTGCATACAAGGTGATGTTGCTTGCTGTTGAGTTCGTATCCCTCTGGCTGTGTAGATCTCCTCTTCAATGGTTCCATTGAGGAAAGCATTCTGGACATGCATCTGGTGGACTTCAAGATCTGTTGCAGCTGCAAAGGAGAGGAGTAGGCGGATCGACACACGTTTGACGATTGGGCTATGGGTTTCTGAATAATCCAGGTCTAGAATCTGAGAAAAGCCTTTGGCGACTAGCCTGGCCTTGTAACAATTTAGCCTTCCTTCAACGTCGTACTTTGCCTTGAATATCCATTTTCATGGAATCGGTTTTTGGTCTTTTGGCAGCTCAGTGAGTGTCCATGTTTGATTCTCCATAAGACATTCGAATTCGGTGTCCATCGCTGCTTTCCACTAGTCAGCATCAAGGGTAGACATCGCCTCAGAAACGGTTTTCGGTTCCTGCACGAAGTAGCAGGTCGGATCATCCATGAATCTGGATGGAGGATGTTTGGACCTGTTCGACCTTCTGGATTGAACTTCAGTCCTCTGATGTGGGTTGACTCGTTGAGGTTCTGACTCATTGTCTGAGTCAGCGTCGATGTTCTGGAGTTGAATCTCTAGATCAGAATTGACTAGTTGTTCGATCCTTGGATCAGAATTATCAGCGACTTTCCCTTTGTGGTCGATGAACTGGTCTTCCACGAAAATGACATCTCTACTGGTGAATGCCTTCTCGGTATCCAAATTGTAGAGCCTGTATGCCTCGTGGTCTGGAGAATAGTCGATGAAGATCATTTTTCTGCTCTTGTCATCTAGTTTTCTTCTTATATCCTAAGGGGTCTAAGCGAAAGCGATGCATCCAAATACTCAAATATGTTTGAGTGATGGTTTTAATCTGTCCACACCTCATAAGGTGTCTTGCCATTCAGGGCTTTGGTGATGGATCGATTCTGCCAGTAGGCAACTGTAGTAACAACTTCCATCATGCTCTTGGAACTTTCGATGAGTGTCCGATCCTTTCGCTCAATTACACCATTGGACTGAGGTAAGTAGCTGGTTGTATATTATTGATGTATCCCGTTGGCCTTGCAGAATTTTTTGAATTATGTGGAGATGTACTCTCCCCCTCCATCTCCTCCCCCTTGATCTTCCTCAGCTGACATTTGCTAATAACTGTTGAAGTTAAGATGGCCAAGTCTGAAATGCCACAGCATATCAGTTGATTCAGAAGTGGCTATGTGAAGAGTTTGACTGTTAGAAGAATAGCAATTGCTGAGTTTGTACAGATAGCCGCTAGAACCTTCTGGGATTTGTCAAGAATTGTGCAGTCTTTTGTACTGAATTCGACCCTTCGACCTGAATCGGTAATTCTGCTAACTAAGAGTAGATTCTTGGTCAGATTTAGAATGTGGAGAACATTGGACAGCAACTTGACTTCATCTCTTTTGAATTCAACTATGACTGTTCCTTCACCTTCGATTGAATGTGATGAGTTGTCTCCAAGTTGCACAACTCGAGAGTGGGTGAATGACTTATAGTCTTTGAACCAGTCGCGATGGTGAGTCATGTATTGAGTTGCTCCATAATCTAGATACCAGGAATCGATATTCTGTTGTTCTCCGACTTTGGTCATGAAAGCTGCTTCATCTTCTTCTTCTTGTTATTGCTCATTTGAGTGACTGGTTGTAGCACTATGTGCTTGTTGTTGGAAGTATTTCTTCTTTTCGTTATTGTACTTGAAAGTTCAAAAATCCTTGATTTTGTGGCCAGTCCTCTTACAGTATATGTAGAAAAGTTTTTGCACTGGTTGGAATGATGAAGAGCTTGAATTCAATCCTGAACCAGAATTTGGTCCAGACTGCATGTTGCTCTTTTTGTTAGTAGAGCGTAACTTTGTAGATCTCTTGGATCTAAACTTCTGATTTTTTGAATACAGAGGTTGAGGATCTGATCCTGAGCCTGAGGAGGATGCTGATCTTCTGATCTCCTCTTGTAGAGGTAGCGATATTACCCTTGAGAGAGTGAGGTGCTTTTGGGCAGAAATTGCCATTACCCAATTTTTGTAGGCTTCAAGTAGACTCGATAATAGAGTCATTAGTGCATCAGAATCTTCTATGACTGAGCCGATTGCAATCATCTGTTCCATAAGATTTTTGAAGGTGTTGAGGTTGTTGGAATTTAATCTAACTCCTACTCATCCCAATAGCCCTCCTTCCTTCTCCAAATTTTTACTCTCTCAAATGTAACCTGCAGAAAATGAACTGTTTTTAAACAGTTTGCATTTTTGAACTAATTGTCGCTACAGTCTGATTTTTTACTCGCATTTATGACAGCCGAAAAATGCAAAAAACTTGACACTGTGTTTTTACACGGGGTTTTTGACTGGCGACAATTAGAGCAAAAAATGTGACACTGCATTTTTACATGCAGTTTTCAACAGGCGAAAAAGGAGAAAAACCTGATACTGTGTTCTTACACAGATTTTCTAACAGGCGAAAAATGAGACACTTGCCCTACAAAAAGCCGAAGGTGTCCTACAGGTAAAGATAGAGTGTCCTACAAATCCCGATGGTGTCTTCCAAATGCCGAAGGTGTCTTACAAATCCCGAAGGCTGCCCTCAAGTAAAGACAAAGGCCAAAAGGCCAAAGGGTGTCGCATTTTCAGTCTGTCAAAAATACACAGATTCTCGCTATCAGACCAGAAAGCCTTCACGCTCCATCAACGAACTGATCCATTAATCAGTTTTACAACTGTTAATCAATCTTGTAATTGTAAAGTTAAGCTAGTACAAGATTGTTCAACTGATATGTATATATACATGTAATTGAGCGATTGAAGAGGTAGATGATAGATGAGAAGATTATGATATATAAGGTCAGAGAGTGGAGAACGCAAGTTTTCATCAGTAGCTAACTCCTCAAAGTTATTGATCATAGAGAGAGAGAGAGAATTTAGAACTTTAGCAATTGTTCTTGAATCTGTTAGTAGAATCATGCGTTTATCAATGCAATTGTATTGTGGTCTGATCGTTGTATTTACAACTTCAATATACAGATTCGCTATTGTTCTACACCTCAGCATTCTTGTTGAATGACAACTCTCGTTCCTCTCACACAAACACTATTAAGAAGAGATTTGTGTGGCTGTCTCTGACGTCTGAATTAATTCTATACTCTCTTCATATCAGGTTATCAACAATAGAAGATTTTATGGCTATCTCAGACGCCTAATTGTTTTTGCAATCTTTCTTTCACGGTAGTCTATGATTTCTACACTGATAATCTGATTTCACACACAAAGAACTGTTCATAACTCTATTCTCCAAGTAATCCACGATCCTGCTAGTGGTTATAACAATTTGTTTTTCTCGATAGAAGTGGTATCAAAGCTGATGTCTTATTTTGCCCAATAGAGTGATATCACTACCAGCTCTCCCTGCTTCCATAGGAGTGGTATCAGAGCAACCACACACTCCAACAATGGTATTAGAGCTAAGGTTCATTGGATTACTAGAGTCTAGGACTTATTCTAATTCTATAGAGATGTTCAATCTGTTTGTGTTTCATCTCTGCTACTCGATCGCTATGGAAGGTTCAACCTCCAATGAATATGACTTCCACATGTGGAAGTTCAAGATGAGGATGATCTTGATCGAGAAAGAGCTGTGGGGGTACATAAATGGTTCAATACCCAAGCCAATAGAACCTGAATTGCTTCCAGCATGGAAAGCAAAGGATGGCAAAGCACTTGCCATTGTATCCCTAAATCTGAAAGACACTCAGATTGCTCACGTGTCAAACAGCACCACCTCCAAAGAAGCGTGGGATATCCTTACAAGCATCTACGAGACCTCAGATGTGTCCACTTGTCTCTTCTTGAGGAAGAAGATGCTGACACTCAGAATGAGCGAAGGCACCTCAGTAAGCAACCATCTGAATGAGTTCAAACAGTTGCTAAACCAACTAGCTGCAATAGGATCACCTATATCAGAAGAAGACTCTACCATGTCTCTTCTTGCTAGTCTTCCATCCTCCTATGACAATTTAGTGTTGCTTCTTAGCAACACTCCTGCGTTGTCTCTACAAAAATTGACAGCAAGTCTGTTGCAAGAAGATGTAAGGAGGAAAAGCTTTTCCATGTCAACGAGTACCAAATCCATGGCACTCTACTTAACCAAGCAACAGTCCAAGAAGAAGAAAGGCTTCAAGGACAAGAAGACAAAGGCAGAACAGCCAGCAGCTTCACAACCACAACAGCAATAGCACAGCCAGTCATTGTCCAAGACCAAGCTATTTTGCAGGTACTACAAAAGAACCAACCATGATATCAAGGACTGTCACATCCTCAAGCATAATGAAGCCAGGAAGAAGATGCAACAGCAGCAACAAGCAACTCTGACACAGTCAGAGATTCGCAAGAAGATGAGAGAGCGCTGATGGTATAAGATCAATCTAGTAGAGATGCTTATCAATGGTATCTCAATTTAGGTGCCTCTCAACACATGACGCCATGTAAAGACCTCTTCTCTACACTCACAACTACATAATCGAAGTACATCTTCTTTGGTGAGTCCAGTTCACATCAAGTCGAAGGCCAAGGCTCTATTCAACTACAATTCTCTGATGGCATTACTAGGCAGCTTAATGGTGTACTTTATGTACCCAAATTAACAAAGAACTTATTGTCTATAAGCAAGATCATTGATCAAGGTTATAGAACTTTGTTTACTGCTAGGCGATGTACTATTTTAAATGAGAATTCAAAGGAAATCCTCTCTGCTTACAGAGAAGGAAACTTGTACATACTGAGTCACGATATTGCAGTTTATGTGAGTTGTTCAAATGCTAATTTATGGCATCAGAGATTAGGACATCTAAACATGCGTTCAATCTTGTATATACATCATAACAAAATGGTCAAGGACATGAATATAAATGCTGTTACTATAGCTAATCAATTTGTCTGTGAAAGTTGCTTACTAGGCAAACAACCTAGAACCAAATTTCCAAGAGGACAGACCAGAAGGGCCAAGTCCATTCATTAGGGCCTTTTTTGAACTCAAAAAGGGCCTCTTCACTAATCTGGATTAGTGTTAATGACGACACGTGTACCAATAAAAGTGTGACAATTGAGCAGGAATGGTCCATATGACATGGCAGATTCAATGGTGTAGATTAAATCAAGTGTGGGCCCACAAAGTACACCTCTAGCATTAACCCTACATTAACCCTATATGAATACACTTGAAAGTACCTAGTAACCAACAATAGCTACACACAGTACCTAGTAGCCAACAATAGGACAACAGCTAGTGCTCTAGGTGAGACATAGACTTGCAAGCGTCATTATGCCCAAGTACATTTCAAATTTGAAACTTGCTTATGAATTTTAATCAACCCACTTTTGTGTCCACCTTCACATTCAAACTAAAACTACCTCACTTTCATTAGCCTTTCACATAACAAATGATTTATTTTTTTCAGATGGATATCATTTTTTTCAAAATTGACCTTTGGAATACATTTTTATTTCGCCATGGATTTAGTCTGTTTGACCTCAGAACCTCAAAAAAAGTGTTTAGAAGTCAATTTGTTTTTATTAGTTTACAAACAAAAATATATCCCGGAGGCCAGTTTTTCGTTTTTTTGGCCCGAAATCGCGATTTTTGGCCGTTTCGCTCCATCAAAAGGCCAAAAATTGCATTTCGGACCAAAAAAATTTCGAAACACAATTTTTGGCATTCTGATGGAGCGAAACGGCCAAAAATCGCAATTTCGGGCAAAAAAAAACGAAAAACTGGCCTCCGGGGGATACATTTTTGTTTCGCTATGGATTTAGTCTGTTTGACCTCAGAACCTCAAAAAAGGTGTTTATAAGTCATTTCGGGCCAAAAAAACGAAAAACTGGCCTCCGAAATATATTTCTGTTTGCAAACTAATAAAAACAAATTGACTTATAAACACTTTTTTTGAGGTTCTGAGGTCAAACAGACTAAATCCATGGCGAAATGAAAATGTATCCTGAAGGCCAATTTTGAAAAAAATAATATCCATTTGAAAAAAATAAATTATTTGGTATGTGAAAGGCTAATGAAAGTGAGGTAGTCTTAGTTTGAATGTGAAGGGGGACACAAAAGTGGGTTGATTAAAATTCATAAGCAATTTTCAAATTTGAAATGTACTTGGGCATTAAATGAGGCCTGCAAGTCTATGTCCCACCTAGAGCCCTAGCTATTGTCCTATTGGAACCAAGACAATGAATATGCTAGTCTTGCCTTACAAAGTACCTACAAAAGTCTATGGATAATGGGATCTATATTTAGCCCTTAACTCTTGCTCACCCTATGTGGTAACCCAAGGTAAAAGTGCCACGTAGGATTGATTAACACTAAACTAATCATGATTAACAAACCTGTTTAGGCAAGGAAGAGGCCCTTTTTGAGTCCAAAAAGGGACCTAATGTTGTCACTGATACACAATGACTTATGTGGTCCTATGAGCGTACCTTCCTTGGGTAAGGCTCTATACGTTATTACATTCATTGATGACTACTCCCATTTTACCAATGTAATGTTCATAAGAACAAGTCAGAAGCATTCAATTGCTTCAAAGAATTCAAGCAATATGCTGAGAATCAAACTGGTCGGAAATGTGAAGAATTGAAAAAGATTATCTATGTTAGATATAGGGGTCTTATGTTTTTTACATCAAGCATCTAGGTGTAGGATGTTGATAGGAATAAATTTGGCATAGATGGCAAATTATGCATTTCCACTTGTAATGCCACTATCGAGCCAAAATAGAGTAAGAGGCTAAACACGTGCCAATTAGAGTGTAGACAAGTGTAAAGCTTTTGTTTAATGAATTCCAAGATGTCCAATAGGACTTAGAGGTGGAACCTTGTGAGGTCCAATAGGAAATTGAGGTGTGCTTGAATATAGTCCAATAGAATTAAGAGGTGCATGGATCAATGATCCAATAGGATCAAGAGGTGACAAAATATGGTCCAATCATAGTTAAGCATAGTGGTAGCTCGTGGATCTACTAGTATCATTGTACTCCTCATTTTGGATCTAATTGATTTGGTGATTTCATGGATTTTGTGAGTTATTGGATTTCTAGCTTTCTCTCTCTACCCGAGAGCTCATGATGCTTTTTCTCTCTCTACCCGAGGAGAGCAGCTTGTTTTTACTTAGATTATTTTTTGAATACTTCCCACACGTGTGAGTGAGAGTTGGAAGTGATTGAATGCATGTAGTAGTGTGTTTTTGCCATAGATTCAAAGATAGATTTTGAATCTCAATCTAGTCTTGATCTTGGTGCATCTACACACCTTAGGAGATCACAAGTACATGTAGTGGACAGTCCACACGTGTGAAATTCAGCAGGAAAATCAAGGCCCTACGGTCTGATTCAGGGGGAGAGTACATATCAAATGAGATGGACTATCTGTCGTCATGTGGCGTGCATTATCAGTTTACTACAAGCTATACTCCTCAACAAAATGGAGCATGGTACTCTTGTGTTGATGAGCCAAAGGGAATGATAGAAAGTATCTCATATCCTAATCTCTACATTTGTCATTATAATAGAGATGTTGTGTTAATTGTGTTGTATGTTGATGACTTAATTATCACTGGAAGTAATGATGAATCAATTGACATTAAAAATTGGGCACTCTTGCATTGATGAGTACTTTCAACTAAAGGGTATGGCAAATAGTACCTCAAATCCTAATCTCTACATTTTTCATCATAATAAAAATGTTGTTCTCATTGTGTTACCATATATCTCATTCTTCGCTGGTTTGGCAAGTCAATTTATGACTAATCCAAAAGAGACACATTTAAAAGCTAGTAGAAGAAATATAAGATGTATTAGAGCTATATTAAATTACGGCTTGTGATATGGATAGGAAGAACTCTCGGTTATAGTGGGTTATTTTGATGTTGATTAAGTAGGAACCGTTGATGATGAGATCCACTATAGGGTTCACATTCAATGCAAGTACTGCAACTATTACTTGGAACAACAAGAAGCAACCTACCATAATGTAGCAACAAGAAGCAAGCTTAAACTTTGAACTTAATGACACTTAAAGGGGATCATCAATATTGTGATCTATAGTATTCTAAACTCATGGTTTGGCAAGGAAATTCGATATATTATCTTGATGGACTGAATGGTGTTTTAGTGCTAGTATTTGCAAGAAAGCTAAGTAGGGCTCATAGGCAAAACGAAAAGAAGTTAGTCAAAGTATTCTTTTAAACTACTAGTATCTATCTTTTAGTTCAATGTATGTAGGACAAAACAATTTCAAGAAGATGCACAAATGGGTAGAAGAGGCACATATATAACCAAGCTTCAAAAAAGCAGAGGCATGAATTAGTCAAGCAACAAGCAAGTTTTAAAATGTCACTAGGAATAGTATCTCCCAGAATATAATGTATATCAAACCCAAAATTTGTATAGTTTTTAAGAGATTCCCAATAGCCCATCTCGAGCATCGAAGATCCTTTCAAAATCAAAGAAGTGGAAAAAGTGGATAGATAATTTCAAGTGGATTTATTTCAAAGACATTTTCAATACAATTGAGATAAATTTTTTTTCTCTTTATTGCATATGACAAATGTAACATCAAAAGTAGGGAGTAGAGATTCTTTGGTTATTGCCATTGAATTCCATTTGTCACGAATCATTACTCTCATAACAAAGTAATAATTTGAGGTCTGATTGAATGTGCTGGAGAAGACATTGGGACGTCATGATGATGTCATCATTGCATTACAATTGAGATAGTGGTGAAAAACTAGTCCAAATGGGTCTAGATGGTTGATGGGCTGCATTGCAATTTTCACCCACATCCTCCAAAGAGGGATGTAGCACTTACAAGGAGGCAGAGCACTAAGGATCTGACACCACCCATCATTGGAAAAAGAGATTGCGATGGCGAAGAACAAGAACAAAAGAGCTGCTTACTACGAGCACTCTTCTGCTAAGCCTGTGAGCTCAGGCTTACCCTTCCTGCTGGTTGCTGCTGCTGCTGCCACTTTTGTTGTTCTGGGCCACATCGCAGGCTGCCGGCGTCCAGGTTAGCCACCCCACCCCTTCACTACTATCTTTTGTTATAAAATTGTGAACATCAACAAAATCAACACCACCATTTAGCTTCACTTTCTCACTCTAAGGGCATTACTATCATCATAAGCTGCAAGGGGGTGGTGGGCCTTGTTTTTGGGGTGAGCTGGATGAGGGTCTTCCCCCACGGGCAAGGTGAGAGGCCTTGGGCCTTCCCTCGCGCGTAATGCCAAGTGTGAGCTTCTTTCTTTCTAAGCTCTACTTCTTTTCCATTGAAATTTCCACAAGTAGGACCTCTTGTTAGAATGTTGATGTGGACAGCCGATGACTGAATGACCCTTAGCACGTGAGCATCTATTATTGAGTTAAGCTTGGCAATTTTGCACCTAGCATTTGGAGTGCTCAAGTGCTAAGTGTTCTTCAGTCATTGGCTATTCACATGAAAGTTTTGGCACAATTTTGTGTGCTACGTTTCATTCAGGGCTATCCACATGAAAGTTTTGGCACAAAGATTAGTGTTAGGTGTCATTCAGCCATGTCCACATGAAAGTTTTGGCAAAAAGTTTTACTTTGAGGCATTCAGAGGTAAATTCTGCTAAAATGGAAGGAAAAGGGAGCACTTGATTTTACATACCGACATTTTTGCAAATCGTGGCGAAATGGATTCTGTAGGTTTATTCTGCCATTGGGTAAGTAATTCTTAAGTTTGGTAATGTGGGCTGCCTGCCATTACTTTCATTATGAGTTAACATTGATGAGAGTGTACCATTGTAGGCAGGCGCCTGGGGGGCAAAGCTGGTAGGTGTGAATCAAGTGAAAATCGACGTAACAATGGCACTCAACCTAGGAACTTGGTGGAGCTGCGCGCGATACATGCAGCAGCTGCAGAGGCGCGATGTAGGCAAGAAATTATCGAAAGTAGCGATCCAGGAGTTGAACAATCTACTCCATCACTCTTTCTCACCCAGAAGGCAAGCATCTTCAACTGCCTATGTAGCAAGCACAACACAATCACCTTACTCATTAAGATTAATTTTTTCTCTCTGGTACTAAAATTTTCAAACTTTTGAATGGTTATCAAACAAATTTAGGAGTCAATAATGCCGCATCTTTTTCTTTGTAGTAGCAATGTTCACTATTTTTCTAGTGTAATTAGAAGCTGGTCATTAGGCAGAATTCTCCATTGTGGTTCTCCAATGAAGGGTAGATACGTCATCTCCTTGATGGATATAGACAAAATTGATCGTTGTTGATGTCATTACCATGATTGGTATATGTAACCTGCTTGCTGATGTCATCAACAACATGGTTAACTCTTGTTATTTGAATGGTCCAATTGTGGAGTGTTTTGTCTAGTGTTTGTAACCTCAACGCCTTACAGATCCATGCACAGCTCCCAACAGAACTAGCAATGTTTCCTACTACAATCAATAGTGGAATCTTCACCTTCTTGCCTTTTCCTATGACAATGCCCTCACAACCTTCACGACCCACGTATTCTCAATAATAAAGGGAAGCTATTGAAAAATTGGAGTTTCTCTAGAGTTTGAAATGGCTTGAACCTTTTTGAAACTCATGATTCTTTCAAGAAAGAATTGTGAATCAGTGAAACCTTAGTTGGTATTCCCACAACTGAGATTTTTGCTCCTTTGAGAGAGAGTTGTTGGAATGTAAATGGAATTGATTACATTACCATAGGTTACTTTGACCCAAAAGGTCGAGAGTTGTGTAACCATGGTCATTTATTATATTAGGCATACTAAACTTAGAGTTAGCTAAGTTAGTATGAAATTAACTTGGTAGGGACTCATGGGTCCACTAGGCCTAATTGTGACATTAAGTACCCCAACTTGACATATTGGAGGTACCTTATTCTATCTATGTAACTTATAAAAAGTTGGATAGTCAATAGTCAAGTAGTTGGATAGCCAATAGTCATGAAGTTAGATAGTCATCTTGGACTATATATATGTGTGCATCCCATTTGTATGAGACACTTTTGTAAGCAATACTGACTATTCTCCTTGGCTGTCCATGAGTTTCTACAAGAGGGTTTCTAGCCATTTCTCTCTTTCTTTTGAGAATGCTTTGTGTGATTGAATAGTTAGGATCCTGGATCCTTAGGCTTCTATTTCTTACATGGTATCAGAGCCTTTAGGTGATCATATTGCTTGCAGGAGGGCGCCCAATAGGAAGCTATCTTCTTCCCTTTTTGGTTGCAGAAAATAATCAAGATGCTGATTTTTGCAGGAGAAGAATCTGTTTATCTTCTTATAACTCTTTTGCAGGAAATTGCAGGAAATTGAAGGGCACCTTCACCTATTTGAGAGCTAGCAGTAGGGCGCCCATGCTCAAACCAATTGCATGTGATCTTGACTCAATTACATGCTGAAAATTTCAGATTTACTTCTTAAATGAAGATACATGTGTTTTAAACACATTTCTTGCTGAAATTTCCCTGTTGGTGAGTTTGGAGTAGGGCGCTACCATCAGCTCTATATGCACATAGTGTGCACTCTTTTTAGCCACAAATTTCTGCTTATGGGTGTCTACCTATTTGTGAGCATTCTGTTTTTTGAGTAGAAATCAGCCACCTATTTTATTACTTGTTGAGCAAATTGCATGTGGAGTATTGCAATCTATTGTGCTCATAATTTCAGCTTTGAGGCTGCTGCCCTTTGAGTAGATTTTGTCTTGGAAAGTCTATTTCCTATCTATTACAAGCTGATTTTTCTCTTATGGCTAAAGAATCGGAGTCTATTGGTTCTTTATTTAATGAAGATAGGCTGGATGGCACAAACTATTCCTTGTGATGCTACATTATAAAGAACCTTGTAATTGCCAACTACTTTATCATCTACGGAGGTGTCTTCCGATGAGCAAAAGAAGCGGGATCGACAAGATGCACAAGCACATTCCGTCATTGCATTATCAGTGAAGAGATCTATCTTTCCTCATATTAGATCATGCAAGACTTCCAAAAGTGCTTGGGAGACTCTTGCCAAGAAGCTTCAAGTAAAGAATGTGGCAAAAGTGGTATATCTTTGAAATCAACTTTCTATCTTGAAGATGTAAGAAGGTGATTTGCTTACAAACCACTTGACGAAGATCAAGGATCTTTGAGAGGAGCTTCTTAGTATTGATGAGGTGATTGAGAACTCACAATTTGTATCTATTACTCTCAACTCTCTTCCTAATTCTTACCTTCCATTTGTGTCATCATTGAGCATTTCTCTTAGGGGACAACAAATCTCCTTCGACGAACTTGTTGGCTTATTTCTTCAAGAAGAGCAAAGAAGGATCAACTTTGGTGAACAAGAAGATCAAGCTTTCTTTGCAACAGGCAAAGGCAAGTGGAAAGGGAAGCCTTCTTTCACAACTTTCAAAGATGATCAGAAATCTAAGGAAGCTCAAGATCAAGGCTCCAAGAAGAAGGGTAAGTGCCACTATTGCAAGAAGTTTGGTCATCACATCAAAGAATGTAGGAAGAGGCTTGCAAAGGAAAAATAGAAAGGTAATGATACAAGTACCACAATCATTACTTTGGAACAACAATTTGGAAAGGAGGATAATCTTTTCAATAATGATTATGCTTTTGTCACTAATAATCTCATCTCTCCTCAAGACGAGATTTTTGCCACTTCAAATCTTGCTGGTTTTCAACAGAAAACAGCTCATCTTCAGCTTTACAAGTTGCTGTTTTTTCATCTATTGATTGGGTGATTGATAGCGGTGCCACACGCCATATGACTTATCACAAAGAAGTCTTCACAAAGCTTGTAAAAGTACATGATGGAAGCAAAGTTCAAGGTGTTGATAACACCTCTTATCCTATCAAAGGTATTGGAGTAATCCCCATTATCTTACCCAATGTTGAGGAGAAGTACATTCGTAATGTACTTTATGTTCCAAAAATAAAAAAGATAGTAACAGGTGCATCATCTGGAGGAGCAGGTATACCGGGTAGAACTGGTGAGTATCCATGAGCAAGCAGGAAAGGAGAAACACCTATGCTGGAACTAACAGAACTGTTATAACTATACTCAGCCAAACATAAATGCTGATCCCAATCACGACCAGAAGGAGAAACATAATGTTGTAAATAATCCTCCAATACCCGGTTAATAACCTCAGACTGACCATCCGCAGAAGAATGATAAGCAGTGCCCATAAGGATCCTAACATCCAAGATACGCATAAGCTCTGTCCAAAAACCTGATGTAAACTTGGTATCCCGATCAGTAAGTATAGATCGTGGGAGACCATGTAAGCGGAAAATCTTAGAAATAAATATACGACCACACTGCTCTGCTGTAATAGTACGTCTGATTGGTATGAAATGAGCTTGTTTAGAAAACCTATCAACTACCACCAAACAAGAGTCATGACCACGCTGAGTACGGGGAAGACCTAAAATGAAGTCCATAGATATATCAGTCCACTGGCGGGAAGGAATAGGCCCGGGAATACTTGTTACGAAGGCAACAATCACAAGTATGAATAAGGTGGGAAAGCTCACGCTTCATGGAAGGCCAATAAAAATGTTCTTTCAAATGGAACAAGGACTTCTGAAAACCAAAATGGCCACCAACAGGAGAGGAATGGGCATCAAGAAGGAGCTGTGGACGTATGTTGAGAGTGCTGGGAATACATAACGAACCATAGTGAAACAAACGATGATTAACAATGGAATAAACCTGGTGAGGGTGAGAGGAAGGACGAGAGGCAGACGACATAACATCATGAAAGTCTGGACATGTGGCATAAGCCTGAGGAAGATCATCATACCAAGAGTGGGGAGACGTAACAAGACTGTAAGTAAGAGCAGGTAAACGAGACAAAGCATCAGCAACAACGTTACTTTTACTAGGCTTATAATGAATATCAAAATGAGAGGACTGTAAAAACTGAAGCCAACGGTACTGACGATCACTAAGATCCTTTTGTGTATACAAATAACGAAGTGACTGGTGATCAACAAAAAACATCAAACGGAACACGATACAGATAATGACGCCACTTCTTTAAAGCAAAATTGATAGCAAACAACTCTTTTTCATGAGTGGAATAGCGCTGCTCATACGAAGGAAGACGACGGGATTCATATGGAATAACACACTGACGACATAAAACAGGTGCAGTGGTAAGCTTAACCTTCAAAGTATCAAAAGCTGACTGACATGCGGGAGTCCAAGCAAACGAAGTTTCCTTTTTCAACAGAGCATGCAAAGGAGATGCAAGAATGGCAAAATGAGCAACTGGTTTACGAAGATGGATAGCAAGACCAAGAAACATACGAACATCATGAACATCAGCAGGCATAGGCCATGAAAGAATAGAACGGACCTTACGAGGGTCGAGACGAACAGTACCATTTGTAACAAAGAAGCCCAAAAACTCGATTTGTACAACAACAAAAGAACATTTAGAACGTTTAGCATACAGATGATGAGTAACTAACAAAACAAATACAGAACGAACGTGCTGAACATGAAGAGAGAGAGTGGTGCTATAAATGAGGATATCGTCAAAATAAACAATGACACACATTTTGCAAGCAGAGGACGAAAGATGTTATTCATGACATTCTGAAAAGTGGGCGGGCCATTGGTAACACCAAAAGGAAGGACACGAAACTCGTACAGACCAAAGTGGGTACGGAAAGCTGTCTTGTGCTCATCAGGAGGATGCATACAAATCTGGTGATAACCGAAACAGAGGTCAAGTTTAGAAAAGATCTTGGCTTGGCCTAACTGGTCAAACAGGTCATCCATATGAGGGATAGGGTACTGATTACGGATAGTAAGTTTATTTAAAGCACGATAATCAATACATAGACGTTTAGTACCATCCTTCTTATCAACAAGTAAAACAGGAGCACCAAAAGGACTGTGGCTAGGAACAATAAGGCCTTGACGTAATAAATCAGACACCTGACACTAGACTTCCTCGTGCTCAACAATAGACATATGAAAAGGAGGACGAGAAGGAGGTGATGCAGAGGAAACAAGGCCTATATGGTGGTTGACATCTCGTAAAGGTGGTAATTGAGTCGGCTCTCTAAAAACATGCTCAAATTCACGCAATAGTTCAGAAAATACCTGTGGCAAAGGTGGTGCATCCGCAATAGGCTGAACTGGCTGAACAGAAAGAATAGCCGCACAGTGGGCCTTCGGGAGGCTCCGTATGAACTGCTTCTCGGAAATAAGCTGATAGTCCTGCCGAGAATCAATACCGGAAAATATATGCTGAGTACCATCATGAGAGAATGTCAATGTCTGCTGCTGGAGGTCTACTGTAACCGCACCAAGGGATGCAAACCAATCAGCACCGAGGATAAGATCGTACCGTGTAAGTGGAATAATATGAAAATCTGCCTGACCAAGGAAGTCTCCAATCCGATATGAAAGCTGCTGATACATCTGCGTGCTAGGAAAAGAGTGTGCGCTGGCAACCTCAACATGCAGGGGATGAGGCATAGTGACTGGCATAGCACGAATGCGTGTAGTAATATGACTGCTGAGAAACGAGTGAGTGCTACCCGTGTCAACAAGGGCAATAAACTCACGACCAGTGATACGTACGCGAAGACGGATATGGCGTGGACCCAGCTTACCGGCCCAAGTAGCATAAGCAAGCTGAGCATGGCATACAGCTAGATCAGGGGGATCAGGAACAGGCTCAAAGGGTGTGGCAAACTGATCAACAGGTGGGTCATCATCAAGAATATGAACGCATATGGCAGAATCAGGACTATCATCAGGTGTGTCAGCATCATGGAAATAGACGGCAGTAGCAGTGGCAGGCTGTCGGCAATCACGGGCGATATGATCAGGACTCTTACAGTTGAAACATAAGCGCTTCTCACGGATCTCAGACATCTCAGGCTGTGAGTAGCGACGAACAAAAACAAGACGAGGAGAAAAAGGAGGACGTGGTGCAGAAGGAAGAGTGGACGAAGGTGAACTGACAGATGTGGGACTAGCAGAGGATGGAGAGGAAAAAATAGGACGTGTGAAAGGACACGAAGGACGAGAAACAGAGGAAGAGATGGGAGAGTACTTGTGCTGCAGTGCGGTAGCAAGGGAGATGGCGTGAGAAAGAGTGAGTGGAAAAAAAGAAGAAACATCATACCTGAGTGCGCCTCGTAGACCAGCAACGTAGCAAGAGATGAGCTCCAATGTAGAAATATCTGGGAATAGATAGGAAAGCTCTGTAAACTGTGTCGTATAAGCAGCCAAGTCACCAGTGGGGGATAAACTGCGAAAGATGTCGCGCTGTCGAATAAGCCACTGAGGATCAATCATCGCTAGGCGGAGTGCTGTCATAAACTCTGTCCAACTAGCAAGGCCAGGGTGTGAAGCCGTCTGGCGAAACATGCGCCACCAAGTAACAGCATGGCCCTCCAAATGTAAAGCAGCCAAATGTATCCGCTGAATGTCAGTCTTAGGAAACATAAGGATGTAGGTCTCAAGCTTAGAATACCAATTCTCGAGTTCATTCCCATCGGATGACCCAGAATACACAGTAAGCTGAACCTTATCCTTAAAGCCTCGTGGCAAAGGACCAGAAGATGAAGGAGTCTCGGGTGGTGGAAATGTACGTTGTGGGGAAACAGGTGGAGATAGTGGAGAAACATTGGACTGTAATGATAGTGTAGCAATCTGGGCAGAAAGAGCAGTGAACGTCTCTCGTAACTCCTGGCGTAAATCAGTGCGTACATCACTCATGGCGTCCCTAATATGATCTCGGAATTCATGCCGTACTTCGTCAAGGTAAGTGGAAGACGGTATGCGAGGCTCAGAAGATGTAGGGGAAGTATCCATGGTCAAGGAATGCAGGAAGTGAAGAGAGTGTAAGAAAAGCTTAATATCGGAGGGAGCGGACTTTTGTCGTCACCCCAAATACGCTTTAGGTACACAAACGACACTAAGAGCAAGAAAGGAAACGACAAATGTCAAGAAAAGGTGTGGAAAGCAAGGAAAAACCAGCAAAGATACCTCTCGATAGAGCTCCAAGCGTGTGCGAACAGCTGGCTGCAAAATGTGACCACAAGGAGAATGAAAGTGGGCGCTGGACAGCCTCCAATCAATGTTGAAAATATGGCTGGAAATCTGTGGAAAACGTGATGAAATAGGGCGATGGACAGCCTCCAATCAAAACTGAAATATGGCTGAAACTCTGTTGGAACAATGGCTGAAAAATGTGATGAAGTAGGGCGTTGGACAGCCTCCAATCAAGGCGGAAAAGATGGCTGGGAATCCTCTCCCTGAATCAGATGGAGGATTCAAAAAAAAAAAAAAAAGAGGGAAAAGGATTTGGAACTTGGGCGCCGGAAATAATCTGCCCAAATTTTTTTTTTTTCCGGCCACCAAATTTAGCGGAAGTACTTCCGCTAACTATCTGCTAAAGCTCCGCCAAGGAAAATGCTCTGATGGGAGTTGGTCCTCCTCCAAACTGTGCTGAATGTTGCTGAAGCAAAGAGACGAAAGCCCTCAGCAAAGAGAGAAAAATCAGCAAGGAAAATGGGCACCCAATCAGAAAATCAGATCTGAAATTCAGCAATCAGGAAAGTGCTTTGATACCAAGTTATGATCAAAATCTCAGGTGTTGAATCAATGAAGCATAAAAGACAGCAATAGACTAAAGCCCTACAAGCAATAGACCAGACAATAGGTTCTCCCACGAAGAGCCCAAGCAATACCAATCAATAATCTGAAAAATGAGTGTACAAATGCCCCTATAAATACCCTACCAATGAACTCTAATATAGGAATTCAAAAGTAAAGGGAGGCAAAATGTGGAGGGAAAATAGTGCGCTCTCCTATGGACCCCCACTCCACATATAACCATATAATAAGGGCCCAAGGCCAGTCAATGTCATAAAAAATGACCCAGTGCGGGTCATAAGCATATAAAAAGGCTCTGGGGCCTGTACATGACTAATATAAAATGCGTAACCAGAAATATACATAACCAATAGTAGTAAATGTAAAGAGGCCTGTTGAATATATGCAGAGGAGCCCAGTAGGCCTATATCGTGTAGTCCGTAACTGCAGCCCATTACTTCTTCAATTTTGCAGCCCATAGTTCATCAAGAAGAATCTATTTATGGTGAAGAGTAGCATGTTGAAGACATTGGACAACAAGGTCCAAGTTCGGAACACTTTGGACAACAAGGTGTTGACAAAGGTAAGGCTGTTGGACAGCCCAAACCAGTCCCTAAATGGTTGTTGCAGACTTTGCCACATGGGGCTGGAATCTTCATCTCTCAACAACAATACATTGAGCAAATGTTGAAAAAATCTTCTTTTTTGAAGTCACCGCAAGTTGATGCGTATGATGGATGCATTAGTGAAAAGTTTCATGCGAAACCTTTTCAATTTGATGTTTTAGCAAAGGCTGAAAAATTCAAGCACTCTTTGGAACCTTTTTGTACTAATCGAGGAGAGAGTCAGCACGTGTCAATTAGTACTTTTGTTCAAAGTGTTAAGAGTGAGCATTTGATTGGAGAGAATTTTTCATTACTTGAAGAATCTTCTATGTCATCCCATACCTCTTCGAGGGACAGCTTTGATGACGCCATCGTTGATGCATCTCTTGATAGTTTGCCAGATTTTTACGATGAAGACATTGGACAGCAGATTCAGTCATCTTCTTTTGGTCATTTACAGCCCATTTTACATCATGAGCAGTCCATTATGATTCAGGAACAGCCTGCGGAAGATTATGGACAACATGGTCCATGTTGGGAACACTTTGGGCAACAAAGTGTTGAACAGCCCATAACAGTTCCTTGTCGGCTATTGGAGACTTTGCAGGACAACAAAGAAATGTCTTACTACGAAGGGAAGGCACATGCCTCTTTAAAAAATCAGTACCTCTTGCTGATTTTTTTGGTTCTACACTTACTCTTCATCATGATGTTGGTACATTGCCTATTCTATGTGAGCAAGTCATTGATGGTAAGGTTTGGGAGGATGTGATGCCAAAAGAGTTTGGTACTCTTTTTTATTGTCCTTATGGTAAGAAGTTTTTGCGAATGATGTGGGAGCCTATGATGGATTACAAGTCCATGTTTCGACTTATTGCCGAGTTTATGTTGGTTCCCTACTTCGGATGGAGCATGCAAATCCTCACCCTTCGACTTGATGCTTCATTATTATGCATTCTTTTCCTTTTATATGTTGGACATGATTGGGGATGAGATTTCGACTACTTCGGTGTGAAGTTTATTTGGCGACATGAAGTTCGGACAACAAGTTGCATTTTTCTCTTTCGAGAAGTTACTTTATGTTATGTTATGCATTTCCATTTAAGGAGGGTGTTGGAATGTAAATGGAATTGATTACATTACCATAGGTTACTTTGACCCAAAAGGTCGAGAGTTGTGTAACCAGGGTCATTTATTATATTAGGCCTACTAAGCTTAGAGCTAGCTAAGTTAGTATGAAATTAACTTGGTAGGGACTCATGGGTCCACTAGGCCTAATTGTGACATTAAGTACTCCAACTTGACATATTGGAGGTACCTTATTCTTTCTATGTAACTTATAGAAAGTTGGATAGTCAATAGTCAAGTAGTTGGATAGCCAATAGTCATGAAGTTAGATAATCATCTTGGACTATATATATGTGTGCATCCCATTTGTATGAGACACTTTTATAAGCAATACTGACTATTCTCCTTGGCTGTCCACGAGTTTCTACAAGAGAGTTTCTAGCCATCTCTCTCTTTCTTTTGAGAATGCTTTGTGTGATTGAATAGTTAAGATCCTGGATCCTTAGGCTTCTATTTCCTACAAGTTTCATAAAGCCACATGTTACACTCTACTTGCTTAATATAGGGGCCATCTCATAGTAATTCTTTGGAAACTGTTAACATTCAGTTTTGGACTTTGAGGCTTCAACCTAGGAGAGGTAGCTTGTTGAGTCTCTTTTAGATGTAGCTCATATAGTGTATAATGGTTTGCGGTCCATCCATATTATGATTTATGGATTTCTAACATGGTATCAGAGCCAAGTAAGACCTAACAGTTCATGGTGTCAAAGCCATGGTTAGGTGGCCCAAGTTGTGGGGCAGGTGACAGCTAGGACCCCAACCAAGTGTGGCTTGAGGGGGGGTGTTGGAAGATCAATCCACACTCTAGAGAGAACTATCAAACAGGACGGGTAGCTCAGTGGTAGAGCATCCCAGTCGGGGTTCGAATCCTAGTCTGTCCATCCATATTATGATTTATGGATTTCTAACAGTTACAAAAATGTTCACAAAGACTTCACATGTGTTATAAAAGAATGTTCACAAAGACTTCATTCTCATCATCATACACATCTTACTTGGGCACTAACATATTAGAATTGCTTCCAACATTTATGCATTCATCCATAACTTTCTCTTCATTGTCACACATTTCATTCTTAAATAGGTTACAATTATGAAATGTTCAGATTCTTCTTTTATGGGTGAAAGTACTTCCAAATAATTGATTCTTGGACTTGAGAGGGTAATTATGAGCTTCATTGTCTTCATTAATGTTTTCAAGAAAGGATGGATAATCATCAACCAAATATAGAATTTATGCATTTTCTCTTACCCTCTTCACTCACTAGATGAATCTTGCCTTCATTTTTGGTGTGCTCTTTATTAGAGTAATTACCATGAGTAGATATTCTTGTTTTGTTGCCTTTCCTCCAAAACGTTTGTTGGTTGATCTTCTTTGCTATCTTGAAACTGTTTATGAAACGTTCCCACATCTCTTTCTCTCTTCTCATCCTTAGTGGCTTTTATGCTCATCACTGAAAGTTATAACTTATGAAGATTGGGATTTGAAGAGCTCTTTGAAATTGTTTTGTAACATAGCCTTAGGTACGTGATTAGTGACAACAAGACACTTAGTAATCGAACCTTAGAATCATGTCAGTGGCTTCAACGCTCAATGCTATAACTTATAATTCAAGAAGATTGAAGATCTCTTCAAAATTGGTCTGAAATGTGTTAGTGGGTGTGAAAGATTCAACTAGTTTGATCATATTTGCTATATTTTCATATTTGGCATATTGAGGCCAATTTTGTTTTTAGACTTAGAGATTGACTTTTCAAAGTTCATTAGTTTAAATTTCATTTGAATAAACACTTTTTGAAAGTGTGGGAAAGTTAGAATGTGAGTTTGAGTAGATTCAAATTTAAATGTTGGGTACTTTGAATCTAGACCCAAAAATAGTAGGGTTAGCATTTTGGAAGGAAAGCCAAGTGGCCAAATAGGTTTTGGACTTGCTATAAACTCGTGAAGAGACACATCTTCTCTCTTGTCTATCCGTTTCATGCTTATATATGGTTCTCTTGGGTTATACTATCCATTGGTGCACGATACTTGTGCAATTCTATGTGTAGAATGATCTGTAATTGCTATTTTTGGATCCACACGTGTGAAATAGAGTAGCTTGCTGGTTTTGTACGGACAACAACAGTACTTTATCATTTGATTCATGTTTGATCAAGTTTTGTTAGAGTTTGCATCTCATTTTGTAGATGTTGATTTTTTTACATTGGTGACATTGGTAGGATATCTTCTTTTGTTGGTAGGATATCTTCTTTTGTAACCCAAGATCTTTTTGTGGATTGGATCATAAATGATCTGAAATCTTTCACATGGTATCAGAGCTTGTGTTTCAGGTTATGAAGGAGGAAATCATATCTATCAATGATTTGGTGAAGATATCAAGGCTAGATCATGCTAGAGGGGATTCTACATCAAAATCGAGTTTTTTGCTTTTGTAGATTGGATCTTTTGTAGATCAAAACCCTATATAGGTAAACATAAACTTGATCAATTCCGATTTTTGATTTCACATACTGGAGTTGGCCGATTTTTGGATCATTGGATCAGCCTAAGTGGTGGCTAATAGATTGCATATCAAATTTTCAGCATTTGCATGTAGATTTGGAATAGTCAATTTTTTGTGATTTTGTCAAAGCCCTAATTTTGATTGGATCTTTAGATAGTGAGGTTGCTGTATTTCATTTGAGTGTGTTTCAATCTTAGGAAGTGGCAAAAGTCATCAGATTGAGGATAGATCATAGGTTGATCAAGATTCCATGATTCGTGTTGATTTTCTTGGTATAAGTGCTAGAAAAGAATTTTTGAGGTAGTTTCAAATCTTTGTGATTTCTTTTGAAAACATTTGTTGTTGTTCAAAGGAGTGCTTTGTGCATTGAAATCGGTTGAAAAAGAAGATCAGGTCATTGCTACATGGCAACCTCAATTGGAGTCATGTTGGAAGCCATTGATAGGCTTACCTCAAGTAACTATTCATTGTGGAAAGTGAGGATGGAGTCACTTTTTGAGATGAATGATGTTTTGGATATTGTTGTAAGTTTGGAGGAGAGACCAACAACACAACAAGATCAAGTGAGGTATGATAAGAGGGCCAAGAAGGCTCTACACATTATCAAGATGAATGTTACCAATGAGTTTCTCAAAGAAGTTGGTAAATGTACTTCATCTAAGGATGCATGGGATTCATTGAAGAAGCTTTATGAATCCAAGTCTTCTAGAGTGTTGACTCTAAGAAGGCAAATCTTTTCTTGTTTGCAAAAGAATGAAGAAAGTCCAAGTACTTTTGTTTTGAGAATGAAAGCATTGAATGATGAGTTGGCTTGCATTGATGAAAGCATTAAGGAAGGAGAGCTTGTTCAAGTGATTTTCAATGGCTTGTTGGATGCTCATGCTAACAATGTTCAAAGTATTGCTATTCAAAAGACTTTGCCAAGTTTGATGGATTTTGAAGAGATCTTGATCAATGAGCAATATAGGCTTCAAGCAAGAGGTGGATCTACATTGACACTTCAAGAGGATGCTATGTTCACAAAGGGCAAATTCAAAGGCAAAACCAAAAGTAAGTGGTCTAAAGGGCAAGATCAAGTGGATGCTTTTTCAAGTGGCAAAAAGAAGGATAGATCAAAGCTCAAGTGCTTCTATTGTGGCATCAAAGGACACTTTGCACGTGAGTGCTACAAGAAGAAGAGAGATCAAGGAGACATACAAGAAGAAGAGAGATCAAAGAGACAAGCAAGGTAATTTTACTCTTGATGAGGATGATTTGGATGTTCAAGATGCAATAATTTTGTGATGTCTTCATGTATGCTTGCTAATGATGGAGATCTAGATCCTTGGTGGATTGATAGTGGAGCAAGTTCACACATGACCTTTCACAAAGAGTACTTCACTTATTTGTTGGCACATGGAGATGACAAGAGGGTGATCTACATGACCAATGATGGTGAGTGTGCAATCAAAGGGATTGGCACAATTTCTATTTCTCTCTCTACAAATAGGAATGTTCATTTGGAGGATGTCTTCTTTATTCCATTTATTATCAAGAATTTGCTTAGTGTGAGTCAAATGCTAAGTGAAGGCCTCAAGGTTGAGTTTGATGGAGATGCTTGTATGATCAAAAGGAAGGATGTCTTGGTTGGAAAAGATAAAAGGCAAGGAAAGTTGCTCAAACTAGATGCTTGTGTTAGCTAAGTTGGATGTGTTGCAAGAGAGCAAATACCTATTCAAGAGGTTTGGCATAAAAGGATGGGACACCTCAATTTCAAGTCATTGGAGCTAATGGCTAGAAAGAAGATTGTGATAGGTCTTCCAAGTTCCTTAAGTGGCATCAAACATGTTTGTAAGTCTTGTGCTTTGTCTTAGTCACATAGATTACCTTATACTAGATCTACAAAGCCTTTTCAACTTGTACATTCGGATATTCATGGATTTACTACAATTAGCAATAGTGGAGCTAAGATGTATGTAACATTCATTGATGATTTTAGTAGATTTTGTTGGATCTATTTACTAAAGAGCAAGGATGAAGTGTATGATGTATTTATCAAGTTCAAGCATGTAAGGGAGAACCAATTTTTCACAAGGATCAAGTGCTTAAGGAGTGACAATGGTGGTGAGTACATATCTACCAAGTTCAAGGCCTTTTGTGATGAGCATGGGATCAAGAGGGAGTATACAACATCAAGGACCCCACAGCAAAGTGGAATGGCTGAAAGGAAGAATAGGACTTTATGTGAAAATGCTAAAGCTATGAGGTTAAGTGCTAATCTTAACAAACCATTTTGAGATCAAGCTTTGTTGTGTGCCAATTTCTTGTGCAATAGGTGGTCGAGTGCTATTTTGGATGGAAGGACACCTTTTGAAATGCTATTCAAGAGGAGGCCGAGTGTCAACTTTCTAAGAACTTTTGGATGCACATGCTATGTCAACATTACTCTTGATGATAGGGCCAAGCAGGATCCATCTTCAAGAAGAGGTATTTTTGTTGGATATAGTGAGGTGAGTAAAGCCTACAAGTTTTATATTCCTACTAGTAACAAAGATATTGTTGGTAGAGATGTCATCTTTGATGAGGGAAACATTCCAAAAGTGTCTTCAAGCATGATTGATAAAGGTGTGGATGGATCTAACATTCTTGATGTTGATGAAAAGGATCCTACTTTGGATGGTGATGATGATGGACCTTCATCAAGTCAAAAGCCAAGGAGAACATCAAGGGAAAGACAAGTACCTTTAAGGCTCACATATGATGCAAAGGGTAAGCAAGTAGTTGCTGGAAATTATGTTGCTTTCCTAACCTCTTTTGATGAACCTACAAGTGTAGATGAAGCAAGGAAAGAAGAGGAGTGGATCCAAGCAATGGATCTTAAGTATCAAGCTCTTATGAAGAGTGAAACATCTTTTGGAGGATCTTCTTGTGTAGATGGTGCTATGCAAGTGGATGGATGTTGTCTTGCTGTAAAATCAAGAAATGGATCTGGAAAACAAAGTTTGTTCAATGACTTTGATGGTCAAGTTGATGATCAAGAGGTTGATCTCAAAGGGCTTCAACTAGTCAAAAGGGAAGTTGGCAATTTGGAGCTAGTCAAGAGCATTAAAGGAGAGGTAATTGACAAAGATGTTATGGATCTATTTTTGCAGCTTATTGAAGACTCAAGTAAGGTCAAAGGAGCAGCAAGAAGTGTTGTTCAAGTCATGTTTGAGCATTTTCAAGTGGATGTGTGCAAATTGTCAAGATATGGTCAATATGGTCAAACTAGCTACATTGGTGAGCATCATTTTGATGTTGGATTTGTACTAGCATTCTTGGCTAGTTTTGCTGATGGAAATGAAGCTATTGGAGGTTCATTATATCACTCATCCATGATCAAGTTCTCAAGTGTTGAGCTATGTGGTGCCAAGGTTTGGAGATTGTCAATTTCTGGTGAATCGTGGTCATTTTTTTGTGACAAGTAGATCTTAAAGATGGACTAGTAAAATTTGCTTGGTTTATGGAGTCATGTGGTGCTGCTTTAATATCATGGATGAACTCACTTACTCATGGATTTCCAAGGCTTGATGGTTTCTTGTGGCAAGATGGATAGAGAGGCTCATTCATGGAGTTTGATGGTGGATACATTGCAACAAAGGACAAAGGAGGAGGAGACATGCAAGCAAATGTTGATCACTCACATTTATTGTTTGTTTGTTGTATTTTTCCAGAGTTCAGAGTTGGAAGCTTGGTGGAATCATCTCATTTACATTTTATATGATTCTTCATGGCTCATTGAAGTGGTATTGCAACATTTTGTGAGGGAGCAAGTCATTGCAAAGGAGGTGGAGCTTCAACATGTGTCCTCAAGGGAATGTGTAGCTGATATCTTCACCAAAGCATTGGGAAAGGACTTGTTCATGAAGCATAGGACATCACTTGGAGTGTTAACAGATTCCATGTTAAAACTAGTTGAAGAGGGAGTGTGAAAGATTTAACTAGTTTGATCATATTTGCTATATTTCCATATTTGGCATATTGAGGCCAACTTTGTTTTTAGACTTAGAGATTGACTTTTCAAAGTTCATTAGTTTAAATTTCATTTGAATTAACACTTTTTGAAAGTGTGGAAAAGTTAGAATGCGAGTTTGAGTAGATTCAAATTTAAATGTTGGGTACTCTGAATCTAAACCCAAAAATAGTAGGGTTAGCATTTTGGAGGGAAAGCCAAGTGGCCAAATAGGTTTTGGACCTGCTATAAAGTCATGGAGAGACACATCTTCTCTCTTCTTTATCTCATTTCATGCTTATATATGGTTCTCTTGGGTTCTACTATCCATTGGCACACTATACTTGTGATTGCTTGCAATTCTATGTGTAGAATGATCTATAATTGCTATTTTTGGATCCACACGTGTGAAATAGAGTAGCTTGTTGGCTTTGTACGGACAACAACAGTACTTTATCATTTGATTCATGTTTGATCAAGTTCTATTAGAGTTTGCATCTCATTTTGTGTGTAGATGCTGATTTTTCTACACTGGTGACATTGGTAGGATATCTTCTTTTGTAACCCAAGATCTTTTTGTGGATTGGATCATAAATGATCTGAAATCCTTCACAGTGGGTACCTTGCAGCAAGACACATCAACAACCTCACTTATATACCTAGCCCTAACTTGCGACCTCCGACACTATAAATGAGCCATCACAGTCCAGACACCTCAATTAGGCCGTTAGACACTAGGATAATTCACAAGGATTAAATATAGGAGAGCTTTGCCACTTGTGCTTTGATTCAATGAAGGTTTTTATTCGAGCCATGAACTCGACTGAAAAAGTTAATGATAATTTGTCAACTTGGATGCCTTAGAAATATTTGGGTATATCATATTGTTGTTTCTTAAAATTCATGTAAGTTGCCAAAGTAGCGTTTTCTTTCGTTTCACACCTGTTTGTTGGGAGTGAAACGATTTGACCAAAAACATCTAATCTACATAAACCGCATGCCATTCAAAATGTGCAAGCATGCATGCACAAAAAGCTATAAGATATTGTAATCCATGCAATGTGACTTCTTATGGAAGATTCATCGAGTATGCCATAAACCCTTATGCATCATAAGAAAGTAAGCTAAGTCTTATAAACTATATGGAGCTATTTCTGAAAAATTCCAATCAAGCAGGAAGCAGCTAAGTTTTCTTAAGTTACCACCTATCTTTCAATCTATATATCACCTCCTGGAAAGTATGCAAGCATCAAGGAAGCATACTTAAGGATTGGGAATGCCAATTAGCAAGACTACCTATCCAATTACTTCTTTAAAGAAAGTATCAGCTGGATCTATGGGAAACAAGAAGGATAGAAACACACAAATTCACTGCAATGTGTTTCTAACAAAACTTTGCTAGTGTAGATTGTGAAAATTTTAGGAGTTTTACGTCCTAGTAATTGAAAATTTCATTTTCTCAAATATCAAAGTAGAATTTTTGTCTCAAGAGCGATGGCCTTCAAGTACCCATATGAAGTGTGAGAATTCAAGAGGAATTTTCGAACTTGAAACATATGATAATGAATTAATCCTTCTTATGTGAAGTATCTAAAAGTCTAATTGCCCTTGAAACTTTGTCACAAACCTATCTCTCCAAACTTGTGAAACTCAAAAGGCTAGTGCATAGAATGAACCTCCCAACCGAAGGCACTCTCTCTATGAGTCCTACTACTTGCTATTCTTGTCACCTCACACATGGCATCCAACAATGGGTGATCAATCATCAATGCACTTGGAATGCATGCTACCTAGACTTGTGAATCCTGAGTGACTCATAGGGTACACCCCCATGACCCACTTGGTCACTATTACACACAAGCTCACAAACCCTAAGTAAATACACAGAATTACCTAGCAAATCCGTCACTTCATTAATCTCAAGCAAATGTACATAAATCAACAAGCAAACATGAGAGCTCTGCTGCAAGTCTCCCGAGTCCTCCCAACCATAGCTGCATAAGAATACCATAGGGAATGCCTGGCATGGCTCACTCTATATCCCCTCAAGCACCCCTTAACCTTGACACATCCTATCGTCGACACATGACAAACTCCATGCACAGTTGACACTTGCCATTTGGTAGTACCCTGACACATAGGCAAGCTAGTAGGTGGACAGTTTGACACGTGTCACTCATGCATTGGACCAAGAGCCCCAATGAGCATCTGACACGTCCTATTCACCCCGTCCGACAAGTATCACTCATGCACTGGACCAAGTGTCCCAGTGAGCGTATGGCACGTGTTGACCGGTCAACTCTTCCTACTTTTTAGGAGGTTAGTCCAGCAGACTCTCATGAGACCCAGTACCCCCTTGGCCATCTCGGAATAGTCACTATAACAAATATTTGCATTGCAATTTACAATTGTCTCCACAGGCCGGTGACTTGGCCATTTACAATTTAATAATCACAATTTACAATTTACATTGGGCAAGGGATTCAAAGTACATGTGACATCCCTTCCTCCTCAGATGACATTGTCCTCGATGGCAAAGTCTGGATACTGTGCATGCAACCCATGCGCGGTCTCCCAGGTAGATCTCACTAAGAGGTTGTCCATGCCATGCAACCAAGTACTCACGGAGCAAACGATTCCGCAACCGTCTCTGCCTCCGGTCCAATTCTCTCGTTGGTCCATGCATCACCTCCCCATGCTCCTGAAACAATACAAGGCCATCAGCCAACAAGTTATCACCGTCATGTAAAACCTTCTTTAAGCGTGAAACATGAAAAACAAGATGAACCTTACAACCAACAGGAAAATCCAATTCATAAGCAACGCTATTAATCTTTTTAACAATTTTCCAAAGTCCACAATATCCAGGTGACAACTTATAACACTTCCCTGTCTTCAGGGTTTTCGAGTCCTTTGGAATCCTGAGAAACACCGTATCTAACTCCAACATCTGCATGTGAGTTAGAAATTCCATAGCACTAGGTGTCTTATGAGGCATACCTATAGTAACTGGATTGGCTAGTCTAAAACCATAATTTAGCTCGAAAGGACTCATCTTCGTAGATGCATTCCTTTTATCATTATAGGCAAACTCCAACAATGGTAGGTAATGTTCCCATTGCGTTTGCCTTTCACTCACATACGCCCTAAGCATGTCTTCCAAGGTTTGGTTAACTCTCTTAGTCTGCCCATCTGTTCCAGGATGATTAAAACTACTCATTCCCAATTGCACCTCTAACTTCTCAAATATTGCATCGTAGTCCTAAAATTGCCAGTAAAACGAGAATCCCTATCAGACACAGTGGATTTAGGTAATCCATGAAGTCTGAATACATGTTGTATAAACGAATCAGCCGTAGCAAGTGCATCAATCTTATTATTAGTTGGGATAAAATGAGCCATTTTAGTGAGTGTCAACCACAACTAGGATGGCATAATGTTGTTGATGCGTATGTGGTAAATATGTAATAAAGTCCATGGAAATACTCTCCCATCTTCCTTCTGGTAAGGTAACGGGCGTAATAATCTAGGCACTTTAATCCTTTCAACCTTATTAACTTGACACTTAAAACAATGTGTCACATAATAGATTACTTCTTTCTTACTTTTGCATGGCCATGAGTCACCTCCCGTTCCACTTTCTTACATTGAGGATCTTCTTGCTGAGCCTTTCTTATCTCAGACAGTAAGTCATTTTCAATGACTACAAATGAGATTTGATACACCACACGAGACAGTGTATTTGCCACACGATTCTCGTCAACTTCCTTGTACCGAATCTCCAATAGGAATTCAGTCCACTCACCAAATCTATTTTTTTGAGTCAAATCAGTCAAAGGTGCTGCAATATAGGAGTATCCTTTTAACATATTTTCTATAGAATACTGCCAATCCAAGAAAAGAACGGAGTGCTGTCAAATCAGCTGGCACATGCCACACAACGATCACAACAACCTTCTTAGGATCTGGCCTCACTCCATCAGCAGACACTATATGACCAAGATACTCAATCTCTGTTTTAAACAATTCACTTTTTTTACTATTGGCAAACAAAGTGTTCTCCCTCAAAGTAGACAACACAGTTCTAAGGTGAGCCATATGCTTGACCTCACCTGCACTGTAAGCCAGAATGTCATCAACAAAGTTTACGACAAACTCTCTCCATCCTTGAGATGTAAATCTGACTATCCTTTGGTCGAGATAATACCAAACCTTATCTTACTTCGATTCATGAGCTAACATAGGTCTTTTTGCATGGATTATCCACGCAAAATTTCCATGCTTGTGTTGGTATCCGGAGTTGAATGGCGGTGTCCCAGAATGATTTGTGTGAATATACGATCTGAGCACATCATTCATCATCATCATGAATGTAGCTAGGGCATTAGTCAACCCAAATGGCATCACAAGATACTCATAGTGACCGAACCGAGTTCTAAAGGCAATCTTGTGTACATCCTCTTCACGAACTCTAACCTGATGGTATCCACTATCTTGTTTAAACCTCGATAATCCACACACATACGCCATGATCCATCCTTCTTTTTAACAAGAATAATCGGAGAGGCAAAAGGGGAATAACTAGGTCGTATCTGCCCCTTGGCCAGACCATCCGTCTGACTTCCTCTTCCTCCTAAAGACTCGTTGTGTAAGGTCGTCTATTAACAGGACATGATTTGCGTATTAATTCAATCTTATGTTCAACATTCCTCTTAGGAGGTAAAATAGATGGAAGATCATCTATGAACACATCTGAAAACTCTCTCCTAATCTCTTGATCCAAATTGGCAATGGTACTGGTTTGCACACACTGCATGCTACTCTGACTAGTATTAGTAGACATATCAAGTAGAAAGCAAACACACATGTACTCACAATGGATCCTACGCAACTGCGTAGCTGAAACAAGCGGTCCAAGAGGCACATCCCGCACACCACGAAGGGAATGCATCACACCATCAAACTGGAACTCATGCACATGAGTATCCCAGGCTATGTGTGGCTTCCGCATCGTGTGCCAACAAATGCCCAACACCACATCAAACCACGCAAGCCATGTTATCTCAAAATCCAACCCTTCTGTGTAATTTTGTATAGTTAGTGGAATGCCCCCCAACCCTCTTATCCCAAATCTCTGTACCTTTTCCATCAGCCATTTCCACGATGTACTGGTATTGGGATGGTTGAATATTAACACCTAACTTTCGTACCAAAGTTGAATTCAACACATTATGAGAGGACCCAATGTCAAATAGAACCTAAACATCTCTACCACATAGCTGTCCTCGCATAACATTAAGAGAAGTGTTAGGAAATTGATACCCTTGGCGAGCCGATTTTGACAAAAGCATTGGTGGAGCCGTGTCCACACTCTTGACCACCGAAACATTCATGAGGTGTGGAACATTTGGATTGACTTCTTGCTCGATCTCTTCCACTGTCATAGGGTCATCACCCTTGTTCATCTGGTCCACCTGAAGATTAATATGTGGTCCGCATCAAGTTCCGTGGACATTCCTTCCACCTATGCTGTCCCAAACATCCAAAACAAACGTTCTCCTTCTTTGCACGTTCTTGGTCCTGAGGCGACAACATTGAAGGACGCTGACCCTTTTGAGCATTGGGCTGCCCATACAACCCTTTGCCTTTGGGGGTCCCTGCACCCTTCCCCATTTTGTCACCCCGAGCTTGCCACTGACTGGTTTGACCTTCAAATTTTCTCTTTTTGTTCCATTTGCCCTTGCGTCCACAAGGTTGCTGACCACCTGTACTAGCTACCGCAACAGGATCTGGGCCTCTTTTTCCATTTGGATGGCTCCCCACAAATCATGAGATTGCTCCTTCCGCACGAAAGGGCGAATACTCTCTCGAAGTCCCTCCACAAAGTGAAATATTTGCATGTACAAAGGAACTTCCTGAGGAATGCGAAACAAAGCCACTCGGTACTTTTTTGCATAATCTTGCACGTTCAAGTTACCCTGCTTCAAATAAGTCCATTGTCGCATGCCTCTATTGTTTTCATCCATAGACACCCAATTTTGCGCAAACATTTGCCGGAATGCCTCCCATGTGGTTGGAACTAGGTCATTCTCTTCCACCTTCCTCCACCTTTGTGCTGACTCTTGAAAACAATATGGGGCTTCAGCAATCATCTCAGTTTCATCGTCTATGCCACACCTCTGGAATGCTTTCTCCTATTTTTGCAACCAATTCTCAACGGCATCTGTAGTTCTCATAGATATTGCTCCAGTAAACTTCGGAGGTTTTAGATCCTTGATAGTAGATAGCTTTCCTCTTTCGGAACCCCAACTCAGCTTCATGGCCCGTTGACAATGTCCCTTCTGCTTCCATAGCTGTACCACTGACTCTCTCAGGAACACTAGCCCCTTTACCTTTGAGTTGCTCCAAAATCAGCTTAAGAGTGGCTTCGATAGCATCCACCTTGGAACATACAACATCTAATCTCTGTGAATCTTGACTGGTGTTGCTTGCGGATGCCATAGCAGAAGAAAAAGTAGCAGAAACAAAGCAGTGTACAAAAAGCTATTCAAAATCAACAAAGTTCTTGAAACAAAGCCAAAACAAAGCTCTCAACAACTCAAATCACTACACAGATAGGTTACCCTGAATTCCTAGAAGAATTGGATAGAATAGACCTCTCACAGCCAACTTCTAACTACCCATAGACTCTTCTTCCCCAAAAATCAGCAAGCTAGGGTTTCAAATGACAATTAGCAAAAAACAATGGATGATCACCGAATCGGAAGGCGAAAAGCCCTACCCTACCAGCGACCTACCACAAGAAGCTTAATGCAACTTACAGATCTGAAAATACTGAGTATTGAAGAAGTTACGAACAAATTCACAAATCCTATGTGGGCTGGATTTTCACAAAAGCGAAGAGAATAATCAAGCCACGTAGTAGAAAATGCTCAAAGGCTGCCAGAAGATCAACAATCCACCATAGGCCTTCAATCTGCTAACAAATCACCTGCAGTAGGGTGTTGGCTCTCCAAGAATGCACCAAACCCTAACTGAAGATGCCAAATCCCACACAAGCCTCGAAAGCAACTGCTCTGATACCAAATTGTTACACACAAGCTCACAAACCTTAAGTAAATACACAGAATTACCTAGCAAATCCGTCACTTTATTAATCTCAAGCAAATGTACATAGATTAACAAGCAAACATGAGAGCTCTGCTGCAAGTCTCCTCCCAACCATAGTTGCATAGGAATACCATAGGGAATGTGTCACATGTACTTTGAATCCCTTTGCCCAATGTAAATGGTAAATTGTAATTATTGAATTGTAAATGGCTAAGTCACCGGCGTGTGGAGACAATTGTAAATTGCAATGTAAATATCTGTTATAGTGACGAAATACGAGATGGCCAAGTGGGTACTGGGTCTCATGAGAGTCTGCTGGACTGACCTCCTAAAAAGTAGGAAGGGTTGACTGGTCAACGTGACACGTGTCACATGCTCACTGGGACACTTGGTCCAGTGCATGAGTGACACTTGTCAGACGGTCAATGTACGGGTCAACAGGACATGTGTCATATGCTCATTGGGACACTTGGTCCAATGCATGAGTGACACGTGTCAGACTGTCCACCTACTAGCTTGCCTATGTGTCAGGGTACTGCCAAGTGGCAAGTGTCGGCTGTGCATGGAGTTTTCCATGTGTCGACGTTAGGATGTGTCAGGGTTAAGGGGTGCTTGAGGGGATATAGGGTGAGGCTTGTCAGGCATTCCTCATTTTTATGATTATGGTATTCCTATACAGCTATGGTTGGGTGGAGACTTGCAACAGAGCTCTCATGTTTGCTTATTGATCTATGTACATTCGATTGAGATTAATAAAGTGACGGATTTGCTGGGTAATTCTGTTTATTTACTTAGGGTTTGTGAGCTTGTGTCAACAGAATGCCTGGCAAGGCTCACTCTATATCCCCTCAAGCACCCCTTAACCCTGACACATCCTATCGTCGACACATGGCAAACTCCATGCACAGTCGACACTTGCCACTTGGCAGTACCCTGACACATAGGCAACCTAGTAGGTGGACAGTCTGACACGTGTCACTCATGCATTGGATCAAGTGTCCCAATGAGCATATGACACATATCCTATTGACCCGACCGGTCCGACAAGTGTCACTCATACAGTAGACCAAGTGTCCCAGTGAGCATATGATCAACTCTTCCTACTTTTTAGGAGGTCAGTCCAGCAGACTCTCATGAGACCCAGTACCCCCTTGGCCATCTCGGAATAGTCACTATAACAGATAATTACATTGCAATTTACAATTTTCTCCACAGGCCGGTGACTTAGCCATTTACAATTTAATAATTACAGTTTACAATTTAATAATTACAGTTTACAATTTACATTGGGCAAGGGATTCAAAGTACATGTGACAGTCACCCCGGCTACTTGCCGGCTAGCATCTCGTCACTAACAACTAGGATCCCGACGGTCACAATTCACCGTGTCTTTGACAGCTTGTCAGGTGTTCACAGAGGGTCACTACTTGTGACTCACCCATCCTAGCTTGGGACAGATGCCCACTTCGATCACCGGCCATTGCCAATCCTTGGCCTCAGGCCGTGCCGAGGTCATGCTAGTGCTGAGATTGGGCTCGCAAATCATTGGTCCTTGATGACAAATTCTGGGTAAGACTTCTGCAAACACTGTCGCGTCTCCTAGGTAGCATTTGACAATGGATGCCGTTTCCAAGTCACTAGATACTCTTGGAGGAGACGATTTCGCAATTGTCGCTCCCTCCGATCTAGAACTTTCTCTTGCCCTTAACCTGTAGTGTCTTTCTCTTCCAGGTTATCGCCATCATGCAAACATCGTTTGAATTTGCTAACTAGTAACATGAAACACTGGATGCGCCCTACATCGGGATGCACCCTGCATCGGGATGCTGGAGCTTGTATGCTACTTGGCTATTTTTAACATTTAGCCATGGTCCACATTACGTAGGAGATATCTTGGCACACTTTTGTGTGCAACACCTTCGACTTGGAAGGGACTAGTAAACATGAAATCTCCCATCTCAAAGTAGGTTTTTGCCCTAGCCATTGCCTTGGTTAGCTCGTGTTGTCTCTAACCTCTACTGCATCTGGGTTAAAAACTCCGCATCACTAGGCACCTTCCGCGAATTCCCTATAATAGCTAGGCTAATTGGCCTATAACCATAGTTGAGCTCAAAAATGCTCAATCCTGTGGACTCATGTCTCTTACTGTTATATGCAAACTCTACTACGGGTAAGCACTTCACCCAGTCTGTTTGCATACACCTCTAACATATGCACGAAGCATGTCTTCCAAGATGTGACTAATCCTCTCTGTCTGGCCACCTATTTGAGGATGCCAAGTACTACTCATCCGCAACTGTGTTTCTAGCTTGGCAAACACCTATGTCTAGAAATTACCCATAAACTTGGGAGTCATGTCGGACCACATTCTGGATAAACAACTCAACTACTTGCGGAGTCTGACCTTCTTGGTCGTTGCGCCATCTTGGAACACCCGTCTACCACTACCATGATGGAGTTATACCCAGCTTCAGTCCTGGTAGACCAACAATAAAATCCATAGAGATGCTTTTCCACCTTCCTCTAGGTATCTCAAGTGGATGTAGCAAGCCTGAAGGTCTTACTCTCTCAGCCTTGTTCACCTGACAAGCCATGCAATGCTAGACATAATCTCTTACGTCTCATTGTAGTTGTGGCTAGAAATAATGGCTTCTTAGAAGCTCACTGGTCTTAATACCAGAGTGCCCTACACATGGACTATCATGGCATTCATGAAGTATCTTATGACGAAGATCTTTCACGTTTGGCACGAATACCTTTCTGTGTCTCAACAACATACCTTCCTTCACGATGTATGTTAGATATGTACTGATGTGTGCCTCTACAGAAGCGACATGCGAAGCTGACTGTTCTGTTTGATCGGTTATCTTGCGGCGCATTAGGCCACACACGTTGACAATGTGGGAAATGCTTTGTACACATAAAACTCAACGCCATACAAATAATGTCACCACACGTTGAGCACATGTATGATCGCATACAACTCTTGCTCGTGCGTGGGATATTCTTGTTGAGTTGGTGTCAACTTTTTACTCTCAAAGGCTATTGGTCTACCTTCTTGGCTTGACATTGCACCTACGACAATGCCACTTGCATCCGTCTCTAGGTCAAACAGTTTATGGGTATCAACAATCTTGAGAATTGGAGTTGTGGCCACCTGTTACGAGACTGTAGCTGCACTGAACCTAGCAGTACTTCTAGGTGCAGCTAACCATCGGAGGGCAGAGGATTGTGGGTCAGTGGCATGCATGCATACCTTGCAGTAGGTATGAGGGCTAGTAATGCCCATGTAGTCACGTGCATGACAGTTAGGAGCCATGAATGTGACAATTGGAGTTGTGGCCACCTGTTACGAGACCGTAACTGCACTGAACCTAGCAGTACTTCTAGGTGTAGCTAACCATCGGAGGGCAGAGGACTGTGGGTCAGTGGCATGCATGCATACCCTACAGTAGGTATTAGGGCTAGTAATGCCCATGTAGTCACATGCATGACAGTTAGGAGCCATGCAGCCCTTCAACAGTGGACTGGGACTCCTCATGCATCAGTTACAACTGCCACCTACCGCATCCAAACCCACATTGGGCTAGGAGGGGCATTCTATAAGAGAATGCATTGGCAGGGTGGATTAAACAAACTTTGCCTTTCCTATGGTTATGTTGTTCCTAACACCACTGCCTCCTTGAAGTTCTCAAAATTGTGCTGAGCTTTAACATTCCACCAAATATTATAGTGTTGTTTTTTCCGTAACTGGTTTGTTAAAGGAGTAGCTACCTAGGAATAGTTTTTAACGAACCACCAATAGAACTTACAAAGTTTGGAGATTGTAGGAAGTGGTCCCCAAGCTTTTAAAAATTGCTTTGGTATCAATTTAAGACAACCAAGAGGAACCATTATAGAATTGGAAATTAAAAGGTATTGAAAGCAAATATCATGAAACTGAACGTAAGGGATAATTCAGTGACAAGCTGATCAATGTTGAAAGAATCAAAGGATTCAAATGTAGAAACTTGACTAGTTGATTTTAGCTACTCTCTAGCCTCCAATCAATGAGCATTTGGAAAAGTAGGGCTGGGTCTACAAGTCATTAATAGGCCCCAATAATGATGACAAATGCTTACTAATGAATGATGGGTCCCTAGAGCCTACTGTTAGACAGACGATAGGCTAGCTACATATTTATTAGGAGGCACATTTTTTTTGTAATGAAATTGTTAAGAACAAAGCACAAACATTTTTATGAATCTCAATAATGCATTATGTTATGTTTTGTCTTACCTTATCACGTCTATCTTGTAAGGCTTTCCTTTGATAAATATTTTGTTTTGAAACATATAGAGCTCTCTAATTTCAATTTTCAAAATGAGTCCAATGTACACTTCTTGTGCTTGTTGCTCATTTTTGGAAAATCCATTGTTGTGAAGGTGCAAAAACTCGAGGAAGAGGTATCAACTTTTTTGAGTTGTGCTAAAAATCACAACCATTTTGTTGTCGATGAAAATGTGAGTTTCATATGCCATTTTGTCTTTCCATGCACTCACTCGAACAAATGTCATGAAACTAGTAGATGTATCTTCTTTTGTAAGGAAAATATCTTGGCATCACATTGATTCAAAGGAAGAAAAAATTAGCAGAGTGGAGTCGATGATCTAGACTTTCTAGAAATTGAACGAAATTTATTTATTCTTGTTGCTATTAGTTTATTGTGTGCACAAGAGGTTGGAAAAAATGCAAGATTGTTAGGTTTGAGTTTTTTGAAAATCTAAATATTGCATTCAATTGAGGCCTTATCTTCATGGGGTTGAGAATCTAGTTGATTCTCTAATATTCTATTTGACTTGGATGAGATTCTTTTGTGACTATCTTACACACTTCTTAGAAGGTTTATGCACATATGACATTATTGAGGTATTTTGTAGTCCATAGGTTATAAACTCCAAAGAATCAGCAAAGAGGATGTACTTAATCATCTATCTTTGATTAATTTGTAGGTGACCTGAAGAACGACATCTTGTCATTTTGTGGCATTTATTAGTATATTAGCAGGATGACATATTCAGATCATCCTATATTGCCTCCATACTTCTACTCGTTCAATCTTATTTTTTGAGCTCAATCCAAGCCTACTATTTGCAAGCTCAATCCAAGCTTAAGAGAAAAACAACAACAAGCTACATTTGCCTTAATCCAAAGCGAAAATGAAAACCAAATCTATATGTAAACTTCAATTAACTAATCCAAGCTAATGTTTACATAAAGTTCCCATTTCAATTCCATTTCCATTTGTCATTTCAAAAGAAACCAAAATTTTCACATTTCTCCCTATTCTAGATCTCCAAATCCATGAAACTAGTGTCTAGAAATGGAAAACTAATGAAGCTCTATGAAAACTTCAATTTTCAGATCTGATTTTCAGATTTACAGATCTGAAAATCAGAACTTCAAAATGACAAAAAACAGAACTTCAAAACTTGTTTTATGCACAAAGTTACACTACCATTCCCTTCCTACATTGCCATTTTCATGAAACTAGGAGGTAGAAAGGTGTAACTAATGAAGTTTGGATGAAAACTTGTTCCAATCTGATTTTCAGATTTACAGGTCTGAAAAACACAACTTAAAAATGAAAATCAGAATTTCAAACACTTCATTTATGCAAAAAAAACACTAGTTTTGATCAAAACACATAGCTAGAATCAATCTTTTTGCAAAAAAAAGTTTATATATGTAGAGGAAGACTTCCTCTAACCATCCCACAAATCTTTTTTCAGAACTTTAAAAAACCCAAAGCCTACTTTAAAACTTCTCTAACATGATAAAAAATCAGCCCCTAAACAATTCTAAAAGCATCAGTACTCTCTTCCAAAGAGAACTAGATTCATTGGGTACTTCAACTGCAAGCTTCCTACAACTAGAAAAGCCAATAATCTTCTCCAAAAAAAAATTTAGTTGGTGATCTTAATAGAACTTGAAGAAGGTTAGAAAGGTTACCATCCTTTGTCTAGCTTTGATACCACTTTTACAAGTAGAGGTGAGGAAGTCCTCCAAATCCAAGGTAGAGCCTCCAAATGTCTCCAAGCAACCTGCAAGCTCCAAGATGCTCCCCAACTCCAAGCTATGATGCCTCCACCTGCAAGTAAGGATCTGCAAGCCTTCAAGGATCTCTCCTCCACCTGTGTCCCTACTCTTAAACACAAAGATAGATATCAAGCTGGCCTCAAGTATTCATCACCCAACTATAGCTAGATCCAAGCTCCAAGCAAAACCTATCTAGCACCCCCTTGCTAACCATAAACAAATCACAAGCAAACCACAACAGACTATAGCATACTCAAGACCCAAACCCTACTTATGTCCCATACGCCAGATCCAAACCCTAAGCATACTACACACAAGAAAGTACACTACACACTAGTAGCAACACTAGAGCATAAGCAAAGCAAGCAAGAGAGATCTCTCCTCCTCCCAATGGGCGCCCTACTACCCTCATATAGATGGCCCATGGTCCCCTCCAGTGCACTATGGAGTTCCATGCCCATCCAATGAGAGAGAGAGAGAAGCCTAGGGGAGTTAAAGAATCTCCAAGAACCTCCATAGACTTATGGAAGGTCAAGAGACTCCTTCCATAACCTATGACTCTTTGAATGCCTTTCTTGTGGGAGGTGGGAACTCAATGGACACTTTAGAAGGGCGCCCTCCTACTAGGTCCCATTGCCCAAGTTGTGCATGTATACTTTGGTCCTAGACCATTAAAGTGATATGGTTCAAGGTTGAGGCCCAAGGTTTAGAAATATAGTCATCCAATGACTTTCTAACACCTCTCTAGGTTCCATACCTCCATCCAAGGCATAGACACCTACCTACCCTTTACCAAGGACACTAGTACCTTAATCTAAGGCTCCTACCCCTAATCCTAAGGGTACCCCTTATCCAAGGGTCACGTGACTCCATACCTCCGACCAAGGTATAGTCACTTGCCTGCCCTTATCCAAAGGCACATACCCTTAATCCTAAGGGTAATCCTTATCCAAGGGTAACTTGCCATTTAGCCCCCAACACTAAATGGACCAATAGGGGGAAATTTTCTGAAATCTGAGATTTGGTGAATCCTTGCTGATCTACAGTGGCTGCCCACTAGAAATGATCTGAGACAGATCTCCCTCAAATCTGAGCACTATATACCAAGTTATGGTGAAAAACCCAAGCTTTTTCTCACTTTCTCTCTCTAGTACGGGCTGTTCTCTCTCTAGAACGAGCTAGAAAAGGCTCTGATACCAATTGTGAGCAACCAAAACTCTCTAAGCTGCTCAACTCTTGAAGGCCGGTGTGTGGAATGATCCTCCCAACCATAGGTACCCCCCCTCTTGAGCCCACTACCTGCTATTCCTGAGGTACCCCCCCAGTGGTTGATCAGGCCACCTGGTGTACACACTGCATGCGACCTATGAATAGTGAGTGACTCACGGGAAACCACCCCTATGCCTCGTCATTACCGATGACACCAACTGGTCACCCCGACTGCTTGCCGGCTAGCATTAACGGCTAGGGCCCTGACGGTTACGCGATCGCATCTCTAATAGCTTGTCAGACGGTCTCACCGGATCACGGGATTTCGTGACACATCGGTTCCCATTTGGAAGCGATGCCCTTCCCGGTCACTGACCCTTGCCAACTTGGCCTCAGGCCCTCTGAGTGACCGGTTGTGCCGAGGTCATGTCAGAACTAGACTGAGTCGTAACACTAACCCTCAGCAACTCTCTTCCTTTACACAGAGGATACTAGCAACCAAACATTCTAAACGTTCAAACTTGAAATGATTCAAATATGTTTCAAATATTTTGAACCAAATATATATAGATTTTTTTTTAATTTATGGGTTTGCAAAAATTGAATTTTTTTTGCTATTTTATAGGGGAACCCATCAATGGTTATACAATATAAAGAAATCAATTTAGGGTGCCTATGACCAACCACAGTGTTATGGTATTGCTACAAATAAGTGGCAAATAGATTGCAAGTGAAAATGGTGGTTGTTCTTTTCCCAAAAAAGAATTAACAAAAGCTATGATAGGAGTTTCAAATGCATTTGGATTGCAACCAAATACGTTTGGTTGCCACTATTGATGATTGTACTTCATATTCTTCTCTCTTTCTTCAGACAGATTTTTTGGCCTTCAATAAGTTTTACTTTTTCCAACAATCAACTCATTGTCAATGCTGAATTTTTTGTAGTAATCATTTGTTTCTTTTAACAAGAGTTTCTAGATCTCTTTCTTCTTCTCACAAGGCTTTGATACCAACCATAGGTCCCACTGCAATGATTACACATACATTAGTTCTTTTTTAAATTCATCTTCAATCACACAAGTATGCGAGAGAGAAAGATGTGTTGATGTCTTGTAAGGTATCCAAAGGTTTATGAGACAAACGACTATATTTGAAGTGTTTTTTTAACTATGGAAGCATAAGGTCTCCAAAATCTCAAAAAAAATAAAATTAACCTCTCCATTGTATTAGCAGTTGGTAAAGAATGGAGGATGATTGGATTGATGTGAAGCATGTAGTTGTCAATGCGGAGGGTGATGTGTAGATTGAATCCATTTAGTGGCACGCCTGTGTAAATTCTTTAGATGTTGATCTCGGTGTGTAAAGGAATGATGGAGTCTTTCTCTAAATATATCCAAAAAATGGCTCCCACCTAGATAGGAGGCCCTCATGAACTCAACTAACACAATTTGTTGGGGGACTGAAGGTTTGCACCATATCAAACGTCACAACATAGCCCAATCTCTACACAAAATCTCTACAACATACATAGCATTTGAGTTAACTAAAATATTGAATAGGCAATAATTACTTTGTGTAAGGAAGCATAGTCACTATTCTATGGAAGTATAGTCACTCCATGTTGACTAGGGAGGTCTTTCCCTTTTCCAATTTGCTCATAGTTGCTTGGCTCATACTGAATTGAGGTCTAGTAAAGAGTACCCCTAGATACGTGTGAGAGGAAACAATCTCCAAGTGTTGACTGTCCAGAAACAATGTTTGTTTCTGCATAAATGATATGGATGTATTGAAGTAGTCTTCTTTACATTCACCTCTAAACCTTGCAAAAGGAGTGAAGTGTGTCCAGATGTTCCTACAAACCCTCACTAGAGGTGGATCTAGAGCCACATTGTTTATCAGCGAAAGTAAGTGTGAAGTGTCCGCTGAGTGGAGTGTACAGTGGGACCTGATGGAGGCAAGTGGCGACTACATCTGGGCTTTTTCCTCGGTGGCATAGGGATAGGAATCTCATCATCGGAGTCATCAGCATGTGCTCGAGTCCGAAAGAAGCCAGTGAGAAGCAGCTGTTGGGAGTCTAACCCTAGGTGATCTGGTACAGGCAGATGAGACTGACGGAGAGTAAGCATCTCACGAACAAGAAGTCCCAAGCAACGAGCATCAGGATAGGAGACAAAACTGCGAAGTGTATGCAGGCCATCATGAAAGAGACAATAACACCTCCCCCTTATCTCATAATACAACGGACATCTGAGGAGGAAATGGGCTTCATCTTCCACCTCCTGCAACGAGCACAAGCGACATAGACGACGCTCCCGGGGGATATCCCATGCACGATCGGGCTCAATAGCAAGCTGATGAGAGGAAATGCGCAACTGCCCAAGACGATAGCGCAGGCCGTGTGATAGGGGCTTTGAGAGAGAGAGCGGCAACAATGGCAAACCAGAAGGATCCAGAGAGAGGAAGTGTGTCTGGTAATAGCTCAGTTGAATGCGGGAAGGTGGGAGGGAGATCCAAGTCTGCTACATATATCGATGGAATAAATAGCCTTGGATACAAGAATGCGTACCACGAGGAAGATCCATGATAGAGATGTTCAAATGTCGTAAGAGATCAGACGCCTGCTGGTACCATGATAGCTTGGCATGGGAATCAGCTAGGACACGTGAAGAAGTAACCGCAACAACTATGTATCTATTCGGGTGAGATGCACGAATCTCCAAAATCCGCTGAAGAAAAAGAATAAGGCAGAAAAAGCCCTCAAGGATGATCGGAGGAGTAGCAAACTCAGCATAGTTTTCCAAATTTTCTAGTCTTCACCCTTTTGACTAGGTACTTCTGGAAGTCTGAGTTTCTTAACTAGGGTGTTTTTGATGAAATTATGGGTTGCCCATCATCAACCATAACTCTTACTGACTGGTTGCCAATTTTACCATGGCCCAAAGCTGAAGAGTCTCGCTAGCATTGCAAAAGTTAATTGGCAACAGTGTTCATGGTCTTCATGAAACACTTTTATCTCGGAAGCTGACAAGTCACTTGGGAAGCTTACAGTCTGAACAAGATGAACTTGTTTTTTATCTTTTTTAATGAATGGCCCCTTGGGACACTGTTTGACTGTGTGACCCTTGCCCATACACACAAAGCACAAACGTTCTTGTTTGGCTTTCTCAAAATCTTCTGGTTTTAAGGGTTGTATAAGTGATGGACGTTTCTGAGGAGCTTCGTTCTCAACTTTTTCTTTTTTCTTTCTTTTTAAAAATTTCTTTTTAAATTGAAAGTCTTTCTGAGTAGGCTGCTCAAAAAAGGATTGTTGTTTCGCCTTCTTCCTACCCACTGAATCATCATAGATTTGAGCATATTTGAGAGCTTGCTCTAAGGTAGTAGGCGAGTTTCTCTGGACCTCTACTTTGTATTTATCTCGAAGCCCACGGACAAACCCTCTAACTTTCTGATAGTCATCCATATTTTTTATCTTTGATATGGCCTCTCGATACTGTGAGATATACTGTATTACGGATTTGTCCATTATTGTTCTCTCCCAGGCTTCCCAGGCTCTATCAAGTTCATTTTCAGGTAGCAACTCTCGTAGGAAGGCCTCTTCAAAAGCCTTCCATGAGGGGCTTCCATATCAGGGAGTAGGCAAGGTTGGGTGGATCAGTTAGTGTTTGCCCTACTGTGGTGTTAGGATCTATTACACTGGTATCATAGCCATCTCCTTCTTTGGGAGCTTAGTAGCAGCAGTAGAGAAATCTATCAGAGTGTAGGAAAGAATTCTATAACTTTCAGAAAAGAGAAGAGGAGAGAAATCGCTGTAGGAACAGCTTTCTACTTATCAAACTTTGCTGGAATTTTCACTTGTTTTGAGGCAAAATTCCTTGTATAGACTCAGCGCTGGAGAACCAGGGATCTACCCCTGTTTTTTGTGTATAAATTGTGGATTCCTGAGCGGATTTTAGGAAGAAGTCTGCCAGCAGATCCATCGCTGTAGAAATCAGTTTCCAACCCTGATTTTTGTGAGCAATTTTTGGAGTTTTGAGCGGATTTCAGATAGCAGGGGTTAATTGCAAGTTGGCTGCAGGTTCTATCCTCCAATTTGGTGCTCATACATCTGAAAATTGGCATCAGAGGAAGCTTTTGGACCAGCAAGCAGGGACCTCCAGAAATCAGCAAGCAGAGGCCCTAGAAAAATTCAGAATTTGAGACAAATTTGGGGCTTCCAACTCGGATTTTCTGAGGGAACAGGTCTTCTGATCTGACAGCGAGGGTTTTTGGCCATTGAAATCAGATTTTAGCCTACAGATCCAAGCCACAAATCTGATTTTTCAGAATAGAAGATCAATATCTCTGACAACGAGGGTGAAGGGCTAGCAAATTGGAAATTGGTTGTACCTTTCCAGTCTGTAAATTTGGTTTTTGGAGGCAGCAGAGTCAAACTTTATCAGCAAGGGTTCTCCAACAATCATCCACACAATTTCCAGATTACCTTCATCTGGTTGCATGCAGTTCAAGAAGACGCATGGGACAACTGCGGAAGAACTGAGGGGGTTTCTTGCTTTTCTCTCTCTTTGGAAGTACAGTCCTAAGAAAGAGCTAAGTACTTTACTTTCGTTTTTCCAGTTTAGTCAATCTCTTTTCTTATTTTCAGATAGAAGTTAAGGTACCTTCTTTCAGTTCTGAAAATGACCACTCCTCAGGGACCTGATCAACCCCCGGGCATTCCCGCATTCAGGCCACTATGTTGGGTCACATGATACGTGCCAAGACTACCACCCTCTGATATTCAAGGGTATCAAGATAAAATTAACTTTCAGATAATGCACCTGGATCGAACAGACCCTGTTCTCGGTAGAGATTGGCTTTTCAGCTTAGGACCTTCCCTCCACAAATTATCAGGAGAACACCCTCAACTTTCAGCGTAATGGCAGAGAGATCCATTTGCAAGGGGAACATGATGTTCCCAACAGTCTTATGGTCTGCAGTTCAGAGCTTTGTCAGTTAATCGGGGATAGCCACCATCAGGTATTCTTATGTGACTTTCAGTTTATTCCAGAAGTTTCTATTTCTACTTCTTTACAGTAGAAAGTAAATAAATTAGAAACTTTATTGTCTAAATTTAAAGATGTTTTCCCTGAAGATTTACCACATGGTATACCACCTAGCAGAGATGTAGATCATGTAATAAACCTAGGTACAATACTTGTTTTTAAACCTCCGTATCGGGTCAGCCGAATAGAGGATGAAGAAATAACAAGGCAGTTAACAGATTATCTTGGTAAAGGCCAAATTCAGACCAGTAGTTCACCATGGGCCTCACTAGTCCTATTGGTGAAAGAGGAGGGGTCTATGCGTCTTTGCGTAGATTACAGAGCCCTCAATAAGGTCACAATTAAGAATAAGTACCCAATGCCTCGGGCAGACAAGTTGTCTGATCAACTAGACGGGGCTAAGTTTTTTAGTGAAATTGACCTTAGATCGGGATATAATCAAATCCGTATAAAAATGGAAGATGTCCCAAAAACAGCTTTCAGGACTCGTCATTATGAGTTTAAGGTGATGCCATTTGGGCTCACAAATGCTCCAGCTACCTTTATGACCTTGATGAACAATGTCCTCAGACCATACTTGGGTAAGTTTGTAGTCGTATTTCTAGATGACATCCTCATTTACAGTAAAACGAGGAAGGAGCATCTTAAACACCCTAGAAAGGCGTTTCGATTGCTTAGAAAGCATAAGCTTTATGCTAAGAAACCTAAGTGTGAATTCTTCGTTGAAGAAGTAGCTTATTTGGGTCACATTATCTCGGCAGATGGGATGAAGATGGACCCCAGTAAGGTTAAAGCCATACTCAATTGGCTGAGACCTCAGAATATTTTAGAGCTACAGATCTTTCTAGGTTTGGCGGGATATTACAGACGATTTGTGAAAGAATATGCTCAGATAGCAGTTCCTATGACAAATCTTCTTAACGGGAAGGGAAAGGAGTTCAAATGGGAGTCCGCACAGCAGGAGAGCTTGATGCTCTCAAAACAGCCTTAGCTACTGCACCAGTTCTAAAAGTCGTCGACCTCAAACAGCTATTTGTGGTCGAAACAGATGCCAACGACTTTGCGTTTGGTGTTGTACTAACTTAGAATGGACGACCAGTTTCGTTCGAGAGTAAAAAATTTGAACCAGCACAGACTAGGTATAGTGCCTATGAAAAGGAACTCTTTTCCATAGTACATGCCCTTAAGACTTGGAGGCATTTTTTGTATGGTGCCAACTTCGCAGTCCTGACAAACCATGAAAGCCTCAGATACCTTTGTTATCAGCCTGAGCTCAGAGAGAGTTTGATATGTCTATTAGATATGGAAATTGACCACGGTAGCAGATGCCCTTAATAGAATGCCTATGATAAACGAGCTGAGTTTCACTCAGATTCGTAGTGGGTTACTCGAGTCCTTGAGAGAGAAGTGCCAGTATGATGCTTACTTCTCTACTATCTGTTGCTCAGTCCATAGCAGACAGTTACAGACTCCAGAACCACCGGGGCTGGGGCCCAGTTCATCTAAGAATACGGAGGCTTCCGTTGAGGATGATGAGTCTGAGTATACGTCAGATGACGTTGAGGACTCAGGGCCTGTTTTACCCAAGGAAACCGCAGTGCTTGAGGGTCAGTTGACTCAAGGATTCAAATGGAAACAATATTCCATTCAGGATGATTACTTGCTCTATAGAGATAGAATATGTGTCCCCAATTTAGAGGATTATAGGTAGCAGGTCCTATATGAGTGTCTGATAGTCCTAGTGCGGGGTACCCAGGCATTCAAAAGACCTGTGAGCTTCTTCGTAGGCAATTTTTCTGGCCCAATATGAAAAAGGACGTCCAACAATATGTAACCAGATGCCAAAAATGTCAGGTTAATAAAGCAGAGCATTTGAAGGCAGGAGGGTTGTTATAGCCCTTAGATATACCAACTGGTAAGTGGAGAGTATCTCCATGGATTTTATAGGAAACCTGCCTAAGACCCAAAAGGATAATGACGCTATATGGGTCACAGTTGACCGTCTGACCAAAATGGCTCACTTTATTCCGACTGAAACAACCGTTAGAGCTCCAAAGTTAGCGAGGTTTTTTATAGATGGGCTATTTAAATTGTACAGTCTACCTTCTGGCATAGTCAGCGACCGGGACAGTAAGTTTAATGGAAATTTTTGGAGGGCAATATTCCATCCATAGTGGCACGTGGTACCGCCATTATGGTACCGCGGTACCATAATGGTGGTATCGCGGTTATGGTGCCACCCTCAGACCAACGGTACCAGGGCGGCACCACAAAAATAATATTTTCTATTATTTAAAAAAAAAAAAACCCTTTTAATAGGCTAAAAGTAGGTAAAAAATTCAGGAAAAAAAAGGGGTACGGTTTAGAAAAAAGATGTTACTGTACAGGGGGACTGTATTGGGGGCATTGTGGGAGAGCAGACCTGGTGGTCAATGGGAGTGCAGCATGTGGGGGGGCAGCAAATCCGGACAGATACACCGTCACATGGGCACTGTGGGGGAGCAGACCACGGACCCAATCGGAGTGCAGCATGTGGGGGAGCAATACATGGGGCAGGTACAGTAGCACATTGGCACTGTGGAGGAGTAGACCATGGACCCAATCGAAGTGCAGCATGTGGGGGATCAGCACATGGGGCAGGTACAGTAGCACATGGGCACTGTGGAGGAGCAGACCATGGACCCAATCAGAGTGCAGCATGTGGGGGAGCAATACATGGGGCAGGTACAGTAGCACATGGGCACTGTGGAGGAGCAGACCATGGACCCAATCAGAGTGCAGCATGTGGGGGAGCAATACATCCGGATAGGTACACTGTTACATGGGCACTGTGGAGGAGCAGACTATGGACCCAATCGGACTGCAGCATGTGGGGGAGCAATACATGGGGCAGGTACAGTAGCACATGGGATCATCAACAAAAGCAAATTGGGAAACAGGCTGTGGGGTTATATAGGCACTCACGAGACAGTGAGAGAGCCAGTGAGAGGCTGTGAGAGGCATTGAGAGAAGCTGTGAGGGAGAGCCAGTGGGAGGCTGTGAGAGAGAGGCATTGTGAGAGACTGTGTCATAGACCGAGTGAGAGGCTGTGAGAGGGGGGCTGTGAGAGAGCTAGTGAGAGCCATTGAGAGGCTGTCAGAGGCTGTGAGGGTCATTTCGAGCAACAGGGTGTCGTGAGATGGCGGAGGGCGAAGCCAGGAGGAAGCTCGAGGAAGAGGTCCGAAGGCACAACGAAAGGCATCGGAAGCAAGAGGTAGACATTGCAGAGATGCTGCGAGAGACTCGGCAGAGACACCCAGAGCTGCAGATCCCCGCCCCCGCTGTGGCCCCCGCCCCCGCTGTCGAGCTGGATTTGGATGAGCAAATCGGAATGAACTTCACACGACAGCAGCTCATCATGGTCAGGGAAAGGGCGGCCAGACGTCAGGCTGACCAGGAGGCAGCTCGGGCTAACCGGGAGGCAGAGCGAGAGCGACATAACAATGCTCCTGACGAGGGCGAGGAGTCAGTGGAGGATCCATAGGAATGTTTAGCATAGATGGGGTCTAGCCGTATGTGGCTGACTGTTGTTATGTAATGTTCATCAGTAGATGAGGCAGTATTTAGTGTCTAGCATGGTGTAAAGAACAGCCCCAGCCGTATGCGGCGAGAATACGTATTGTAATTTTGATATATCTGATGAATTAATGCACGGTGTGTTTTTTGTGCAATGCATGCCTTGTGTATTGCAATCTGATGTATGTGATTATGAAATGCTATCAGGGGGGTTGTATTTCTGTGTTCTGCATATGCTCTCAAACTCTGTAGTGAAAACTAATTGAAAACATGCACACACCATTTGAAGTAAAACTGCAAGTAGAACATCACAATTACAAATTGACAAATACACATTGTGCAGTGAATGGAATATGTCCAACACTAAATATAATATGAAAAATGGTCTGAATACAGTGTTCGACCATCTGGCCGCCAAACATGGAACATGATATCAAATTGCTAAAAATAAAATGATAGAGCTACAATCAATGCTCTGCCTCAAACTCAGATGAATGCTCCGGAGACAACTCAGGGCCCCGCCTCCAGAACTGGTCTCCCCTCACCGTGGAAGAAAAGTGCTCCCCATCCTCAGTGCGCGGAAATGTACTGGCACACCAAAAATCACTGGCAACCATCTGTAGAAGCTGCGCCCTACACCTGATCAGACGGTCGATGACCACCAAGTCGAATGCAAAGCGTGTGGGGCTAGCTTACAGAGGTCTAGATGGCTGAACACCCGGAACATGGCAAGAACACGCCTAGGAAGAGGGCCTCACGGACGATGGCTCTAATCCAGGGAAGTGCACCTATGTCCCCCATCAGAAGGTCTATGCCGTGCGCGGCACATGGGGTATGAACAATGTGAGGGAACTCGGCCTCTAGCAGTACACCCATCTGAATGCAGTTCGTGGCATTGTCCGTCACCACTGTGACGACATGCAGTGGGCCTATGGACAGGATGGAAGACCTGATGACATCAAACATGAACTCTGCAGATATGACTCTCCCCCCCCCCTGCTGCAATCCACTGCCCTCAAAAACTGTGTGCCCATGCAGCTGGAGACCAATATGTTGAGGATCGGCCTCCTCCTGACATCAGCCCAGCCATCGGACATGATGCTGCAACCGTAAGTGGCCCAGTGGCGACGTAGAGGCTCCATCTCTCTAGACAATGACTCGACCCTATCCCTCAACATGTGTGTGCGGACAACCTCTGAACTAGGGACTCTCCAGCTAGGGCTGACAGACTGTGCAAGGCGGAAGGCCCTTATGAAGGGCTTGGAGTCGGTGATGGCAAATGGAAGGTTCAGCTCATAAATCAGGCTGGCCACGGCCTGTGTGGCCTCTCTATCCATGTGCGGCTGATGCGCGCCGGGAATGCTTTGCTGCCTAAGAACTCTCCCAGCTGGGCGACGGGTAGCGGACCTCCAGCACGGTGCACCAAACGTGACGGGAATGGATGATGACGCGACAGGCTGGGCACTAGTGGATGCATCAGCTGTAGACGTGGAATGGGGAGAGTGGGATGCACTGGCCGGGATGGGTGCAGCAGCGTAAGTGGGGTACACTGGTGGAGAGTGGACATCTGGCATGGGATACGAAAACTGCTGGGTAGGGAGGTCATCCGGATGTGAAGGGAGGGAGGAAGGGATCTCCTCAACATCCTGGAAGGCCCCGTCACTGGCATCCCGGGCCTGCTCCTGCTCGGGAGGCGGAGAGTCCATGAGAAAGTCGTAAACTGGGGGAGTGCGAGCAATAGTAGGTGGTGGTGGAACCACAGTGGCAACTGGCGGACACGGTGGGACAGGATCCACCGGAATGGGTGCAGATGGGGGTGCGTGAGGCGGAACTGTCTGAGAGGGATGAGGGGCAAAGGGACTGGACGAGGATGCACTCCCTCTCCTCGTGCGTGCCAGCCAAGCAGGCAGCAACTCGGGGTCAACCACGTAAGGAGCGGTGCAAAACTGAAGAACACCCTTTCCGAAATGGTGTTCTCCCCCGCTACAAGACGTGGCCCGCAGGTATCCAAAAGTCGCTGCCTGACGGGAACGGACATGCTGGCACAGGGGGCAACATTCAGTGTGCCACCATCTCTCGCATGTGCGCCGAGTAGGTGGCCTTTAAGGCGAGTGAGGGTGGCAACGAACTCGGTCAGGCAATATCGAGAGATGAAGCGAGGGGGGGATTAGGTTAAAAAAGAAAATATTAATATATTAAATATTAAAAAATATTATATATTAAAAAATAATATATATTGTGGTACCGCGGATCAGTATGGATCCGCAGTACCACACTGGATCCGCGGTACCGGGATCCGCGGATCCTGGTACCGCTGTATCTATGATTCCATCATCTCCATACTAAACTAAATATGAGTACCACCAACCATCCACAGACAGAAAGAGTAAATCAGGTGTTGGAGGATATGCTTCGTGCATACGTCAACAAAAAGCAGACTAATTGGGAGGAGTATCTCTCGATACTAGAGTTTGCTTATAACAGTACCAAACATTCAGCTACGGGATACAGCCCATTTATGCTGATGTATGGTTTTCAGCCATGCTCATCCACAACTGTAGGGTTTAAACAAGAAAAAGTTGAAGCAGCCAGAAACTTTTTAGAAGACGTAAACCAGATGATAGAACATGCTAAGCGTAGCATTAGGCAATCCCAGGATCGAGCCAGGCATTATGCAGATGCACACAGACGGGATATGCAGTTCTCCGCTGGTGAGAAAATTTTTCTACGAAGCCCAGTTCACTCTAAAACCCTCAAATCAAGAGTGTGTGCTAAGTTGTCTCCTAGGTATTGTGGTCCTTTTACCATTAGTAGGAGACTAGGCGAGGTCCCCTATGAACTAGAACTCCCACGCAGCAGTAAGGTTTTTCCAGTCTTTTAATTAAGCCAGTTACAACTTACGAAAAGCCTTAACCAGATCTGAAAATCTGGTAGGGGACAATGTTCTAGTTCGCCCGTTGGATTCTCAACAACCTCCACATGAACCAGAGGAGATCCTTGGTAGTAGAGAGACGTAGACTCGTCATACACTATACCAAGAATATCTAATCAAGTGGAACTATCAACCTGTTGAGAATGCCACTTGGGAAAAAGGCAACGTCCTTCGCAAGATTTTTCCAGACTTTGTCTTAGAGGACCAAGACAGTTCTTAAGGGGGAGAGAGTGTTATGAGCCTGTAACCAGTGCCGAACCCTAGGGAACTCAGGGGGTCAGATACCACAGTTAGGGGCGTGTCCAGCGTACACGTCCAACAGGGCAAGACTAGAAGGATCACCATATGAAGATCTGACTAGATCTTGTTGCAAAACAACCAAAAGGACACCTGTGGAGCAAAAACCACCCATTTAAACCTAGATCCCTCCTGGAGTTTCCTCCTGGACCTAGCCCCCAAGCCATAGTGAAGAACCTAAGAGAGAGGAGGAGAAACAGGCTGGGCGAGTTTCCAATGGACATATTCTCCTCATGAGAGCGAGAATATTCTCCCTAGCATCCCCATGCAACCTATATTGAGCTATTGACCTCCTATTCTTGCATTAGAGCAGTCATTCACTATGCATGTGCTCCTATGTCCAATTATAGGTCTGGGCCCTCATATGATTATTAATCACTTTATAGGCCAAGCCCGGAATGATGAGGCATAACCAATAACCATATACATCTGGAGTGACCGGCTATCCACGTCAAGAATATTCCGATTCCCTTATACAGGACATGGACGTGACATTCTTCCCCCCTTCAACCAGTTCTGTCCTCAGAACGAGTAACTAGGAAAAACCCAATTTGTATGCTTTTAACTCTTCCCATGAATCATTATCCTCAATTTGACCAACCAACCTAAGCAAGCACACGGAGACAGAACAATTTCTCAACTGTTTATCTCTGATCCTGAGTACTCATTCAGGGTCCAAAGGTACATTGAGTGATAAATCTTCCAAATGGGCAAAATCTTCAATACATCAAACTGTCATCATCATATAAACTAAATGTACATGATACACCGGATGAGCCATCAACCAAACCTGAAGATTAAATTTAAAAGCTAACAAATCAATCATTTAACTTTCACAATTACCCTGAAAATCAATCTTTAGTCTGACTTCAATATCAAATAAGTATTTAGAGATGGGATAATTCTCAAATTATGTGTCTCTACACTGAAATACTATATCGACCTTTTAGAAGTACACTAAAAGATAAATTTCCCTATTGGGTTTGATTCTCTCCAATCTAATAACATCACGTTCATGTACTTCAATTCACATGAATCACTGGGTGAGTCCTCACCTTACATTGGAAATCAATGTTCAAAAGTTAAAGATCCAAAACAATTATAGTCCAAGACTATCCACAATTACTTGTAGATTTGTCATAAATGCTTCTTGGTACAAAACTCATTCCACCAAAATCTCTTAGAAGATCCATCAAGGTTAAAATGACTTTAACTTAGTCCTGAGTACCCCAGATACTCTCCTGAGATAAGTGCTTTATCCCTAGCATCAAATACTAGAAAATAGCAACCATTCAATCCTGATAGACTTAACTACTCCTAATTAACCGAGGATTTTAGGCTGAAAAACAGTACACAAGCATTCCTTGACTACAATCTGTAAAGGTAAGCAAATTTCTCATAAGTAAACAGTTACTTAATGAAAATGCCTGTGAGATCCAAACAATCTCAAGTTTGTACACATATTTAGAGTTCAAATAACAAATCTAAATTTTAACTCCACTAAGTGATCAAGAATTACTCATCATCTTAAGAATCATCATATTTCCATTAATCATCTAATGATCTTTAAGTATCAATTTATGATCCGTGAATCATAAACATTTAGAATCTTATGATTCATCAATCATAATCTATCGGATTCTAAACCCATACTTAATCATTTAGAGATACTGGAGTATATGCACAACATACCACTCAGGTTATATAAGAAATATTCTGAAATCTTTTCTGGATTCCAAGAATATTCTTCCATCTCGATTCTTAACCAGATTATGAGTTCCAAATTCTACAATCAACCAAGTGATTAAAGACCATTATAACATTTGTCTTTAACAAATATAAACTTTATACAACCACCTAGAACCACATCTAGAGATTATAAAGTTCCGCCGAATTCCAACTGAGTTCAGTGATTATCCTTGACATTAGTTAGACTCTGTCATCCAATATATGTATATGAGCTCACTGGGATATAGTCAATAGCTTAGGATATTTCTCCTTCAAGAAATATTCTATATCAAGGATCTTCTATATTCTATGCACAGTTCTCATAATGAATTCAAATGACTCACTAATCATGTGACTTATAAGCAATATAGATCAAAATAAATAGTTCCCGGTGAATTCTCTTCACACTGCTTATTTATCCAATTAACTTCTAATCAAGAGTAATCCAATTACTTATACATATATAACACCACATTTAGATCTTCTTCTAAACCATGAATAAGTTAATGAATTATCCTTTCCACAGATAGAGACATTAACCTGCAAGTAACTGTTCCACACATTACTTGTTCATATGTCTATGTACTCTGACTAGTTTAAGTATACGATATAAAGTCAGTACATAGGAAACACATAGTAGATCCACAAGATTAAGATGTACATAAGCAACTTATCCAACTATGTTCCTATACATAAACATAGGCTATAAATTGACAGATATCCACAATTGGCATATGTTACTCACATAATTCACTGAGAATCTTGCAACTCAGCTACCAAAGAACTCTATTTCTCATGAGTAAATAACATATCGGGGAAATCTTTGAAGTGAATTTCTCCACATCACAAGTTTTCCAACTATCTAACTCTTACTAACAAAATTTCTTCTACCAATCAGCCTACAACAGATCTTAGCGTACAAACCAAGATTAGGCTAACTTATACAGACATCTTTGGACATAGAGTTAAGATTAAAGCTTTATTGCACTGATCCAATCCATAAAAAAATGGTATTTGGTTACAATCAGTGAATCTTAATTTAATCTTTATCACTACTTTCCATATTAATGAATATCGCACAGCTCAATAACCCCAAAACTCCTCTAGTTCCAGATTACACAAAATAATCACTTAGAGAGTTTGTCTATTTCAAAATGGATAGTTCTACCATTGCACACATACAAGATTTTTTCCCAAAATCAATGCAACTGGCTGATTCCACGAAAGACTTATTCCTATCTTTTCTTCCCCCTTTTAAAAAAGAAATTCCATAATTTCGATTGAAAAGTTCCCAGGAGACAACGTATAAGATATCACAGATTCGAAAAAGTCAGTAATGAGTATCCAATACTATTACAAATAGGACTTTTTCCTCAGAATCGTAGAATATCTTATCCCGAATGATAGAAATATTATCTCTCAATAATCAACTATCAAATAGAGACTAACGTTAGGGTTCAGGAAACCTAAGTTCCGAGCCATACTCAAAAATCCTATATGGAAGTACAATTTCATATAATTATAACAGTCCTTCAGAACAGAATTCTACACTGGAAGGAATTATATGAATCTCAATCCAATTGTCATGTATTAAGAAAGTTCTAAAGAATAGAGGTTTAATAAAATAGAGAAATAGATTTAAGGCTTCCATATTTTGTAATTCATGAGATACCATTTAGAGATCGATCTATATCTCATAATTCCCAAAATACCCTTAACAAAAACCAATGGACTCTGTTAGTATTACCATTACAGCAATCACTAACCATCGGTCTCAGATCATTCTACCCAAGAAATCCCCTTTAGAATCACTGATGTCCCATACCACCAGCTTTTCCTCCAAGAATCCTCTGCATCCAGATCTGTTTTGCCCAAAAAGTCAAAAAAGACGATTTGGCTATCCTATAGCCAGATATAGGATCAAATTCACAACCAATTCTAGGAGATAATCCTAACAATTGAAATCTCTCATGCTTCTTTAGTGTCACTCAAAGAATACAATTTCATATTGTACCCAACATGGACAAACATAATGTATCATCCAAATACAATAGAATGTATCCTAACCCAAAAGAAACAAAGATTTGAACAAAAACCGAATATCATACTGTCCTAGATATCCAATATCTATTCCAGAATCGGTACAAAGAACTTTAATTCTTTTAACAAGTTAGAACTCTCTTGGTCGTTACTATCATTATAGAGAAATACTCTATAACTGAAAAGAATCCAAATTACTAGATTCCTGTATGGAACACCTTCTATCTGCATTACTTTGCAAGATCCAAATCCAATTGCAAAATAGAGATGGTTCCATAAATGGATTATCAGTCTTGCCACTACTTTTCCCTTAGAATCCTCAAATTCTAATTCACACTGGGGAAAAGGAATCCAAATTCCCAGAGGCAGTCTTCTTAAATAATTCCCAATTTAATTCTCACTTGCAATTAGTTATACTTCGAGAATTGAATGTAAATTGAAAAATACAGCGAGGGGGAGGGTAGATCTGTCGGCAGCAAGGGGGGGGGGGGGGGGGGGTAGGTCTGCAGGCAGTTCTGTAGACAGCAGCGAAGGGGGTAGTTCCAATGAGCAGTGAGGGGGTGAGCCATCAACGAGGGGGGGCTAGTTTCAACGAGAGGGGAGGGGGATGAGATGGCATCGAGGGGGGGGGGGGGGGGATGAGGTGAGTGGGGAGCAGGTGGTCCGGCGTGGAGGAAGAGGGGTTGTGGCACGAGGGGAGACAGACCCACGAGGAGCCATAAGGCAAGGCAGGGCGGACAGGTTCGGACAGGGCGGACGGACAGGGCGGATCAGGTGCGAATCAATGTAGGGCGGGCCAGGAGGTACGGATCAGGTGCCATCAGCAGCGGGTCAGCAGCGGATCAGGTACGGTCAGGAGCGGGTCAGCAGGAGCATGTCAGGAGCTAGGAGTGCGCTACCATCGCAAGAGAGAGAGAGAGAGAGAGAGAGAGAGAGAGAGAGAGAGAGAGAGAGAGAGAGAGAGAGATTCATTAACATCTTTATAATGCCAAAAGGCATATAAGACCAAGTAAATACATCTCAAGTGTGATAAATATTGAAAGGAGCATATACAATGTCTCCATAAACAAACAACAAACTACTAGATAAATAATTAGCCTATCAAGAATAGACAATCTTTGCTCTACTCACAAGACACGGAAGTCTGAGATATGGTACAATGGGTTCTCAAGTAGCTGAAACTGTATAATATTGTCCGAACTGTACAAAAAGATCATGTCGTAACATGACCGTTGTTAACGAAAGCAAGGATAGAAGAAGAAGAAGATGCAGGCATTGAAGAGGGTCTGTGCATGTGAGCTCTAGATTTGTGTTGTCTCCTGGTAGCCATAGTGTGTGGTCTGGAAGCAATACACTGTCGGTGATCACGGTGAAGGTGAGGGTCTCGAGAAAGGATATCTGACTCATCCACAACCTCAGTGTCTGCTCGAGAGCGTCTCCTAGAGAAAAAGGAGGTGATTTGGGTCTGCTGGGAGTCATGGTGTCCATGCTGATCTCTCTGACAAATATCTCTACAAAGCAGGAACATCTTGCGCAGCATGCATGAATGCCACACACCGAGGATCAACATATGAAATAAGTGAGCACAGTGTGATTGGAGAATCACGGAAAAGACAATGATAGCATCCTCGATGAATCTCAGAATAAATAGGGCATCTGAATAGAAAATGCTCCTGTGACTCCACCTCCCCTAATGTGCACATCTGACAAAGTCTACGCATATGAGGGATGCTCTGGAAATGGAAAGTCTCCACATATAACTGATGCGAGGAAACTCGAAACTGTCCTAGTGTAAATCGGAGGCAAGGTGAGAGAGAGAGAGCATCCCTGCTTCACGCCAACAATGCTAGATACGAGCAACGAGATATCATCCATTGATTTGAAGCATAGTTGCAGCGAATCTCGATTCGTTGGGTTTGCGATTTGCGGGTCGCGATTCTGCAAATCGCGATTCGCGACCCAGAATCGCAAAAAAAAAAAAAAAAAAATTTTTTTTTTGGAAAAATAGCTTATTGCTGAAATTTTTTTAGGGGATCAATGGTCAAACCAGCGTTTTGCCTCTCAAAAGTGCAGTAGATGAGGCACAAACAGATCTTATTTTCAGTAGCTATCCGGTTGTCATTTGCTCTGGTTTTCAGTAAATGTTAATGCTACAGTTTGGACTATCAACTGTATGGATGATGATCACTTTTGCAATTGGTTCACTGGAGATGTGAGTGCAATGTACATACAGTTGGGGGCATAAATATTGGGCCCTTCTCGGCAGCATTTGGACCCCATTTTCATCTACAGGGGGGTGGTGGCATTTTTATCTACAGTGTCTATATAGCAAGAAGCTCTAGGGGGTTGGGGGACAGTAGCCCCCCGGGATACAGGGGGTTCGGGGGGCGGTAGCCCCCTGGTGGGGGATTTGGGGGGCAACGCCCCCCAACGGCGGGGTCCGGGGGCTGCCGGTAGACCCCGGCCCCGACGGTAAGGCCTCTTCATGATTTGGCCTTCCAACTCCTCGAGTGAAAACACACTTTTTGGTGTTTCGCACCCGAAACAGTCGGCAAACTACACAATCATAATCCCCTCGATCAGAGCTTTCATCTGATACCCATATTGCCTAAAAAAATTTCAAAAAAAAAAAAAAATCGATTCTACACGATTTTGGGAAAATCCCGAATCGCGAATCGGAATCGCGATTCTGATCGCGATTCTGAATCGCGATTCGGGAATCGCGCTGCAACTATGATTTGAAGCATCCAAAGACCTTGTATAGTGTGATAACAACTAGTAAAGTGCTTGAGAACTAAATGTTTCTCAGTCTCTGAGTGAGGGGATGTTGTAGTACTGAGTCAAAAGAAGGTCTTAAGTCAACAAAGCAGCAATTTGCTCTCTCCTTTCTGAATCTTGCTCGTTTGATGATAGCTTTGAGATTGAACACAGGTGGAATGATCTGATCCAGAACCTGCTTGTCCCATGGCATGTAAACATATGGTCTCAGCTTCACTGCTGATCACTATCTTGTACAATTCCATAAAGCTTGGCAATGACATGCCCTATCATAATCATGTGGTAATTGTTTGGTGTCATGGGGTCACTAGATTATGTATAAGATGTATAACATTGGTACACCAGGAGGGAGAAAAACCATAATTGATTGAAGAGTTAAGGAGATTGACGAATAATAGGTGAAACAATGTTTGTTGCATGTATGAACAGTTGTGATTCAAGATCATTGATATCTTTGGCTTTCTTACGTTTCAACATGTCAATGGCAGTGTGCACCATTTGGGATGTGAAAATGGTGAACTCTGCGGGTCGAGGGGATATGGTGATGGGCATTGCAATGGGTACCGTGTAGAGCATAGTAGCATACTAGGCCTGGGTATTTAGATCCCTTAGAGGGGGAGTTGGAGCATGTGGAAGACACTCATGCCAGAGACTCACAGGGAAAAATGGTTCATTGCCTTCAAGTAGTACATGGGAACGATATGCTTGCTGTCGTCCTAAATAAGGTTTGTGAAGTCCTTTTTCATGCATATAACATCATCTTATTTGCAAGTACTACCATCGCTTTACTTGTTGGCTTTTTTCTAATGGATGTTTGCTTTCATCGTAAAGGACAACTTTTACACCAACTGCATGCAAGAAATCTGACAAAATCAGCACAATGAGCAATATTTTAAGCAATATCAAGTGAGATGTCTGGCTATAAGCAAACTTCATACTCTCTAAGAATCGAAATTTTGGTATTCAATTGGAAATAGTTATTCGATTTATTATTTAGCTGTAGTATCCGATGACATCATTGTTGTCAAATCTTGGGGGGTCTTGTGCATAACAAGTTCCACTCTTGATTGCTTGTTTTCGTTTTCTTCAGAAAGTACGTGCATTTGTTGAGCGTTTGAGGCAATTACAAAAGGAAATCGATGATTTCCCGGTAATGTACAACTCTGTGTAAGCTTGTTAATTTGCCATCAGTAGCTTTGATGTTTGTAATTGCACCATTTTTCATCTAGATACTTATAGGTGGCTTTTGCGTTCTCTTGTCAAAGAAAAAGGACAGACATCCTTCAATCCTTTTTGTTATTTATTTGCATGTGCATTCAAACTGTCGTTCCTGATCAAACTTGTATCAAGAGAAGAAGTATACAATATCAAGGGTCAGATTCACATCTTTTGGCTGAGGAATTTAGCTTTAATAGAGAACACATAACTATACTTTTCCTATAAATTATCTCTCTCAAAAAATGTATTCATTCATCATCAAGCTTTACCTGAGCAAGATCATATCAATGAGTTTTGCTGTCTTGAAAGTTGTTTATAATATGGCTTTCATGATTACCATAAATAGAGTGCCACTGGATATCAGAATTCACAATTTGTTTTGATGACTGTTGGTTGGCTATAGCTACTTAAACAAGAGGTTTTTGGAATAAACTTATTAGTTAAAAAGGCTAAACTGAGGAAGAATTTCGGAGTGCACTGAATACATGATAGATCAATGGATCAAAGTTCAAACTTCACATGTCCGGCAATGAGAACAGTGGTAGCAATTTGCTGAGATTTGTGAAGCCTAATCATAGAAGTACAAATAACCTTCTGTCATGGACTAAACAATTTTTATGGTGGGGCCGTGGAAAATCCACGACTCTATGAACTCTATAGAAAGGTGAACTTTCCCAAAACTAGAAACCAAAATTAATTCCAAGAGTCAATATTAGATAAGGATCTTAAGCTATATGCTACCTCAAGAAAGAAATTTTCAACTACCGAATCAGAAAGCAAAATCTGATGGACTTATCTCTTTCCTACTTTATTTTAGAAAAACAACAACTAAAAGAAAGAATATCTTGATGATGACCAAGAAGAAAAAAGTGATGGAGTATTTGCTGGAAATGACGAAAGAAGCTTCACTTTAGATGCTAGATCATTTATTTAGGTCCCAAAATCTAATGAACTTTTGTCTTTCCTACTTAATTTTCAAAAAACAGGAACTAAAAGAAAGAATGTCTCGATGATGATGGAGTATTGGCAGGGAAAAATAATGGATATTCTCCAGATCATTTGTTTAGGTCCCAGGAGGCTCAACCTATTGGTGGGCAGGATGACACACTTTTGCTTGTTTTTGGGTAATTCAATTTCTTTCAACTCGAGGGTGAAGGCCTGTCCTAAGTTCTTAAGGCCAAAATATTGAATTGGCTTATCATTCACATAAAGCTAGTCTCGAATCAACTTAATGAAAATCAAATAAGACTTTAAATCAAAAACTTGAAAAAAACATTGCATCACATAGATTCATTCACACAACAGTGGAAGCACTGAGGGGTCAAGATGGGGACCCTCCCCACGAAGGATTCTTTTCTTGTCATTATACAAATCCAATTGGCCAATGCCAATTACATATACAATGGATTCCAATAGGGGTCTCTGATGTAGGAACATCAACTTACATAAACTTAGTTCATATTCAATGATCTTAATTCCATATCTAGCTTAACAAAAGCATAGAAATTTCCTCATAAGTCTTAATCTTTATGACATGCAATCATGTTGGATCTTAGATTCTTGTCATGCAATCCAAATGGATCTTAGATTCTTGAGATGCTTTCATAGATTCTTGACTTTGGCAATGCATGGTGTGACATGCAAGCTTCAAATCTGACATGCAAGCTCTAGATCTGACATGCATGGACAATAGGCCACTGATGGTACGACATGCAAGCTTCAAATCTGACATGCAAACTCTAGATCTGACATGCATGGACAATAGGCCACTGATGCTATGACACGCAAGCTCTAGATCTGACATGCATAGACAATAGACCACAGATAGCCTGACATGCAAAAGTACTGATCAGCCATTCTTACATATGGGTAACAGCTTCAAGAGCATACCATGGTTTCGAGAGAAGGTGAAAGTGAGAGAGGGAGAGAGAGAGAGAGAGTGTGTGTGTGTGTTTGTGTGTGTTGTGAAAGAGAGGTAGAAATCCGAGGGTTTGAGCTCCAAAAAATCCTGCAATCACAAAATAACATAGCCTCCTTAAGGTAATGCCTCAATCCTCTTCTCCAAAGCACCTGCACACAACAAACAACAAAATGGCAGATTTTGGATGCAACATCCTTCCATCCTCCTGGTAGAGGGGCGCATTTCCACTTATATAGAGAGTGGAGAGTCTTTCCAAAGTGAGTGAGGTGTCAAGTTCAAGTGCATGAGGTGTGAGGAAGACTCCAATTGGACTTAGGGTGAAGTGGAGTGCATGGATGAGGTGTATTAGTTAGAGAGGGTGAATGGGTGATGTGTATTAGCTTGGGAGAGTTATTTTGGTGATTTGGCATATGAAGTGAATGTGTAGGAGAGTGCCCCATTCTAGGTGTCAAATAGCCTAGAATGTATGTGGAAAAGTAGGTGGGAAGTAGGTGGTACAAGGTTCCAACTTGACTTTTAATTACACATAATATTACATGGTTACAACTTGGGAATTCACCCAAGTGCAATCTTCTTAAGGAAGAGCCAAGGTATATGTCCATCTTGTTTTGCATAATGTCCATCAATTCCTAGGCCCTTTTTTCTAGAGGTTGCCCATCCTCAATCTTGGTGGAACAAGTCACTAGGGTGATCAGACCCTAGGCCTTGTCCTGTTTTTTATAGACTCCTCTGAGCCTTCATTATAGACTTAGTAATAAGCCTTCTTTATAGACTCTGTTGAGCCTTCATTATAGACTTTGTCAGAAGCCTTCTTGATTACTGTCTTTAAGCTTAGAAAGCTTTTGGTTTCGAATCTTGTTTCTCCTGGCACTTTCTCGAGTACCTGCACATACCCTCAAAGAGAGGTCAGTCCTTAAGCCCAGAGGGCTTCTTAGTCTTGCTTTGATTCTTCAGGTACGTTCGTGTGTACCTCCCCTGCAAAGAAAGGTCAGTGTTCATAAAACATGGTTCATAGAAGATTCTTAGCTCTACAGGTGTCGATGCCTGTTACTCAATTCATTATAGTAATAAATTCGTACAATATCCTAAAAGCATATTTGATCATTGATGATTCTATATCATCCTTTGAGGTGCTATTGCCTTAGTTATATGAAAATACTTGTCAGATGCACTTGATTCTTTACACACATAATGTCAAACATAGTCTAGTTGGCCCTCAACCCATGATTTTGTTCTTAATTATGATGTTTACTCTTGTTATCATTTGTCATTAGACCAAAGACAAGTTTTACTAAGATGCCTTATTGAGTTTATGGCTGAAAATCATTGGCATGAATCAAAGAATTTAATTCACAATCGGCTGGGTCAAACCAGCTGATTTGAACTGGTTTAGAATCAGCCTTTGGGATTTTAATTTAGAATACCTGAAGTAGGGTTTAAAAAAAGTGTAGAATATATATTAGTCATATGTTCTGCCAAAAAAATAGTTGTTGAAACCTGGTTTAGGCTTTAGGATACAAACCACATGATATACATTACTACACCTATTAATAATACAATCAATCATGATTCATCGAGTATCCAGACTCCACAAACTTTATGCAATTGAATAGTTTCAACTATTAGCTATGTAGCTTGCATTGTACAAACATGTCATGATCGAACAATTCTTTTAACACCTATGTATAAGGGAAGCTCCTTAGATCCTGCTTACAAATCCTAAACACAAAAGGATAACACAATGTGGAGAAACCACCCAACCAAGTAGAAGCATCCAATCAAACTCTAGAAGCCTCACCCCCAAGCCAAGGAACAAGAAGCATGAATGTAGAGTGAGAGCCTGGCAATGAATCAAGAACCATGATGAGGAGTAGGGTGAGTTTGGTCCTCTTATATAGAGCCTAATGCATCCTGTGCACATAGCCATGCATAGCCCTATGTTCCCTATACATAGATTCACCTAGAATAGAGTCCTATGCATGGACCAACTATTCATAGAATTGCTATTGATAACTCTACACATGCATACACTGTCTCATTACCTTGTCTAAACTCCACTTAGTGTGTTCTGGGCCTCACAAGGATATTAGTTACTTTCGGGTCACGTCCAGTATGACATGGCATAACTAACAGCTTGTTTCACTGGAGTACCGTGTATCCAAGACTAGGAGTCTACTGTATCCTATGTACTGGTCATGGACATAACATTCTTCCCTCTTTAAACTGTTTTTATCCTTAGAAACTAAAATTCGGGAAATTCTTCTTTATGCTATCAATTCTCTCCCACGAATCATCATCCTCAGTACGACCCTTCCACCGAATTAAGCACTCAAAGATAGAACAATTTCTCAATTGTTTATCTCTGGTTCTGAGCACTTTCTCAGGTTCCAAAGGTACACTAAGCGACAAATCTTCCAAATGGAATAAATCCTCATCTAACCCAACTGTATCACCATCATGTAAACTTAGTTTCAAACGACTTACATGAAACACTGGGTGTGCAGTCGATTTTCCTTGAAGATCGAGTTCATACGCCAAAGAACCAATTCTACGTACAATCCTGAAAGGTCCACAATAACGGGTAGACAGCTTATAATGCTTCCCTGTACGTAACACCTTAGAATCTTTCGGAATCCTAAGATATACCCAGTCATCAACTTTAAAACCTCTTGGAGATCTCTTAAGATCAATATAGTGTTTAGCTCTATCTTGAGCAATCGGATACTATCCTTAGCCACTTGCAACATCTCTTGCATATCATGCAAAAAATCAGCAACCTTATGGATCTTAACAGACTTCGTCTCAACATTTACTGGAGATCTGGATTGAAAACCGTACATAAGCATAAAAGGATTGTAACCTGTAGCAGAATGTTTTCTACTATTATATGCAAACTCAACCAGTGGGAGATAATCTTCCCAATGAGATTGCCTGTGAGAAACATACGTCCTCAAAATATCTTCCATAGTTTGATTAGTCCTTTCTGTGTGGCCATCTGATTCAGGATGAGCAGAAGAACTCAAACTCAAAGAAGTTTCCAGTTTATGGAATACTGCTGACCAAAAGTGACCTGTGAACTTAGGATCTCTATCACTAACAATGTCACTTGGCAGACCATACAACCGAAATAATCTTTCAACAAAGATCTGGGCTAAATCAGAAGCCTTTATAGTCGACTTGACTGGTATGAATGCAGCTAACTTAGTTAACCGATCCACTACAACCCAAATAGAATCATTTTGCCGTTGGGTCTTTGGAAGTCCAACTACAAAATCCATAGATATGCTTTCCCATTTCTTATCTGGGATATCTAACGGATGCAACAAACCACCAGCCTTATGGCGTTCAGCCTTCACTAGTTGACAGGGCTTGCATTTAACAACATATGACTTGACATATGGCTTGAGCTTTGGCCAATAAAATTCCCTCTTAACCAAGTCCAGAGTCCTGTGTATACCGGGATGTCCTGCACAGGGTATGTCATGACATTCAAACAAAATCTTCCGTTTGAGCTCATCATCACCAGGTACGCAAACTTTCCCATTCCGAAATAGTACTCCATCTCGAATGGTGAACTGTTCCACAATCTTCTTATCTTTCTTAGTTAGTTTAGTCCCCTGTGTTTTTGACTCAACACTGTCCACATTTCTTCCGGTCTGAACAATGTTCCACATGTGACCAAAATGGGAATCTGATTCATATTTTCCTCTCACGAAAGATATAGATTCGTAGAAATCTGGGTGAATGACAACTCGTTCAGTTCACCGATCCGACTAAGAGCATCTGCAACGTGATTAGAGCTGCCTCTTATGTAACGGATTTCATGATCGAATTCTTGCATCAATTCAGCCCATCGAGCTTTTCTCCCCCGAAGATCATGTTGATTACAAAAATACTTAAGAGGCTGGTGATCCGTATACACTACAAACTTACTACCATACAAGTTGTGTCTGCAGGTTTTAAGTGCATGGATTACAGCAAACAATTCCTTTTCCTGCGTAGTATAACGCAACTAAGGACCAGTGAATTTTTGCTTTCAAACACTAGTGGCCTATCCATTTGTAATAGAACTGCTCCAACTGCAACATCACTTACGTCGGTTCTCACGACGTAAGGTAAATCTGGATTTGCAATTTGTAACACGGGAGCTAAAACAATCATTGTTTTAAGTTTCTCAAAACACTGATTCAATTCCTCGTTCCAAACAACAGGCAGACTAGGTTGATTCCTCTTTTTCTTTCTATTAACAATTCCTTTTGTCAGATTATTAAGCTGTGCTGCTAACTTAGCATAATCCTCAATAAATCTCTTGAAGAAAAGTGTAAAACCTAAAAAAGACTTTACCTACCTCACAGTTTCCGGAATTGGCCACTCAATCACCATCTTGATTTTATCCTCGTCAATCTTGATCCCATTTACTGTGATCTTATGACCGAGATAAAGCAACTCTTGCTTAAAGAATTCACACTTGGACTCTTTAGCGTAGAGTAACTCCTGACGGAGCTTCATCAAGACGATTTTTAAGTGTTCTATGTGTTCCACCAAGGATTTACTGTAAACGAGAATGTCATCTAAGAATACTACCACAAACTTCCTCAGATATGGACGAAGTAAATCGCTCATCATTTCTTGGAATGTTGCTGGAGCATTCGTTAATCCAAATGGCAACACTAGAAATTCATAATGACCAAATCTAGAACGAAATCCAGTCTTTTGGACATCTTCTGACTTAATTCTTATTTGATGGTACCCTGTCCTAAGATCTATCTTGGTGAAATACCGTGTTCCACCCAAGCGATCTACAAGGTCATCCATCCTGGGTAATGGATATTTATTCTTTATAGTCACTTTATTAAGGCCCTTGTAATCCACACACATCCGGAAACCTCCATCTTTCTTCGCTTTAAGAAGAACAGGAGCGCCCCATGGTGATTTACTAGGTTGTATATGTCCCATCCTCAAATAGTTTTCTATTTGATTTGAAATCTCTGTCTCCTCTTTATGAGAAAACCTATATGGTTGTCTAGAGACAGGTTGACTTCCTGGAATTAACTCAATCCTGTGGTCTACTGACCTAGATGGTGGTAAACCATGAGGTAATTCAGATGGAAAAACATCCCTAAATTCATTTGTGATCTGTTCTTTCACTGCTTGTTCATGATCTAAATTTACTGAGTTAAGAATTGCTGAGAATTCACAACCATTTAGATTCATTTCAGGAACATCCACAGCTGGAATAGCATAAATTGAAAAAACTTCATAATTAGAATAATCCAATGCTTCCATTTTATTAACTGTAGAAATTTGATCCAACGGACGTACAAAATTACTGCCAAATAATGTAACTACCTTATCACCCTCCTTGAAAGTGAGAACATGCTTCTCAAAATCAATTAATAGAGAAGGCGATTTACTGAATAACCATTCGTAACCTAAAATTAAATCAGTATGAGCTAGGTCTAAAACATGAAAATTAACTAATTCTATGTGTCCTTGCACCAAAACTGGGAGCTTCGGGACTTTTACGTTCCAAGTCTCCAACTCTGCTCCTGAAGCTAGATAAACTTTATACTTATGATTGCTGGCTTCAGTTTCCAAGCTTAGTTTCTGCACAAGACAAGAATTAATAAAATTATGAGTTGAACCACCGTCCAATAAAATACTCACTTCTTGAACTTTAACTGTGCCAATTAAACGGAAAAGTTCATTAGGCAAGAAAAAAGTAGTACTAAAAGAACATTCACACTCACAATCAGTCCGGTTAATTTCCAAAGTCTTACCATTGCCTCCTGGGATTTCTATCATGTGAACAGACCCTTTCTTCCTTTCTGGACAAAATTTCATCATATGTCCAGGCTTCTTACAGACAAAACATAAGTTCTCTCTTTTAGCCTTTTCTCGGGACATAGATTTTTTGAATCTCTTTCTCTTCGGCTTCCTGGGTTCCGATGCTGCTTGATCTAATTTGTCAAAATATTTTGCTTGGTCTGGACCACGCTTCTTACCCTTCTTGGTTTTCAAAGTGGTTGGAATTTGCGCAAATTGCTTCTTGGATGCCACCACTGTGGAATCATATGCTTTCGCAATCCGAAACGCATCCTCGAGGCTTTGAAGCACATTTCGCCTGCATTCGTTCTGATAGTTGACTGACAAACCTAGGACAAACTGTCATAATGCCAACTTCGCATCGAATGATGGAACCCTATTCCGTACTGAAATTGACTCCAGTATGGTCAAATCACTTTTTTTAGTCAATTTCATAGATATTACAAGAAACTGGAAAAAACTAAAATTTTCGAGTTTTCGCACCTCTAATTTTTTTTAAAAATTTTACGTTTTCTAAAAATTCATAAAATATCACAGTTAGTTATTAAGCAATCGAAATCGAAAATTCGATTCACTATTCGATTCTTAATTTTACTTCATTAATGTCCATCAGGCATGCAAGACATGCGACATTAAACTAATTTTTTACTTTACGGAATTTTACGTAAAAATTCAGTGTTACCAAAATTGTCAACTATAAAATCCAGTTTTGTATCTATTTGTCAGAGTACATGCGTATGACTCAAAACAGATCTAACCAATCCATGCATGTCAGAATCACTCAGAGAAACCACATGCAGACCTCCCATGCAAGCACAATACTTCAAAATAGGAAATTGTCATGCATGCAATCAGAACAATTGGAAATTTTGCCAATTTTGCTCACAAAATTGCAAAACTTCAGATGCTCATATCTTTGGCTACAGGACACCAAATTGGTGCTGTAAAGCTTGGTACAGAGGGAGACCCAATCAACAAGACACTTGCCATGTCAGCCTGCCACCTAGGACTCACACGTGCGAGTTCAGAAGAGCCAATTAAGCTGTAGGAGGGCGCACTTTTTCTAGACCATATTGTCAAAAAACGTGCAAACAATCAACCAAGCTGTAAAGTGATGATCCAAATAGTCTTAAATGGTCTAAAAGAGTTCCATGAAGCCTTCATACAGATCCTATGAAGCAGTATGGGCTGAGAACCATGATTTCTTGGTTTCTAGAAGTTAAAATTGTTACAAACTTGATGGAATTGAAACATAAGCCTCTACCCATCAATTTACAAGTCTGATAGCTTGCTGGGAAGGTAAAAAGGAATACAAATCATGCTTGAAAAAATCCAGAATGATCCCCTTATGGATTTAGAGAAATCCATCCCCCAAAATTCACCAAAATTGGTCAATTTTTGACACTTTTTGACTTCCTACAAATCCAATTGCTGGAATTCTTGGCTCTAACTTCTAGGACAGCTTCAAAAGACTATGATTCATCTTTTCCCAGCTTCAATTGATGTTTAACAACCTCCTACCATCGAATTTCATGAAAAAACAAGCAAAAATCATGAATTTTAGCCCTTTCTAGGTTTTTTCACCATGCACAATTGAAAATTAATGGCAAGAACGTTTTCCAAATCCACATGCAATCCAAAATATAGAGTTACAACCAATCAATTGATCTAATCTTGCTGGATTTTGAATTCTACCCTCCATTTTGTGCCAAAAACATGGAAAACAAGCCAAATTTGGCCACAAAAGAGCCTAGAATCCAAATACATGGGAAGATCCTACATGCAAACTGAATTTCAACTATTTCAAAGTGAATCAACTTGCTGGAAATTTCAGATCCTTCACTAGTTTTGAGCTACACATGCTAAAACTCCAAAAAAGACACCAAAATTGATTTTCTAGCACAATTCACCATAAACACAATGAAATTTGAGAGAGATAAGGAACATGCAAATTGAATTTGGGAAGATCCACCAACTTGCAACCTTGCTCCACTCCTTGGATGAGAATACTAGTTGAATACCACCAAGCTCCAATGAAAAGCACCAGCTCTCCAAGCTTGTAAGCCTTGCTCTGATACCACTATAAGGGAAGCTCCTTAGATCCTGCTTACAAATCCTAAACACAAAAGGATAACACACTGTGGAGAAACCACCCAACCAAGTAAAAGCATCCAATCAAACTCTAGAAGCCTCACCCCCAAGCCAAGGAACAAGAAGCATGAATGTAGAGTGAGAGCCTGACGATGAATCAAGAACCATGATGAGGAGTAGGGCAAGTTTGGTCCTCTAATATAGAGCCTAATGCATCCTGGGCACATAGCCATGCATAGCCCTATGTTCCCTATACATAGATTCACCTAGAATAGAGTCCTATGCATGGACCAACTATTCATAGAATTGCTATTGATAACTCTACACATGCATACACTGTCTCATTACCTTGTCTAAACTCCACTTAGTGTGTTCTGGGCCTCACAAGGATATTAGTTACTTTCGGGTCACGTCCAGTATGACATGGCATAACTAACAGCTTGTTTCATTGGAGTACCGTGTGTATCCAAGACTAGGAGTATACTGTATCCTATGTACTGGTCATGGACATAACACTATGGGTCATAATACACATCATTGATCACAAAATAAAAACCTAAATTCTAAATTAATTTCTAATCAATAGTCATGTATGGTGTAAGTTTATTGTTTCCATCTCAGTCCCAAACAGGTTCAAAACTTAAAAGTTACAACATCGAACAATATCAGTTTAGGGTTTAGGAATCCGAGTTGTAGAAATGCAGAAGACAGGAGTGGAGTGGGGGAGTGGGATAAAATTCAAATGGTCAGAGACTCAAATTCCAGTGGCCATACATTCAAATTCCAAAACCAGATGCAAAGAATTCTTGATTTGAATTAACTGTGGTTTGATTTAGTGAAACATTGAATTATCACCTGCATTGAAACTTGAATAGATTTTAGCTGAACTAGGGAGATACGAGATCATTCTCTTAAAAAGCTTTTCCACTATTTTCTTTTATCGGTGAATTCTCTGAAGTATAGTTTGGCCCCTCAGGTCATATACTTGAGTGTTTGATTAGTTGCAGGCTTTGTTGAATTGTTATAGAAAAACACTTCTACTCCAGAAGTATTGGACAAGTGAGCAAGAATTTGACACAACTGTACCATTGCAATGATGGGCATCTGCATCTTGTCGGAGGTTTCTAGTACTGCAAATTTATATTACCACGATTGAGCCGAAGCTAGAAAAGAACTTTTATAAGGCCTCAGCTCTAGCATGAAAGAACCAGAGGAATCAAGAGAGTGACGATTTATGTCCTCTCCTTCAGTATTTACATCAGTTCATGCATTATTTCTCATGTATTATGAGTACTAGATTGTTTTTTTGTATATAGTCCTATGATTGGCTATTACCACATCTATTGCTTGGGGCCCACATTGTGGACCATGTTTTGAAAGTAGGGAAGAGTTAGGTACTGGGAATAGCCCGTAAAAAGTCATTAAGAAAATCTGTGATGTGGTTCACAGCTGGACCTATCTGAGGGATATAGAGTACATCCAGTCTTCAATCTAGGCATGTTGAGGAAATGTTTGCATGATGGTGATAACCTGATCGAAGGACTGGTTTATATTTCAAGAGCCGGATACGTCAGAGACTCATGTAGATACTGGATTGAAGACAAAGTTGATTTGCGTGTTTGACTTCTCCAAAAGTGTCTACCTGCCTAGAAAGAAGTCCCAGAAGTCAGATGCTGCATGGGAGAGTCATCAAAAAGTTTACTATGTATGCAGATCCGTTGTTTGGGAAAAATGACTTCTTTGAGCTTTAAGGAATGTTAAATAGGTTAGCCTAACGTGACAGTGAATGAGCTGATTATTAAAGGTTGAACTGACTGTAAACTTGGGTTTGGACCCATATTCTAACCTGAGCTCAAAATGGGTTAGATATATCACAAGCAGCAACTTGGTGAGGCATTTGAACAAATGATTTGAGTTGTAGATACTTAACTTAAGGATGACCATCATGGGTCCAAATATCATTGTTGGAGCCCGGCTGGTTGTTGTTAGGGCTAGTGACAAGCAATTAGGGTGGTAAGGACTTAGGTTGGCTTCTAGACCATGTTTGGGCAACCGGGATGATTGGTAGGACTCATTACTGATAGATCAAATTGGAGAGATGGAATCGCCAGCCAGGGCCTGATAAACCCTCGGTTGCCATGTGACGTTAGGTAGCGGAAGGATATGTAATATAAATAGAGCCTAAGGTGGAGAAGAGCTTGAGTATGTCACTCACAAATTATTGTTCACAAGCTTGTATGATTTGGGTCGCAGTATAAAGTTAGGAGGCAAATAATAGTGCATCTTCACAAGAATTTCTTGTTCAATCTTCAAAAGCAGGCATGATTATTTTGCTGTATTTTGAGTTTGTAGGCTAGATATAATCACACAGTTCTTACCTAGTTACATCCACGAGAAGAGATTCATATCCAATTCTCAATGCTCATTGGAGTCTTACTTATCCTTATAATGCTTTATGATCAGCCGAAGCTTCACTATCGATTAGAGTATTAATGGTACTCTCATTCCCACAGTATAAGTTTTGACTAAGAATATAACAAAGCACTCTTCATATTTAAGACAGCTGAAACTGTGTTAAATTTTCTATGATTGATTCATTAACCTATTTGTATCACTTATTAGATTTCTAATATCATGTACATGTCATGAGGTAGATCTTGTCAAGACAATATCACTTTATACTGTTTCAACTATCAAAATCTTGTTTGGCCTGGAACATTGCGAGCCTGATCAGGTGCCCGATAAATAACATATTTGATGGGCCGAGTATACTATACAAACCCTGGAAGCAGATGATCATTTTGTCACGTTGTAAGAATGCTTGTTTTGCATTTTTATACTATACAAAATTTCACAATTTGAGGAAAACAAGGGCTATTAGGTTTCTTTACTGACTGTTTCATGTTTTCTATCTGTTAAGTTCTAAATCTTGTATTTGCCTATACACTGAGGCTAAATGAACTCCAGACAACTGAGGTGAGAAAAAGAGCCAGCAGAACTGGCCACATTTTGAATGCACCGTGTGGCTGTTCAATGGTACCTATGCTTTATTTAGTTGTGTCACAGTTTGTCGATCGATATGAAACCTCTATCCACCTCAGATTTTGTACTTTGTTGCAAATCATAAAAATCGTTATGAGGGGTTTGGTAAAGCATGAGAAGAACCTCCTAAATCAATCGCTGAGGTAAGTACATTCCATAATGACTTCTTTAGGTTCAAAGTTATTTTGGGGCTATAATGATGTATTTGAAGAACATACAACAACTGTAATGCTCAATGGTGAAATGGTGGTGAGCGTATGCTACAAAATCTTTCCTCCTCTCAATAGATTGGTTTGCAAGTATACTGGTATTAGTATTTAATCTTTAAATAGTTCAGACCTCTTTCAGCCAGCCACATAATCATTTTAATAGCCATCTGTTGCAGAGCAAAAATATAACGAGGTGTATTCCACATCTCTGATGTGGCAAGAGTGTAACAAAACTTTAGAGTATTTGGTCTTCTGGGTTAGAAAATGGTCAAAATATATCATCCAATTCAACATTCAATGAAATGTTTTGGACAGAAAGTTCACTCAATTGTGTTTTCACTGATGCTGGGGACAGAAGGTTTACTCAACCAGGATTTCACTTATTTAGAAGGATGCATCAAACTTGTGCGATTTTGAGGATAATTTCTTCAAGGAGTGTAACAAAATAAGTTTTGATAATGGTACAGTTACAATAGATCTGTTCTCTGGTCTCTTCTACCCTCCAATACTCTCTCTATGATAGTTCTTCTGGATGCAGCTTGATTGGCGAAAGAAAGTATCAAAGCAGTTATGATGGATAACATAGCATGATAGCATTTTCCCCACTTGGCTCTGTGAAGCACCATCATTATGTATTATAAAGTGGCATTGTATGTATGTTTCAAAATTTTTGTTTCAGGTAAGATGTCTTTAACACCAGTTGAAGTTATGTGAGCCATACGACTGCTATAAATGCTGTGTTGCTGCTGTAATTCCTCTGGTTCTCAATATGCCATCATTTTTGGTTTTTTTTAAGATAATTGGGGGGCTGTTAATTGGCCTTCGATCTGTTTTCTAAAGAAACATTTTAAACCATGTCATGGTACAGATTGATCAAAGTGTGCGGTCCCATCAGAAAATGGAAAGTGAGCGTGTGCAGGCGATGATTTTTGTGAGTCTATACTGTGTGTAGAGAGAGAGAGAGAGAGAGAGAGAGAGAGAGAGAGAGAGAGAGAGAGCTTATTAATGTCTTATGGGTACCTGAGGGTACAAAAGACCATAAAAGAACATCTCAAGTGTGTATGATGATCCGGGAGCGTATAGAAAAACACATTCATAAAAAGAAAACATGCTAAATAATACTAAGCTATTAGTACTACTTGTCACTGAGACAAAACTGAAAGGAACATGCCTAAATGTAATGTATGATCAAACATTAGCAAGTGCACTAAAATAAAATGTGATCAGAGGAGTGGGGTGCTCCGAGGATGCTGGGTGATGTTGTCTCCGTCTGTCTTTGTGTACTGTTTGTCACCTGCTCTGCCTCAACCTGGAAATATGGCTTGATGTGATGCACTGACGTCTGGCACAATGTCCGCCTGTCTTGCTGATTCTTCCAGCTATACTCAATGAACACTCTTAAAATAACCTAATGAGCCACCCTGGAGTTTCTTCTACAGAAACTCACTTTTTTTCAAGGCTTTGAGCTTATGTAATTCCAGCCAATTATTAAGTCTCTTCTCTATGATGGTGCCCCATAGCTTGGCCAGAATGTGTCCTATTCTGATAGCCTGGCAGTTGGTGGGGTCTCTTTTGTCTCCATTCTTAAGCAAAGGGATTATGATGCTTTCTGGTTGTTTATCAGGGAAATTATTTTTCATTGCCTGATTGAAGGAGGTCATGATATATGGTGAGAATACCTCCTTACCCATTATGAAAAATTCACTGTGTAAGCCTTCAGTATTCTCTGCTTCACTATTGGGCAGTCATGAGATAAGATCTCCTACTTCCTCCATTATGAGCCATGGTCGACCTTGTGTCTCGTGTGGTAGTGGACCCCAAGCATTTCCTTCGACTTCATGAGGTCTTTGGCATAGTTGAAGCTTACCGCTGGGTGTATCTCCAAAAACGTTGAGGATTTTTCCGCCAAAATGCCGCTAACTTGTCTTGATTGCTTTAAGTAAATGCTGTTTTTCTTTTATGATTGTTAGTTTTCTATAAGCAATGTAGTTGTTTTTTTGTTCTTGCTTTGCCTAATTCTTCTCCTAGCCCTTCTACTACACACATGATTGATTCAATTTCTACAAGGCAAAGTGCCTTCTTTCTTAAAAGATTCCTTTGCTGTAAACATAGACTCTTTCAACTTTTAGCATGATAACTTTTCCACGACGTCACTATGATAAAGGCCTTTTCCAAATAAGTGATAGAAGCTTCTTGATTGGACAGTGTAAATATGAATTTCCTGCAAATTTTCAGCCTTAATAGTAGTTAGTTGGGCCATCACATTTACATTTATGGTCCAATTTTAATAAGAGTGGACCTGCTTTCAATTTTAACTACACTGCAAGTAACTAAACGACGCCAACATGTAATCCACCACATTCTCCCTTTATTTGAAGAGTAAACAAAGCCTCTTGAAAATGGCAAACTTTGGAGTTTATCATATATAAGTAGTTCGTGCATGTTTCTCAATTCGATCAGTTCTCTGCTGAAGTGAGTTACAGAGGATTCTGATTTAATGGATAATCTTTCATTGTCGGTAAATGCAAGTGCAAGTTCTTTGAGCCAAACAGGCTCGTTTACCAATTTTAGAGTACCGTTTACACTTTTCCTGTTCATCTATTAAAATCTCCTGTCAAGATAAATCCACTGTCTAATCTGAAATTGACCACATCAAAGCTAATCTCACCAAAGGGTCGTGGCTATGCGATTCATGTGTTTGTAGAAGGTGAAGTTTTGAGGGGCCACCTAGCAAATGGCCAAGTACACTTTCATTTCTTCTGAAGTGATTTTCACTGTTCAGCTACATGCATTGATTACTTGATCGTTGCTGGTGAAGCCAACCACATCCTCAGAGAGTTGTACACACAAAAGCTACTCTGCTAAAGCTTCTAATTCTATCCCCTGTTGTGTTTCAGAATGAATAGTGATGATATCCATCCGCCAAATTTCGATATTCTGTTAAGGTGGAACCTGATGGTTGTAGGCTTTCCTTTTGATGGTTAGAAGTTGAAATTTGACTTCATATCCCTCCACTTTTGCAAATATTGACACATACTGTCATTGGAGTTTTCTAATCTTTGAAGCATATCTACGACTGAATATGCCTTATTTAAACTGATGATAATTCTTAAGTAGGTTCGCCACAAACTGCAAACTGGGAAGGTAGATGTGTCATCTACTGGCTTGTTTTGATTTACTATCAAAAGCTTATTGAAGAGAGAAGAAAGGGAGAGAGAAACATGAGAAATAAGAAAAGTTGGTTTCCATATTCCAGAGGAGGCAAACTGCTTGCTCTAGAGAAGGGCTCCTGGGTCGGAGCAGGGGCTTGGAAGCACATGATCTGCATGGGAATGAAAATCTTGGAGGCACACGGAGCTTTCTAGCATGGGAATTAAACAAATCATGGATAGGATGAATGTTCTGTAAATAGATTTTCATCTTGTCAACGTTGGTTGCAAGTAGGTGTGTAGACCATATACTTCAGAATGAAAAGAGTACACACATCTGTATTAGAAAGGCTTCCAGTGTACCGTCAGTTTCGTATATGTATAGTTTTACATGCTTTGTCTAGTAGTAACCAATCTCATAAATCCACACAACAGTTTAAATCTCTGCATTAAACACTCATGAGGCCTTGGTGAGATCATGATGCATATTTGCCTTGGAAGTTGCTGTTAATGTTGACATATTTAAGGCAATCCATTTGGAAAAGAATAAAATGTCTTGTTTCAGATGGCTAATATTGCAGATTTCTGGGAATTTCGAATTAGAAAACTTTGTAAGTTATATAGATGTGGCTTCCCTCCTAATCTATGCCTGTACGTTCATGTGGAATTTTGTTTAGGATCATTACGATCGTTTATTATGAATGAGTTGTAACATAGAGAATATTGTTTAGGATCATTGATATCATTTAGTACGAAAGAGTTCCTATGTCACACACGAAGTAACTCCATACATGGTTTTGTGTTTGTGATCTAGGAATTGGACAAGCTTACAGGTTCAGCTACTTTCCCAGAATATTGAACCTACTGAAATTGCTGTGGTTTGTCAAATGGCCTGAAAGTATCTACACATTAGTTCTCTGTTCGTGCTGGTTGCCGGCTGTTGGCTAAGAGTAAAGTTTAAAACAAAAAAAAATTTGTTCACGGTTTCAACCTGGAAGCATCTACAATTGGGGTAATCAAGTTTCACACAAGACATGGCAGCTTTCAAGCAGCTTATTGAACTGTTGGGAGGAAGTTGTGAATATAGAAGGTAACTCAATTAAGCAAGTAAAGTTTTTCCTGTTCAAGCATGAAACTTGTTGCGTACTGATGTCAGTTGTACAGAGTGTCTAGTCTGAGTTCAGATGCTGAGCAGTAAGTGGGCTGTAGGAGCTGATCGAATTTCCTTACCTAGCAATATTTTTGCTTCACTGATGCTTGGGTAAAGCATGTTAGGCGATATCTTGGAAGAAACAATAAATCTTGGTTGTTGCCTCCTCACAATAAGTCAGTCTTCACCATCTGGAAGGTTCAACTGATTTATCTACATCTTGGTAAGGTCTATAATGTAGAAAGGTGATGGATCTAAGCATAAACCCTTGGAATGGGAGAGGGAATAATGGAAGATTCAATCAATTTAACTAAATCTTGCTTTGTACAATGACTTGAGATTTTTGGTAGTTGCTCCTCTTGATCAGACCAGTAATGGTGAATGTTGTTTTGAAGGAAACTGCTCTATGGATGCATGAAGAGGTAGCAAGCCTTATATTCAATTGCCGAAATGTATGTGACAATTCAGACTTTGAACTGGTGTAGAGTATGCCAAGACTTACGTGTGGATGTCCTCTACTTTTTGTTTAAATGGAGATTACAAAAGTCCACTTAATAGGAGGGCGCTTAATTTTTTAATTCTTACTTGAAGTAACATTATTTTCCTTAGATCTAAGTGTATTTATTCCTATCTTCTACAATCATTCTAGTTTGTGTAATAATCACCCTTGTTGTGATCGAAGACAACATTTTCAACCACCTTGTATGTTGTACAAATCATGATTGTCCTTTGTTGCAATCACTAAAGGGCTAGTCATGTTTGTGATGATATAGAAGCTGGACAAATCATTGAACAAGCAAGATTCCAGTAGCACAAAGTTGCAATCGACAAGATACCTGCTGAACTGAGATAACTATGTACGACGCTGCGGATGTGCCATAGCATGAGCTATTGTGATTAGCTGAAGAACTTCGTCTTTGAAGTTTATTTTTATCTATATGTTTTGCATTGTTTTTCCTTCTTTTGACATAAACTCCTATTATAGCTTGTGGCTAATGATAAGATATCTCTGAATGGCTATGCTTGCTTTTGGATTTTTAGAATCCCTCCATCTCATCCCTAAGTCCATCACCTCTTGTTGGTGTTGACTATAGATGCAATGTTTTTCAGCCTGATGGTTTGCATTGCTCAAAGAATTTCTTAAAGTTTTCTTTAACAAGTTTGGGAGATCCATAGATGTCTTGAAGGATACTTTATCATAGTCTGTGCTCCCCATTGCTCTTATCATTAACCAGTTCAATTTTGTGCTTTATGTCAAGAATTTTCACCGCATTAGGATAATGAATTGGTGGGATTTGATATTTTTTGCATGCCAACAAAGATCATGTCTTGCAATTGCATTGTTTTAAGTTTAATGTGTTGTTCTTGATCGTATAAAAAAGTGTAAAATTTCATGGCACAACAAAGCTTGTTCAAATCATTGCTTTTCAGAGAGCTTCACCACATTGAGATAATGGGTTGAATGATTTAATTATTTATTTATTTATTACAGAAAGAAAGAGCTCAATACTAATTTTTAACACAAATATATAGAATGTTTGAAAAGGTATGTTGCATGGAGATACATCTCAATTTTTTAGGGCAAGATAATATTGAACAAATATGATATATTTCCAGTAGTAGCCAATGAGCAAAGTGGCATACCATCCAAGGAGGCCTTTAATAGTCATCATTGTAGTTAAGGAAACAAAATTCATTTTTTGCATGTACATCTTCAACTTGAGACTGCTACTCTCCTATAAATATTGATTTCTTTTGAACATTTGGGGTGCTTAAAGGACAATTAATCTACAAAGCAACCAAAAGAGCTCTTTTTTATTGTTTGGGGAAAAGGGGATATAAAGTTGCATAATACTTAAAGACGATTTGGTCTAGGGGTGGAGGGACAAAGGTTGCTAAAGTGCGGATTGACCTTTCTAAAAAGCTATGTGGGTTCCACAACCACGACCTCATCAAAGGTAAGGGCATGAAGTATGTGGTTTTGTGGGTTTCTTAAGGAAGTTCAATCAGAAGGATGATGGGCAATCTCGTTCAAAAGCTAGTTCCTCTTGCATCTCTTAGCTTGTGTAATGGTCAATGTTGTGTATACTTTTCAAATAAATTATTTTCAAAGTCATGGAAGAGGAGGGACAAAAAAAAAATTCGAAGTCATTGAAAAAGAGGGACAAGTGGACAAGTGGTCGGAACTTGATGTTTTGTTGGGAGGCTTTACAAGCCTAGGTCAATTTCTGAAAGATTTCCTTATTGTGATTTTGTAGTAGGGAGGTAGAGGAGCTTAGGGCTATGTTGACAAGGTCAAGGACAATTTTGCTTTCGAGGAGACGACTATTTATGATGTAATTTAGTTTCAAATGTTTTTTATGTGTGTACAAATCCAAGGCGTGAATTGCAAGAGTTACTAACAATTTAGACGAGCAAAGTGGAAGCCTCTGTGTGGTGTGTAAAGCTTGTGGTGAGGGTGGAAAGCATCAACCAAGTTCTTGCGAGTGACAAAAGAGGTCCATTGTTAGCCACTACATATTACAAAAAAGCTTCAAGGAGTCATATTTGGGTCAACCATTATATGTACCACACTAGTTCATGTTAGTGCTAAGTTATCCACATTAATTTGGCAGCCAAACAATTATGTATTCCACCCTCTCCAATTTTTCTCAAGGAATGTGGAGATATCATTACTCATCTATGATCCAATGTACAACATCATTGATCCTTGGATTAGTTTCACTGGTATCTATAATACCTCAAGAGAAATGGCATTTATTTCTAAATACAACAATAAGAGAGCTTCTAGAGGTAGCTCCTACTTAGGCTAGCCATTTCCTGGTTTGAACCAATATTTGCCCTAATTGGAAGTTTTTTTAGGGTTCCTTGAGACAACATAAACAAAGTTGTTGCCATTGAAACATCAATGTGATTCAGTGCTAGAGTTCATCATAGGTGACTCCATCACAGTTATTGTAGCGATTTGCCATTTATGATATGTGATTAATGTTCTTCTAAGCTTACGTGATGCCATATATTTGAACCTTGTTTGTAAACTTGTTATTAAAGCATATCCTCGGGATCATTTTTTTCGATTAGCTGATTTTATTTTTTGGGCCATGTTTTGTGGCACAATATCTCTCAATCACCCATCTCAGCTCAAGAAAATCAGCAAAGTATAGGAATGGAATTGGCAAGTTTTCTAAAAAAGCGATATCACTATAGAAGAATATATACCTTCTTATATGTAAAAGTCTTCAAAAAATTGAGAAGTTCTATATAATGTAGGTTGTTTGAAAATAACTCAAAAGGTTTCTCGAGCACTAACCCATCTCTAGTTTAATGTGTGATCAATTTTTAGCAAGGGCTAGATTTTTTTATAGTTTTATTTGAAGTATTTTTCTAATGTTCTTTCAACATTTCACTAAATGCAATACGCTATTGTAAATCACAATGGTCTTCCAAGAGGATCGACATGACTTTCAGTTGATAGTACCAATTTCAATTTTTACAAGTTTTAAAAAAAAAAACTTGGCAGAGTTATTTCATCAATATTAAGGAAAGTTCACGAGTAGTAGTTTTTGGGTACCATATTGAAGTAGGCAAACTAAGTCACTTGTTGTGCACCAAAACAATATCAAACTTCTGCACACTAGCCCAATTGGCCATGATCAAATAGTCTATCACACACATAAGTATTATTGTATGAACAATTTTTAAGAATGTTCAATTCTTACAATGATTTCAAACTTGTGCACTCTATTTCAATTAGCCACACTCAAATAGTTTGTCTTGCAAATATGCGATATTGTACAAATTTTATTCAGTTCATTAAAAAACTATAACTCTTTTGTTTTGTGCTTGAAAGTGATATTAGCAATCTTGGATATGCATGTACCAACCTTTTTCACAAACTAGCTAGTATGCACAAAAAACATTGTCATATAGAAGGATATTCACTAGTGCTCTCAAAGACTTTTATTAGGTGGTTCTCATCACTTTCTAGGGTTCTTCTTTGATTCTTATCAAATCCAACACGTAAAAGTGACATCACTAGTAGTGGCATTGTGCACATAACAATGGACATCACATATCATCTTTGCTTATCATCATGTTGACTACATGGGCATCCTCAAGCTCTATAGTAGATCTTGCTTCATACAAGATCGTGAAGGACACTAGATTGGTACCTCTGGAGCAAAAGCTAGGGTCCGTGGAGTCTAAAATCACTTGGTTGGAGAAAATTATCGATGAGGAATGTGCAGAAAGGAGTGCTTCTTTAGTGTCTACATCTATGGCTGCTTCTACCCCTTTCATGATATGGATTAGATCGTCGTTTGTGCTCCAAATGCTATTGGTCATATTACAAATCTTGTTGCACATAGTCCTCCTTCGAGTTTTAGAACATCTCTTGTTTGAGACTTAAGAGACAATGTACAATCAATTGTATACTCGGGTTCATCAATGGTAATGAATACAAAAACTGGCTGGCTAAGATTGAGATGTACTTTTGATTGCATAGTTCTAAAAGTGAGGATTATAACATTCTACTAGCATTATTTCATTTTGAGAGCATAGCTGCAACTTGGCGGTGAACTTTCTTACAAGATGCGACACGTGATTATTTTCAATTTTTAAGCATATCCTTAAAGAAGCTATGATTGATTCATAGTGGATCACACAACATCGAGCAATACCAATTGCAAATTCATTGCCTCTTGACATTGTGAAATGCTTGGCTCAAATCTAGATTGGCCATGCCACATCAAGCTTCAAGTACACATATTAGACAAAGAGCATCTTGATTTGGTGGATAGATGCAACACTCACCCATTCATCAGTAACCACATGATTGTCACCTACGGACTAATCTAGTTGATGCTCCCTAATCATTATGTGTTAAGGTTGCTAATGCAAATATATTTTGGAGTACTTAGATTTTGCATGCCATTATGTACCATATTTGAAAATTTCTAAGTTTAAAATGACCTATACATTATACCCATTCAAGAATATGGTATTATATTGGGATATATTTATATTTGTTCACTTCTTTGAAAGAGGTCACATTGAAATTAGCAATACAACATTCTTTTGATACACAAGATGGGAAAAATCACACATTCACTAGTATTGATTCTTAAGAAGACCATGAGTTTGTTACAAGAATACAAATTATGATTAGCCTATTGAAGTATGCATTCATGATCCTTTGAATGTTCTTACAACCAACTTCCATGAGGTGTTAGTGATACCTACAACCCCATAGGACATTGTAAAGCATGTATTTAATCCTTATCTCCATAGTAGGATATTATCTACCACGTTGATCTTTTTGCAAGCACAATAACATTTTTTTGAGCATTAGAGTGCTAGATATATTACCTTTTACATCATGGCTTGACAGTTCCTAACACTAGTCCTTCTAGAGCTCATCTTAAAGTTGTCGATAGAATGAATGGTAGTAAGAAACTTTGTATTCTTTATTGAGCGTTAAACAAGCTATGTGTCCATACCATGAACAAAGAGCCTACTTCAAGCCATGCAAAGTTTTATGTAATTCACATACATTGGCCTCCTCTCCCTGGATCACAAAGACATCAGGTTATGCCATATATTCTCCTCATCTAGAGTGCCACTAAGAAATGTAGATTTAACATCCATCTAATGGACTTTCCATCCAAACTTAGCTTCTAGGGCAAATAAGAGTATCAAAGTGGTCCACTTCACAACTGGTGTGAATGTCTCCTCATAATCTATCCCTTTACTTTGAGCATAGCCTTTGACAATTAGTCTTGATTTGTACTTAGCAATAGATGCATCTACATGATATTTAATCCTATACACTCGCTTGTTACTAATGGGCTTCTAACCTAAGCCACAAGTTCCCAAGTGTTGTGCTTCTCGATGGATTTCATCTCATCTTCCATCGCCTTTTGCCAAACGTTGCTCTCCCTCACTTCTTTAAACATAGAAGGTTCATAGGAATTCTTGATTTTTGTCCTAAGAGCATAGTTTACCTAGAACCTTTCTAGAGCTCTGTCTTTGTTCCCTCATGAATATTATGATCTCTCTTGCTTGGCTTTCAACAATTTGTGCCTTGAGGATCCTTTTAGTAATTCAACTTGAATTTTTTTTAACGAAGTTGAAGGGGGCTCTACACATTGAACCCCTTCAACACTTCATAAATCCTTTCTCTTGTAGATCTAATGGTGCACTCCAATCCTACAAACATGATTTACAGATAGAAAATTGTTGATCTAATTGGACCCCGAATGGACAATGGAGATTATTTCTACTTGCTCAAACAACACTTTTATGCACTAGTGTCCACTCAAGTGGGTGTGCCTGAGCCAAAAACCGCTTCTCTCTCTCTCTCTCTCTCTCTCTCTCTCTCTCTCTCTCTCTCTCTCTCTCTCTCTCTCTCTCTCTCTCTCTCTCTCTCTCTCTCTCTCTCTCTCTCTCTCTCTCTCTCTCTCTCTCTCTCTCTCTCTCTCTCTCTCTCTCTCTCTCTCTCTCTCAAACTCTACTATATGGTTACTACACTTTATTCGCTTTTCAAAATGTCATAAAATGTTTTTTTCGCCTTACGGTACTAAACCAACAAAAATGCCTCACCTTGCTAAACTTAGTAACATGGCCACTTAAAAGTTTTTTTTAGATTTCTAGTCTTTTGGTAGGACACCACAATTTGACCTAAGTATCTTGATCTTAGCACCTGACTGATTTTCCACCAATGCTTTGAAGCTTTTGAAACATCTAAATGTGTCAAATTTCTGCTCAATGGTGTAGATCTAGGTCTTTCGTGAGTAATCATCAATGAAGGTTAGAAAAAAAAATGATCCACCAATATTACCTTCATTGGTCCACATAAGTCAGAGTGTATCAACTCAAGCACTTGTTTTGCCCTTGTTGCTCCTTCTTTGTTGAACTTTTTCTTTTGTAACTTGCCTAGCACACACTCCTTGCAAATGGACTCTTCTTTGTCATCCAAGCTAGGTAGACCTGTTACCATCTTGAGCTACTAAAGTAGCCTCAAGCTCTTGAAGTTCAAATGCCCGCCCCATACGTCTATACCATAAATCACTTTGTGATATAGATGTTGATGCTAATACATTGCACTTCGTAACAACAACATTTAACTTTTACAAACCACAAGTTGTATTCCTAAAGTCATCAACAATCACCTTGAAACCCTGTTTCACATCCTTGATCTGGCACTCCAGCTTCAACTTATGATCTGTCATTGTACCAACAAATAATAGACTCTTTTGATGACTAGGAACATACAACACATTTTCAATTACCTTCACATGTCCGCCGTCAGGAAATTGAATAGGCACTGCACCAACTCCATGAATTTGGCACTCATCGCCATTCGCCTACACAACTCTATCTCCATCATCAGTAAGCTCCAGGTTTTTAAACCATGATTTGTTGCTAGTTGTTGGATGTATTTCTACTCTTCTATAGTAGCTAGGTCTAATGAGGGATTTGTGTGTAGTATAGTGGTAGACCAGCGTCCACCTTCTAAGATCTACACAAAAGCTTTCAATTGGAAATAAGAACATAAACAAAAGAAGAGCACCAAGGCTTTCCAACTGGTGCTCGAAACGAAAACTAACTAAACTTGGCTAAGGCTTCCCAACTAACCAAGATCAACAAAATAACAAACTCTTGCTAAGGCTTACCCAACTAGTAAGATGATTAAGCTAATTCCTACTTAACACCCAAAAGGGATTTGGAAATAATATTGCGGCTAATACTAAGCATCAAGCAAATAGAAGCATGCCACAATAAAACCTATGAAAAGGAGGCAAGAGGAGACCCGTGCACCTTCCCTCAAGCTATGCACCTTCCCAAAGGGAACACAATGAAAATAGAAGACAATGTCAAGAGAGAGCAATTTAGCATAATCTCAAAGTGTTATTTACAAGAGAAATGCCTTTCTTCTTATAGCAAAAAGGGCCTTCCATAAGCATCCACTAGCTTATGAGATTAGTATCTAAACTAGCCATTTTAAGGCTTTCCAGCTTCTAACTTAGAGCTTAGGACTTTAGAATCTCTAGCTTAAGATAACTTAGAATCTTTCTAAGCTTAAGTTTTCTTAAGTCTAAGTTTAAGTTGTTTGATTTATTTAAGCTTCTACCCATGGACTTACAAAACACATGTCATAGTAGAAGTTTTAAGAACATTTACTCATACATGGACTTACAATAAACATGCCACGGAGTTTTATTTCTATTTATCTTTCACTCTATTGCTAACATTATCCCCCTCCTTATTGGATTGGTGGTTCCACACCAATCAAAGATTTTTGGTCCTGGATCTTTTGAGCTTCCTGAGATGAGATTGTTGTTGGTGGGATTGGTAAACCTTGTTGTTGATGCCCTCCATCATTTGCTAGCACAATTGATTAAGGAACGATATTGGTTTGTAATAGTGGAGCATATTCTGAAGAAAGTCGTGAGTTTTCCATAGCTCCACCATATCAACATGAAGTGCAAAAGTGAGGGCTGCTCGATAATAAAGCCATGCTATATTGATGTGGTCATCTTGAGTCTTCAAAGGCTTATTGATGTCTATGGCAATTGGTGGTAGCCCTCGATCCCAATAACATTTTAGTTTTGCCAAAACTGCTACCAGTCCGCAATTATTCACAAAGTAATGCACATCACGATCAGAATTGCCATGGTGCTTTTGGTAAAATACACGATAATTTGCGACCATGTCATCAGCTGGGTTGCCGGTATCCACACCTGTGAGCGTGGGCCAAAAAAACTTATTCTTTATCTTGGTGGCAAGAAACGGTTCTTGTTGCGCTACTGAATAATAATATGGATTGGTGCGCATATAGGCGGGTGCATCCAGATACCGTGCCATGGAGGTTTTGCTTTGGAGAAATAGCTGATGGCGCCAGCCTGGTTGTGGATCTAGGAGCTTGACCGCTTCCTTATGAGTTTTGTAATGATCAAGATTTGGAAGGATGTAGTGACCTCTCTCTTTGGTAGTTTGATACTTCTTTGCAAACTCTTGAGATATAAGCAAATCCTTGCTAGGCGCATTGGGCATGATCCTGTGCCTTATTGTGGGTGCTTCAGCTACCAAGGCATGTTCTTCTTGTAGATTAAGTTGAGGGAAGAGAGGTGGTGAACGGTTAGATTCAGCAATGCATTGAGATTCTGGAGAAAATTGGCGTTGGATGAAGGAAAAGTTAGTTGTGTCGATGGGGTTAGAGCTTGGAATGCGGAGCCTTGATTGATTGATGGAGGCCCTTGGAAATTAGCCCCATCTCCACCATCAAATCCATCGTAATGATGTCCGAAGTCGTGAAACTGGGCATGTTTTGCATGGATGGAAGGCGCCAATTGTGTGGCCGCCTATATCTTTTCTTCCAGGGTGGCAATAAGTTGGTTTAGTGTCTCGACGGAGGTAGCATAGGATTGCTGCATTTTGGTATGTTGTTTTTTCGTGGCCGTTAACTTTTGTGCAAACTATTGATACGTCCCCACTGGAATTTGAGTTCTCTCAAGAATAGCTGGAGGTGCAAAGTCAGTGAAGTTGACCTGCACCAGCTGTTCCTTCATAGCGGAACATGCTGTTGTTGTGGCTGCCAAGACATCATCTCTCTCTAAAGTAAGGTTTGTCATTAAAGTGTGGAGATGGGAGATTTGTTGATCCTTGAGCAAGAGTTGGTGCTGGAGGTTGATATCATCTGTTGTTGTTGTTGGATGCGTGTAGTCAGATCTTGGATTTGTTGCAAAGTTGCTTGAATTATGCCTCCAACTTTGCCTTCTCCTTTTGAAGATCTGCAAGGGCTCCATTGTCGAATTGTCTCATTGTGAACTGACCATCTAAGATGCCAAAGATGTTTTACTGGAGTCATTCACCAACCAAACCACTTTTAGTGCTAATTGCTCCCAAGTGGGCGGGTATAGTTTGGGTAGGGCATGGGATTGAATGGAAGAAGATCTGGAATTGGTGGAGGAGAGGAATTGTAAAAAAATGCAAATGGAGGTGATTGAGATATGGGAGATGTCAGTGGAGGTGATTGAGGTTTTAGAGGAGGTGAACATGAAAGTGATTGAATTTGTGTCGGAGAAGTGTGGATTGGATTAGTTGTAACGGTGGTGGATGTGGTTTGTGTTAACAATTGTAATGCAAAATCGTCTACATTGACCGCAGAGTCAAGCCTGGCTGGAAGAATGTGCAGGTGAGAGCTTTCATGGGATAGTGGAATCAAAGCCCATGCTACATTAGAGGAGTTTCGAACACCAAAAGGGCCTTTTGTCAAGAGGTTGTTTTTTACTTTTCAAATTAGGGCCCTTTTTGGACTCAAAAAGGGCCTCTTCCTTGCCTAAACAAGTTTTCTAATCATAATTAATTTAGTGCTAATCAATCCTACGTGGCACCTTTACCTTGGGTTACCATACAAGGTGAGCAAGAGTTAAGGCCTAAATGTAGGTCTCATTTTCATAGACTATTGTAGGTTATTTGCATAGACTATAATAGGCAACTAATAGGTAAGTTGCAAATTACAACTAGAGTAGGGTTAGTATAGGACGACCTTTCATTGTCCTAACTACAATAGGACCCTAGGGATGGAAACTAGTATATGCCTAATAAAGCTTATATCATGGTTAGTTCACATTGAACTTTGACACCATAGATTGTAATGTTCTACATAGATTCTTTTGGGAAATTCGACATCTTCAAGATGACAACCAAGTATCACTTACATGTGAAGTTAGAGAAGGATTATGCGACCACCAAAGCTGCATGGGGTGTTAACTTAAATCCGTATGACATGCATTGTTGGAGATTAGAAGGAAAAAAACATATTGACCTATGGGTAAGAGGTGATTTGACCCTCATAATCCACTGGTAGATGCTCCTCCTAAATTTTCTGATGTAAATAGTTTGTTAGTCAAGCGATGGATTCTCGAAGAATTCGCCATTGAAAAATACGGCAAATATTCATATATTGAGTATGAATGACAATTTAAAGTCATTGCATGGAATAAATATGAAATTGGAGCAGGAGATAAATGGTTTGAAAATAGAGCTTGCCAGTTCTGTCACAAAAATTGAAGAATTGCAATCTTCAATCAGTATATTTCAGAGGACAATATATGGCTTACAACGAAAGCGTAGAGTCTCGATGGATCAGCAAGCAGAAAATGAAAACACTAAGAGACACAAACTAGAAGCTTTGGCACCAGGTGGTGGTGCCAGTAAAAGACGTATGAGGGACACAAAACAGTTCTTGAAAAAGACGGTTGGAAAAGATTTTATTGCCAAAAAATATATGAAACATTTTTTGAAGGGTAAAGATTTGATTAAGATTGTGGAAGATGAAACAAGTGATTCAATTCGCTTGAGAATTGCAAAAAAGATAGTCGACAAGTTCAAGCCAAATCCAAATGTTAAAGAGATGGTGTACGCATGTGACCAAGGAGCTGTGAGTCGCAAGGGGTATAGAGCTTTGAAGAAGTATATGAAACGCTCTGACAAAAATGGGTTAAAACGCCATCAAATAATACCTACTTATAAACTTCTCGAATCTGCCAAACGAGAATGCAATTCGATATTGCTCTCTGAATTAGGAGAGTTTCAACATATTGAGGATTCTTTTACAGTAACCAATAAGAAGAAAGGACCTCCGACATGTTTTCGTTATCATCAAGGCAATAATATATTCTTAGATCTGGAAAAGGTCCAAGCGATGATGATCCGACATTACGAAGTTAGAACAAATGGTAAGAACATTTATTGTGGATTTCGGTTTTCAATTGTATGCTTTTCTTCAACTAATATGTTTTAGTAATAAAATTTTTGTTTTACAGATTGCGGAGGTAAAGTTATATTTGTTATTAAGTTGGACGAAGCAGAAATCGTAAAAGGGCGTAAACTTGAACGTGTCACAATCACCTTGATGAATCATGAATTGCAACGGTTTGGCGGAAGTTATTGTAAAGAATTTAGCATGCAATCCGAAAATCACATATGGTGGATAGCTGCATTTGAAGTTCCTAAGGAGTCTCACGACGTACTGGAGTGGCTATTTGAAAAATGTAGTATATCTAAGATAATACATGCAAAAAATGAAGGCAAATTGCTCAATGTTGAAGGAGAAAGCTTTGCTGTAGAATGGCACCTAGCTGCTGATTTGAAGACTTTGAAATGCATGTACGGTTGTGGTCTCAGTGCAAATGCAAAGAATTTTTATATATATTGTATGTTTGAATCTGGGCGGAACAAAAGTATTTTGAATTGCAACCAACGTCTTGCACCAAATAGGCACAATCTAGACAAAGCTTGGAGTCCTGTGTTGAACATTCCTCTCGAAAGAGTCCATTTTTGCACAATGCATGGTGAATTACGAATACTGGACAAATTATTATTTTTGCATTGTTGTTACGCATGGAACATGCAGCCCAAATCAAGAGCATATGTTAGCATTAGAAATCTAGAGATAATTTTATCCGATATGGGATTGCATGGGGGCCACGTGAGTCTTACCAAAGACGTTGAGATGAGTGGAAAAATGCAAGATGTTCCAGCAAAAGTTTCAATGGGTGGTGCGAAAGCGAGACACCTATTGTCAAATCATACTGCACGTGAAAGCAGTGTTGAATGGGAGTACTGGAGAAAATATGTCAATGTACAACAAATATTGGCTCAGATCCTCGCATGGCAAGTACACGTGCTAAGGTTTGGCAAGCATTTGATGCTTTGTCACAAACTATCAACAAAAAGATTGTGAGAGATGAAGATTTGGATAGATACGCAAGAGAAGTCAAAACATTTACTGAATTGATGATCGATGCATGGGGAGAAACACACATAACTCACTATATGGTATGTGTGTCTCATATTTTTTACTTTCATATTTATGTATTTGTAAAGATTTAAACTAATACAAATTTTCTATGAACAACACATCTTCTATGCTCATGGACCTTGGTTTATGAAAACCTATGGATCATTAGCTATTTGGAATACGCATGGCATGGAAAAGGGTCATTACAGGGCAAAGGTTGCGTATTTCAAAAATTCACGGCATGGCGGAAGAAAGGGTCTTAGCAATGCATTGGTTGAGATATTCCAATGGTTTTATAGAGGAGTTTTGGGCCGAGGACACTTTCAAAACACAAGAACTGAAGAGTTGTGTTCAATGATCTCCAATTCAAATTCAGTCAAAAAGACAGCATGGCAATCCTCTAATGCTAGAACAAGGCATCAAGAATGGAGGATGTCTAGAGTCCGAGTTGGAAAGAGATGGATGCCGAGGACACCAATATTCCTTTGTGATAAATAATACTGTCGAATTGGATTGTTGTTATAAATAGAAAATATTTTATTTGGTTTTATAATAGTATCTATTTTTGGATACACGTCCTTCTATATAAGAGTGGGGGTTTTCATTTTGTTGTCACTTCTTGCTTTGTTGAAATTTGTTTCCTCGTAATTTAGCTTGTCTCGTTCAATTAGACTACTAGTTTGCTAGTCAATTAGTGTTCTTAGTTGCATAACAATGTTGTCCCCTAAAATAGAGTTGGCCAATCTGCTAGCCCCCACAGAGTTTTTAGATCAGTTGGATCATATTTATTGTATGTTTACCGGTAGAATAGACACGCTTGCCACTCTACGGGCTAATACGGATGCATTCACGTATGTGAGTGAGTATACAGATGAAACTTTGAAGCCTTATGCCATACAAATTCCTGGCTCAACTATCATGTGGATTCCATATAACTTGCTTAGTTATATATGGAAAGGAAATAGACCCTTTATTGCTCGTCTCAACAGATTTATTAGTCACTTGGGTAACGATCATTACTTGGAGCTGACGAAGGATCAGCTGAAACTTTTGATCTTGAAAGTGTAGAAAAGAAGTTTCTATCCGGTGAGAATACTGTTATTTTTTTGCTTAATGAGTTTCCAACGACTGTGGCCAGCAACAAACACAATCCTAGTGAGCAGGTGAACGAGATGAATGACCTGGGTGAAGAGGAAGATTTATCTGCGGAGCACGAAGCAATCTTGGCTGCGCAAGAGGCAACAGGTGCATCCACATCAGCGGAGCCAAAAGATATAGATGAGTCTGATGATGTCATGCTTCGAATCCATGGCCTTGCTCCAATAATCATTGATGGGCAGGAGTATGTGTTCATGCATGACTTGCAACATATTCTCGGCTTGCGAGAAGATGAGATGCTGGCAGCATTGGTAAATTTGCAGAATGGCAGTTCCACTTTCGACCACACCCAGCCCGACGACACGTATGAGAAGCTGATCGGGCATGACACGGACACCACCGAGCAAGCACTGGCAAGGGTGCCTTGCCAATTGAAAACGCTTCAACCACCACCAGTTCAAACGAGGCCATTCGAGGTACTCGAAGAGAAAACTGCTGACGTGAAGTACAAAGGCAAGGGAATTAACCTTGCGCAAACCGAAGACATTGATGAAGGCACCGAGGCAAGTCTGACCCAACAATTCAACTTGCGTGTGTTTGTTATGTTTGTTTGTCTTCATTATACTCATTTTGCAATAATTTGAACCAAATGCAGGACGTAGTGGAGCTTGATGCATTTGCAATGCGAAGGGGTGGCGCTCGAGAGAAAGTTGAAGCAGGAACTCTAGACAGGTCTATGGCCCACTACATTGGGAACTTGTCCAACAACTTTATTTTTTGCTTCAGCAACAAGTACAGCCCAAATGGATAGACAGAGCTTCTTAAATGCAAAGCACTCTCCAAGCACATTGGTGAGTTGGACTTGTCACCGTCAGCGCCAAAGGCTTACTGTGTCCTCCGAAAAGCCGTTTTGAATGATTTTTGCCCTGGATTCGAGACCCGGTTCATTCTCTCAGGTTTAATTGGCCCTTATGAGGATGAGGGAGATGCTCCTAAATCAGCATTAGAAATGTTAAAACCAGTACTGTCATCAGAGAAGCGATTAGAGAAGCTGAAGTCCTCTCTGAAGGAAATGGATCAAATGTGAATAAAGATTTTGTCCTTTTTTTCTTGTGGACTCTCCTAATTTTTTGTTGTCATTATATGATGTGCTTATTTATTGAATTTAGAATTTAATTTTTTTTTTTGATAAAGATTTCTCCTCCTTTTTTTACGTGATGTGATTTTCACGCCAGGGTGCGACCAGGGCCCGTTTGACCTTGGCGTGATTTCCATGCCACGACATGGAAACCTATCTTATCTACAACATGGTTAAAGAAACTACCATTCCCATAGTATTGAAAATTTTAAATCACTGCATTCACATAGATGATACTAAAATTTTCAAATGACTGCATTCACATAAACAGTACTGAAATCAGATATCAAACTCAATCACAACAATTTGCATTCACACAACCTGAAATTCTACAAGATACTTGACACCAAATCTTCTAAAATATTATAAATAAAATTATGTACATGATATTTTTAATTCCGCTCTCTCCTTAGCCTTCTACCTAGGTGGAGATCCTTCGGGAGTATTGTGACTCTCTTCCCGTGCATTGCACACAAAAATGAGTCCTCAAAGAGCTGCGTTAGGTACATTTCTGCAGACTCTTGTATTGCGGACACCGCATCTGCCGTAACTTTGTTCCCCAAGGAAAATTCATCGACTATTTATTTTACAGGCCTCACAAAAGAGGCTCTAGGGATCAAAAATTTTACGGACTTCTGATAGCTCCGTATATCCTAGAGCCACTTTGCGATCCTGCACTTTCTACGCGGTCAAGGAGGTGGTGGCTACATCCTGCGGAGCTCCTTTCCAGCCCATGGTGCTGCACGAGGGGCCGGCCTATCCCTGCGACGCTCTACGGTCCTACTTGGGCCAGCTGCGGCAGAACTTGGAGGTGGTGGAGGTGGTGGTGGTGGAGGTGGCGGTGGAGGCGGTGGGGGCGGAGGTGGTGGAGGCGATGTTGGCGGTGTGGGCAATGGTGATGGCTGCTGAGCTGCAGGGTTCCGTCGCTTTGATGTAGACCCTGTCTTGCGAGGATTCTTTCTTTTTCGCTCGTGTGCTCCTCTCTTTGACCATCTATGGGTCGCCTTCTGCTTCATCCTTGTTGTGTTCGACATCGGGGTGCCCTCATCAGAACCACCCACCAGCAACGACATCATCGGACCCATCACCGGGCCGTGACTTGGAGGTGACACGGTGGGGTGGTGTCCCCCGATATGCCTAAATTTGATGTGTCCATGCCCATTGCTGGTGGAAATGGGTCGAAGAAAGAATCATTCAGAACCGGCAACTCACTCGATGCCGCAAGCTCCTCATCTAGGAACTTCATTGTTTCCTCCCGCTCAGTTGCCGTCGGGGAAGGGCTTTTTTCTTGTGTTGGCTGCTGCTGCTGCTGGTCCTCCTGCTGCTGCGGGTCTTCTTGCTGCTGCTGCTCAGTCTGGTCCTCTTGTGCAGTTGCTGTATGGGCCATGTCCTCCTCAGCTTCACGCTGAGTGGCCAGATCTTCCTGAGACGCTATAGGGCTGCGACTCCTACTCCTGCTCTCCCGTCTCTCTTTCTCATCGAGGGTGGCTAGTGCATCCCTATGGAGCAATGCAGTCACTCTGGGATCTCTAGCCGTTTGTTTCGTTCGTGCCATTTCCTCTAACATTGGTTAGTCTTTGAAAACGTATCAGAGAACACGAGAGATGAAAAACAGAGAATTTAAAAAAAATGACACTCTGAGACTCAAGGGATGAAGTGGAGAAATGAGGGCCCAAACACCCTTATATAGTGAAGGGTTCTATTTTTAGTAAGTGTCCCTATAAAAGTTTTGGCCTCTTTTTCAAATATAGTATGTTCTTGTCTAGGCTCATGAGTAAAAATCCTTGGACATCCACAAATGTAGTAACATGCATATAAAATGTGACAATGCAAAAGTAACGTCAAAACGTAACCAAATATATTAGAATAGAGTCAAAACACAACCAACTAATTGTGTTTTCTATTTTCCATTAGATTAAATCCTTTATTCCCATTGGACTCCTAATGTCCCTGTTTGTAAAAATGAAACACATTCATGATCTTTTTCGGCTCGTCTCAGTATCTGCAAAACCAGACACAAAGTTAATAATCCTATATTTATTCAGAATTACTATTTAAAATTCAAGAATCTGATGGAAATTAGGGACTCACATTTTGTCCATTATGAGTGAAGACAAAATCTACTGGCACATCAACAAAAGTCAATCCAAGCATATGCCGAAGATCTTCTAGACTGCACTCCTTATTTATATGAATTTCTCGTATTTCATCATGGGGCAAATGTATGGATATCTCCACTTCTTGCTGATTCGTCTCCGCGTCCAGAGGGTCCCATCGGCCATGACCAAACTTATATCGCCTATAAATGAAACCTAAGGAGCATGTTTGACATGAAATATGATACCTTATGGTCATTGTTTCACAAGAGAGCTTACACCTTTATGCTCCATTTCCTTTGAATCCCATGCGACAAATATGTTGTCCAACAGTGATGATTCTGTTGCTTTCCATGCCCACATCGTGTTTGTTTTCCTAAAGGGGACCGCATTAAATATGGCAACAAATACGGTGATCGGCACAGAGATGCTAGTGTAGACTCGTTTGGATCCGAATGTTGGCTTCATATTACCAATAATCTCTTTGAGAAGTTGCCTCTTCGTTAATTCAATAGTTAGTTGGTCAACATATGGCCACTCGTGAGAATTGATCGCAGGCTCAGAAGTTGGTGCTAATTTGCCTTGGCCAAAGTTTTTTTTTGGAACTTCGTACATGTGATCGTAAAAGAAAATGCCCATTTTGATCAGGGCAGAGGATGCCAACCCACCATATATTAGTTCTCCATATTTGGCGTGTATGGCGGAGAATTTTCCAGTGAAGGACTTCACGTTTTGCCAGTCGAAGCTATTTGAAGGAAAGACATCTGCACTAGGCATTAATGCAACATTATTATCCATTACAATGACATAATAGTAATTCAAACATAATAGTTAACACAAGAATAAAAGAGGTGAGACCTACAATGTGACTGTATGGTTCTATCAGCAACAGCCACATCCAATAAAATATCTCGACGCATGTATACGTGTTGCACATTTGCAAGGTATTCGCCGTTTTGGTCGATCTTGAATTCGTGGATCCTTCCTTTCCAATGGTAGTCTTGGTTGTTTCGCTTCCTCTTTGCAACCTTGTGAGTTCCTTTGCCCGATGGTTGCATGTAAACCCAGTCAAAAGTTGAAAATGTATGGGGCACCCAATGCTCATTGGAATCTTTGATGTGTGCAACAATGGGAGCTAGTTGATTCTTGGGCTTCCTTGATTGAGTAGAGAACATAATGGATGATGTAATGATAATGTAGGATATGCGAAATAGTGTGTAGATCTTCAGATAAGGTGAACCAAAATAAAAAAAAATGAAAATCTGTGGAGTATACAGAATGAGAGAGAGAGAGAGAGAGAGAGAGAGAGAGAGAGAGAGAGAGAGAGAGAGAGAGAGAGAGAGAGAGAGAGAGAGAGAGAGAGAGAGAGGTCGTTTAGAGAGAGACTACAAAATGAGAGAGAGATGAGAGATACAAGCTTGTGAACATTCAAAATTTGAAATAAGGACTAGGCTCACTTAGGATAAGGCTGCTAGTAGATAGACAAGCTAGTTGATGTTAACTTGTAGGCATAGTTACTGCTTTATCTAGGGTTAATGTAGGGTTAATGTTAGAGGTGTACTTTGTGGGCCCACACTTGATTTAATCTGCACCATTGAATTTGCCATGTCATATGGACCATTCCCTCTCAGTTGTCAATATTTTATTGGGACACATGTCATCATTAACACTAATTATAATTAGTGAAGAGGCCCTTTTTGAGTCCAAAAAGGGCCCTAATGCAACTATTCGACGTACACTTGGACCAATTATATATTTACACCTATGAAAGACCGTAACGTTGTTTGTCGGTCGATTTTTTTTTTTGAAACTTTTCGGTCATATTTTTATACAATTCAAAACTCCCGTCGGGCAGGGTCCTAGTTGCTGCCCGTGAGTTTTCTGAGTGTCTGGGAATTAACACTTGTGGTTAAAGTAAGTCTATTTTGATCTAACCGTAGTTAGAGTAACATATATGATTTATGAGAGACCACCGACATTTATTACAAATTTGGTTTTTTATTTTCATACTGATTCGTCTACATTTTGTTTCAAAGTCTGTTGTTCATCTTCTTTTAGCTTTGCAATGGCTTCCGGAAGCCGTAGACCACAAAGCAATATTGTCTCAGTTTCTGGTTGTAATGAAAAGACTCTGATGGCTCTTGGATACCACATATCTATAGAAAATTTCACTGGGTTCTCATGCATCTCTCATCAAGAGGTGTTTTTGGTAAAGGTAGAATTTTAGACTTCAAAGTTTCACCCGATGGTCAATCCATTTTAGAGGTCTTGGTTCAACATGTCTACATGCATAAGGAAATTAGAGTGGAAGGCGTAAGTTCAAATGACAGACTCAAATGCAATTGTAAGTTTTGGAGAATTTTTTGCTTTGAGCTTTGCATTAGTCAGTTAGACGTGTATCTGAGTATTTAAATGACATATAGTTTTATGGGTTTGTGTTGATTTGTATCCATCAAGCATAATCGAATGGCAACCTATACAATCCCTTGTCGGCATCATGGGTGTTATTCATTCTGATATTGGTCTTCTGCAATACAAGAACCGCTCCACGAGATCACTTTTGGATTCTTGTATTTTCTTCTATGATTCATTTTACACACCATCCAGTTTAGGTGGAAATTTAGAGGCGATATCATTACTCTCCTTCTCAAGCAAAGAATGGATTTCTCCATATTCCACCATAGCAGAGAGCTTCTGATCAACGTTCTTTATGGACATTCAAAACTATATGAAATGTAGCACAGGTTCAAAAAACAATAGATTGCACTGGATTATGTCTTTTGCAATATTTGTAGATTTTTTTGCTGAATGTAATATTCGTAGAACAGTGACAATGTTTATTTGTAGTGATTTAACAGATGATATGTTATCAAGCCTCCTTGATGATTATTGGGATAAAAAGAGTAATGACAATATCGAGTGCACGGTTAATAGATCGTCAATGAAATTTAGATATCTTATAGAAAAACAAGTGCTTTCTTTAACATTTTATTATAGAAGATGGTCCAAAGTTGGCAATGAATGGAAAGCATTGGATCAGGATTTTACAATGAATCATCAAGATCAAATAGAAATCCAATTGAAGCAAAATAATTCTACTATTACAACAATTGAGGTGAAAGAAGAATGGTCACTCGATCACATTCGATCAGAGCTTACCTTGCTGTAATATGATATTCCTAAACTCTTTTGTTTTCGAGTCAACGAGAGATTGATAAGTGTATGTGTGTTTATTTCAGTACACATTTAAAATGATTTTCAATGTGTATAATGTCCCTTGGTACTAGCCCCTTTGCAGGTAAGGGGGAGCACTTGGATTCGTGGGCGACTAGGCGTCAGGGGACGGGATCCCGAAACACGGCTCATGGGAAGGGGCAAAAGGCTCCGTGATTTTGGTGCAACCTTTGAACCAGAAATGCTAAGTTGTATCCATTGAAGGACCACCTATTTTCTACATGGTATCAGAGTAGGGAACATGACCTGTGCCCCACTTTGAGGGGGAGTGTTGGAATGATATAGCCAGTAGTGACCAGCAATCATATTTGAATTCCACACGAACTGATCTTATTCGCGAATGTTTTCGCTTCATGTTTCGCTTCGTGATCACTTGGCTATAAGCATAAATCAATTTCAGAGCTCATTTAAGTTTCTTTTCATTTCGTTTTGTTTCGTATAGTTTCGTTTCGTTTTATTTCATCTCGTTACAAAGTCTAATTGATCTTTTTGTGAATTCTTCTCTTTCGTCTGGTTTCACTTCATTTTGTTTCATTTTGTTTCGTTGTAGAGCTTGACTGGATCACAAATTCTTCTCAAGCAGAAATTATTCGTGATCAGAACAGTTTTGCGAATCGTTCGAGAGATTTCTATCAGTTCGTTACCAAAATTTTACTGGAATTTTGAGTTTGCACAATTGCACACATTTAGATTTTTCATCAATGGTATCAGAGCCTACTTTGTCATAATTAGACATAGCCGAAAAAGCTACCAAATCCAGGAGGCTAAGCATTCAAACAAAGAACCATTAACAAGTGAGAACACAAATTCAGAAGCAATGGCTTCAATCAGCAGCATACAATCCAAAATCTGTATAGTTCTGGATTCATCGGGATCTAACTTCCTAGCATTGAAGGTTAAGACCTCGCTGATACTAAAGGGAGAAGGATTATTCCCTTGGGTAAATGGCACCGAGGAGATGTCTACAACAACAGGCAAGGAGCTACATGAATGGAGGGAGAAGAATGACAAGGCAGTCGTTTTGTTATCATCATTCATCGAGGATAGTCTGACTCTTGACCTGGCTACACTCTCTAAAGCAAAAGAGATGTGGAATACTTTACTCACAAGGTTTCAGACGATATCACTCAGTCAGATAATGATGCTTGAAGATCAGCTGACAAACCTATAGTGGGATGGCAAAGACCTCACTTTATAGGCAGTTGAAGGATCTATTCCTTTCACTACACAATTCTGGAGCAGAAAATGTAGTGTCAGCAGAGAAGCAGCTCACTTATCTATTGAGAGTCTTACCAATATCCTTCTAGACAACCAGAACACTACTAGTAAAGGATCCTACAATGACACTCGATAAGGCAATTGTCGAGATTCGAGAAGAAGTCGAGGCTCGAGAGCACCTTGATCACAAGGATGCTTTTGACCAAGCTCTCTACAGCAACAAGGAGAAGACAAAGAAACAATTCAAGCCTAAGAGGGAGTTAGATCGAAAGCAAGATCATGATCAGCAAGCAGAAGGAACCAGCAAAGGCAAATGGAAGAATAAAGGAAGGTTGAAACAACAAAGTAGAGACAAGAAGACATGCGTGAGATGCAAATACGAAGGGCATACTATTGATTCGTGTTAGCTTAATCCAAAAATTGAGTGTATCCACTGCCACAAGAAAGGCCATGCAGCCATGGACTGTCGCCTGAACCCAAGAAACAAATCAACTCAAAGCAGACATGAGAACAATAATAGTTCATCCTCTGTCAAGGAGCCAAAGAGCTCAAAAATGGACAAAGAAAGATCAAATCATGGTAATTCGACTACCTACATCTGTGCAAACATGTGTGCAGTGTCAACACCTGACACACAGGAGGTAATCCTAGACTCAGGAGCTACCTCACACTTTGTTACATCAAGACGAATCATGTCTGGTTTTCGAAGTGCAGATCCATCAAGATTTATCGTTTTTGGAGATGGATCAAAATATCAAGTGAATGGTATTGGTTCATTGTGGCTCAACGCGAACGACAGAGACAGATGACTCGAAGATGTTCTGTTCATGCCTACATTGTAGCAGGACTTGCTATCAGTGGCAAGAATAGCTGATGCAGGATGCATGTGACGTTTTCAAACAAAGCATGCAACGTTGTTGATGCAAGTACCAGTACTCTGATCACTCAAGGTAGAAGAAAAGGCAATTTGTATCACTTGAAGGTACGCCTGCCTACAGATCAAGTGCATTAGACTCATGATGATTCACCAGATACTCTATAGCACAAGAGACTATGCCATATGAATTCAATGGCACTATATCAAGCAAGCCATCATGGAGCAATAACAAGGATGAGCATCTCGAATGCAACCAGTTCGACGACCTATGATGCATGTATGAAGGGTAAGATGTCACACACTCCTTTTGTCAAGGACTCCTACAGAACGTCCAAGGTTATAGAGTTACTGCATTCTGACATCTGTGGGCCTTTCAATGTGATCTCAGTAGGAAAATATTACATTACCTTTATTGAAGATTACAATAAATTTGCCAAAGTCTATTTTATTTACAATAAATCAAAAGCATTTGACAAATTCACAGAGTATGTGAATTGGACAGAAAGATGCACTGGTAATAAAGTGAAGCAGATCAAAACAGATCGAGGTGGAGAATACATCTCGAATCGATTCACTGACTTCTGCAATGATCATGGTATCATTCATAGAAGGACTGCATCTTACACACCGCAGCACAACGGTGTTGTAGAAAGAAAGATTAGGACTCTAATGGAAGCTGCCAGATGCATGATGGCCTACTCAAAAGCTCCAAGGGTACTGTGGGCTGAAGCAGTAGCTACAGCCGCATACATCCAGAACAGGACATGGAAGTTTGGTGTCCCTCATAGGACACCACACGAGTTATGGTGGGGTAGAAAGCCCAACCTGTCTCACAGCAGAATCTTTGGTTGTGCAGCTTATGCACATATTCCTAATAAGCTTCGAAAGAAGCTTGATGAGAAAGCGAGCGGGGATTTCTAGTAGGTTATGACAACAACTCATCATACTGCAGAGTCTACATGCCAGACACGAACACTATAAAAACAATGAGAGATGTCAGATTTGATGAGAGCCAATGAGTTTCTTGCCAATTGGTGGTTCCACTAAGTCCCATGTGCTATGCTTAGCAATTGACTCCATCTCCTCTCCCATGGCCTCGACCCAAATGTCATCATCCTTCGCTTCACCAGAAGTCGAAGGTTCTTTGCTTTGAATAATGCTAATTTTCTTCATACCTTTCAGGTTGTGTCTTCTCTCTTGTTGATCTTCGTAGCTCTCCCTGGCTAGATGATTATGGAAAGTCATCCATGTCGCGGCTCTCCAACAGTCTCTCAAACCACTTAGGGAGCGTCATGTCAGATGATCGGCTTCCTTGTGAAAATGTATCCCACGGTACATCTTTCTCCTTGCGTTTGTCACCTGTAATTACAATCCAAAAGGTTTATCTCTACCTCTCCAACTTGTCTCTTGAGGTTGAGTAGTAGTATCTTGAGATGTATCCTCATGTCCATCACTAGGAAAGTCAATAAATGGATCATCATTAGGAGGTATCCTCACTATACCATCTTTCCCACTAGATGTGTTTGTCTTCTCAACATCCTCGTCTTCATACATCTTAGATTCATCAAAAATGACATCATGGCTGACATGTATTTTGTTCTCCATTGGATCAAAACATCTATAGCCCTTCACATGATCATCATGTCCTAGGATATACACTTGATAGCTTTCACATCAAGCTTACATCTCTCTTCCTTAGGAATGTGTACAAAGGCCTTACATCCAAAGATTTGCAAGTGATTCACTTTTGGCTTCTTCTTCATGAATGCCTCCTCAGGTGTTATCTTTGGTATGGCAATGGTAGGACTTCTATTTTGAAGATAGACTGCCACCTCTAGACGTTGTAGCAATGAAGGTATAAAATCCATGCTAATACTTGTCCAAACACTATGTAGGAATGGACAGTGGATGCAACAAACCTGGTTGCTTGACATGTTCCACCTTAATCACTTGACAAGAAATACATTCTTGCACATATGTATATATAATCTTCCTCATACCAACCCATTTAAATAGCTTCCTTATTGTTTGATATGTCTTCAACTTTCCACTATGCCCAACACTCAGATATGAATGTAGCTCATATAGTACTTCTGGAATAAACTTAGATCTAGAAGGAAGCACAACTCTAGAATTATCATACACCAATATTTTTTTTTGCCTCTTATAACGAGGATGAACAACAGAATTGGGATTTTTTTAATTCTGACCCAAATCTTTTTTAAATCAAGATCCTCCATATACTCTGCTTGAATTTCTTTTATCCAATCAACATTTAGTAAAGTTACCATAGAAATTGTGTCAAATCTTAATTTGGCCACAACATTTTATGCTCCTCCATTAAAGGGTGATTCAAAATTTTGCTCCCATGTTTTGCCAAATAAGCTATATATTCTTCTATAGAATTTGATGATGCCTGCATCTATGAAGACCATATTTTCGATAACGCATCTATAACTACATTATCTTTCTCTTTAAGATATTCGATATTGAAATTATAAAATTGATCCTGTGACAACCATCTGCTTTGCTTGTCGTTCAATTGCTTTTGGCTCATAAAATATTTCAAACTATGATGATCACTTTCAATCAAGAATTTAGACCCATATAGATAATGTCGCCAGTTCTTAAAATTGTTACTTCCTATGTTGAGTGCAATGTTCTGTCTATAGGAAAGCTAAACAAGTACATACAAAAAGAAACTGAAATTCTGAAAAACAACCAACTGAAATACTGAAAAAATTTTTAGAAAACAGCCAACTGAAAAACAGCCAACTGAAGAACAGAAGTACAAAAAACAGCAAACTGATGTTTTGATTCAAGTATGTTACCAAAATGTTCCTATCCAAAAATCTCTATCAAGTTTAACAAAAACTAAACTGTCAATTTACACCACTATCAATGTTCTTACTCCCTTCAAACTAAAATCTATCTATTCCTTGGAGACTAAAGCTTTCAATTTCAACAACAAATCTACAGTAGCAACAGAATCAGCAAGATTCAGGGTGATGTTGCAATTGTTCAGATTGTGAATCTGATGACCAACATAGATAGAAGTTGATCTATCAACAGCAGGAAAGATAGAATCCAATTTATCTTTGTACTTTTTCATTTCCTCTTCCATAGCAATTTGCCCTTCTACACTATCCCAAAAATCAGCATCCTCTTTGAAATATGAACAATCATTCACATTCTTCAATGCAGCAACTTTAATTGCCTCATTATCATCTGCTACAACAACTTTAATCGCTTTACACTTTCCAGAAGCTTCAGACCCAACACAAACAAAATTTTCAGCAAAAAGATTCGTAATTCCTACAGCAGGACCATGACAGACTTCTTTGACTTCGTTATTGCAATCATTATCAATAGACATGCTAGAAATTGAATGAATTTCAGCCTCTTTAAATTCAAGGTACTTCTCTTGTTCCTGCTTTAATGCATCCTCAAATTGCAAAGCCTTCCCATTCTTTGTCTCTCTTGATATTATACGTTGCATAGCTCGATCTTGTATCATTTTCTCACTACAATTGTACCTTCATAAAACAAAATTTTTAAATAAAAATCACCACCACATATAATAACATGCAAAAACACTAGACTGATCAAATAAAGCACAAAAACATTGATCCAACAAAGAATTAACAGCGTTACAAAGACATTCATACTTCCCATAAGACTTTGCGTTACGATGACCGGACAATTCCATTCCATACTCCACCGGCACAGAGGCTTCTTCCATCCTAGTAATCCCAACTCCCCTACCTGTTTTATTACTAATTATCTTATTTTTCAGGTTAAGGTCACTAGTAAGCCTCAATGTCAAATTCCTAAACATATTCCTCCCAACTGGACATTTCAGAAACCAAACAGGATCAGAAGATTTCCATTTGTTACGAGGCGTAAAAAATAAGGGATGTGGCCCAGATTCCTCATCAGACCATTGAAGACGATGATTGATAAGAACATCACAAGTATCCAAGACATCCTTGATACCACCATCAACTACAGGCCGGTGATAATCAGGACCACATCGAGAAACATCAAAATGCCAATTCTTTGAAATGCCCTGACTAAACCTGTTTCAGAAAAATGTCAAAATGTCAAAAAAATTAACCTGTCACACACGGGACAATCTCTAAAACCTAGCAAATAAACAATACATATACGGAAATTACCTTAGAACAGTACGACCACCTGCATCAGACTGTAGACTGAAATCAGTATCGTCAAGCCTGCGGAGCTTAGAGGCACCTCGAATGAAGAAATTACGGGTACAAAAGTAACCAAACCTAAGGTTCACACCAGAAGGACTGGTAGGTTGACATATATCCTGGGAAAGCATCTTACTTTCCTCATTAATTGTCAACACAGAACTTTTTTTAACACTCTTTCCCAAGCCAGCAACAGATGAACGAATAACAGCTTCGTCACCAGCAACCTTGACACGGTTATATCGACTGTCAGTAAGAATATTAAAAGGAACAGCAGGAATCCCAGTTTCAAGTACACATTGTGCTTGACGAGAACATATCAATCTACCAATGGCTCTTAATAAGCCTTGAATACTGCAAAAGAATAAGCTAGTGCGACCTTCCAGGAGGGTATAGTTGTCCATCTTTTTTAGTAACCTGCAATAAAAACAAAGCCAACGTATCGACAAATCCTTTAACATCCTCATGTTCAGAAAGGTCTTCAATGCTTTCAGCAGTATCATAGCCTCGAAACCGCCTCCATTCATCAAAAGTATTACGGGCCCACATCTCACAATGCTTACTATTACGTCGACCACCACTCTTCACATTATTAAGCTCAACTGGATCTACATCTCTGAAACGAGAAATTGTACATCCTTCAACAACAGAATCTCTATTCTCATTATCAAAATGCACATTCTCAGAATCACCAGCAGAACAAAATGAAGTAAAAACATTCACAATATTTGCTTCAATGGATTGAGAACCCCCACAAACATCGTGCATCTCAGGAGCAACATCTTCCAACTCATTTTCCACTTCAGGTAAATGACGATCAAAAGAAGGACAATCAATCTCTCAGGACCTCAATATCAACATCCATCATGTCTAACATAGTCATCTAGCAGAACTTCAGAACAGAATGTACACTAAAAACGTGTGACCGAAGCGATGCTTCCGTTGTTTAGGCATTCCAGTACGCCTGACAATCGAATTGTTAACGTTAGCTTGATCACCGGACAACTTAGCGTAAGTTTAAGTTCGTCCATATGCTGCTTTCCTGTGACTGTAAAAATCTGCACAGGTTAAACACAGGATGATTATTGAACATGTAGTTGGAGCAACTGGCAGCATATCGAATATTGTGGCATCTGAGACTAGCATTAAGACGCACTTTGATTATCCTTAAAAATTTCAGTATGCTGCTTTTATGGTGTAATTATGGATCTCTCTCTTTTTCTCCCTGACGCATGTGATATAATATCCCGATAACATGTGTTTCGAGATGAATATTGGAAGAAGCAACTCTCTTCTGTGGACAATCTTGCAGAACAAAACTGTCTACAAAACATATTAATTCTTTTCTACAAAACTGTCTGCTCAAGGTCGAGGAAAATCTATATAGGAAGTCTCCAGGATTGGAAGTAATCCGCGCGGATTTAACCTGTCCAAACAGTTTCGTATACTATGCTTTATCGAAGGCGGTGCTAAATGCTAACAGTTATATGCTAGCTCGGGATCTTTCAAAAAGAACAAAAGACTAGAAGTTCTATGTAAACTGCATATGCCTTGGCCCTACTTGTACTGAAATGACACTGAACTTTGGTCATACTCCTGAAGAAGGCGCTGATACCCTACAGAAACGTTGCCCCCCTCCATCGCCCTACAGAAACTGCGCCCCTCCATCGCCCTACGACCAGCTGAAACTGGCGCCACTCCATCGCGACTCCATCGCCCTCGGCAGCGCAGCTCCATCGTGACTCCATCGAACCTACAGTAAAAACTGAACCAGTAAAAAAGAAGAGTCTAGAAGTTTCACACGTCTAGAAATTTCTAGTAGTTAGTTTTAAAGTTTTTTGCTAGTGCCTTTACGACGGGGAAGGCCTCAGTCCTCGGGCCTTCCCCAATTTAAGGCCCTGTGCCTTAAATTGGGGAAGGCCCGAGCGCTGGGGGCCTTCCCCATTAAGTAAATACTTAATGATCTTTTTAAGTGTATTTGAAAGTTGTCTTAAATGGCATAATTTTGTACTTTGAAAAGTATGAGCAATAAATACCTTACAGATTTGTAAGCTACTTTTGCTATTTTTAGAAGGCCTGAGAACACACTACATTTTTGTAATGTTCAGTTGCTAATTTAGAAAGTCAAACGAAATCTGAATTTGCTATTTTCGGAAGTAGACTTTCTTTAAAAAAAAAAAAAATCTGCTGGCGTTTACGGAGGGGAAGGCCCAGGCCCCACGGGCGGGGGGGCCTTCCGCGTTTTGAGGCGCTTCCCCCTCACTTATTTCTGGTTTGGAATGCTCGTCTACTTTAATGGATAGAAATTTCAAACTTTTCTGTCTATGTAGCCAGTGAATTATTGCTGAATTCTTTTGCCATACACTGTGGATCTTATTCTGGTTATGACCTGTCTTGATCATACATACACCATAGACTTGGGTTTTTTGACCAGTCTGACTGAACCTTGAAATTGAAACAATTGCTGCAGGTTATGCATATTGTTGGTTCAATGTAGTCAGAGTAATAAGGAGCAAAGCTTAAGACCTTCATAATCTGATACGCAAAGTGCCTAGGCACGTCTTGGATGACTAGAGACCTTATGTAGCTGTAATCTATACTGGAAAATTGCGATCATAAAGCCCAGAAGTAGATTTGTTCTCAAGAAGATACAGCTGTGATCATACTTATTCACTGCAAATGATGTCTTTTGATTGTATTCTGAATCTAGAGAAAATAATGATCATAAAGCCCAGATTAGACTTTTCCGCAACAAGATAGATCTGTGAACATACTTATTTTCTGCCGTCATTTGCAAGTAATCGTGGAGTCCATCAGATGATGCTTTGCGTGGATGATACGAAAATATGTTGCTGATATTGGCCTGATTTTTGCTGCTGGAGATGCTTGTGGTGCCAGGATGAATTTTAAGCCTTCACTAGCAATCAATTGTTCTTCAGTCAAGCCTGCTCATGAAATACACATATATCATCCATCGCCATCCTACCCAGACAACCACAGTACAACAGCAAGTGCAGGCAGTAGTGGCAAGTTTCATGTCAACTTTACTGATCCAGTGTTGCTGTTCATAGAGATATTGGCCACTGCGTTTATCCTTGTGGGCTGTTATCGCATCTTCAGGCGATACCGCGCTGCGTTAATGCTGAGGCGGAATCGCAGGGTGCGCCGTCAGCTACGTGCAGACGACAATAATCGTGCAATTCTGGATTTCGAGTTTGCTTTGAATTACCAGACGTCAAATGGCGTCGATGAAGCTATGATCCAGACGTCAAATGGCGTCGATGAAGCTTTGATCGAAAAGATTCCGGTTTATTCGTTCAGAGAGGAAGTTTGTGTATTGATAGATAGCACGGAGTGTTCAGTTTGCTTGAGCGAGTTCCAAGATCATGAGCATCTTCGACTGCTTCCAAAATGCGGTCATGCTTTTCACCTCCCTTGCATCGATACGTGGCTAAACTCAAATTCAAACTGCCCTTTTTGCCGTGCACCCATATTCCTGATTCAGGAGGCTGCAGCTACTGCTCCACATAGTTCCGCAGCTCAGCAGCGACAGCAAGAACTAGCACCCTCATACGAGTCTCAACCATCACATGAGTCTGCACCCGATCAGACATTATCCTCATTAGTAAATGGTGATCCACATTCATATGGGGAATCACGATCGGCTAATTCTTCATACTCCCGAGGCGGAGGGTTGACTTTTTCCTTACTGTCAAGAATGCCCTCTACGGTCGCAAGCGATGAAGGAACGCATCAAATCAGATCTGAATCTTCACTTTCACGGAGAATTTTGCAATTGGGCAGTCTTGGCGGAGACGATGATCATGGGCTGGAAATAAAAAAACATTCAGAATCACAAAGAGTGCATGGACTGCTGCCCTCAAGAATGCGTCTGCTAAGCCGTGCTTTCAGTGTACAGGACACCAAAGGGGCTGATAAGAAAGGACATCCGATGAGAAGACATTCATCAACCAGGCGGCAGCCCTTCCCGCACCTCAGGCGTTCCAACTCCACCGGATCATCTCGTGATGATTCCATGGAGCTTTTTGAGCTGCGCAGAAAATCAGTTGGGAGGGTTACTTCCTTAAGTGTTGATGCATCTTTTAGCTCTGTCCCCTCAGCCTCATTGTTGATGGAAAAGTCCAAGTCTATAGCAAGGAGCAACACGTGGTAGTGGATATCGGTGAAGGGGCATCATCTTCCAGAGCCAGTGCCAGTGGTAGTGCCAATCAGGATCAACAGATGATGCAGGGGCTATCAGCAAGCAGCAGTGGAACTGGTGAGGGACCAGCTTTGAGCAACACTGCAAAGACCTGGAAGTGGCTGAACTCCAGCCATGAATGGAAGTCAATTAGGAGCAACAATTACTGATCAACAACTGAGGAGTCCCAGCGCCTGAATAAAAGTATGAGTCATGAATTAAAGCCAAAGGAGAAAAGTACTGATACCATAGCTGGAGATCAATCTGCTATTGCACTCAGTAACTCAGGCTCACTGACAGCAGGGTCAACTGTGAGGCGATCCTTTTCTGGGGGAAAGTTCTTTCACTCTCTTCATGGCAGAAGGCATTTTTCTGAGATTCCAAGGCAATTCATGTGACAAGTGGTAGTAATTTATTTGAATTAGCAGATACAATGTGTAATTACGCAACGATCATATGCTGAATTGCAGCTGGCATATATGTAGGCTGTATCAGAAATAAAACTGTACGCTGCATAAAATATTGGAAAGTAATATTATTCGGGAATTTCCCCTTCTAAAAAGTTTTGAACATGTATGATCTCTTAGTATTTCTTGAAGCTAATAGCATATTTTATTTACCAGTCTGCAGCATCACTGGGAAAACCTTTACTAGAATCATTGGCTACAGGATTAGTACTTGTATTTCAGAACTATCAGGATGATTTACAGAGAGAGATCTAACGACATCTATATGTATCAGCTGCCCACAAGTAGAAATCACAAAACCCCAAAAGTAGCTAGCTCCCTTTAGACATCGAACAAGTAATTGTCATGTTTATGTCATCAACTTGGATCTCTACATCCACCACTTCACAGTGATGAAACAATGGAAGAGGATCACTTATTACAAAACCTGGCCCACTGGCCACGTGAAGAGGATCACTTATTACAAAACCTTGGCCCACTGGCCACGTGCACGCCGCGTGTTGAGATCCCACCCCCAACCGCCTAGCCACCCGCGTCCACATGCCCTCAGTGCCCAAAAGGGCTGGCGCCAGAGGACAAGGGACTAAGGACCTGTAACTGCTTAAGTACCCCTCATTCCAATCACTTGGAATACTTATGGGATCTGCTTTGACGTCTTGCACTCTCAAGCGCCTCACGCACGCAGGCGTGAGCCCTGTGAGTGGCTTGCCTTATCCGTCAACACTCCCCCTCAAGCAAGCACAAGGGTAAACCGGGCTCTGATACCATATTACAAAACTTGGCCCACTAGCCACGTGTGGGCCGCGTGTTGGGATCCCACCCGCAACCGCCTAGCCACCTGCGTCCACATGTCCTCAGTGCCCACAAGGGCTGGTGCCAGAGGACACACATAAGAAAATAGAAAATCTGAATTATGTTGTGGTGAATACAACGATCAGATCACGATCATGTGCCCTCGAATAGTTCACAATAATAATGTACTATGTGCTGTGATCTTACTTAGCTAGCTACAGATTGAATAACTATCTCTACTTCTTGAATAGCTTTCACTCTCTCGAATATCTCTGACCCTAAGGAATTAGATAATCAGATAATTAAGATACAATGGACTTCACGAGGGAACTCTAAACCACGCTAGATTATTATTCGTGTTCTTGTCGCTCATCCATCCATTCATCACTCTTCTCACTTGCATTCCTGTTTGTGAGTTGTTGTTATGTATATATACATGGAAAAGTTGCAATGACTGTGTGGGCAACGAGCGTGAAACAATGTAGTTACCAAAAAGTACTGACTTGTGAACTATAGTGTAGTCTTGCGTCGGACAGGGCAGAGCAAGTTGATAGGATGTTGATGACGTGGAACTCAAATTCGAAGACCTCAAACTCGAAGGATGTCGAGGAATTCGATGTCGATCCTGCTTTTGCTTTAGTTGATTGATTGCACAGACGTTCGACTTTAGAGAGTAAGGCTGCAATGTCGTCGTAGAGAGAGAGCACATATTTACATGGTATACTAGTGCTCAGGAATTGAATTCGAGTGAGTCAAACTCGAATGACTCGAATTCGGGTGTGTCGGAGTGAAGCTTAATTCCAACACTCCCCCTTAAGCTTAACTCCTAGGATCCTCAATGAAATTGAGTAAGCTACATAATGTAACATGCTTTTCCCTTTAAAGAGGCTCAATCAAGATATCAGCCAACATATTGTCAGTCGAACAGTAACTTAATTTGACATCTTTATTTTGAACTTTCTCTCTAAGAAAATGAAATTGAACTTCGATGTGTTTAGTTCTAGAGTGAGTTGGTGGGTTCAGATATTGAGCAATGCAGCTCTGATTGTCACAATAGAGTATCGTTGGACTGATTTGGGAGATCATAAGATCTTGAAGCAATCTTTTGAGCCAGATGATTTCCTTCACTGTAGAGGTAGCTGTGACATATTCGGATTCTATGGAGGACAAAGAAATGCATTTCTGCTTTCGACTATTCCATGAAATGGGTCCTCCTGCTAGAAAGCAAAGATAGCCATATGTGGACTTTCTTTTGTCCACATTTCCAACCCAATCAAAGTTGGAATAAGTAAGTAGTGTCAAAGCATCATCTGTATTTCCATTATAACACAAAGCATGGTGCTTAGTGGCTTGAATGTATCTTAGTGCTCTAAGTAGAGCCTTCCAGGGAGGTAGGTTGGGATTTCACATAAACTGTGACAATGTGCTGACTGTAAATGCTAGATCAGGTCAAGTGTAGACCATGGCATACATGATAGATCCGAGTACTATCGACTGATAGGGGTATTTGCACATCTCTTTCTTTTCTGCATCAGTTGGACATATCCTTTGACAGTTTGAATCCTGGGTCCATAGGCGAGTCTATTGACTTGCAATTTTCCATGCCTGTAGAGTACACTGGTTAGATACCTTTCTTGACTTATCGTGATACTTCTGTTTTCTCTGTCTCTAGTTATCTCGATTCCCAGAAGCTAGTGCACAGGGCCTGAATCAGTCATTTCAAATTTCTTCGACAAAAGTGACTTTGTCTCATGAAGCAACTGATTTGAATTGCTGATGATCAAAGAGTCTTCAACATACAGAGCTATTATGACATAGCTTGAGCCTCTGTGTTTGAGATAAACATTAGAGTCAGCAAAGTTAGGAATGAAGTTGTGTTGCAACAAAAATTGATTGATTCTATCGAAGGCCCTTGGAGCTTGCTTTAGCCCATAGAGAGCTCTTTGCAGCTTACATACCTTATGTTCTTGGCCTTGAAGAATGTAACCTTTAGATTGATATTTGTAGATGTCTTCATGTATATCTCCGTTCAGAAAAGCTGTCTGAACATCCATCTAGTGAACTTCCAGATCTTCGGCAGCTGCAATAGCGAATAAAGATCGAATTGACTGAAGTTTTATGACTGGACTGTACGTCTCAATGTAGTCAATCCCATAGGTTTGTTCGTATCCTTTGACGACTAGTCAAGCTTTCCATTTGGCTGCCGAAACCATCTGGATTGAGCTTCAACTTGAAGATCCACTTAGTGTCGATGATCTTTGCAGGAGGAGCTTCGACAAGATGCTAAATCTTGTTCTTCATCAATGACTTGTACTCAGCATGCATGGCAAAATGCCAGTTGTCTGCATTCAAATTCAACAATGTTTTTGCTATTGAGGTAGGTTCATTGTTGTTGATGACTGCCTGAGGGGTCAGGTTCTTTTTGATGTCGAGCAGATCTTCGAACAATAGTCGGTTGCTAAGATGATGATTCTCCTTGTTGTCTGACATGGGTATCTCTGATGTTTGTCTGGACAGTCGTAGGTCCTGTCGATGGTGATGGGAGTCATTGGAATGAACTCTTGCATTGGTTGCTTTTGCTTGAAGTCAAAAAATATGTCTTCAAGGAAGACGTCATCTGAACTAACTGAGATACGGCTCGACTCGACATCGTAGATTCGATAGGCTGTGTGTGATATCAAGTATCCAATGAAGATACCCCTGTAGCTGATAGGGTCAAGTTTCTTTCTCAAATCAGAGAGAATCTATACATGACAAGTGACAGCCAAACACTCGAAGGTGCCTTAGACCAAAGGGGGTGATAAGAAAGGACATCTGATGAGCCTTCTTGCACCTCAGGCATTCCAGCTCCACCAGTTCTTCTCGTGATGCTTCCATGGAGCTTTTTGAGCTATGTAGAAAATCAGTTGGGAGAGTTACTTCCTTAAGTATTGATGCATCTTTTAGCTCTGTCCCCTTAGCCTCATTGTTGATGAAAAAGTCTAAGTCTATAGCAAGGAGCAACATGTGGTAGTGGATATCAGTGAAGGGGCATCGTTTTCTAGTGCCAGTGCCAGTGGTAGTGCCAATTAGGATCAACAAATGATGTAGGGGCTATCAGCAAGCAGCAGTGGAATTGGTGAGGGACCAGCTTTGAGCAACACTGCAAAGACCTGGAAGTGGCTGAACTCCATCCATGAATGGAAGTCAATTAGGAGCATCAATTACTGATCAACAACTGAGGGGTCCCAGTAGATGAATAAAAGTATGAGTCATGAATTAAAGCCAAAGGAGAAAAGTATTGAGACCATAGTTGGAGATCAATTTGCTATTGCACTTAGTAACTCAGGCTCACTGACAGCAGGGTCAACTATGAGGTGATCCTTCTCTGGGAAAAATTTCTTTCACTTTCTTCATGGCAAAAGGCATGTTTTTGAGATTCCAATGCAATTCATGTGACAAGTGGTAGTGATTTATTTGGATTACTAGATACAATGTGTAATATACGAACATATGCTAAATTGCAGCTGGCATATCTGTATGCTATATCAGAAATAAAACTATACGCTGAATAAAATTTTGGGAAGTAATAATGTTCTAGGATTTTGCCTTCTAAAAAGTTTTGAACATGTATGATCTCTTGGTTTTTCTTGAAGCTAATAGCATATTTTATTTACCAGTCTGCATCATCATTGGGAAAACCTTTACTAGAATCATTGGCTACAAGATTAGTACTTGCATTTCAGAACTATCAGGATGAATTACAAAGGGAGATCTAACGACATCTATATATATTAGCTGCCCACAAGTAGCAAACTTGAAATCACAAAATTCCAAAAGTAGCTAGCTCTCTGTAGACATAGAACAACTAATTGTCATGTTTATCTCATCAACTTGGATCTCTACTTCCACCACTTCGTAGTGATGAAACAATGGAAGTGGATCACTTGACAAAAATGCTTAATAATTTTTAATGGAGAGCCAAGCAAGCATCCATCTAAATATACTATTGTTATGATTGAAAACTAATCATTGTGAAATTTTTGAGCTTGACTAGGGCAGTAACTTTATTATGATGCCAAAGCCTTTAGTCATTGTAATATAGGAGAATTTTATGGACTTAGGCTTAAGTTAAACTTTAGTAGGATTTGAGCTTTGAGTTTGGGTTTTGAGCTGGAGCATCTAATGAGTGTAGGGGGCCACATCAAAGTAGTCTATAGAAAATGTGTCATTCCCTCAAATTTTGGGCCTTTTAGCCAAAATGCTATAGATCCTAAACTCTGAGGGAGAGACAACTCATCCAAAGATAAGGCTAGAAGTCATAGACCTCAAGAATCTTGGACAATAATGTCACTTACCATAGGACATAGTTTAAGCTACAAGCTCCTTTTAATTTTGAGTATACATATATGGAACTTTCAAGGCCTCAACACATAACAACACTCTTCTTGCTACCTTATCGAATGCAATCTACATCCTCAAAATGTTTTGAGCACTTTCACTTTTGCAACAAAGGAGAGGGGATTGGGATCCCAAACAACCATCTTATTTTGAAAATGATCTGTAAACCAACAAAATATTTGTTTTCCTAGAGCAAAAAACCAACTCAGAAGACTATTATGTGAAAGAGCAAGGATATCATATTTGGACCTACTTATTACACTTATGAGAACAAATTGTGTAAAAATGCAAAATCTAATTTTAGAAAATAGTTTTTCATCCTTTGAAGGGTCGTAAGATTCCATGGAGAGGTGCTAGTGGGGACAAGATAGAATTGACAAATCTTTGGAAGACAATATCAATGTGAAAAGAGGACATTATTAGGAAGTTGAGATGATCTGACAAGTGGAACTCTCTAACCACCCTATCCCATCGCCCATGCAAGACTTTTGGCTAATATGGAAATGAATATGGAATGGGATGGTGTTTTACCAACAACCAACAAATGGAATACTATTGAGCTCTCTCACATGCTAAAATTTTCCTAGCTTTATCGTAGTGGAAGATTACAATATGTAGGATGTTAGAAGATCTTCATTACATTTACTTTGATTGAAAATCATCAAAAATAAAGGTTGGGCAAAGATAGTTAGTCGTATCTACATTGATAGGCAAGATTAATATAGAAACTCTGATCACCATCTAGCAAACATTCACTGGTAATCAATTTTAGTTGCAAATTATGAGAAAATTATGTTATTTCACTAGCAGCCTCTCTAGGCTTACTCTCTTATCTTGTGTTCTACTTTAGTTTTATCGACGAGTTCATGGGATCCCAAAAGTTGTTCATGAAGTGACATTGATAACAAAGTTCACATCAAATTTCCAAGCAACCAGTTTGTTCTTCGAGTTGCCGGTAAAATATCATGCTAATGAGCACCACCTACAAGTGTCCTTGTTAATTGCCCGATGGCTTTTTTACCCAATAGTGGTCAATTTGAAATCTTTCACATGAGAATTTGGCTCTATGTTAGCCACATTGGCTAACACCATCTCCAAGAAAAGTTGTGAGTCTCACTTGAGTAGTCAATAATTAGCTTCAATTTTATTGTAAGTGTCAACTAATTATTGATGGAGTACATGTTGGTTAAGGTGGTGTTGGGGTTAGTGGTTGCTCAAATAGTTGAGGTTATGAAAATATGCCCACTAGATGTATTCCAAGAGGAATAACTTCCTCCTTTAGTAGCTTACCACACAACACATAATGCAATTTGGATCACAAGGGTAGCCTTTTTGTATTAGGAATTGCTATAGGCCCATCTAGTTTACTACCTTCTAGGTAATTTTTGATGTTGGAAGAACACACCTCCTCTTTGCCTCTTTATCCATTTTTTGAGATCCTTGTAATGTTCTCATAGGTGTTTATGGCACCTGGAGTGCAACTTGTAAAGATGAAAATAGTTGAGGTATATCATCATTCTTTATCTAGCTTTAATCTAGATCCAATGAAAGCTAGGGTAAACTTGTTGATGGGCTCTAAAAATTTGAAGGATTTGTCCTACACTTTTCAAGTCATTCTCCACACTCTTGAATGTATTCCAATGTGTTGATAAGCTACTCTCCACAAGAAATTATAGGCTAGAGAAATAAAATTGATTTGTCTTCACAAATGCATCGGTCCTATAAAAATATATTCTTGTGCCTAAGGATCATCGAGATCCACACTATTCAAATTCCATGAAAAAATGATGGCGATTGTTACGTCCATGTCCAGTATGTGGGATTCGGAATAACTCCTAACATGGATAGTCGATACTCCAATGTATAAGGTCATTAGTTATGTCGAGCTCGACCGGTAATGTAATTAATAATCTTATGAGGGCACAGGTGCTCTAATTGGACCTATGGAGCTTTTGCATGGTGATTGACAACTTTTGTGGATGAATAGAAGGTCAAATGCTTTTTAAAGGATTGAAGGGATCCTAGAGGAAATATTCTTTAACTTTTGGAGATTATATAAGCTATTGGAACTTGCCCATCTCCTCCGATTGTATTTTCTGATCTCAAAAGCCAAGATCCCCTCCTCTCTTGCATTCAGTCACCTTGGCTTGGGGGTGAAGTGGTCAGGGTTTTGACTAGCCATTTATTGTTCGTTGGGTGATTTTGCTCCACATTTGTCCTTTCAGTTGCATGCAATAGGATTTGAGAAGATCTTCACTTGGCGATCATTATAGCGATCCATGTCCTTATAGTTGTAACCTAGTGTCAGAAGGAGAGATACTTGATATGCTACAAGTGTTCAAAATCATAATACAAAGGAATGAGTACATAGAGTTGTATGTGGATGCCTTACATAAAATTCCAACCTATTTCTTCTATCTATTATTAACATTGCTTAAAAACTCACCAATTTGAAATTTGAGATTAAAATGTATTAGCTACAAAGTTCAGAGCTTGGCTCAACTAGCTTACTATGCTTAAAATTTGTATGTCAGAGTGTTAATATTCTCCTTTAGCCATTATACTGATTTGGATAATAAACATATGCCTCGGGATTGTATCATGATTGCTTTTCATTTTGCAAACTACTAAAACTTGGACTTGAGGTTTTTATCAACTGTTGGGCTTGTTGTATTTGTCATTGTAGGTGCAACAGTGTTTCTTGGGTTGCATCTGTGAAATAAAATGATAATGATCCATTCTATCTGATCGATCTATGAACCAAGTAATAGCACAAATAAATCTACACATGTGAAAAAAAATGCCTAATTGTTAAATCATGTAAATATGTACATTGGTGGGTCCCACACGTGTGAGGCCATAATTCCACATGGGAATCTACACTAGAGTAGGTTAGATCATGTCTAAAAAGTTGGTCAAGTCTGTTTGGTAGTGGTTCCTACATTATAGGACCAAATTTCTAGATTTATGGAGTAGGCTGATCAATCTAGCCACCTACATGGCAAGACTCAAGGCTAGAATGGCAAATTAGGACAAGAAAGTTCAATCATCTTCCTTATTACGTGCTGGATTTTCACCTAACTCGAGGTGGGGAAGAGGTCTTCTATGTATCATCATCTCTCCATAGTAATGCCTTAGAATATTTTTGAGAGCTCATTGGCAAACTAGACCTTCTACACTATGTACTTTGTTCTCTTTTGGATCTAAGCAAAAACTAAGTGTTCTTAACATCATTTGTTGTCTACAAGCTATATACTGAGTACTATACCACATGTGTGTAGGATAATTATCACTTTTGATTAATGATTTTAGATTGCTCTTGCTTGATGCATGTAAAATTGTCAATGTAGATCTCAATTTTGTGTGTCTAGTTTGCATTTGTTTGATGACCAATCAATCAATCCCTCTTGTGAGTCATTAATAGAATCAAGTAAGGTCCAAAGTACTATACTTTGACATGGTATTAGAGCGAGGTACAAGAGGAAATCACTAATCTTGTGTACAAATCAAAATTAACAAGTTTTTGGTGCAAAAAGATAGAATTGGAAGACCTACTAGAAATTGGATATAAGAGTGAAAATTTGTGAATCAAATTAAAAATTATAGCAAATAAGGATCCTAAAACACTTGAAATGATGAGGGAAACAATAGATTATGATTCCATAAAGTTAGCACAAGTTTCACCATCAAAATCCATCAATAATCTATGCTTGAACCTCACTAAATGGCCCAAATCCTTGAAGAAGCCTTCACATGGGTGAAAGTACGGCCTCCCATAGTCTGAGCACTGTACACCAGACCCACATTCAATCCTATAATGATTAGGAATCACAAGAACTCAAAGAATTATGAACATAGAGAGCAATTGCACCAATATGAGAGAAAAATCATGAAATTGCTTGATTAATTTTGGTGAGAGATCATCACCTCTATATACATGATCCATCACAGTTTTGGGTAGGTATGAGTAGCCCTAAACCTATCCCTAAAGCTAATTTTGGTGGATCTTTCATCCCTACCAACTTAGGGTTGGAATCTTGGAGATCCCTCAACAATGTTAAAATTACCAAAAATAGCTCCTACTTTTTCTCTCTTGTATCTAAGCATGATTTGAACTCATTCCAAAGATTCTAACACTTAGGTCAACTTGAGAACATCCTTATGAATGGAATCCTATGCTATTTGGCACGTGTGACAAGCCACATCATGACCATCTAACTATTTACAAGTCATATGACCAAAACTAGTCAAGCTAGAATTGTGAATTTTCAACACTCCTCCTCACTATCTAGCTTGGTTCAATCCTTGCTTTACCAATCACTCCAAGTGATGATCTGAACTTCATAAAAGGTGTCTTTTGAAGTGTTTATGGTACAGTCAAGTTGAATCAGGCTGTGTAGGAACTTGGTTACTATTGAAAGATGTGTTTCTGAACCAGTTCAGAGAAATTGGTTATAAATCTAGAATTCTCGGACATCTGAACAATGTTTAGAAGAAAACTAAAGAATCCCTTTGAAAATATACACAAAAGGTCAACAATCTTATAGGAAAGCTAACCGATGTATGTCTCGTTGATATGCAGATCGAATGGTTTTTGGCTGGTTACCACCAAAGATTGATTGATATTGCAGACAAGGGGGCATGACTTCTTTAGCAGCAGTAATAGCTAGTGCTGAGAACTTTGAGACCTTAAAACTAGCATGAAAGTGACGCTCAACTTAAAGATCTCGTAAGTCTAAAACTGATTCTAGTGATAGCGAAGATGATTCAGATACTGAATCAAGTTTCAATTCTTCAAGCTCAGAGTCTGAAAGCAGTGATTCATCGGAATCAGAAGTTGATAAAGGAGATAAAAGAAGTAAACGACAATCCAAACAGAAGGATACCGATCTTAAAAGATCTCCAAGAGATTTTAAAGTTGATGATTGGGTATATCTTAGGATTCCAAAAGATTCCAAGACATTACATATAGGGAATCATTATAAGCTGTCTACCCATTATTGTGGACCTTTCAGGATTGTACATAGAATTGGTTCTTTGGCATATGAACTCGATCTTCAAGGAAAATCAACTGCACACCCAGTGTTTCATGTAAGTCATTTGAAACTAAGTTTACATGATGGTGATACAATTGGATCAGATGAGGATTGATGGAAGATTTGTCGCTTAGTGTACCTTTGGAATCTAAGAAAGTGCTCAGAACCAGAGATAAACAATTGAGAAATCATTCTATCTTTGAAAATAAATAAACATGATTAAAAAAATTCTAAAATTGGTCAAATTAATATAGAGATTGATCATATTTGGTTTTCATTCATACTACCAGTACTATCTTGAAAATATAGTCCGACAAATACTTTGTACTACTGCGACAAAAATTCATTTTTGATATTTGAACATCATTATAAGAACTGGTTAAATGTCACAACCAAAATTTGTTGATTCTCATAATCATCTATTGTACATGAGAAAAGGGATTTCTGAAAATTTTCAATGAATTTCACTTGGCAAATCTGATTCAATCGATTCATTTTGTTGTACTTGATAGAAAGTCTTTCTTTCAAAACACTGTACAGTGGCAGACTCATGAAATTCTGATTTTGTAAAAACTTAAATAAAGGTTTAAAAATTTCAACTAGAAATTGTCCAAAGAAATTAGCTGGCTGTGCTTCTCAGCAACCATCGCCAAATATAAAAATATGTTGCGGTATACTCATTATAGAAAACATGATTTATGCATTGTCAAATGTGTCGATCCCACAAAAAGAACAATCCTTGTAGGGCCGAAATGTAGAGTCAACCCTTGTAGGGCCGAAATGTAGAGTCAAAACTGTTGGAGATAGCCTTTGAAGAAAGTGTGAATCCCTTAAGCATATGCATTTCATAAATTTCATAAAATGTTAATGAAGCTTGGAAAAATTAAATATGGCAACAACATGTATTATGTGGCTCCCAAAGTATTCAAGCTTCAATGGATACAATTGAATAATAGGGCTATGGCATGTTGGCACATTTTTGGTAGCATTTTGAGGATTGGAAATGAAAATTTTGATATCATGCAAATGTACAACATGATATTGCAATGCATGACCAAATGTGCATAGGAAACATTGAATACATATTACATTTCAAAATCATTACACACAAGGTGAGTTAGAGTTACAAAGTGAATTTGCTTGCCATTGTAAAGTCGTAGTAATTTCACTATGTGGTTTAAGGAAGTTCTCAATCATCATGTATTATTGCCCCAAATTTTGGTCATGACTATGCACAAAGGCAGCACTACTCTTTGATACTACTCATTTTCTATGAACAATCATGGCGCAAAATAATCAATCGGACCTATATTCAGCAAGACAAGACACTGTATTTTAGGACCTCATGCAACTAACATTGTTTCAAACACAACTGCAGAGCCTTATTTGTGGTAACCATGAATTTGCAACAACAATTGTGATTGCCGAAAATATATTTAACAAAAACAGAAGTCAATCAACATATTTCTGCTTGCCGAAACAAGAGAAATCTAGTTTTTTTTTTTTTTTCTTTCTATATATTTAGTTGGAAAGCTTATAAGTAGATGTTGTCGTATTGAAATAGACACCTATTTTTAAGACAAACAAATAGGCCTATTTCTAGGTATTTGAACTACGCGAATTGCCTGATAACGTAGATACATTGAGGATAGATATCATTAACCATCATGTAGGCACAAAAAGACAACTTTGTCCAAAATAAAATAAACAATGAATGCAATAAGGTGAGGCCTTTAACCTTGAATTCAGAATGAAAATTGAGATATCATTCAAGGTCACATAAGACCATGCCCATGGTCCCATGGATTGTTACATAACACTACATCAAATGTAATTACATCTTTAAAAAACCATTTGTATTAAAATCACAAATTATCCAAATATTGCTTGAACTAGTGACAATAATGTAACAAACATGTCCAATGCAAGTTGTTTGTGGCCAACTACTAATATGGCATCATATACACAATGGCATATGTGATTGTCTCAAGGGTAAGTCCTCTCACGATGAAGGGTCTGGAATACCTCTGCCTCTCTTAAAACAAGTTGATGAATGAACATATTACTTTGCTGATCCAAGCCCATGATCCTCAGAAATACAAAATAAAGGTGCTTGCAAGCCATGTAGGACTTCTTGTTTTCAACCCTCTTTTGAAAGTCTGGGCAAGTGCAAGATGGGCTACTAGAAATGTGAACATCATATTGTAGTCCTACCTCCAGAGAGCTATTTGTCTCAACTTCAAAAATTTCATGTTGGCCATCCTTAACAATCTTCTCTATAAGTATAGTGGCATTCATTTGCAAAGCCTTTCAATACGTGTTTGTGCTGCCTTTGAAATTTTTGACCGAAATTTAATGTGCATGTTACCAACATTTGTTGGGGGCTTTGTCTTTCTAGCACACCCTTCTGATCCTTGGGGAGCAGAAGATTTGCCTTTATTACTCTCATTGAAAGGTTTCACCTCAAGTTAAAATCCTCCCAGGGTCAACACATCGACTTCAGCCTGCGACAAATTTGTTTCTTCAAGGACAGGCCATATGTTGGGAAGTTTTCCTGGGATTGGAGTGATGTTTTTATGAGGAGTCCATGTGTGAGTGCAATTATGATTGCAAAACCACATCATTTGTTGTGTCTTTCCATTTACATGAGTCCTTGTGGAGAAAAAGCTTGGTGCAGGGGTTCCTTTAATTGATCCAACTATTGCACGATTGCATTTACCCTCCTTTTGTATCCACCCCATACATTTCACATGACTATTAATGAATGTTCTCCTGATTGCCCAAAAAGAGTTATGTATTTTCCACTCTACAACAATTTGACCATCTTGAAGCGTGTCCCCCACCTCTTGTAAAGTTGATGGCATTGGATCAACTGGTCGACTACCACTACCATCAACTTGAAAGTTTATCCTCTTTGGACAACCCTTTTCTCTACGATTCTTATTGACATAGTTGGCTACTCCCATCCTCAACATCCACAACTATGGAGGGCCTTCTCTTTTGTCGTACAATCTCTCTGTCACCCTCTAAGCAAGTCCGATGGTGATACATCAGAGTGCCTATTGTAGTTTCTCTTGCTGTTCTTGCCACCTCTTTTGGCCTAGCTTCTTTTCTACTTGAACTTCTATCAATCAGTTTTCCAAGCTTGGGCCAGCTCCGAGATGTTTTCCCTCTAGGTATGCATGTTGCTGCAAAAGGGCATTTGCCATATCAGTGACATCAACATCATATATTGATAGTTTTCCTTTGTTACCTTCACCAGCAAGCCAACTACCATGTTTTGATTCTGAAAGATTTGTTCTGGGGGTGTTTGTTGCATCTTCGCTATCCAACACCTAAGTCATGCATAAGTGAAAGTACAACATTGACTTAGGCAAGAAGTAATGACAAAGCTATTAGGAAAAAAACCATTACAATACTGTTATAAGAGAATCACTAAAAATCGCACATCCTTGAGGACAATGTAAGATTTGATTATAAAAAAAAAATTGTAATCTACTGCACTTATAGCCACATGAAATCACCCCAATGTGGTATTCTCATATTCCACCAGCTCAACCAGATCTCCAATGCAGCAATAATTTTTGCTTGTGTATCCTCCTCTTTCATCTTGCACGTTGCTATGGTTAGTAGTTCATGTATGCTGAAAAAACAATACATATTTTATGTACATCATGGTACTTCAGAAACAAATGCAAGAGAATTTTTAGTCTTGGTTGGTTGTGATACCTTGGGTCATATACATGACATGCCATTGTTGACCATCCAATTACTCGTCTAGTATGGTCAAATTGCACCCATGCATTTTTTAGATCCTCATTGCCTGACCGTCTTATTCGATTTACCAAATCAACTCTTGAAACATGCCCCTTTGTTGACATCTTAAATACAAAGCATCAGTCTTCAGAAGATCCTTGTCCAAGAAACCTGCTACCATGAAAAAAAAATCATACATAAAGTTCTTCTTTAGATGAAGAAGACTATTAAGACCATCGCCTAGAGGCATCCACGTGCCCTTTGTCTTTGAAACCATCTTACGTAGCCTGAAATAAATAGTTCCAGGAGAATCTTCAACACTAGATGGTTATCTGATTAAAAATGAAATATTTCATTTGCCAATGTGCAGTGTAGTGTTATTTGATGTGGGCTTGTGCCCACAAAATGAAACAAACAAATCTAACTTTTCAAAACAGTAAATATGCATTTAAGAGAATATCTTTTGTTTTGCACAAGGGAGTCAGCTCATCAAGAATATTTGCTAGCTCTACATCTCCAACAACCTCGTCCATCTTGCGATTGATCCTCACCAATGATTTTGTGATGAGGTCCTTTGCAATGATCATTTGCACTTTTCTTGGACCTGCCTTCATGTCTATCGTTATCGCGCTTGCAACCAATTCTCTAGTATTCTCAATACTCCTCTTCGACGTTCCAGGCTGGACCTCGTGCTTGTGGTATCCTACGTGTATCATCAACCTCATTGTACTTGGATCATTTGGCATCACATAGTATGCCATGCATGCACAAGTGTCCACATAAGTCGCATGTTTTTTACAGAAATTACATGTGATGCTTCCACATTTTCTGCCAATACACCCAATGAACATCTCTTCTTTAATGAGCCAGTGTTTTGGCAGTTGTTTCCTTTAAATGAACAGGAAAGACGTGAGCATTCGAATACGCCAACACAATAACTAACATGAACTATCCCTGTAAATGCTACATTGCTTGTTATTGGTTTGGTCCATATATGACCATCAAACTTATGTTCCATCCCATGCATCCCACTAAACTTGCCAAAGGTAGGGGGGAATTCAAAGACAACATCACCATCATAATATCTTGGAAGTTCTTCTAGTTTTTTGTGTGTATTAGTCCTCTCCAATAGCTTTGCTAGAATGCTTGATCCACTCTTGGACAATATCAAGGTACTTGATGGCATGGTTGCATCAAATTTTATCTCTTGTTCCATTGTAACATCATGATGACAAAGGAGAGGACTATCTAGCTCAATTCTAGTTGCATTTGACTTTTTTTGTACCCCAAATGGTGGCGTGTCCATATGAAAGATATGATCATCACACTCATCATCTGCATCAATACTACCATCCAGGTCTATTGTTTGGAAAGGCCTACTTTGCATTGGCATGTCTTTCATTTGCCTTTGGTCACTTCTCTCATGTATCAACACAACATAGTGAGCTGATAATGAAGAGTCCAATATAAAGTGGACTTTTCCCTCAAAGTCTATATGTTCTTTCATTTGGATCAAATTGGGATCTCCACTTTGTTCGATGACAACATTGAAGCTTTTGAAGGTATATGCAGTTCCCAAGGTACTCTTCAAGTAACCCTTGCTGACAATAGCTTTGCCATCGTTTAGGGGGATTGTAACAATGCCAGTGATACTCATTGGAAACTCAATTGTTGCATTCATCATACCTGCCACTCATCCAACAAAGTTTGTGGATTAGGTTACAATTCACACCACTTGGCTTTAATGAAAAGTTTAAGTCCTAGGTAGGCCTTGGATAGTCCTAACTTTGAATGCCTAGCTAATGTGTGTGATCACTTTGCTACTTCAATCTCAACTAGAGAAAGAACTACATATTGTGAAGATATGAGTTGCAATATATTGTGAAGATATGAGTGACAAATGAGGACTTTAGGGTTGAAAGTTCACATCAAAGAACTTTTTTAGAGCATAAAAAAATAGTGGACAAGTCTCCTGTATCCAAAAGACATCTTTCACACTGAGGATGACAAATATGAACACAAGGAAACAAAGATACGTGCATAATCAATATTGACATGATCAATTATAATAGTAGATTTTAAGAACATCAGTGTAGAAGGATAGCTTTAAGAAGTAACGTGTGGAAACTAATTGAACACATATAAGGACATGATGCAAAACAAAAGACAATGATGAAGCTAAACTCTTGCAAATAAATATATATAGACCTGTCGTAACTATGTGCACGTAGAGTTTAGAGTGAAGTAATTTCATAGTCGATATTCCCACAGTTTTCAAAACATTTTGTTGTTTGCTGAAAACCCATGTTAGGTCATCTTCTCTAGGCAAGCTTACAAACCTTGATTTCGACCGCGGTTGTTGTGGCTGAGGACATTCAGCAATGACATGCCCTTCGCCTTTACAGTTAGGACAGAGTGGCACATATCCTACTGACCTCTTGGGTTTAGGGCAATCAGGCGAATACTATTTGAAAAGTTATTAAATACATTTTGTGTCACAAATGACAATTTTAATGCACTAGAACAATGATATAACACCACCTTAATTGTAACATTGTGTATATATACTAATACTGTTTGCGTATTCAGTGCGATATCTTGATTAAGAGATTGAAGATCAAGTGTGTGTAAATTTAGCATCAAAAGCTTATCAAAGATAGACGAAGTAGATGCCTTGTGCATTGATTCTTTATTTGTCAGTAACAGGTTCATTCCTCTTACAGATTGAATTAGCTTTGTAGAGCACGCGGTTTTGTCCGCTATTGTCTTGTGCTCTACTGCATTATTGACGTGTATATTTTGCTATACTTAATATGATAACAGCTCTTTGTTCTGCATTCAAATCTGTGTCAATATTGCTACGCTTATTTTCATTCTGTCTGACTTTTCTTGTTGCTCTTCTGGTAATCTATTTTAGCGAGTTAATATTAGTCTAGCTGTTTGCGACTAATATTTACTCTTGCCTTTCACGAATCATTCGCAACTAATTATCAGTCTAGATCAGCCTAGCTTTTCACGAATCATTTGTGACATGTATTTGTCTAGCTGATCACGACAAATTATCCTTCTGGTATTTTGTTAACATTTGGCTACGTAATCAGAACGGCCGTGATTTTTATCACTAACACTTTGTTCGTTTCTGATAGGCGTAGTCATGCTTAGGGAAAGAGTCATATAGCTCATTCCACTGCGGACGAACACTTTCCATTTGGGTTCGTTTCTCATTCGCTTTCTTTTTCATGTTCGTTTTTTTTTTGAGTTATTTTCGTTTCTCACACACGACACAACCTCTTTCTCCCAACATGGTATCAGAGCTATTTTTGTAGCCTGATAAGCTTCCACAGTACAAGACTCTACTAGCCGATAGAGTAATTGTCTTCTTGTTCTATATTTTTGTACCAAATTTTCATACTTAAGTCACTGATAGTTTTTCCTATCACTTAGGCTAATTCTTCTACATGGATTCCCAAGGGAAATCCAATCCCATCATGGACAAGCTTGATGGAGCCAATTAACATCTGTAAAAATTTAAGATGAAAATTTACTAATGGCTAAAGAATTGTATGACGTTGTTACAGGTGCAGAAGGGAAACCCGAAGCAGATGATACAACAATCTCCAGATGAAAGCTAAAGGATGGAAAAGCTTTTGCGCTGATCATCCTGAACATTACAGATACTCACATCGGCCATGTATCCGAGGCCCAGACATCGAAAGAAGTCTAGGACATCTTGAGCACACTATACGAAGTGCGAGATATAGCCTCCAAGCTACATCTCAGGAAGAAATTTTACTCCCTCAAGTGGCAAATGGTGATTTCTTACAGAATCACATTAATCAATTCAAAAACCTGCTAAGGCAAATGGCCGCTGTTGGATCTGTCATAGACGATCAAGACACAGTGACGCAACTGCTTACAAGCTTGCCAAGCTCATACCACAGCTGGATGATGATCATCATGACTCATCCATAACTGACTCTTTCAAGAGTCATTACTATGTTGTTGTAGGAAGACATGCGGAGGAACAAAGCCTCAAGTTCCTCAGCTGATTCTCACGCCTTGTACACCAACAAGAGCACAACTAAGCAGAAGAAGAAGAAAGGCCCGAAGCAATCAAAGCCAGACGAAAAACCAGCACAACACGAAGAACAGTCGAATCCGCAGACAAAGAAGAAGCTGTTCTGTAGATACTACAAGTGAAACAACCACGAAATTCAAGACTGTCAGATACTGCAAGCGAAGAACAACAACAAGGAGCAGTCGAATCAAGTGGCAAATGCAGTTGCAGAAGCTCACATCATATTCAAGAAGCGGATCATGATGCCTTCATGGCCAGCCATCAAGGAGCATCCGACGACAGTTCTTGGTTCTTGGATTTTGGAGCCACTCAGTGTGAAAAATTGCCTACATTGGCAAATCTAGCCATGTAGAATATTGTACATTTTGTCAATATTGTTTGTTGGTTACTTGAATGGCCAAAGTGCCACTTGTACATACACACCTAAAGTAGGTTACCACGAGTCAAGAGGAGTGGTTGTGTCTATTTGGTAGTGATTCCTACTTTGTAGGATCTAGACCATGATTTATGATGAGATTTGTACCTACCATGCACCTACCAAGCATGACTCTTGGATCTAGGCTAGGGTTTTCACATTAGGGCAAGAAAGTGGAGTCTACTTCCTTATTACATGCTGGATTTTCACCTAACTTTGCAAAGGAAGTGTGTTTTACTATGTATTCCCATTCTCCATAGTGAGAAGATAGAAAACTTTTTGGAGCCTCAAGGAGAAACTCGAGTTTCCTCTCATTGTATGGTGATTACTCTTGATTTCCAATGAAACCCAGCTTTGGCACTTTGTAAACACTGTCTACAGGCCGTACTACAGCCTTATTTCCACAAGTGTGGAGTTGGATTATACTATTTGATCAATGCTTTGATTGTCTCTACTTGTTTCCTATCAAGCTGCTAAACTAGATTTTGTTTTCTGATTACTAGTTTCTGATAGATTGTTTAACAAGCATACAATCACCTTGTGGATCATTCAAAGATCCATTTATGGTCCTTAGTACTGTACTTTTCACATGGTATCAGAGCCAATGGGGGGTTCCTTTGCCAATGCTTGCTTGAGTGGGGGTGTTGAGGAATGTTTAGTTGCAAGCCACGCACAGGAAAGTGCCGTGGGCTTGAGCGCCCAAAGAAGGCCTTGAGAATTCTTAATGTCCCATAAGTAGCTGCTTGCCTTGAACTCTCCCATATATAAGTTGGGGCTTCGCTATATCCTCTATCCCTTGGTACCAGCCCTTTTGGGGGTTAGACGGATGGCAGGTGGCTAGGCGACTGGGGTTGGGATCCCAGTACGCGGTTCGTGTGGGTACGTATGTGTGCGTGGCCCTGAGGCCCAAATTCTTTACATGGTATCAAAGCCAAGTACAAGGCCATTGATCTGTGTTTGAATCTAATCCAGTTTTAGCAGGTTTTGGTGCAAAAAGCTAGTATTGGAAGGGCGAGCTAGTATCCAGGTTTTGGTGAGGGGATTTGATCCCAAACTTTTTCAGGATCAAAATCCGTACTGTTCACACGTGTGGGCATCTCTGAACCAGCATTTAATAACCCATATTTATTGGATCATAGAAAATTCATCTGGTGTCAGTTTGATGTAATTTTTAGTGCAAATCCTAGGATAAGCTACCAAGATCACTTGCCATTGATTAGTTTTGAATTTGTTTCATAAAAATTAATTAATCTAGGCTGATTTCAGACCTTCTTAAAGTGGAAACCGGGTCTTGAAAGTACATCAAAGTGAATGAGAGAGATAGAGTCAGTTTTTGTCCAAGAATAGCCAAGATTGGCAAGATTTGCTTGAGTGTAGTTTTCATCTCATCTTATCTTCATTCCAGTTTTGAGGGAGTGATAGAATTGTGAATACAAATCCATCTGTTGGATTAGAAGTCAACATTTGAGTGAAACACTGCAAGTTAGAAACCTTTGTGAGATTTAGGTCCAAACAAATCTATATCTTGTGTGTAGAATCTTGCTAGTAAGATGGGATCAGTGGGAGCCTACCTTCTAGAAGCTAGTGAGAGCTTAAATTCTACCAATTATGCTATTTGGAAAGTGAGGATGGAGTCACTAATGGTGCTCCAGGATCTTTATGAGTTTCTAATAGATGATGAAGATGAACCTCTAGGTGCACAGGAATTAGTGAGATACAAGAAGAGGTCTAGGCTTGCACTTCACTGTATTAAGATGAATGCTATTTGAGACATATGAAGTAGTGCATGTACTTGTGACTGACATAGGCAGGAGGTATGCATGAAGAGCTGTGATCTATTTATAGTTGACCTGCATGGGGATTGCATGTGGTCATGCTCAGGATCCTACTCTCTATATATTGCGATAGAGATTATTTCGTCAACAACTTTGGTCTAGCTTACCGATTGAGCTCTTCTTCTCTTGCTCACATGGCATGGCTTGGGGGCTAGATCCAGGAGGATTCTTCAGGAGGGATCTATGATTGGTTGGGTGATTTTGCTCCATAGTCTCTCTTGTGTTTTCCTATCCTCATCTTAAGGGTTTTCCCTAGTGGTCTTTATATTGGTACCAAAGCCCAGCTAAAATGTGGTTTTGGATGGGATGGAGATTAGTTCTACATCAATTTAGAGTTGGAACGCACTTGGATTCACATCCTGGATGGAGTGCTATTTTTTCAAGGGAAATTGGGTTTGGATTCACTGATTCATGAGGGAAGCATGCTTTTCAAACTTGGTGGTAGAGTGCTCTTCTCGTTGTTTGACTTTATTGAGATGTGTTAGGGGTATTCCCAACATAGAGCAGATAAAAGAAAATGAGTCAATAAATGTATTGCGAGGGCATGGCTTCCTGCGCGTATAAGCCCATGACCCAAGGAGCACGCAAGACGATTATAAACAGAAATAATGGACTTGGGCCCCTTGTAAGGCCCAAAGTCATTTTAAACTTAGAAGTTTTGTATTTTAGAGTTGGGTCCAACTTTGGACTCACATGAATCTTGTGAATTCTAATATACTTTTTATGGACCCTTGGATTAAGTTGGGTCCAAGATGAATGGTTAGGATCAATGTACATATTAGCCAATAGAATTTTGGGGCAAGGGCCTTCCCCATTTAGAAAAAGACACCATTTGTACTCTAGTTTGCATGCTTATTGAGAAGGAGAAAACTCTACCAAACTTTGGAGAGAAGCATTCTCATTTGCTATTCACTACTTGCTAATGCTTTTGATTGTGCTTTCTCTTTGCTTCTAATTTACAGGTTCTTGGTTGTGATAGTGAATATTTCTCCATTAGCAAGCATAAGGAGCATTTGAGCTAATCTCCACCCTCTTTCCCTCTCTCTCTCTCTCTCTCTCTCTCTCTCTCTCTCTCTCTCTCTCTCTCTCTCTCTCTCTCTCTCTCTCTCTCTCTCTCTCTCTCTCTCTCTCTCTCTCTCTCTCTCTCTCTCTCTCTCTCATGTCTACTCTCTCTTTCCTTTCACAAAAATCATGATGAATGTAAGTTTAGTGGAGTAGAGTCCAGGGTGAGTAGTGTTAGTGGTGATAGAGTTAGAGAAAAAGTAGAGAACTATCTAAAAGTAGCATCTATTCATAGTTAGGCACCTATTCAATGTTCTAACCCTTGTTGACAAGCAGGAGGGCTACTACAACGCAAGAACATAGAACCTATAGTGGCACCGTTGCTAAGGATAGGTTTTCACTAACTAGCATAGCTACATTTTAGTTATTTCTTGCTTTTTAGAGTAGTTTTAGGTGGATTTTAGGGAAGGTAGAGTTAGTTTTCTGCATTTTCTTGTGTTTGGACTGTTCCTAGCTAGGGAAGGAGGTGTGAGAGGGTGGAGGAGACCCTGAACAGTCTCTAAGGGCTTGACATCCAAACCAAAACCTGAGAAAACCCAAAAAAACACACCAATCTGTATTTTGGAGGGAAAAAGAGCCAAAAATCCCATCAGATTTCTAAAACTAGTGAGAGATAACCCTTGCATGACTGGCAGCAGCTCCAGGGTACTGTCCCAGACTTGCATAGAAGCCTGCAAGAGTTAGTTCCAAGAAGATTGCAAAAATCAGAGAAAAAAATCATAAAAATTCAAAAAATCCTTGTAAAAAACCAAAAAAATTCAAATCTTCATAAGAACTTTCGCAGAGCCCTCTGAAGTTCCATCTCAGTGATACTAGGACATAATGAAGATTGCGAGAGTTGGTTCAAACTTTAAGTATCTGTGCAAGAGTTCCCAGTGAAAAAAGATGGAAAAGTACTAAAGAACCCTCACAAACACTAAAATTTTCAGTTCCATTGGTCAAGAACTCTCGCAGAGAATTCTGAAGTTCGATCTCAGTGAGACTAGGACACAAAAGAGTCTGCGAGAGTTAGTTTGATTCCAGTGAGCAGGATTTTGGGTTTAAGTGCTAAAAAATTCACTAAAAAGTGAAGATCCAGCAAATCCTTCTAGAGAGAGCTCTCACAGACCATTTCAATCGATCTAGAATGTCAATTTCCGTTAGTGAAGAAGCCTGCGAGAGTTAGTACTGAGTATTGGTGAAGATCAAGCCAAATTAGTGGTTTTGAACCCTCGCAAACAGTGAAATTTTACTTTATGCGAGAGTTAACTCTCACGGAGATTTTTAGAGTTAGGATCTAAGCCAGATTCAACTCCAGTGATCCTTGCGAGAGCTATTTCCCAGTGATCTGAAAAATATTAAGGTTTTTTGTCTGCAAAATAGCTAAAGAACCCTTGCACAACCAACCCTTGCACTAAAGAACCCTTGCAGACTAGATCAGTGAAAAGATCTGCATTAGATCCAGCTACTATCAAAATCTCAGGACAATCAGTGCAAGGAGTAAGAAGTTATTAAGGAAAAACCACCGTACAAGTCTTGAATCCTCAACACCTGCCTATTAGTTTGATCAGATCCATAAGATCCAGATTGCATCCCACTGTACAAGTAAGATCCAGCTATCTTGGACTCCACCATTGGATGAATCTGAGATCTGGATGATCAGTAGCAAGAAGGACAACGAATCAAGCACCACACCTTCCCAGATTAGCAACTCTGCAACAAGAGGCAGAACCGGAACCAGTGCCGATGGATCCAATGGGTCTACCCATACCTGTCGCTCCCTTGCAAGCAGTCCGGAGGGCACCTCGAATGGAGATACAAAAATACGACGGATCATCAGATCCCATCCGCTTTCTCCCATATCTACAAGCAAGTTTGTGAAATCTATGGCGATCGGACACCTGCAGAGAAGTTGATGTTGTTCCCCATGTCACTAGTAGCGGTGGCTCAAGATTGGTTTTTCAATCTGTCAGAGAAAGAGAAATCCACCTAGGAAGCGATTAAAGTGGCTCTCATCACATGCTTTAAACCAACAAGGTCAAGATGGAGAAAAGAGAAAGGGTCAGGGACTATATTGAGCGGGTCAAACATCTATGATTCGAGTGTAGTGCAACCCTAACTCCCGATCATGCGGTGATCATGTGGTTCCTTGCGGGGTTACCACGTAGCATCAAGAGAGAGTTGAAATGACGGGGGCAGTACGCTACTCTACAAGAAGCAATGGAGGATGCCATCAGGGAAGAGGATGAGGGATCAGACGACGAATATCCATCCACCCATACTCCTACTCCCTCGATAGCGTCATCACCATCAACTGCTTTCACATTATCCACAAAATTGTTGATGGAACAAATGACAAAATTACACAAGCAGTAGATGCCAGTACCACCTCAACCTGAGCAACAGCAATGGTATGGGCCAGATAAACTATATATGGATCCTATCATAAATGAATATATTGCGGCCTATGCAGCTCAAACTTAGCGTCAAGGCGGAAGAAATTATGGCTGCTACGGATGTGGTGAACGACACAGAATCACTAAATGTCCTTACAAGGGACAATATACATCCTTCTGTCAAGAATGTGGTTGTGGAGACTGCTTCAAGAATTGTCCATTGAGACCTGGGACCAACACACCATTGAACTTCATTGAAATACAACGGGCAACAGTTCCAGCGGGGATGTCACTGGAAAGGCAACATTTCCATGCCCTTGTGTTAGCCATTACACGAGCACAGAAGAGGAAGGAAGTGGCTCCCTCACCACCACCATCGGTCACTGATGACCAACCCTCAACTTCAACGCCATATCCGAATGTGAGGGAAGAGAGGAGACAGTACCAGAAGATATGGCACTGGATACAGAGAGCACAAGCAGAGAAAAAAGCAAAAAAGAGACAACCCTATGGAACCTCCTGCTGATGACAAATGGGAACCACGAACGGGCTCACCATTGCGCACTGATCAGAACAATCGATTGCATCATCATGAACCACCTTTCCACATGGTAGAGCCCGAGGAATCGCACATTGAAAGGCTCACAAGCCTACTGGCGAGCCGTGTTAGTTTACCACTCAGGGAATTACCGCGGATTGCACCACAAACTAAAAGCCTTTTGGTTGAATGGGCCAAAGTGAACGCGGAACCAGTAGTGCCAGAGCCCATATATTGTACGAGGGGCTACAAAGAAACTAGTAATGTCCTCCACATCGTGACAACATGGGAAAGCAAGGAACACAACATCACCCTACCGACCAAACACAAGAGATTCGAGGATGAGACAATAGTGGTAGATGGAGGATCTAGTGCTAATTTGATTTCCACTACTTTGTATCAAAAGTGGAGTTTACAGGGATTGAAGCCAACAAGATTCACCATCAAGCTAGCAGATCAATCCTATGTAAAACCGAAGGGTGTGGTTGCCGATATCTTTGTAAAAATAATAGGCATGCAGTTTGTGATCACCTTTGTAATAATGGATATACCTGAATCTCCATATGCACACCGTGTTTTACTGGGAAGACCATGGTTGAGGACTGCGCAAGTAGTACACAATTGGGGTACAGGGAAACTCACCTTTGAGAACAGAGAGCAAGCTGTAAAGGTTGATCCAACCATATGGGCGGTGAAACCACTTGCACCCAAGGCTGATGACGAATCATCCACGACATATCACACAATAGATCGCCCAAGGCAAGCCAAGGGTGGTCACTACGATTTTGAGATGGATGCATTAGCAACGATTGACTGCCAAGTATGTCAATATGAATCAGATCCTGAACCCAAGACATCTTCACCCAAGTGTTACACCATGAACACACCAATTACATTTGGAGTGAATATGATAAACATAGCATGGCTGTTGGCGGAATCTATTGAGAACCCAGTGGATGATGATTTAGTCCCTTGGCAACATGCTCTGACTTACAACAAGGAGATTGAGCTGATTGATGAGCAGGTCCTACAGCACATGGACCCAGATCGTTATGGAATTAAGACAGTACCAGCTCAACTGTCGCAAAAATCTGCTATGGCGAAAGTTTCAAGGATAGATCCACCAAGGACACCTATGAACAAGAAGAAGCAGTTGAAGCAATGCTACAACCAGGTGATCCGATGGAGTGATCTGCCCGAAGAAGCTATAGCTACAGTGGATGTTGAGGAGGTGAATGTCAACCCCATTCCAGAGAAAGACAACAAGGACAAATCCACTTGTGTGTATGCTTGACTGATTTTTTTTCACACTTTAACACAAGACTTCTCTTCAGATCCCAAACAAGCTGTTGAGCAACTCATCAAGCTGGACGGAAGCAACAAAAGTGTCATCTTGGGCATTTTCTCTAAAAGAAGTGACCCAAGTGACATTTTTCAACCAATCAGGTATATCAGAATTCGCAAACTGTCTGCAGCCATAATAGACCATGATCTTTCATCCTATCCCATCCACGAATTTCGACCATGCTCAAAATTTCTGAAACACCCTGATATACTGTCAAAATCCTTTGTTTTTAATCAAATCTTGGTTTTAGAAATCACCGGCTTCACTGAGGCTAGATCTATCAAAGATCAGTCCTCCAACAGCCCCTTGAATTCCATCTCAAAGATTTTCTCTGGTTTAGGGTTCATGAAAGTATTATTCCTATCATTTTCTTCTCCCCCTTTTAAAAGAAATTCGATAATTTCGATCAAAAAGTTCCCAAGAGACAACATATAAAATATCAAAGATTCAAAAAAGTTAGTAATGAGTATTCAATACTATTACAAACCGGACTTTTTCCTTAAAATCATAAAATATCTTATCTCGAGTGATAGAAACATTACTCTCAACAATCAACTATCAAATAGAGATAATCATTTGGGCTCAGAAAGTCAAAATTCCACTTCATCAATTGAAAACACCAATTGATTCTGAGCTATATTCACAACTGAAATGGAAGCATGAATTCATATAACTTTAACAACCCTTCAATACTTAGTTCTACATTGGAAGGAATTATATGAAACTCAATCCAATTGTCTTGTATTTAGGAAATTTCTAAAAAGTAGAGGTTTTAAAAGATAAATAGTTTCTAAGGATTTCCGATTTGGAAATTATGAGATACCATTTAGGGATCTGGATCTATATCTCATAACCTCTCCAAATACCCAAAACAACTTTAACAAACTATGTACATCAGAATGTATGAGCTCCAAGGGAGAGGTAGATCTTGATGAAGATCTCTTATAAGAAGAGTTGTGTGACTTTGCAAGGCCACATGCCTCACACATCTTTCCACACTTCTTGAAGGCTCTTGGTAGGCCGAGAGCTACTTCCGTGCTTGCCATTGACTCCATAGATTGAAGATTAGGATGGCCTAATCTCTTATGCCATAGCTCCACTTGAGATAGCTCCTCGCTAGCCAAGTTCACACTTTCACTTGCAACATTAGCATCCAACTTAAAAAGTCTACCTTGCTTAATGCCACTAGCTATGGACTTATCATTTTTCAAGATGGAACAAACTCCATTCTTGAAATGTACATCTAGTCCATTGTCCATTAATTGTCCTACACTAAGCAAGTTTCTTGAAATGGTAGGAACATACAAAACATTATCTAGATCTATCCTTTTCGATGTGCCTAAGCAAAGAGGTATAGATCCTATGTCATCTATCTTGCATGCTTGATCACTAGCAGTGTATATTGACTTCTTAGAGTCATTACAAGATAGAAGAGTAGAAAAATAATGCTTGTTAAAAGACAGGTGGGAACTAGCCCCACTATCTATCCACCATGTGTCTTGACTTGAAGTTGGTGTAGATGCGACCATTAAGGATGTGTTGAATCCATCCTCATTTTCTTCCTCTTGAGCAATGTTCCCTTGATCTCCATTGGCTTGTTGATTCTTCTTCAAGTAGTATTCTGAGGCAAAGTGTTCTTTCTTTCCACAAAAGAAACACTTGAGGTTTGCCTTGGAAGTAGATCCTCCATTCTTCATCTCGGCCTCCTTGCCTTGATTTTTCTTGAATGGATGTTGCTTCTTCTTTCCTTTAGATGTAAAGTTAGCCTTCTCCTCTCCTCCATTAAGTGACATGATATCCATTCTTGTCTTGAGGTGTAGAAGCCTACTCTCCTCGGCCACAAGAACGTTGTGCAACTTTTCAATGGATGGAAGAGTGTCTGAATGGCAAATGATTGGACTAAGTTGGTGAACTGATCACCTAGACCATTCAAGATGATTTGTACTAGCTCTTGATCTTGGATCTTCTCTCCCATTGCACTTAACTCCTTGGATTTGATCCTAAGGACATACTCTTGTCCATCCTAAGGACATACTCTTGTCCACTCTCTCCACTTCCTTTCATGCTTTGGAAAACTTGATTTCTTAGCATGAGAATTCTTGAAGTATTATTGGATTCATAGATGCTCTTTAATGAATCCCAAGCCTCTTTGGATGAGGTACAAGAAGACACCTCTTTCAAGAGGTCATTGCATCCATTTTACTTTATGCAATGTAGAGCTCATCTTGCTCTCTTCTTGTATTTGGCTTGTTCTTGGGGAGTTTGAGGCTCTTCCTCAACTCCTTGAACTATGTCAAATAGATCATGGATCACTAGGAGTGATTCCATTCTCACTTTTCAAATGGAATAATTTGTGGAAGTGAGTCTCTCACTTGATTCCATCAAATATCCACCCATGGATGACATTGTAGAATGAATACTCTTCTTAAAATCACAAAGGTTTCTGAATTTTAAAAGATCTATGAAGGCCTAAAGCATACAAAAATGCCTATAGGCTTGTCTCTATCAAACTAGCACACAAGCTTGAATGATACACAAAGATCTTGCCAAAAATTCCTAGCTTTCACTCTCACAAAAAAAATTGCTTTACACTTTTCTTAGAGACTTCACTTCAACTAAGGATCTGAACAAATCAACCTCTAAGCTCTAATCTTGGACTCTAAAAAGAAATGCTTCAATAATCCAAAACTCTATTTGGTCATAGGCATTAGCTAGATTGAATCTAGATCAATACTAGGCTTCAAAAAGCACAAAAAATGTACTAGTATTGTGATTTTGGGACCAAAAAACACAAAGTAACTTGAAATGAAAGTTGGTGTACGGTTTCACACGTGTAAAAAGTACATACACAGCCTCCAAGTCGTTTTGATCCAAATGAATTCAAGCCATCACTCTAGATGAACTCGCCCTCACTAGTATTGGCCAAAAACAAATTTTTCCAATGATCTTTACAAGATTTATGATTTAATGATCACTCTCTTACTTAGATCTGATACCATGATAAATTTTACAGTTTTTAGGACAATAATGATTGTACTTTACAATCATAGAGAGTTATTGGTTGCTTAATCAATGGATCTATCAAGTTCTACACATTAGATCTTGATCTAGATTCACTACACTTGGATTTAAGCAAGAGCAATGGATCAACACATCATTAATTAGTGAGAGCGGCCTCACACGTGTGGAGTATTGTCCACAGTACGGCCTGCACATAAAACAACAAGTACAATAATCCTAGATAGCAATCATTCATAGAAATCACAAGACAAATGACTAGAAACCTCACAAAAGTGTAGAATGCTAAAGTCTCCGAGGAGCCTAGCTCATCCACAAGGGAGATTGTCAACTAGAAATTGAACAAACAATTGTTAGCTTGAATGTACACAACCTCTCCAATGAATAAAATAGATTTACTCTTAGCTTTTGAGATTCAATAAACCTGAAAATTCCTTTTAATCTTTAGGATCCACTCACATCAAAGTGTTAGTAATGATTTGATCAACACAAATGCATAAAGCATGCTAGATTTAAGGTCCCTCTTAAATGTCCACTAGATATAGCAAACTTACTATTTTTGGCCATCAAAATGATCTAATACCAATCATATCAAAATATGATTCAATGATGGATTTTAAGCCAATAATGATAGCACCAACACCAAATGTTAAATTACTCACTAGCTTGCAAAATTGATCAAAACGCTAACCAAATGCAAAACCTTGAAACTTGTTCAGATAAAAAAATAAGGCTCTGTAAATAGTTGCTCCTAGAAAAACTATGGATAGAAAATCACTTAGTTAGCATTAAATTGGCCATTTCGATCATCATTATCACTCAAACATAGATGCTCCAACCTCGACCTTGGAAGAAAATTGTCTCAAACTCAAAAATTGCTACTCATCAATCAATAGTACAAAAGATCATGATCAAACTAATAATGGATCAGCTTGGATATGAGCTTTAGGGTTTTCCATCATTAGGTGTTGACCTAACCATACTATCTAAGTGCCTAATCTAGGAATCACACCCTCTTGTGGTTGAATTAGGTGTATTAGATGCATTGTCACCAATATCCCTCAAAATTAGCAAATAATTTAGGACTTTATTTTGGGGCTCAATTCAGCCACCTCTAAGAATGTAAATGGGTCTCAATCATCCTAACTATGTACAAGAGTATGTGACATTTGGCCATCCATAATGGTGCCACTTGGCAATAAATTACTAGCTAATTTTTAACTATTTTCACACTCCTCCTTAAAAAGTAGCTGGTTGACGACACGGATGATCTAATCACAAGAGTGAAGGCTTTTGGTGAAATTTTAGTGATCATATAAAAATCATTAATGAGCTAAGTGATATTCCCATAGAGAATGATGTCCTAGAAGGATCTTTCACCACCTTCGATAGGTTTTCTTACACGGTGCTCCCAAAATGTGCCAAAATACTTGCATAGATCCATCTAAAAACTTCTTAGGACTGAAGGAGCGTGCTGAAATCAATCAAATGTAGCATCAAATGTGAAGCTTAAGCTACTTATATGTCCAAATATTGAATGTGGGCCAAGATCGAGCATTATTGGCTTTTAGGGCCAATTCTAGTTTGGAATTGCCAAAGTTTCTTGCATCATCTTCAAGAAAGAAGAGATCATTTACATATAATGCAAGATTAATACTGATCCATCATGAAACATAAGAATATGTACTAGATCATTCTCTCTCAAAATGAATTCAAGAGCATAAAGGAATATCTTGAGTTGAGTATGCCAAGATCTTGGTACTACCTCCATGATTCTGATGATCTCTCCATGATTATGCCAATCCTTTGCCCTTCAAGAAATTTTGCACATGTATGATAAATGTATGAGAGATGTCACTCTCCTCACCTTTCCTTCCTTTGCCAATGAACTTGAGTCTTGTTGTCTCCATCTTGGAATGATCCTTTGTAAAGATTCTCTTTATAGATTTTCTCAAATTTTTCTTACGCATGGACCAATCAAAACACTTCAATTTGAAATCTACATAACGTAACTTTTTGAGTCCAAACTTTTGAAAGCACTCGAGCGCTTTCCAATGATATGTTACATGACATACTTTTGAGGTACGATTAAAGAGTTATGGCAAGTCAAATGTATTAGTTGAAAATAGTGTTATAATATTTTAATAATACAAAAGAAATCTTTGCACAAATTCTTATAAGGTCTTTCTGGGGCTCAAAACTCCCAAAATGTGGAATCAAAAATTTCAAGTACATTACATTAATTGGTGTTTTTTCTTTCATGACACCATTTGCCAAACTATTACAAAAATAGTCACCAAAGGAAGTTGCTTCACAAAAACATGATGGAGCTACATAAGATTCCAATTTCATTTTCTTAGCACATCTACACAAGATGACAAGATGACAAACATCATAGCTCATCTACACAAGATGACAAACATCATAGTTGTTGATGATAAGAAATAAAAAAAATCATGTCGGTCATCATCTCTTGAGAAAGACAACTTAGGTGCTTTGGCCAAAGTGCATGCCTCCCATGAATCACCACCTTTTACCAAGGATCAGCCCAAATTTAGGCTCCTCCTTACACATAGCCTCCATGGATTTGTGATTGGAGTGATCCAATCTCTTGTGGCATGGCTTCATTTGTGCTATTTTCTCCTCGGCCATCAATCCACAATGGTTGGCTTCCACAAGAGCATCAAGCCTGAAAACCCTTCCAAATTTAGTTCCATGACATTCCCACTCCTCAATATCAAAGAAGTATTTCCATCAAATGTAACAAAGAAGCCCTTATCCATGAGTTTTCCAACACTAAGAAAATTTCTTATGATGTTAGGAACATACAACATACCCTCAAGTATGACATTCTTGGTAGATTCAAGACACATGAACTAATCTACTCCCTCAATCTTGCATCTAAGATCTATCAAAAGGTAAGATTAGAGAGAAATACTCTTTGTGACTTGTCATTTGGGAGCTTGTGCCATTGGCTATCCCCCAATATTCTTCTTGACCTTTGAGGTTGTAGCAGGTTTCCTATCCACCTTGAACCCTAGACCTAAGCACTTGCAAAGCATCAAGCGATGAAGGGGATTCTAACATGTTATGAAAAATCAGAGATCAAAACACATTTAGTTCATCAATGATATTTAGCCAAATTTGGTTGCACATCTAGAAATAGCTAGAAGATAGAAATCACTAATTTATGCATGCTAGAACTTAGAAATGCACAAAGATCTAGTCATAAACACTTAGATATGACTTAGTAATAGCGAATTGCCAAGCAATATGGAATCAACAGAGAGCTAGGAAAGGGCCACCTGATGGTTGCATTAATGGTTGAACAAGAGTGCAAAGTATGCCCAAAGGTGCTTGCTTCAGTGAAAGAATAGATGCTCAACATACTCTTCTTGCAACTAGAAAACCAGGCCAAGGGGATTGGTGAGAAAAAGGCCACCTAGCATGGAGGGGAGGGACTTGGAGAGGATATAGTAAGCTAAATAACAAAGCTTGCCTACAGAGATAGAGCAGATGGTAGCAAATCTAGAATGTCAAACAGGGCCGGGTCAAAAAGCGGTCCTAGCTGGTGTTGTAGAAGGCCAAAAGAAGAGATGGGTTGGCTCTAAGGGGGCCACAAGGTAGTTGAGGAGGGAAGATTGAAGAGCAAGCTCCCAGCCAGCCATTGGAGGCGAATGATCATGGGCAATGTGAAGGCCAAGCCCTACAAAGGAGGCGAGGTCAAGAAGAGTGCGTTCGTTAACAGACAAGTAGACTCGAGGAAGGATTTGACATGGGAAAACATGAATGAGCTAGCAGAGGGTGGAAAGGCCCTTGCCAGCCAATGCCAAACAAAGCCTAGGATGAGAGCGAAACTAGGGGGCGAGTCGGGAGGAAAAAGGGAGGAGGTGGTCCAAATAGATTCATGAACAAGACCGGGGGGGGGGGGGGGGGAAGGCATGAGGTGACCAGTGAAAGAGGGAGAAGAGGTTCAGTAGGGCTAAGGCCATATTTTTAAGAATGAAGGGGCTTTCAGTTAGAAGCTTAGCGAAAAGAGGTGGCAGCCAAAGCAAGGAAGGATCCGCCGCAGCCCAAGACAAATAATAAGGAGAAAAAAGTGCAAGTGCTGGGAAGGGTCCAGAAGGAAAGACAAGTGGCGAGCGACCAAGGATTGGTTCTTAATGAGAGGGTTGGGGATCCCTAGGCCACCTTCAGCCATCGGAGCAGTGGAAACAGCCCAAGGCAAAAGAGGGCGCTTCCCCGCCCAGAGAAAGCGGCGAAGCAACCGAGCAATGGAGCTAAGGAGGGTGTGAGTACTGATAAAAACAGAAGAGAAGAAGACAGGGTCAGTAGAAAGGATATGGTGGACGACCATGACACTGGTGGCAAGAGACATGTAGCAAGGTTCCCAAATTGATAACTTAGAAAGGAGTGAGTCCAAAAGCCAGTTAGAGTGCTGGGCAGATGAAAGGGGCAGACGAAAGATGAAGGCCAAAGGGGGTACCTAAGAGACGACTCGCATAGATCTTGTAATTATCTTCGCCATTTCCAAAACATATTCCTCGTTTAAGCTATAGGAAGTAAATGAGAAAAATAAGTACTCTCCAATTTCAATGAAATTGAACAAGTTTGACAAAACAAAATGAATCTTTTCTTCAACATGTCTATGTGTTCCAACACATTGTATCCCAATGCATTTGCCACAGGGTTACAAACCAAAAGAGAGTAGACTAGGAAAATCTATGTTCTTACAACTCTTTGATAGAAGATAGCATAATCTCCTACCCAACCATTCCAAGACATAGTTTTGATACCCTCGGAATAAAGGAGGAAGTTAACTAACTAACCTACAAAGAATTGAGGGAAACCACCAATTTGAAAGAAATGAAAAATATATAACAAAGATGTTAGGGTTGCCTTTGGAGCTTCATGACTCATGAGGATTCAACAATTCAGTAAAATTCTACAAACTTAAAAGGAAACATATTGATCAGAGGCTATCAAAAGCTCCTCGAGTCTACGAACAAGTAGAATACTTTTGGGCAGCCTGATAACTGAAAATCAGACAAGTTAAAATTCAAATCCTGACTAAAATTTAACTTAAGCCTAAGTCCACAGGAATTTTCCATATTACAATGATTCAAGGCTTTGGCATCCTAAAAGAGTTACTTGTCAGGATCCAAAATTTCATAGTGACTAAGTTTTCAATCATAACAAGACTATCTTGAGATGGATGCTTGGTTGCATTGGAAATTTTTAAGCATTTTTGTCAGTGATCCTCTTTCATTATGTCATCACTGTGAAGTAGTGGAAGGAGAGAGGTTGATGAGATAAACGTGACTGATAGTTGTTTGATGTCTACATGCACTAGCTACTTTTGGGTTTTGTGATTTGAGGTCTACTACTTATGGGCAGCTGATACATATAGATTTCGTTAGATCTTTCTCTGTAAATCAGCCTGATGGTCCTGAAATACATGTACTAATCCTGCAGCCAATGATTATAGTGAAGGTTTTCCCAATGATTCTGCAGACTGGTATATCAAATGTACGATTATTTTCAAGGAATAACAAGAGATCACTACTTCCCAAAAATTTATTCGGCATACATTTTATGTCTGATACAGCATACACACACGCAAGCTGCAATTTATCATAAGATGGATCCGAAATTACACAGAAGAGGTTAAACCATTATTTATATAGCTGCAAGAGATATCTACGTGCTAATCCAAATAAATTACTACCAAGTGTCAAATGAGTTGCCTTGGAATCTCAGAAAAATGTCTTCTGCCATGAAGAAAGTGAAAGAACCTTCCCCCAGAGAAGGATCGCTTCATAGTTGACCCTGCTTTCAGTGAGCCTGACCTACTGAGTGCAACAGTAGATTGATCTCCAGCCATGATCTCGGTAGTTTTCTCCTTTGGCTTTGATTCATGACTCATATTTGCATTCAGCTGGGACGTTGAGAGAGCAGTTGATCTGTAATTGTTGCTCCTAACTGACTTCCATTCATGGCTGGAGTTCAGCCACTTCCAGGTCTTTGAAGCTGCACTAGAGCTTGTGTTGCTCAAAGCTGGTCCCTCACCAGTTCCACTGCCGATTGCTGATAACCCCTGCATCATCTCTTGATCCTGATTGGCACTACCACTGGCACTGGCACTGGAGAATGATGCCCCTTCACTGATATCCACTACCACGTATTGCTCCTTGCTAGACTTGGACTTCTTTATCAACAATGAGGCTGAAGGGACAGAGCTGGAAGATGCATCAACACTCAAGGAAGTAGGCCTCCCAGCTAATTTTCCGCGCAGCTCAAAAAGCTCTCTGGAAGCATCACGAAAAGATCCGGTGGAGTTGGAGCGCCTGAGCTGCGGGAAGGGCTGCCGCCTGGTTGATGAATGTCTTCTCATCGGATGCCCTTTCTTATCACCCAAATTGGTTTCCTGTACACTGAAAGCACGGCTCAACAGACGCATTCTTAAGGGCAGCAGTCCGTGCCATTTTTGTGATACCGATTGTTTTTCTATTTCCAGCCCATGATCGCCTCCGCTTCGACTGCCCCAATTGCTCTGTGAAAGTGAAGATTTAGATTTAATTCGATGCCTTCCTTCATCGCTTGTGGCCGTAGAGGGCAGCCTTAACAGTAAGGAAAAAGGCAACCCTCGGGCTCGGGAGATTGAAGAATTAGCGGATCGTGATTCCGCATATGAATTTGAATCAGCACTTACTACTGGGGATGATCTCTGATCGGGAGCAGACTCATGTGGTGGTTGAGGCTCGTATGATGGTGTTATTTCTTGCTGCGGCTGCCGAGCTGCAGAATTAGGTGGAGCTGCATTAGGTGGAGCCTGCTGGATCAGGAATATGGGTGCACGGCATAAAGGGCAGTTTGAATGTGAGTTTAGCCACGTATCGATGCAAGGGAGGTGAAAAGCATGGCCGCATTTTGGAAGCAGTCGAAGATGCTCATGATCTTGGAACTCACTCAAGCAAACTGAACATTCGGTGCTGTCTATCAATACATCTTCCTCTCTGAACGAATAAACCGGAATCTTGTCGATCAAGGCTTCATCGATGCCATTTGACGTGCCAACCTCGAAATCCAGAATTGCATGATTATTGTCGTCTGGAAGCTGACGCCGCCTGCGATTCCGCCACAGCAACGCAGCGCAGTACTGCCCGAAGATGCGATAATAGCTTACAAGGATAAACGCAGTGGCCAAGACAGCTATGACGGTCAACACACCTGGAGTAACGGCGTGAGATGGCTTGCCGCCACTGCCTTGACTTGCTGTTGTAGAGTGGTTGTTTGGGTAGTTTGATGGATATATTGGTGGGTATGGATAATATATGGATTTTTCAGCAGGCATGGCTGATGAAACATTATATGGTAGTGAAGGCACGGAATTCATCCTGGCACCACAAGAATCTCCAGCAGCAACAATCCGGCCAATATCAGCAACCTACTTTCGTAATGCCCACAGAAAGCACAATTTGAGGGACTCTCTGAATCTAATAATACATGCAAATCACATCATCTGGCAGTAAATATGTATGCTCACAGATCTATCTTGTTGAGGAAAAGTCTAATCTGTGCTTTATGATTACAATTCTCTAGATTCGGTCCTTCGGAATGCATCCAAACATCATTTGACAGTAAATAAGTATGCTCACAGATCTATCTTCTTGTAATATTTCTAATTCTGTGCTTTATGATGGCAATTCTGCGGTATAAATTACAGCTACGTATAACGTCTTCTAGATCTAGTCATCCAAGTGCCTAGGCACTTTGCGTTTCAGATTTTGAAGGCGTTAAGCTTATTGCGCCTTATTACTCTGACTACATTGAACTGACAATATGTTCAACCTATAGCAATGGTTTCAATTCAAGGTTCAGTCAGACTGATTAGAGAACCGAAGTCTATGGTGTATGATCAAGACAGGTCATACCCAGAACAAGAATTACAGTGTATAGCTAGACCTATGAAAATAGTAGCAATATTTCAATAGGTACCCAGACAGAAAAGTTTGAAAATTTTATTCATTAATGTAGACTAGAGCATTCCAAACCAGAATATAAGATTTTAAAAGGAACCCATCTGTGAATTCCTATTCATTGATGTATACCAGTATTCCAAGCCAAAATATAAGATTGAAAAAGAAACCCCTTTGACAATTTCTAATTATTGAGGTAGATCAATCTAAGATGAAAATGAATCGATCTGTGAGGAAGAAAATAATTAAAGGATCAGATAAAAGAAGTTCAATCTGTGTATATACAGCAGCTCCTGTTGATCGAAACTTCAAATTCTCCAAATCAATCGATCTGTGAGGAAGAAAATAATCAAAGGATCAGATAAAAGAAATTCAATCTGTGTATATACAGCAGCTCCTGTTGATCCAAACGTCAAATTCTGCAACTCATTCTAGGATCAAGACCAATCTGCTGCAAAGGCTTCATACGAAGCACAAAGATGAAAATAGATCAAATAACGTGTAATTGCTCCTGGTGTGTAGGGGTTGGAAATTCAACGTTACCAAGAAAAACCCAAAAAGAAAGAAAGAAAAGATAAACCAATTCAACGATGCAAGGTGCGTGGATGGAGATAGTTTCCTCAACAGTCAAGGCTGATGTTGCCAGTATAGTTATGTAGGGTTAGGGTTCACACATATAACTTGCCATGACAATCTGCTAGGGTTTGCAAATGATAAAAAAAAATAAGCCCATTGTGGCTTGAGCTATTCCTTTCACTATGATTCATATTATGATCACTCATAAGCCCTAAAAGAGGACTAGGAATATTCAATCACGCCATTATCATCCACAAGCCAGAGTGAGGCTTAGGGCTTCTAAAGATGAAGGAAAAGCGAGATTAGGATTATCCATTCATGCCCTTTCTTGCCACCCTTGTAGCTAGGTCCTTCGGTCCTCTCCAATTGATTGAGTGATGACTTGTTGACAAAGGTGCTTGCTTATAAGCACATATGTAAATATTATACACTCGTCCACAAAGGTGCATGCTTAGAAGCACATATGTAAATATTATACACTTTGATGCTAGTGAAAGATGATCCACCTCTTTGAAAGAAAATAGAAAAAAAGAAGAAGCAAGAGTTGGTGAAAATGTCAAAGTCAAATGAAGTACATTGGAGGCTTGCTTGAGTGGATAGTAGGAGCTAATTTTAAGTTTTCATCCTTAGTGGTTATAGAAGCATGAACCTTTCAGTGAAAATGACCATTTCAAAGCAAGATAAAAAAAGTAAATGAGAGCACTTTGTTTTCTTTTGGCATGCCAAGAGGATCATGTTGTTGGCCGTGCAATGGAATACTTTCTACTTCATGCGAATATTCAAGGTTGTGAATAAGAATTCAGTCTCATTTGACATATTGTTTTCACATACGGACATGAGGTTGTATTGTGCTATATGGATGCAAGGTTAGTGTAATGTCCAATTCATCGTTGTTGCTCAATTGGATTAATGCTAGGTCAGGATTCGTGTTTCACTTTTTACGTTTCTTTGAAAGTGGTGTCATAATTAGCCTATTTGGATGATCCAACACAACAAGACCTATAACTATGACTTTTTTCATAAAATTGACATATCAATTTTATAGTTATTTCATGAGAATGATTTTGGTTGTTTTTTTATGGATGATTCTTGAGTGGGTAATTTCTTTATGCATGTGTTTGTTTGAAAATTTATAGTGCTTTTGATAGTATGAGGCTTATGCTTGCATTTTTATGGAAAGTTATAAGATGAGAATTATGTCTGTAGTACACATCAAAGTTACAAATGCTATGAAATCTACAAGCTATCCCATTGTTAGAACTCATTCCAAAAGCTAAGAAAACTATTGTTTTAAGCTAGCTATCTTCATGCATGCAAATCCATAGTTTTTGTAAGGAAAATTTTCATTTGTATGGGTATGAAAAGGTATTTTAAAACTAAAAAAATCTAACCTCCCTTCCCCCCCCCCCCCCCCCCCCAAATGTATTGGTGTAATTTGTGGAGAATATAAATTAGAGCTCTCTTTTGTAGATATCTAGTGTTTTGTCACATCCATGCGCAATAAAAATGCATGTTGAAGTTCTGTGAGTTGTGTCTATTCCTTTGTGTTGCAAATGTTGTGTGACAGAGTTCCTCCAAGAATTTATGTTTTAGTTACGTGCAAACACAAAACCTGTGCTAGAAATACAAGTATTCATTTGTGAATCGTGATATATAAGTCTTTAACATGCTCACCCTTTTGGAATGCATCCCAACATAATCAGAATAAATCTCATCAGCAATTTTCTTTGTGGTTAGGTCATCGTGACAGGCAATGGAGAAATGATAGGTATTAGGTCATCTTAAGAAGGCATTTTCTATAATGTCAACTTTCTCAAGTGGATGTGGTATCTTTTTCTGGTGCAACAAAGCAAACCACATTTTTGTATTAGTGGTTATTTCAAGAAATGCAAACTTTGACTACAAAGACTCATTCCATTGTACATAGTATTTCCAAATTTTTAATGCATTATAATTGCGTAACAACCTCCAGATTTTTTTAGAGTGTATTTGGAGGTTGCCTTGATTGGCATAATATTGCACTTGAAATTACTATTTGAAAATTATGAGAGCAATAAATACCTTACAAGTTGTAAGGTACATTTGCTACTTTTAGAAATCCTCAAAAGCACCTTACAATCTTGTAAGGTTTAGTTCCTCATCATGTTTTTATTGCTATTTTTGGAAAATTGGATATACACATATATTTAGGACTTACTATTTTGGAAAGTCGTAGACCTACAAATTCACTATATCTAGAAACGTGCAAGTAGTAGCCTTAAACTTTTTAGAATTAAAAAAGTTTATTTGAAAAGAAAAACAAAAAAAATTGTTGGTTATCACGGCAGGGGAAGGCCCGCGCCCGAGGTCCTTTGGCGACTGGGAGGCACCCTCGGGATGCCGCTCTCGGGCACCTCCAATCGTGGAAGTCCCCCGGACAGGAGCTTTCCCTTATACAAATAACCCTTTCTCTAGATATCACACCTTAGTTCTCCATCTTTAAATCTACAACTTTCATAGGCCACAAACATGCCCTTTGTAATAAAGGCTACTCCTACACAAAATTCGCTGGCATCGACCACATCTTCTCTAGGTTAGGCACAATAAAAACAAGTCAGTTCTTAAGAGAAAGTCGCTCAATGTGTGGCTTAGCCCATTTTTATGGTAGAGTCACGAAAATAAGATGGAATGTGAGCAGAGTAATAAGTTTACCTTCTAAAATCTATACAAACACCCAAAAAAGTTTTACATCCCATACATCTCCAAGCATTCATGGTCTTTTTCTGCCCATGTTTTGGGCTTCATTTGGACTAAAAACTAGAATGCCTTCAGAGTGAATAGCAGTAAGAGCCTTATGAGTTTTGAGCCATAAGCCTGCACAAGTTGAAGGTGCAGTTGTCAATCCAAAAGCACGAGGAGATGATTAATAGAGCCTTTGATCTTGTCTCTATTCTTCCTTGGGGTGTACTTATGGAAATTTGCAGTGTCAGCAAAACTCGAATGAGATGAAGATCATGTGGGCTGTGATGCAAAACTTTGAATGAGATCTGACATGTGGGCAGTGATGCATTTGACGTGTAGTTGTCGTAGAATTGTTCCCAAAAACGCCAAGTCTTTTAGGCTTTAGTAGAGAGAGACGTTCTCAATAAAAGTACTTAGTACAGAAACCTTAGCTAGTAGCTTCAGCAGAGAGAAAATTGTATAAAAAAACCTTACCGCTTAGTACAAGTAGCAAATTATATCAGTAGCAGATTAGTCAGTGGGAATTAACGATGGTAATACAGAAGGCATCTAAATCATCAAGTTGGGAAATTGCAAATTGAGAGGCAGATGAATCTTACATAAATCTTAAGAGGGAACAGCAAAGCTCTATCTAGCATGCATTACAAACCGGTAGTACTTGGTCCTGGATGGTGCAAAATGCAGCCACGACCTTCATTGATTAGGAGTATGGGCAAGAACCCACGATCCATCATGTGGCTCCAAATTCCCAACAAAGAAAAGGTGAGAAAAGTACGTGGGCTTCCATAACCTCAGAAATGAGGTAGGGCCTAGGCAGTAAGGTGGAGCTAAATGCCACAGAGATTTGCAGCCCTTGACTGCCGTATGACACACTAGGAAGAGGGTGCTAGCATAGTTGTCTTATTCTAAAAGGGATGAGTAGCTCAGGTCTTGCATATAGCTCAATTTGATGTGCTTAGTCGTTTTAGGGTTGTAAAGTCCCAAAAAATAAGGGAGTTTGGGAGAAACCCTAAAGCTTAGGAGAGGTAGCTATGTAGTCCAATGATGTCGTCTATAACAGTCAAACGACCTACATGGTCTCAACAAGTCAAAGCATCATATACTCAACCGTGAATGAGGGTGCAAACATGGCCCCACTTCACATTTGTCCAATGGTCTGGATGCCATCATGATTGTGGAAAGCTCACCATAGCAACTTTTAGGCATACTCAATTTTTGGGTGAGTGTGGGGCCTCGCTTGCACCCTGTCTCGATCAATCAGTCAGTCACAATTTAGTATACGCTCATGTGACCCTTTGCCAAGTCATCTCAACAATGTGCTTTGTTAAAAATGATATTCTTTGAAAGTCAAGTCTACACCTTTTTCCAAAAAATGGTTCTAGCAAAAATTTGAAAAATGTTGACTTCTAGAGACCTTGAAGCTCATTCCTTATCAAGGAAATTTTATGTCCTAGTTACAAAATGTTACAAGTGGGATTTCAACTATCTATGATTTATTTATCTCAGCAAAGTTGTTTATTACATCACAAAAACTCTTAGTAATTATTCCTTTATGTATCCAAGTTGGAGTCATATAAAACAATAATATACAAGTTGACAAAATAGGCTAAAAGGCATATCCAAACAATGCTTCTTGGTTTCCAAGGGGAGGCTCGAACCTAAAACCAAAGAAATATCCAAACAATGACATGAGTGAGATTCAAACTAGTGTCAAAGCTCCAACAACTAATCTATTCTAGATAGAAGAGAGACGAGGTCCAAGAATATAATCGATAGTAAGAATCTTTCGAAAATCTGGACATTCTAAAGCTATATTAGATAGATGTATAGCCAAAGTACTTTGATTATTTCTAAAATTTCTATGCAATTATTAATGGCAAGACCTTATCCCCAAACCTATCTTTTGTGTGGTAGGTTTGTAGATAGGGTCTTGTATAGTTGAGTCAGTTTGAAAAATATTGTCATTCTCATTTAGGAAGTCCTTTGGTTTGTATCACCACCTCATCAAATCCCATATCATCTGGTTCAATATCCATTTAGAATATCATCTTTCAAAATTGCATTCTTATCTTCAGATGATGTAATAGTACCCTCGTCAATAAAGTTATCAAATTCTGCTTCAAATACTTGCTCCCTTAGAATCTCATCATAACAAGATTTCGGATTCTCATCCCCACACCATTATAAGCCCTCATGTGCCACTAACTTTGGCTTATTGTCATCTGGACTTATATGAATTTTACACTGTCATGGGATTACAAAATGAAAACTTAGCATAGATTCACCAAATGAAGTACAAAATGAGAAACCTCGCATCGATTCATCAAATGCTTCATGCAACTATATTGGAGATAATCTCTATCTACAAATAATTAGTCTTTTCAAGATGGCAAAGATGGGATGTAAGCCAAAACCTCATAAAGCATACATTTTTTAACATCTTAAGCTAAGACAAGATCAGAGCAAGAGTCTAAATAAATCTCTTCTCTATGACCATTGACACTTTGACCATTTCTTGATACATAGAGACCATATTCTTTGCTTGGATCGCCCATTGTGCTTGAAGCACACTCTTCTGATACACATACATCCTTGTGTGCCACAACAATGACACCTTTGATCTTACCAAAGGAATCATTCCTACTTGGATCTAAAGATTCTAAACATGTTACCTTCTTGGGTAAGCATGTAATTGTCGCAAAACATGGGTGACCGACAACAGAAGCTGAAAGCTTTGAGCGTATGCGCGTAGGATCGAAAACACAGCAATTCATAGCAGAAATATTCAAGATGAATGATTCATACAAATTGCGCAAATGAACAATATTGTAGTGAGACAGAAAATTGCACTCTAATTATATCAAAACAAATGAGTACAATGCTTGAAGTGATAACTTCAGCTTGATTGTTGAGCATGATTACGTTGGCTACAGATAACTCTGGTAATGATAAAACCTAAACTTAGCTTGATTCAGCTTGTAGTATATACTTACAAGTGTCTTCTAAATATCTTACAAGCATTGAATGCTATTTACACCAGTTTTGTATGTACAAAATAGGTAACCGCCCTTTGGATATTTTAGTTGTCCAACTATTTTTAGGGTTGATGATAAGTTGGCGATGTCGGTCTGCCACTGTTGCAAAAAACTCAAAAAACATGAAGGTGCCTTTAAGTTGTTTAAGACGGGTCTAAAATGAATTTTGGTCAATGTGTCACCTTTTTTGCAAAGGTGCGAAAAATGCGAAGAAGGCGAAAAGGCGAAGGTGTCTAGAAAATGGTTAAGGCACAAAAATTTCCAAAGGTAAAAATGCGAATTTGAAGGTCCGAAACACGTCCTTTGGTTTTTAGGATGCTCATTACTTGAACGATTTGTTTAGGTTGAGCATAAAAAATCTAACACTCCCCCTTAATGTGGATCCTGAAAACCCTTGATCTTTAGATTTAACATATCATTAAATCTGAGATGTTGCTCCTTTGCTAGAGCCTTTGTGAAGTAATCTGCTGCCATGTAGTTTGTTCTGCAGAAAACCAATACTACTTCCTTGCTATGCACTTTATCTCTAAGGTAATGATACATGATTTCGATATGTTTGCTTTGAGAGTAAAATCTTGGATTGAGAGATAACGCTATTGTGCTTTGATTGTCACAATAGATTGTTGTAGGAAGTGTTTGTACAAGCTTGATGTCTGCAAGCAGTTGCCTTAGCCAGATTGCCTCTTTAGTTGCATTTGTGGTAGCTATGTATTCGGATTCCGTTGATGATAATGCAATTGAGATCTGCTTCCGGCCGTTCCATGAGATTGGGCCTTGCTTGTATTTAAAGACAAATTCAAAAGTTGATTTTCTGGTATCGATATCTCCTACCCAATCCGCATCTGTGTAGGCTTCAAGGATGTTGGCAGTTTGGCTGCCTCCGTAGCAGATGCTGAGAGTTTTCATTGCTTGGATGTACTTCATGAACTTTGTTAGTGCTTTCCAATGAGTTAACCTGGATTTGATAGGAACTGGCTGTGTGTACTGATCGAATATGCAAGGTCTGGTCACGTCTAGATCATTGTGTACATCAGTGAGCCGATGATGGATTGAAACAAGTAGCGCTTCATTTCCTCCTATTCTGCCTCAGTTTGAGGAGACTGTTCCTTTTATAGTTTTAGTTCGGGGTAGAGTGAAAAGTGACTTGGTTTGCAGTTGGCCATTCCATACTTTTCCAGCACGTTGTTGAGATATCGTTGCTGACTGATGAAAATCAGTTTGCTTGAGCTCGTTGGATTTGAATTCCGAGACAATATTGGGCTAGTCATCTTGTATTTCTGGGCCAACATGCATTTTGTATCCTTCATCAGATTTAGATTGTTACTGATTAGGAGTATATCATCTACATAGAGAGTGAGGATGATGAAATAATCTGATATAGATTGAAATAAACATTTGAGTCTACCGAGTTTGGAATAAAACCATTCTTGATCAGAAATGCGTTGATTTTCTGGAACCAGGCCCCGGGTGACTGTTTTAGCCCGTAGAGAGCCTTGTGGATTTTGCATACAAGGTGTTGTTGCTTGCCGTTGAGTTCGTATCCCTCTGGCTACGTCATATAAATTTTTTCTTCGATGGTTCCATTGAGGAAAGCGGTCTGGACATCCATATGGTAGACTTCAAGATCTACTGCGGCTGCAAAGGAGAGAAATAGACAAATTAAAGCATGTTTGACAACTGGGCTGGAAGTTTCAGAATAGTCCAGATCTGGAATCTGGGAGTAGCCTTTGACGACTAGTTTGGCCTTATAGCGATTGAGTTTTCCTTCAACATCATACTTTGCCGTGAATATCCATTTGCATGGAATCGGATTCTAGTCCTTTGGCAACTCCATGACTGTCCATGTTTGATTCTCTATTAGAGAATCGAATTCAGTGTCCATCGCTGCCTTCCACTGGTCAGCATCAAGAGTAGACATAGCTTCAGAAATGGTGGTTGGTTCCTGCACAAAGTAGCAGGCCGAATCATCCATAAATCTGGATGGATACTGTCTATACCTGTTTGACCTTTTGGGTTGAACTTTGGTCCTCTGATGTGGGTTGAATCATTGAGGTTCTGACTCATTGTCTGAGTCAGTGTCACTATTCTATAGTTGAATCCCTAGATCGGAATTTGGGTGCTCAATCCTTGGGTCGGGTTTGTCAGCAGCTTTCCCCTTGTGGTCGATGAACTGGTCTTCCACCAAAATGATGTCTGTACTGGTGCTTGCCTTCTCAGTATCCAAATTGTAGAGCTTGTATGCCTTGTGATGTGGGGAATAGCTAATGAAAATCATTTTTCTACTTTTGTCATCTAGCTTTCTTCTTAGATCTTCAGGGATCTGAGCAAAAGCGAGACATCCAAACACTCGAATATTTTTGAGTGATGGTTTCGATCCTGTCCACACCTCATAAGGTGTCTTGCCATTCAGGGCCTTGGTGATGGATCAATTTTGCAAATAGGTAGCTATAGTAACAACTTATGCCTAGAATTTCTTTGGAAAAGAGGCATGGGCCAGCATGCTCTTGGCACTTTCGATGAGTGTCGGATTCTTCCGTTCAGCTATACCATTGGACTGAGGTGAGTAGCTGGTTGTGCCTTGCAGAACTCCTTGAATTTCATGGAGATATACTCTCCCCCTCCATCTGTGCGTAGAACTTTGATCTTCCTCTGGGTCTGGTTTTCTATAGATGCTTTGTACTGCTTGAAGAATTTGAACGCCCCGGATTTGTTCTTCATAAAGTAAGTAGCAGTCCTTCGAGAGAAATCGTCAATGAAGGTTAGGAAATAGAGAGCTCCCCCTATGGAAGTAGTCTACATTGGGCCACAAATGTCGCTATGTACAAGGTCAAGCAAGCCTTTGGAAGTATGAACTGAGTCTGAAATAAAAGGGCTTCTTACATGCTTGCTGATAATACAGCTTTTGCATGGAGAAGTTGGCTTTCTGACAGAAGGCAGATCTTGTACTAGTCTCTGAGCAAACATTTGTTGGATACTATTGAAATTGAGGTGGCCAAGTCTGAAATGCCACAACATATCAGTTGATTCAAAAGTGGTTGTGTGAAAAGCTTGACTATTAGAAGAGTAGTAGTGGCTGAGTTTGTAAAGATAGCCACTTCTTCTTCCAAAGGCTAGAACCTTCCGAAATCTGTAAAAAATTGTGCAGCCTTCTATATCAAATTCTACCTTCTGACCTGAATCGGTGATTATGCTAACTGAGAGCAAATTTTTGGTCAGATTTAGAACGTGAAGAACGTTGGATAGCAACTTGATTTCACCTCTTTCGAATTCAACTCTGATTGTTCCTTCACCTTCGATTGAATGTAATGAGTTGTCTCCAAGTTGCACAACTCAAGAGTGGGTGAATGACTTATAGTCTTTGAACCAGTCACGATGGTGAGTCATGTGTTGGGTTGCTCCAGAATCTAGATACCAAGAATTGATATCCTGTTGTTCTCTGACTTTGGTCATGAACGCAGTTTCATTCTCTTGTTGATGGATTGAGTGACTGGTTGTTGCATTGTGTGCTTTTTGTTGGAACTGCTTTTTCTTTTCATTGTTGTACTTTAAAGTTAGGCAGTCATTGATTTCATGGCCAGTCCTCTTACAGTATCTGCAGAATAGTTTATGCACTGGTTGGAATGATAAAGAGGTTGAATTCGATCCTGAACCAGAATTTGGTAGAGTCTGCATGTGGTTCTTCTTGTCAGTATAACCTGCCTTTGTATATCTCTTGGATCTAAACTTCTGATTTTTCGAATATAGAGCTTGAGGATTCAATTCTGAGCTTGAGGAGGATGTAGATCTTCTGATCTTACTTTGTAGGAACAGCGAAAGTACTCTTGATAGAGTGAGGTGCTCCTGGGTAGAAATTGCCATTACCCAATTTTTGTAGGCTTCAGGTAGACTCACTAATAGAGTCATGAGAGCATCAGAATCTTCTCTGATTGAGCCAGTTGCAGTCATTTTCTCCATAAGATTTTTGAAAATGTTGAGGTGACTCGAAGCACTCTTTGCGTCAGACATTCTCAGGGTGAAGAATTTTTTCCTCAAGCGTAGCTTAGAATTCACATCCCTAATATCGTAGAGGGTTGTTAGGATGTTCCATGCATCCTTAGCAGTCTGAGCAGCACGTATGTGATTGGACTGAGTATCCTTGATGTTGAGGGTGATCATGGCAAATGCTTTGCCATCTCTCAGTCTCCACTTGGTGATGATGGCTGCATCACCTTCTGGTTTGAGCTCTATGCCATCAACTATGTCCCACAGTTCTTTGGCTAGTAATATAATCTTCATCTGAATTTCTAGAGATGGTAGTTATCTCCATCGAGTTTGTCAATGAAAGATAAACTAGATGATGGATCCATTCTGGTTGAACAAGATCGTTGGTAGAAACAACGATTGTCGGAATACTGTTGGCTGCGGGTTTGCTAGAAAGACGTCTTGATAGACAAGACTGATAATTCGCAGTAGAAATGCAGACTACTGAAATGCCCACTCCGATACCATGTCTGAAAACGTGGGTGACCGGCAGCGGAAGTTGGAAGCTTTGAGCGTAGGCGTGTAGGATCAGAAACACAACAGTTAGCAGCAGAAATATTCAAGATGAATGATTCACAAATTGCGCAAATGAACATTACAGAAGTGAAACAGAAAATTGCACTCTGATTAATATCAAAACAAATGAGTACAATGCTTGAAGTGATAACTTCAGCTTGATTGTTGAGCATGATAACGCTGGCTACATATAACTCTGATAATGATAAAACTTAAACTTGTAGCTTGATTCAGGTTGTAGTATATATTTACAAGTGTCTTCTAAATATCTTACAAGCATTGAATGCTATTTATGCCAGTTTTTGTAGGTACAAAGTAGGTAACTGCCCTTTGGATATTTTAGTTGTCCAGCTATTTTTAGGGTTGATGATAAGTTGGCGACGTCGGTCTCCATTGTTGCGAAAAACCCGAAGGTGCCTTTAGATTGTTTAAGGCAGGTCGAAAATGGATTTTGGTCATTGTGTCGCCTTTTTTGTGAAGGTGCAAAAATTGCGAAGAAGGCGAAAAAGGTGAAGGTGCCTAGAAAATGGTTAAGACACAAAAATTCCCAAAGGTAAAAATGCAAAGGTCCAAAACATTAGTCGTCCTTCGGTTTTCAGGATTGTCATCACTTGAATGATTTGTTTAGGCTGAGCATAAGAAATTTAATAGTCTTGTCACCAATCAATCTTGCAATTTATGCTAGCAATCTAACAGGCTATCCATCAATTCACAATAGCTAAAAGAAAGAGCGCACCACATTCCAATCAACTCATATAGTGAACTTTATTCAAAAAGAGAAAATGGTACCTATATAGTGCTTGGTTTGTAACTATGTTGGATGACAAAGGTATTGATCCTCTAAAACCAAGCTCTGGTTGATTACTTCAAGTCATAAAGTGCCTTATGGAATTTACATACATGATTTTCCTTATCATTGAGAATATTTCTCTCAAGTTGCATCATTTATATATCTTTTTCGATTACTCCATTCAGATAAGTTGATTGTACATCGAGTTGATGTATCTCAAGGTTGGCTACAACAACATACGATAGAAGTATAATGATCGAGGAGTGCTTGACTACAAGACATAAAGTCTCATTATAGTCGATGTTTGAAATTTAAGAAAATCCTCATGCTACTAATTAGGCTTTCTCTTGTGAGCTTTGTATTTGATTTTGAAGACCTATTTGCAATAGATTAGATTGTTATTGGTCAACAATTTGACAGTGGACTATGTCTGATTCTTGATTAGAGAGGTATACTTTCTATCCATTACTTCTCTCCAGAGATCAGAGTCTAATTGTTAAGTGCTTCATCAACTATAGTTAGTTCTTCAATTAGATAGTAGACAAACTCATCAATATATCTCGTAGACTGTGTGTGCACTTTGGTTGATCTTCTTGGAGGTGGGGTAGGCTGATGATCCTATCCTTGGCTTTGTTGCTCCTGAATAGCAACTTTTTTTTTGGATTCTCTATCGATAAGCTATTCAACTATTGGCATGTTCAAACTTAAGACTCGAATTGTTATGTCGATGGCAGAAATATTTGATAATCTTTATGGAACTTTACGCTTACCTTTCAAGTATATAAACTGATCCTCAATAAAGATGACATCCCTGCTAAAGAATATCTTTGATGTATCAAAATCATACAACTTGTAAGTTTTATCTAAAGAAGCATAACCAATGTGGATGGATTTGAGACTGTGAGAATCCAACTTCTCTCTGGTCTCCTTCAAAATCTCCACATAGGTGGTGCATCCAAACACTCTGAGATTCTTCAGTGATGATTGGGATCCTGTCCAGACTTCATAGGCTGTTTTACCTGAGAGATCTTTAGATGAACATTTGTTCTGAATGTAGGCTGCAGTGGAAATAGCTTTAGCCTAGAAGTTTATAAGTAGTGATGCATGAGAAATCATGCACTTAGTTGATTCGACTAAGGTTTAGTTTTTCCTCTCATCAAGCCAATTGGACTGAAGCGAATAAGAAGTGACGATCGATGGTTGAGGTAGTACTCCTTGATTTTGGTTGAGATATACTCTCTACCATTGTTAGGCCTCAATACTTTGATTCGTTTACTAGTTTCATTCTCATCTCGCTCCTTGAATGTCTTGAAGAGGTTGAATGCCTCTGATTTATGCTTAATGAAATATACAAATGTTGTTCTGAAATATTCATCAATAAAGATAATCAAAAATTTGGCACTTTTCAATTACAAAGTTTGCATTGGTCCACATATGTCCACATGCACAATGTCTAGCAAATTTTTAGCTACATGTTAATGACTTGATCTAAATGGGTCCCTAATCTGCTTTCCAATGATGCAATCTTGGCAAACAGAAAGTTCAACTTTCCTATCTAGATAGTCGAGATTAAGTATTGTAGATTATTTAGACATGTTTGAAGCATATGCATGATTCAAATGACCAAGTCTATAATGTCAAAGTAATTCTCTATTGATGTGAACAGAAGTATTCATAGCTTGATTTGTAGCAGAATAATAGTGACTCAGTCTGTGTACAAGTATCCATGTCTCTTTTCGAGTGTAAGAATTGTGTTTGTCTTATCGCAACCTCTACAGATTTGAATTCTACTCTATGTCCTAAATTAGTAATTCTGCTAATAGAGATTAGATTCGTAGACAGATTAGGTACATAAAGTTTGTTTCCAAGGTGAACATACTTCTATATACTGTAAGACATATAGGACTAGAAACAATTGATATGACTCGTCATGTGTTGAGTGGCTCCGAAATCAAGAAACTAGGAGCTATCATCTTATGCTTTTTTATGGTCGATCATGAATGTATTCTCATCCACTTCTTGATTGGGGGCATGAGATGTTTCTATAGCTGCATTCGCTTGTTGATTCGATTGCTTCTTGTTGTTGTTCTTGACTTTCAGTATCCTACAATCCTGAATCTTGTGGTTCATATATGATTCGACTTGGATGCATTTCAAGCCTTTCTTCTTCTGCTTATTCTAGCTTCTGTTTGCATGAAGAACATGCAAGTCTTTGTTCAAAGAATTGGAAGCTCCACTTTTTTTATTCTTTTCCTACAGCAACTTAGTGATAACTCTAGAGAGAGTTAGATCTGAGTGGGTTGTTATGATCATCAACCAGTTCCCGTATGTAGATGGCAGGCTCAATAGTAGAGTCATCACTACATCTTGATCATCGATGACTGATCCGACACCTGCCATCTATTGCAAGAGGTTCTTGAATTGGTTTATGTAATTATGTAGTGATCACCATTTGACACCATGAGGGAGAATTTTTTTTTTATTGAGATGTAACTTGAAATTTATGTCCCTCACATCGTACAATATGTACTAAGATTTTGATGTTTTTGAAATGTTGAGAATGATCAACATGAAGGCTTTGCCATCCTTTAGCTTCCATCTGGAGATTGCTACGACGTTTGCTTCGGGTCTGACTTCGACACCTGTGAAAACATCATACAACTCTTTGGCCATTAGCATTGTTTTCATCTTAAATTTTCATAGATGGTAGTTGGATTCATCTAGCTTGTCGACTATCAGACTAGCCTTACCTTGAGAATTGATGTGAAATTTAGTCTAAGTGATAGTGATAATCAATGACTTAAGAAAAGAATATCTAGTGTTATCAGAAAAAGAAAACAATCATTCTATAGGTCGATAAAATCATGTTCTAAAGGAAGCTTCTGATATTAAGCAATGATGAGATAAGCTATCAGAAAGTAAAGAATACAAGTCAGATGACATGTCGGCAGTTTGTCGATTCAAGTCGGATTTGTCAAGGTGGAGATGAGGATGATGATGGTTTGAATGTTTGATTCGATAATTGTTGGAATTGAGCATTTGAGCACCCGTTAACAATCGACACTCGATACTCCTTCAATAGCTTGATCTTCCTCAATAGTTTGACTGCCTTCAATAATTTTACTATCACGTAGGTACATGTCTTTGATTCTCGTGTATTTCTACAAACTATGCAACCGAATGCGAATAAATATGCAACAACATGAATGAATCTAGATTAACTATGGGATTTAGGGAGAGAAGGCATAAATTCAATACATAAAATCTTCGAGCTGACTTTTCGTTTGAGTTTTCTTCAACTTAGTGTATCTATAAGGTTATAATCTTAAATACACAAAATCTCTTTCAATAAAGTCATGAAAAGTCTTGTTTTGATTGACATATTGCTTTATTCATATATGTGTTGCTTTAATATTCACCCTATTAGCTTTCAAAATATCATTCATGTGCTGAATTTGATCCATGACTGCTAGCACTATAACCTCTGACAAATCCACACTGATAGGTTGTAATGGTTCGTGGCCATATAATGCAAAGAAGGGTGTCATGCCAATCGACATGTGTTGCTATAACAAAATTTAGCTAAGTACAAGCACTCTATCAACCGTGTTTGATGATCTAAAACAAAATGTCACAAATATTACTCTAGCCACTGGTTGACCCTTTCCATCTGTCTATCAGTTTTTGGATGAATTGATGTACTTAAGTACACTTTAGTGCCCAACTTGTCCATTAAGACCTTTTATAAATTGGAAATGAATCTGCAATGTCTGTGGCTCCCTATCTCCTTTGGTATTCAATGTAATTTGAAGACATTTCTCAAAAATGATAAATTTTACAGTTTTTAGGACAATAATGATTGTACTTTACAATCATAGAGAGTTATTGGTTGCTTAATCAATGAATCTATCAAGTTCTACACATTAGATCTTGATCTAGATTCACTACACTTGGATTTAAGCAAGAGCAATGGATCAACACATCATTTTTTAGTGAGAGCGGCTTCACACGTGTGGAGTACTGTCCACTGTACGGCCTGCACCTGAAACAACAAGTACAATGATACTAGATAGCAATCATGCATAAAAATCACAAGACAAATGACTAGAAATCTCACAAAAGTGTAGAGTGCAAAAGTCTCATCAATTTTCTTAGCAAAATGATGATCCTTTTATGGATCAAGTACATCCATGAGTCTGGTACAGTCCAGCAGGCCTTCACACGTGTGAAGAGTGCCACATCACTCATATCTATCCATTTGATCCATCCTTGATCCTTATCCAATAGTTGACCTTCTAGAATATGACTAAAATTCAAAAAGCTAGTCTCCTAGAATATAGGAATATTCCCTACAAAATAGGATCTAAGGAAAATGGTCAACTCTTATCTTCTAGTACTCTATACACACATGTGAACATCCACTTGCCATGTGGGAGCATTTACTCATGCACATGCAAGGAAAAGCTAATTTGTAGGTGACTAGTCAACTTGACTAAAAACTAGTCATTTCATGTTCACACTAACTAGAATGATACAAAATCAATTTGGATATATACAAACATGAAAAGTACATCCTTTCACACATGGGAACATGCTCCACACGTGTGAAATCATATCATCAACATATTCTAATGTTTGATCAATATTTACATGAACCAATGTCAAGTGAGAAGTGACAATTTTCAACACTCCTCCTCACTTCTAACTTGGCAAATCTAGTGTACATCTATCTACAATTCCAAGAGCATATCTTAACTTAAAAAATGGATCTTTGGACAATGGTTTGGTTAAGATATCAGCTATGCATTCGGATGATGGTACATGATGTAGTTGCACTTCCTTGGATTGTACCTTCTCCCTCACAAAGTGGTGAGCTATCTCAATATGCTTTGTTCTAGCATGGAAGATAGGATTTGAAGCAATTTGTTGAGAAGCTTGATTGTCACAAAATATGTAAGGGATCTCCTCGGCCTCTAGCACATGTAGTTCCATCAAGAGTCTTCTTAGCCATAAGAGCTCTTTGGTTGTTGAAGTCAATGCCTTGTACTCGGCTTCACAAGAAGATAGTGAGATTGTATCTTGCTTTTTGGAAAGCCAAGATATCACTCCTCCACAAAGAAATGTTGCAAATGCACTAATGGACTTCCTATCCATCTTGTCACCTGCAAAATCTGAATCCGAGTAGGCTCTCAAGTGCAAGTTAGATCCTTCATAAAGTATACCAAAAAATCTAGTACTAGAAACATATCTAAGTACTCTCTTGGCACTTTTCCAATGATGAATTAAAGGAGCTTGCATACTTTGACTCAACTTGCTTACACAAAAACTTAAGTCAGGTCTAGTGATGATTAAATAGATTAGAGAGCCTATAAGCTTCCTAAAGAGAGTGATGTCCTCAAAGGATGCTTCATCACCTTCATTAGTTGCTTTCACAACATGCTCCATAGGGGTGTCAATCCCCTTACAATCTTTCATACCAAATCTTTCAAGAATGGAAGTAGCATACTTAGATTGACTTATGAAAGTACAATTGCTACTTCTAGACACTTCTATCCCAAGTATAAACTTTAGGAAGCCTAGATCTACCATCTTGAACTCACTAGATAAGTCAACTTTTACTTTGCCTATGCCATCATCATCATTTCCTGTCATAATGATGTCATCAACATAAAGAACCAAAATGATGATCTTTCCTTCATTACATTTGAAATATAAAGAAGGTTCATAAGCACTTAGTACAAAGCCAAGGGAATAGAGAAAATCATGCAACCTAGAGTACCAAGCTCTAGGTGCTTGCTTCAAGCCATATAGGCTCTTCCTTAAGTAGCACACCTTTTGCTCCTCACCAATCTTGATGAAGCCCTCGGGTTGCATCATGTAGATTTCCTCTTCTAAGAAGCCATTCAAGAAGGCATTTGTCACATCCATTTGGTAGAGATCCCATTTGAACAAAGTAGCAATGCAAATGATTAATCTAATAGTTACAAGCTTAGCTACAGGTGCAAATGTTTCTTCATAATCCAATCCTTTTATTTGAAGAAATCCCTTAGCAACAAGCCTAGCTTTGTATTTACTAATAGATCCATCTTGATTGTACTTAATTCTATAAATCCACTTACATGCAAGTGGTTTCTTTCCTCTTGGAAGATTTACAAGATTCCAAGTATGATTTTCTTCTCATGCATCATACTCTACTTGCATTGCATCTCTCCAAACTTTAGATTTACATGCTTCTTCAAAAGATGATGGTTCTTCAATCAATGTAGCTAAAAAAGAGTAAGAGGTAGAAGATGTAGAGCCTTCCTTTTGCTTTCCCTTGTCCACATAGGTAAGCCTTGAGGGCTCGGCCTTGCTCCTTGATGATCTTCTTGGCCCCTTTTGACTTGGATCCAAATCTCCATCTCGGGTTTGTCATGATCCTCCTCGGGTTTGTCAAGATCCTCCTCGGATTTGTCAAGATCTTCAATGCACAATGGGTTAGATCCATTTGACAAGCTCTTAGCAAATTGTGACTCATCAAAAAGTACATCCTTGCTTACCTTTACTTTCTTGGATGTAGGATCATATATCCTATATCCCTTGCTATTTTCTCCATAGCCAACAAAGATTCCTTTGAAGGAGGTAGCATCTTCTTTCCTTCTAGTCTCCAAAGGAATGTGTACATAACAAGTACATCCAAAGATCTTAAAATATTTTACATTGGGTTTCTTATCAAACAAGGCTTGATAAGGTGAGATCCCATCTATAGCACTACTAGGAAGTCTATTACACAAATAATTAGCACATGTTATGGCTTCTCCCCAAAATGAGATGGGAAGTGATGCATCAAGCCTCAAGGACTTTGCACACTCACATAGACTCCTATTTTTCCTCTCGGCCACCCCATTTTGTTGAGGGGTGTAGGAACAAGTGTATTGTAACTTAATACCATTGATCTCACAAAAGTCTTTCATTTTATTGGAGGTGTACTCTCCTCCATTATCACATCTTAGTGCTTTGATAGAAGTACTAAGTTGTTTCTCTACTAGAGACTTGAACTTAATGAAAGCTTCATAAACAAGATTTTTCTTTGATAGTAACTCAATCCATGTGAATCTAGTACAATCATCTATAAAAGTTACATACATCAAGGCACCTCCATTACTTGCATGTGAAAAACTATGTACATCAGAATGTATGAGATCCAAGGGAGAGAGAGATCTTGATGAAGATTTCTTGTAAGAAGATTTGTGTGACTTTGCAAGGCCACATGCCTCACACATTTTTCCACACTTCTTGAAAGCTCTTGGTAGGCCGAGAGCTAGTTCCTTGCTTGCCATTGACTCCATAGATTGAAGATTAGGATGGCCTAATCTCTTATGCCAAAGCTCCACTTGAGTTAGCTCCTCCCTAGCCAAGTTCACACTTTCACTTGCAACATTAGCATCCAACTTGAAAAGTCTACCTTGCTTAATGCCACTAGCTATGCACTTATCATTTTTCAAGATGGAACAAACTCCATTCTTGAAATGTACATCTAGTCCATTGTCCATTAATTGTCCTACACTAAGCAAGTTTCTTGAAATGGTAGGAACATACAAAACATTATCTAGATCTATCCTTTTAGATGTGCCTAAACAAAGAGGTATAGATCCTATGCCATCTATCTTGCATGCTTGATCACTAGCAGTGTATATTGACTTCTTAGAGTCATTACAAGATAGAAGAGTAGAAAAATAATGCTTGTTAAAGGACATGTGGGAACTAGCCCCACTATCTATCCACCATGTGTCTTGACTTGAAGTTGGTGTAGATGCAACCATTAAGGATGTGTTGAATCCATCCTCATATTCTTCCTCTTGAGCAATGTTCCCTTGATCTCCTTTGGCTTGTTGATTCTTCTTCAAGTAGCATTCTGAGGCAAAGTGTCCTTTCTTTCCACAAAAGAAACACTTTAGTTTTGCCTTGTTCTTCACTTTGCCTTTGGAGGTAGATCCTCCATTCTTCATCTCGGCCTCCTTGCCTTGATTTTTCTTGAATGGATTTTGCTTTTTCTTGCCTTTAGATGTAAAGTTAGCTTTCTCCTCTCCTCCATTAAGTGACATGCTATCCATTCTTGTCTTGAGGTGTAGAAGCCTACTCTCCTCGGCCACAAGAACATTGTGCAACTTTTCAATGGATGGAAGAGAGTCTTGAATGGCAAATGATTGGACTAAGTTGGTAAACTCATCACTTAGACCATTCAAAATGATTTGTACTAGTTCTTGATCTTGGATCTTCTCTCCTATTGCACTTAACTCCTTGTTAAGAGATTTGATCCTAAGAACATACTCTTGTCCACTCTCTCCACTTCCTTTCATGCTTTGGAAAACTTGATTTCTTAGCATGAGGATTCTTGAAGTATTGTTGGATTCATAAATGCTCTTTAATGAATCCCAAGCCTCTTTGGATGAGGTACAAGAAGACACCTCTTTCAAGAGGTCATTGCATACATTTAACTTTATGCAATGTAGAGCTAATCTTGCTCTCTTCTTGTATTTGGCTTGTTCTTGGGGAGTTTGAGGCTCTTCCTCTACTCCTTGAACTATGTCATATAGATCATGGATCACTAGGAGTGATTCCATTCTCACTTTCCAAATGGAATAATTTGTGGAAGTGAGTCTCTCACTTGGTTCCATCAAATATCCACCCATGGATGACATTTTAGAATGAATGCTCTTTTAAAAATCACAAAGATTTTTGAATTTTAAAAAGATCTATGAAGTGGCCTAAAGCTTACTAGAATGCCTATAGGCTTGTCTCTATCAAACTAACACACAAGCTTGAATGATACTCAAAGATCTTACCAAAAATTTCTAGCTTTCACTCTCACAAAAAAAAATTGCTTTACACTTTTCTTAGAGATTTCACTTCAACTAAGGATCTGAACAAATCAGCCTCTTAGATCTGATCTTAGACTCTAAAAAGAAATGCTTCAATGATCCAAAACACTATTTGGTCATAGGCATTAGTTAGAATGAATCTAGATCAATACTATGCTTCAAAAAGCACCAAAAATGAACTAGTATTGTGATTTTGGGACCAAAAAACACAAAGTAACTTGAATTGAAAGTTGCTGTACGGTTTCACACGTGTGAAAAGTACATACACAGCCTCCAAGTCGTTTTGATCCAAATGATTACAAGCTATCACTCTAGAAGAACTCGCCCTCACTAGTATTGGCCAAAAAACAAATTTTGCCAATGATCTTTACAAGATTTATGATTCAATGATCACTCTCTTACTTAGCTCTGATACCATGATAAATTTTACAGTTTTTAGGACAATAATGATTGTACTTTACAATCATAGAGAGTTATTGGTTGCTTAATCAATGAATCTATCAAGTTCTACACATTAGATCTTGATCTAGATTCACTACACTTGGATTTAAGCAAGAGCAATGGATCAACACATCATTTTTTAGTGAGAGCGGCTTCACACGTGTGGAGTACTGTCCACTGTACGGCCTGCACCTGAAACAACAAGTACAATGATACTAGATAGCAATCATGCATAAAAATCACAAGACAAATGACTAGAAATCTCACAAAAGTGTAGAGTGCAAAAGTCTCATCAATTTTCTTAGCAAAATGATGATCCTTTTATGGATCAAGTACATCCATGAGTCTGGTACAGTCCAGCAGGCCTTCACACGTGTGAAGAGTGCCACATCACTCATATCTATCCATTTGATCCATCCTTGATCCTTATCCAATAGTTGACCTTCTAGAATATGACTAAAATCCAAAAAGCTAGTCTCCTAGAATATAGGAATATTCCCTACAAAATAGGATCTAAGGAAAATGGTCAACTCTTATCTTCTAGTACTCTATACACACATGTGAACATCCACTTGCCATGTGGGAGCATTTACTCATGCACATGCAAGGAAAAGCTAATTTGTAGGTGACTAGTCAACTTGACTAAAAACTAGTCATTTCATGTTCACACTAACTAGAATGATACAAAATCAATTTGGATATATACAAACATGAAAAGTACATCCTTTCACACATGGGAACATGCTCCACACGTGTGAAATCATATCATCAACATATTCTAATGTTTGATCAATATTTACATGAACCAATGTCAAGTGAGAAGTGACAATTTTCAACAAAAAATAATATGTGCTATTTGGGCTCCATTGTCAATAGTTTTATAAGGTAAGAAATGTGCATAGTTTATAAGCCTAGCCACCACCACAAAGATAGCATTATAACCTCTAGATGTTGTAGGCAATGAAGGTATAAAATCCATGCTAATACTTGTCCAATGTTATGTAGCAATGGACAGTGGATGCAATAACCTGGCTGCTTGACATGTTAATCCACCTTATTCACTTGACAAGAAATACATTCATATGTATATATAATCTTCTTCATACCAACCAATTTAAATAGCTTCCTGATTGTTTGATATGTCTTCAACATTCCACTATGCCCATCACTTAGAGATGAATGTAGCTCATATAGTACTTTTGGAATAAACTTAGATTTAGAACAAAGCACAACTCTAGAATTATCATACACCCATATTTTTCCTTGCCTCTTATAACAAGGATGAACAACATAATCGGGATTTTGTAATTTTGACCCAAATCCTTTCTAAATCAAGATCGACCATATACTCTGCTTGAATTTCTTTTATCCAATCAACATTTAGTAAAGTTATCGTAGAAATTGTGTCAAATATTAATTTTGACCATAACATTCTATGCTCCTCCATTAAAAGGTGATTCAAAATTTCGCTCCCATGTTTTGCCAAATAAGCTATATATTCTGTTGGATTTATTCCCTCTACTCTCCTTAGATCCCATTTTGATCTGCCTCCATTCATGCTGCATATTTACTAGCGTTGTCGTGCGATCTGCATATTTACATGCAAATTTGCACAGATGAAGAAAAGGCGAAAGAATCACGACACTGTTTTTTTTTTTCTTTTCACACGTTATGGTGACAGGCGAAAAGAGGACACTATCTTATAGAATGCCAAAGGTGCCCTAAAAGCAAAGGCACGCTATAAATCTAATCCTAAGACTACTCGTAAGAGTGACGCACTTTTTGCATTGTCATCACCAATGATCACCTCAGCACTGATTGACGTCGCACCCTTTTCACGCTCACCCCATGCAGCTGCGCTAATAGACTGGACAACGACTGCAGCCACCCACGATCTCTTACAGACAACACATTCACTCTGTACTTTCCACATCTGCACACCTATAATATAATGTATATATACTGGATACCATTTGCATATTCAGGTTAATGAGTTATGAGTGAATGAGACGAAGTAGATGCCTTGTGCATTGATTCTTGATTGTCAACAATAAGGTTTTATTCCTTTACAAATTGTATAAGCTTCGTAGGGCACGCGGTTTCATCTGCTATTGTCTTGTGCTCTACCGCATTGTTGACATGTATACATAAAATACTTAATCTGATACAGTTCTTTGTTCTGCGTTCAGATCTATGTTAATATTGCTATGCTTATCATTCATTCCATCTGATCTTTCTAGTTGTTCTTTCTGGTAATAGATGACTAACATTTGGTCTTGTCTTTCGCGAATCATTTGTGACTAATTATCAGTCGAGCACCGTCTAGCTCTTCGCGAATCATTCGTGACGAATAGTTTGTCTTACTATTCATGACAAACCATTCTTCTGGAGCTTCATTCATTTATTAAAGCTCGGCTACATAATCAAGAACGACTGTGATTTCCATCACTACCATTTTGTTCGTTTTGATAGGTGTAGTCATGCTTACGGAGAGAGTCGTATAGCTCGTTCCGCTGCACACAAACATTTTCTGTTCGAGTTTGTTTCTTGTTCGAGTTTGTGTCTCGTTCGTGTTCGTCTTACCTCTTTGAGCTTATTTTTCGTTTCTAACATACGACACCTTTTTTCTCAACTCGTTCATCTCCCTCTCTCCCAACATGGTATCAGAGCGATTTTCATAGCTTGATAAGCTTCCACAGTACAAGACTCTACTAGCCGATAGAGTAATTGTTTTCTTGTTTTGTATTTTTCAGTATCATATTTTCATACTTAAGTCACTGATAGTTTCTGCTATCACTCATACTAACTCTTCCACATGGATTCCCAAGGGCCTATCATGGACAAGCTTGATGGAGCCAATTACCATCTGTGGAAATTTAAGATGAAAACTGTACTAATGGCAAAAGAATTGTATGACATTGTTACAAATCCGAAGCATACGATGCGACAATTGCCAGATGGAAGCTGAAGGATGGAAAAGCTTTTGCGCTGATCATTCTCAACATCATGAACACCCAGATCGACCATGTATCCAAGGCTCAAACATCAAAAGAAGTTTGGGACATCTTGAGCACACTATACGAAGTGCGAGAGATAGCTTCCAAGTTACATCTCAGGAAGAAATTATACTCCCTCAAGATGATGAATGGTGATTCTCTACAGAATCACATTAATCAATTCAAGAACCTGCTAAGACAAATGGTCGTTGTCGGATCTATCATAGACGATCAAGATGCAGTGATGCAACTTCTTACAAGCTTGCCAAGTTCTTACGATAGCTGGGTGATGATCATCACGACTCATCTAGAATTGACTCTTTTGAGAGTCATTAACTCTTTCGAGAGTCATTACTATGATCAGTCTAAGCTACTCTCTAAAGTCCTGTATGTACCAAAGTTATCTACGAATTTGCTCTCTATAAGCAGAATCAAAGATCTAGGACATAGAGTAGAGATCGAATGTGATCAGTGTAAAGTAGTTGATAGGACAAGCAAGATCCTAGCACTCGGAAAGAGGCATGGATACTTGTATAAGTTGAGTCATTGCTTTTCTGCCTCTAGTCAGGCTCTCAGTACTTCAATTCATTCAAATAAAGGTTTACTTTGGCATTATAGACTTGGTCATTTAAATCATGCTGTTGTACAACGAATGTCTAGACAATCTATTGTTCTTGATCTCGATTATCCTCGCAAAAAGGTCGAGTTACCTATTGTGAAAAATACAGATCCTAAGTGGATCTAAACTCCAAGATCATTGGCTTGAATGCTTGCACTCCAAACTACATAAGCTAGGAATTGGCAACACATTCTATGCTACCTAGAATGCAAAGAACTTGATCAAAAAGCATTTATCACAAATGGAAACTTCCATAAACATCAAGTGCGGCCCAAAATAGCATTATACAGTCCATAATACATCAGCCTACCACTTTTGGAAAACACCTAAGATCATACACAATAGCTTGAAGACAATACACACAACAATGCTCTCAATGGAGGAAGAAACAATGACAATGATCTATTGATCTCAATGAAGCATACAAAAGGTTTCTCCAACCTGTTCTCCACGACTTCCCTACTATTTATGGATGAGGAAGATGACTCTCTCTCCTCTCTCTAGAAGGTACTTGACCCTAGATATTCCCTATATAGGAAAAATAGCTAAAAATGGCTTATATGACCAAAATACATCAAAATGGTCTCATTTTGAAGGGTATGAAGTTTGACACTTCATCATACTGAAAAAATACAGTAAATAAAAACATTGTGGCCTGGTTCACACGTGCAAAACTCCAGAACCAAAACTATTTACAATTTTAGCCAATTTAGGCCTCAAACTAGCTAGGAAATGTTGACAATTTTCACACTCCCTCTTCAACATTGGATGCTAGTTTCAACATAGTCTTTGAGCACATTCCAAGATTAGATCTATGCATTAAATATAGGTCCTTTCCCAATGGTTTGGTGAAGATATCAGCCACACACTCCTTTGAAGAGACATGTTGAAGCTCCACCTCTTTGGCAATGACTTGATCTCTCACAAAATGGTGAGCAATCTCAATGTGCTTGCTCCTTGCATGAAAAACAGGATTGCTTGCCAAGCTTTGGGCTGAAAGGTTATCACAAAGTATGATTGGAGTCTTCTCTGGTTCCAGCAAGTGAAGATCCAATAACATCCAGAATCTCCTTGGTGCATGTTGTTAATGCCTTGTACTCGGCTTCGGTGGAAGATAGAGAGATAGTTGGTTGCTTCTTTGATAGCCATGAGACCACTCCATCTCCAAGATAGATTGCAAAGGCACTTGTTGACTTCCTATCCATTTGATCACCTGCAAAATCTGAATCTGAAAATCCACAAAGGTTAGGTGTAGTACCTCCATACAAGATGCCAAAATCTCTAGATCCCGAGATGTATCTAAGTACTCTCTTTCCTAGCTTCCAATGAGCCTCACTAGGATCTTGCATAAATTGACTTAGTTTACCAACCACAAAGCTTAGATCAGGTCTTGTGATGGTTAACCATCTAAGAGATCCTATTAGCTTTCTATAGAGAGTAATGTCCTTGAAGGATCTTTCATTACTTCTTGTAGTTAGCTTTACATTTGATTCCATAGGAGTAGAAACAACTTTACAATCTTCCATATGAAACCTTTTTAGAATAGAGTTAACATACTTTTCTTGACATATGAATGTAGATTTAGAAGTTCTAATAATCTCTATTCCTAAGATATAATGAAGTTTACCAAGATCTTGAATTTCAAACTCTCTTTTGAGTGCCATCTTGATTTCATCTATATCTAGATTGTTACCACCACTTAAGATAATGTCATCAACATAGATCAAAAGTAAAGTGATATCATTTTCATTCAATCTAAAGTAGAGAGAATGATCATACTCACTCATAACAAAGTTTTGAGAAAGTAAGAAGGAATTGAGCTTAGCATACCAACTCCTTGGTGCTTGCTTTAGCCCATACAAACTCTTTTGGAGATAGCACACATGATTAGGCTCATCATGTGAAACATAGCCCTCGGGTTGCTCCATGTAAATATCTTCTTCAAGATCACCATTCAAGAAGGCATTAGTAACATCCATTTGCCACATATCCCAATCATAAAGAGTTGCAAGAGAGATTAGGATTCGAATAGTTACCATCTTTGCCACGGGTGCAAAGGTCTCATCATAGTCAATACCATATTCTTGAGCATACCCCTTTGCCACCAACCTTGCCTTGTACTTGTTGATTGATCCATCTTGATTTGTCTTGATCTTGAAGATCCACTTACAACCAATTTCCTTCTTGTCCTTTGGAAGCTTTACCAACCTCCATGTGTTGCTTTTGATGAGTGCTTGATGCTCATGATCCATGGCTTGGATCCATTCCTTCTTTTGAATTGCTTCATCTACACAAGTTGGTTCATCAAAAGAGGTAAGAAAAGCAAAGTTAGAGTTGTCCACCACTTGCTTTCCTTTTTCATCATAGGTTAGCCTTGATGGCTTAGCCCTTTGCCTTTGAGTCTTCCTTGAAGTTTGCTTTGGAGTGGCATCTCCATCTTCATCCAAGACATCTTGCACATCATGATGATTAGTAGGCACATCAACATCAACATCAACAACATTGGAAACATTCTTTTCATGAAAGATGACATCCCTACTTATGACAACTTTCTTTGTAGAAGGAATGTACACTTTGTAAGCCTTGCTTACTTCACTATAGCCAACAAACACACCCTTCTTTGATGAAGGATCTTCTTTAGTTCTATCATCAAGTGTGATATTGACAAAACATGTACATCCAAAGATCCTACAATGCTTGACACTCGGCCTTCTACCATAAAGAACCTCATGAGGAGTTTTACCATCCAAGGAAGCACTTGTCCATCTATTACATAGATAGTTAGCACATGCTAAAGCTTCCCCCCAAAAAGACTTAGCAAGATTAGCATGTAGTCTCATTGCCTTGGCACATTCACAAAGGGTTCTATTCTTCCTCTCGGCCACTCCATTCTGTTGTGGAGTCCTAGGACTAGACATCTCCCTCTTAATCCCATGTGCTATACAAAAGTCTTTGAACCTATTTGAGGTGTATTCCCCTCCATTATCAGATCTTAAGCATTTGATCTTTGTATTGAATTGGTTTTCCATTTCATTCTTGAACTTGACAAATGCAGCAAACACTTCATCCTTACTTTTAAGAAGATAGATCCAAGTATACCTACTAAAGTCATCAATGAAAGTTGCATACATCTTTGCCCCACCATTGCTAGTTGTACTAGAAGAATGAATATCAGAATGCACAAGTTGAAAAGCTTCTTTAGATCTAGAAGTAGATCTAGAATAAGCAAGTCTATGAGATTTGGACAAGGCACAATGTTCACAAACACTATTGTTTGCAACAAGACTTTTAGGGAGACCAAGAACAAGCTCTTTCTTTGCCATTACCTCCAAAGATTTGAAGTTGGGATGGCCCAACCTCTTGTGCCAAACTTCTTGGTTTGTCAATTGCTCCCTAGCCATACATCCTTCATGATTAGAGATCACACATGCATCAAGCTTGAAAATTTTACCATGCCTCCTACCTTGAGCAATCAAGGATCCACATTTACTTATCAAACATGCATCTCCAATGAACTCCACATCAAGTCCTTTGTCAATCATTTGACTTACACTAAGCAAATTCTTAGTGATTGAAGGAATGTACAAAACATTTTCAAGATTTGCTTTCCTATTTGTTGAAAGGGAAATAGGAATAGTGCCTATGCCTTTGATGTCACATTGACCATCATTTGCAGTGTAGATGATGTTACCTTCTCCCTCATAAGACAATAAGGATGTAAAGTATTCCTTATGTCTTGTCATGTGAGATGAGGCTCCACTATCAATCCACCAAGGATCATTATCATCTATGTTGGCTAACAAACTTGAAGTCATAACAAGTGATTCACATGTGTTATGTTCTTCCTCATCTATTGTAAGATTTCCTTGCCTCTCTCCTTGCTCTCTTTTCTTCTTATAACATTCATTTGCAAAATGACCTTTTATCCCACAATAAAAGCACTTGAACTTTGACTTATTGTTCTTAGTAGAAGAGGAAGAGGAAGAGTGATCATCATGATCAAAGTTACCACCTTTGGACCATTTCCCTTTGCCTTTACCTTTGCCCTTGAATTTGCCTTTTGTGAAGAAAGCCTCTTCACCTCCACCTTGCAAGGATGCACCATCAAGCTTTGATTGCAACCTATGTTCTTCAGCCAATAAGATTTCTTGCAAGTCAACCACACTTGGCAAGACTCTTTGAATGGCAAAACTTTGCACAAGGTTAGCATGTTCATTTAGCAAACCATTCAACATAACTTGGACTATTTCACCATCTTTTATGTTCTCATCAATGCATGCTAAATCATCACTTAGGGACTTAACTCTCAAGATAAATGCATGAGCACTTTCACCCTCTCTTTGCCTAGTAGAAAATATTTGTCTCCTTAGGGTCAATACCCTAGATGTGGACTTTGATTCAAAGAGCTTCTTTAAGGCATTCCATGCCTCACTTGCACTTTGACACTTTCCAACTTCCTTGAGAAGTTCATTTGTAACATTCATTTTAATGATATGAAGAGCCCTTTTGGCCTTCTTATCAAACCTTTGTTGCTCTTGAAGTGTGAGAGGTCTCTCTTCAATTTCTGCAACTATGTCCATGAGTTCATTCAACTCAAGTAAGGACTCCATCCTCACTTTCCAAGTAGAGTAGTTTGATGAACTCAACCTTTCACTAGACTCTAGCATGATCCCACCATTGGAAGCCATGATTCTAATGTTTCTTCAACTTTTAGGTTCTGTCCTAAAGCACTTAGCACTCACTTTTCTCTCAACAAATGATAGATAAAGAGATCTATGAAGATTTAGGACCCTAAAACACTTCTATCTTGAACCTAGATGGTTTCCAAGCATAGAAAGGAAGATTGAAACACATGCAACACTTTGCACACACTAAGAATGGATTACAAAATCAAACCAACCTGAACACACTCTTGCTTAAGCTCTCAAACTTTCCAGCAAGTGACCAAATCAAGTTATGGTGTGAAGAGTTACTTGCATTCTTAGAAAATACCCAAAACTAGGATGCCAAGATTACCTAGTAATGAACAAACTTGATCAACATATGATCAACACACTAAGATATTGATTCAACCTGTAAAACCACATGTAAACCACACTTCTAAAAGTTTATAAACTCCAGCAAGTGATAAATACAAGATTTAGAGGTGAATGAATGAGCACACTTAGTGAATCACAAGACTAGCTTCACTATCTTGTCAAATCTTGGTGTTTAGATGTAGATCTAAGATCACTTCACATGAGAATGTTCCTCAACCTGTTAAGAACCTGAAAACACACTTGCATAATGGTTAACACCTTCCAGCAAATGCTCCAATCAAATTACATAAGGAGAGTTACTTACATGCTCAACAAAGTACACCAAAAATTATGCCAAAATTGATGACAATCTTTACAATATGCTCTTCACAATGGAGCTTACAATATGTTCACCCAAAAAAGGGGATCTTTCATCCAAATGGGAGCTTTGCTCAGACTTTAGGAGAATTACAACTCACTCAAAAGAGCATTTGTCATCCACTTAAGGAGAAGTTTCATCCACTTAAGGAGAGTGTTCATCCAAGAATGGAGATTGTCAACAATAGGATTGAAAAGAACATTGTTAGTATTGAATATGCACAAGCCTCACAATCACAAATGATTAGGTGTTATGATCTGATCCAAAATAGTTTCTTTTCAGCCTCTGATCTTCAATAGACCTGAAATATGCTTTTGATCCACAAGTTCAACTCACAAAACAAAGGTTAGTAAGATTTGATCAACAAAGCAATGCAAAATCATGCTAGAACTTGATCAAACATCCAAATATCACCAAAAATGGAATACTTACTGTAAATAGAAGCCAACCAGCTCTGATACCATGTGAAAAATACAGATCCTAAGTGGATCTAAACTCCAAGATCATTGGCTTGAATGCTTGCACTCCAAACTACATAAGCTAGGAATTGGCAACACATTCTATGCTACCTAGAATGCAAAGAACTTGATCAAAAAGCATTTATCACAAATGGAAACTTCCATAAACATCAAGTGCAGGCCCAAAATAGCATTATACAGTCCATAATACATCAGCCTACCACTTTTGGAAAACACCTAAGATCATACACAATAGCTTGAAGACAATACACACAACAATGCTCTCAATGGAGGAAGAAACAATGACAATGATCTATTGATCTCAATGAAGCATACAAAAGGTTTCTCCAACCTGTTCTCCACGACTTCCCTACTATTTATGGATGAGGAAGATGACTCTCTCTCCTCTCTCTAGAAGGTACTTGACCCTAGATATTCCCTATATAGGAAAAATAGCTAAAAATGGCTTATATGACCAAAATACATCAAAATGGTCTCATTTTGAAGGGTATGAAGTTTGACACTTCATCATACTGAAAAAATACAGTAAATAAAAACATTGTGGCCTGCTCCACACGTGCAAAACTCCAGAACCAAAACTATTTACAATTTTAGCCAATTTAGGCCTCAAACTAGCTAGGAAATGTTGACAATTTTCACACCTATCTGTCAAGATTGTCTAGTTGGTAAACAGACTAGGAAACCATTTAAGTCAAGCCATCAGCATGTTGCTAGAGGATTGCTAGATGTTGTACATTCAGATATTTGTGGCCCAATGAAAAATCCTTCGCTGAAGGCCGCCAACGGTATTTTATAACCTTTATTGACAAATTCTCCAGAAGGACTATGGTGTACTTCATAAAGAAGAAATCAAAAGCCATCAACTGCTTCAGAATCTTCAAGGAGCATGTAGAAAAGGAGATTGGAAGGACGATCAAGGCCCTAAGGTCAGACAACGGTGGAGAATATATCTCTGTCAAGTTTAAGATACTGCCAAAGCCAAGGCATTGAGCAGCAATTCATCACTCCTTACAGTCCTCATTCTAATGGCTTAGATGAGAGGAAGAACTACATTGTGGTCGAATCTACTAAATGTATGCTATCGCATGCATCGTTGCCCAAGAGATTTTGGGCTAAAGCTGTCTCCACTGTAGCTTACGTCTAGAACAGATGTTCGACCAAGGCCCTCTCAGACAAGACACCCCACGAGGTGTGGATAGGCTCTAAGCCTTCTTTGAAGAACCTAAGAGTGTTTGGGTGCATTGCCTATGCGTAGATCCCAAAGGACACAAGGAAAAAATTGGACTTCCAAGGTCTCAAGACCATCCTGATCGGATATACTTCGTCTGATAACACTTACAAGCTATACGATTCTGATACCTAGCAAATCTTGTAATAGCCGAGATACAGTCTTTATCGAGGATCAGTTCGTTGAACTCAAAGGCAAGGATATTGCTCAAGAAGAACCTTCATCACCTGCCGTTGACACGATAGTCCGAGCTTCTAGCTCAGGCGTATGTATTGTCGACCCACTTCAAGACAACGAATTAGACGAAGATGTTGCTGCTACTCAGCAACAAGTCCCAGGAGCGGTTCATCAGTCGAATCCTCCCAGAAGATCAAGCCGATGCGCACACAGCCCACAAGGTATACTCTTGAGCCTGCCTGTCTCTTAATGCAAGAACCGACGACAGTCGAAGAGGCACTTAGCCAACCAAACTCTGATCTCTAGAGAGAAGCCATGGACCTCTCTGATCAAGAATCAGACATGGTCATTAGTCGAAGCTCCTATTGGCTGCAATATCATTGATTGCAAATGGATCTTTAAGATCAAATATAATGCCAACGGAGCAATTGATCGAAGGAAGGCTAGACTAGTAGCACGAGGATTCACCCAGATCTCATATGTTGACTACAGTGAGACTTTTAGTCTAGTCGTCAAACATTCGTCGATCCGAATGCTCTTGTCTTATGCTGCAGCTGCCGACCTCGAAGTACATCAACTTGATGTACAAACAACCTATCTGAATGGAGTTATACAAGAAGATACCTACATGATCCAGCCCCAAGGATACGTTCTGGAAGGCATGAAGAATCGTGTCTGTAAACTCCACAAAGCACTGTACGGCTTGAAACAGTATGCCAAGGCTTGGTTTTAAAGGATCAACACATTCCTCATTGAACAAGGATTCAACCAAGTACTGCTGATTGCAACATTTATTTGAAGTCAGTGCAGCAATCCTTCATTATCATCACCTTGTACGTGGATGATACGTTGCTTTTCAACAACATTACCAATATGGTTAAGGATTCGAAACAAATGTTGTTCTCAGAATTCGACATGACTGATCTGGGCAAATTCAAATCCATAGAGACAGAGCAAATCGATTGATTTACATCACTCAACAAAGGTATCTTCATAATGTTCTTAACAATTACAATTTGATGAATTGTAAATTATCTCACTCACCAATGGATCCAAGCCTGCATTTGTCAAAAGACCAATTTCCCTATACCAAGCAGGAAGAGGAGCAAATGAGAGAGTATCTATATCGATTGATACTAGGATCTCTCATGTACACAATGGTCTGTACAAGACCAGATATCTCTTTTGCTGTTAGCTCACTCAACCAATACATGGCTAATCCTAGCATTACCCATTGGAAGGCTCTTATTCGAGTCATGAGGTATATTTGAGCTACCATGGACCAGTGCATCTGCTATGGAGATGTCAACCACGACAATCTTCATCAGCTCAATGGTTATTCTTATGCAAGCTAGGGAGGAGATGTAGACAATCGTAAGTCCACATCTAGATTTACATTCTTCTTCAACGACGGTCCTATTTCGTGGAACAGTCGTAAGCACCTCTATCACACTTTTTTCTACTAAAGCAGAATACATTGCTGCTTCTTAATCTATTAAAGAAGTCTTTTGGTTGAGAAATTTGCTGTCAGACATCAATTTGTATCAATACAACCCTACAATTTTGTTTTGTGATAACCAAAGTGCTACTACCTTATCAGCCAACCCTAGATTTAATTCTAGGAGTAAGCACATTTAGATCAGATATCACTACATCAGGGGCAAGGTTCTCAACAGAGAGGTGAGCTTAATGTACTGTAGAACGTAGGACATGATTGCAGACATCTTCATGAAAGCACTCAATGTTAATGCGCACAACAAATTTTGTGCATTGCTCAGTTTGAAGATCAAGGCATTCACGGATCTAGATTAAGGGGGGGTGTTGGATTTATTCCCTCCACTCTCCTTAAATCCCATTTTAATCTGCCTCCATTCATGCTGCATATTTACTAACGTTGTCGCGCAGTCTGCATATTTACATGCAAATTTGCACAGACGAAGAAAAGGCGAAAGAATCGCGACACTGTGCTTTTTTTTTCTTTTCACATGTTATGGTGACAGGCGGAAAGGGGACAGTATCTTACAGAATGCCAAAGGTTCCCTAAAAGCAAAAGGCACCCTGTAAATCTAATCCTAAGGCTACTCGTAAGAGTGACGCACTTTTTGCATTGTCATCAACAACGATCACTTCAACATTGACAAACGCCGCACTCTTTTCACGGTCACCCCATGCAGCTGCGCTAATAGACTGGACAACAACTGCAGCCACCCACGATCTCTTCCAGACATCACATCCACTCTGTACTTTGCACATTTGCACACCTGTAATATAATGTATATATACTGGATACCATTTGCGTATTCAGATTAATGAAATATGAGTGAATGAGATGAGGTAGATGCCTTGCGCATTGATTCTTGATTGTCAGCAATAAGGTTTTATTCCTTTACAGATTGCATAAGCTTCGTAGGGCACGCGGTTTCATCCGCTATTGTCTTGTGCTCTACCGCATTATTGACATGTATACATAATATACTTAATCTTATATAGTTCTCTGTTCTGTGTTCAGATCTATGTTAATATTGCTATGCTTATAATTCATTCTGTCTAATCTTTCTAGTTGTTCTTTCTGGTAATAGACGACTAACATTTGGTCTTGTCTTTCACGAATCATTCACGACTAATTATCAGTCGAGCACTGTCTAGCTCTTCGCGAATCATTCGCGACGAATAGTTTGTCTTACTATTCGCGACAAACCATTCTTCTGGAGCTTCATTCATATATTAAAGCTTGGCTACGTAATCAAAAACGACTGTGATTCCCATCACTACCGTTTTGTTTGTTCTGATAGGCGTAGTCATGCTTACAAAGAGAGTCGTATAGCTCGTTCCGTTGCGCACGCACATTTTCTGTTCGAATTCTTTTCTCGTTTATTTCTTGTTCGAGTTCGTGTCTCGTTCGTGTTCGTCTTACCTCTTTGAGCTTATTTTTCGTTTCTAACATACGACATCTTTTTTTCTCAACTCGTTCATCTCCCTCTCTCCCAACATATTCCTCTATAGAATTTGATGATGCCTTCATCTATAAAGACCATATTTTTTATAATGCATACGCAACTGCATTCTTCTGTGCCAATGTTGATCTTCATTTTCTGATGCATTTAATATGCTATTAGAATTGTTGATAATCTTGGCTTGGTAGATTATCTTTCTCTTTAAGATATTAGATATTGAAATTATTAAATTGAACATGTGACGACCATCTGTTTTGCTTGTCATTCAATTGCCTTTGGCTCATAAAATATTTTAATCTATGATGATCACCTTCAATCAAGAATTGAGACCCATATAGATAATGGTGCCATTTCTTTAGTGCATGTACAATGGCCAACATCTCCTTATCATGAGTAGGATATCATGCTTTTAAATTAGTGAGTCTCCTAACTTTGTAGGCAATGACTCCATCTGTCTGACTCAAAATAGCTCCCAATCTTAAACCACTGTGTAGTCCTTCAAGTTCTATATATCTTCTTAGATTATCCTCATCAAAAATTGTAGGTAGCTTCAAAGTTGAACTCCAAAACTCAAAATTATATACTCGTGTATGGAACTTCTCTAGTGTATCTCTATCTACTTTTTGAAGTTTTCATCATCTTGAAATGGCTTTTTGAAAATGCTGATACAAGCATTCTTGTATAAAAGCCAATTAGCATGCTCGTTACACTCTTCTATTCTCTATTCTCTTCCACCACTTATAAGCTACCGCCTTAAAATGAATCATAGCAAAGGTAACTTTCATTGGATCAAGCATGTCGAACAAGATGAAGTAGCGATCTAGTTTGTCCAACCATTCTTGAATGTCAATGGATTTGGAATCATTTTTAAATTTTTGAATAGTGATTTTTTTCTTAATATCTCAAGCATCGAAATGGTTTTGTTGTTCATGAAATCTTGTTTGTTGTGAAACCCATGGTTCCAATATATTTGTCTTCATCTGCATCATGATTCCTTTCCATATTCTGCAACATTCAGAGGATTAAATCATGTGCAACTTGGAATGGCTCCCTCATGACTGAATGTTGGTCTAAATTCTACGGTTCTTTTAAAACTTCTTCTATAGGCAAGGTCTCTTCAGGAGGGTTGTGTTTATCAGTTGTTTGTTTTCCATGTTCACCACATTTTTAAAATGGTACAATATACAAATGCAACAAATCACAATTGAAGAATCTGAATTTTGATAGTTAGTTAATGTTCATCTCGTTGTTCTGATTACTTTTTCTTTTTAGAGCATTCAATTTTGAGGTCAAATAAAAAAGTTATGGAGGTATAAAAAATGGTAAAAAAAACCACAAAATAATGAACTTAAGATACGAGTACTTGAATTTAATAAATCAAGTAATGATTATGAAAGTATAGATAGTTGCACAGTGTCAAGCTCAACAATATGATCAGTTTTGCTTTTGATTGTACTGAAATCTGACTTCAAATGAAAAAAAAATGGAGGTCCAAAAGTTGAGTGAAATTAGAAAATCAATTAGCTTAAAGAAAAGGGGTCTTATGGAGTTCATTGAGTGGATTGTTATTTTTTTTTTGGAATCCATGAAACATTTGCCCATTGAAAATGAAAGAATCGTGAAATTTTCAAAAAATGTACAATAAATGTTTTTATGGGTACTTCTTTCCTCCATCCAAATGCTCGCAAAAGAATTTTGACTGTAATTTTTTTTTAAAATGTCAAAAAAATTACATGAAGTAAAGACTAGTATTCCATTGTGTGCCCAACCTCATGATCCACTTGGCATGCAAAATAAAACAAAAAGAATGCTCATTTTTACCAAAAGTTGCATGCTTCTAGAATGATTAAGGATGAAAAATGAAAAGCTCCTATTTTCCACTAGTGAGTTTTATTTGAGTTTAACTTTTTCATCAACTCTTGCAATTTTTTAAAAAGAGAGAGCACATTTCCACTAGCTTCAATTTAGTGTATAAGATGTACATATGCGCTTCGAGCATGCACCTTTGTTAAGATTCTTATCTAGTCCAACTCAATCGATTGGAGAAGACATGGTCTTGTAGATTTGCAAGGGCTGTCAAAAAGGGCATATGCATAGATAATCCTAATCTTGCTTTTGGTTCATGTTTAGAAGCCCTAAGCCTAATTGTAGGGCCTTTAGCATCTCTAATCTTGTTTTAGGGCTTATGAGTGATCCTAGTATAAATCATACTGAGAGAGAATAGCCAAGCCAAGTGGAGCTTTTTTCTATAGAATTTTGCAAAACCCTAGCAGATGTGTGGAGTTTGTTGTGGCAAGTTATATTTTTGAACCCTAACCCTAGGTGACTACTTGAACAACATCAGTACCCTTGACTCTTGAGGACACTCTCCAATCAATTTTTCTTTTTGGGTTTTTGAGGAGCTGTTGTAAATATCCATCTTCAGCCTCTTTTTCTGGACTTGGGTTTTTTGACCAGTCTGACTGAACCTTGAATTGCTGCAGGTTATGCATATTGTTGGTTCAATGTAGTCAGAGTAATAAGGAGCAAAGCTTAAGACCTTCATAATCTGATACGCAAAGTGCCTAGGCACGTCTTGGATGACTAGAGACGTTATAGGTAGCTGTAATCTATACTGGAAAATTGCGATCATAAAGCCCAGAAGTAGATTTGTTCTCAAGAAGATATAGCTGTGATCATACTTATTCACTGCCAAATGATGTCTTTTGATTGTATTCTGAATCTAGAGAAATTTATGATCATAAAGCCCAGATTAGACTTTTCCGCAACAAGATAGATCTGTGAACATACTTATTTACTGCCGTCATTTGCAAGCATTTGTGGAGTCCATCAGATGATGCTTTGCGTGGGTGATACGAAAATATGTCGCTGATATTGGCCTGATTTCTGCTGCTGGAGATGCTTGTGGTGCCAGGATGAATTCTAAGCCGTCGCTAGGTCGGATTAATTGTTCCCCAGTCACGCCTGCTCATGAAATACCCATATATCATCCATCCCCATCCTACCCAGACAACCACAGTACAACAGCAAGTGCAGGCAGTAGTGGCAAGTCTGCCGCCGTTACTCCACGTGTGGTGATGATCATAGCGATATTGGCCACTGCATTTATCCTTGTGAGCTATTATCGCATCTTCAGGCGATACTGCGCTACGTTAACGCTGTGGCGGATTCGCAGGGTGCGTCAGCTACCAGACGACAATAATCGTGCAATTCTGGATTTCGAGTTTGCTTTGAACCAGACGTCAAATGGCGTCGGTGAAGATCTGATCGAAAAGATTCCGGTTTATTCATTCAGAGAGGAAGATGTATTGGTAGATAGCACGGAGTGTTCAGTTTGCTTGAGCGAGTTCCAAGATCATGAGCATCTTCGACTGCTCCCAAAATGCGGCCATGCTTTCCACCTCCCTTGCATCGATACGTGGCTAAACTCACATTCAAACTGCCCTTTATGCCGTGCACCCATATTCCTGATTCAGGAGGCTGCAGCTAATGCTCCACATAGTTCCGCAGCTCAGCAGCGACAGCAAGACCTAGCACCCTCATACGAGTCTCAACCATCACATGAGTCTGCTCCCGATCAGACATTATCCTCATTAGTGAATGGTGATCCAAATTCATATGGGGAATCACGATCGGCTGATTCTTCATTCTCCCGAGGCGGAGGGTTGCCTTTTTCGTTACTGTCAAGAATGTCCTCTACGACCGCAAGCGATGAAGGAACGCATCGAATCAGATCTGAATTTTCACTTTCACGGAGGATTTTGCAATTGGGCAGTCTTGGCGGAGACGATGATCATGAACCACATGTGGATGCGACTACTGCGACTACTATATCTTGCGACAACCAAAGCTGCATTCACCTTGCCAAAAATCCAGTTTAGAATCACAAAGAATACATGGCTGCCCTCAAGAATGCGTCTGCTAAGCCGTGCTTTCAGTGTACAGGACACCAAAGGGGCTATATAAGAAAGGAAGGACACCAAAGGGGCTATATAAGAAAGGACATCCGATGAGAAGACATTCATCAACCAGGCGGCAGCCCTTCCCGCACCTCAGGCGTTCCAACTCCACCGGATTTCCTTGGAGTTTTTTGAGCTGCGCAGAAAATCAGTTGGGAGGGTTACTTCCTTAAGTGTTGATGCATCTTTTAGCTTTGTCCCTCAGCCTCATTGTTGATGAAAAAGTACAAGTCTAGCAAGGAGCAACACATGGTAGTGCATATTAGTGAAGGGGCACCATCTTCCAGTGCCAGTGCCAGTGGTAGTGCCAATCAGGATCAACAGATGATGCAGGGGCAATTAGCAAGCAACAGTGGAACTGGTGAGGGACCAGTTTTGAGCAACACAAGCTCTGGTGCAGCTGCAAAGACCTGGAAGTGGCTGAACTCCAGCCATGAATGGAAGTCAATTAGGAGCAACAATTATAGATCAACAACTGATCAGGCATCCCAGCGCCTGAATAAAAGTATGAGTCATGAATTAAAGCCAAAGGAGAAAAGTACTGAGACCATAGCTGGAGATCAATTTGCTATTGCACTCAGTAACTCAGGCTCACTGACAGCAGGGTCAACTATGAGGCGATCCTTCTCTGGGGGAAAGATCTTTCACTTTGTTCATGGCAGAAGGCATTTTTCTGAGATTCCAAGGCAATTCATGTGACAAGTGGTAGTGATTTATTTTGATTAGCAGATACAATGTGTAATTACGCAACGATCATATGCTGAATTGCAGCTGACATATATGTATGCTGTATCAGAAATAAAACTGTACGCCGCATAAAATATTGGGAAGTGATAATATTCGGGAATTTCCCCTTCTAAAAAGTTTTAAACATGTATGATCTTTTGGTTTTTCTTGAAGCTAATAGCATATTTTATTTACCAGTCTGCAGCATCACTGGGAAAACCTTTACTAGAATCATTGGCTACAGGATTAGTACTTGTCTTTCAGAACTATCAGGATGATTTACAGAGAGAGATCTAACGACAGCTATATGTATCAGCTGCCCACAAGTAGCAGACTTGAAATCACAAACTCAAAAGTAGCTAGCTCCCTGTAGACATCGAACAAGTAATTGTCATGTTTATGTCATCAACTTGGATCTCTACTTCCACCACTTCACAGTGATGAAACAATGGAAGAGGATCACTAACAAAAATGCTTGATAATTTTCAATGGAGAGCCAACCAAGTATCCATCTGAATATAGTCTTGTTATGATTGAAAACTAATCACTGTCAAATTTTTGAGCTTGACTAGGACAGTAAGTCTATTAAGATGCCAAAGCCTTTAGTCATTGTAATATAGGAGAATTTTATGGACTTAGGCTTAGACTTTAGTCAGGATTTGAAGTTTGAGTTTGGGTTTTGAACTGGAGCATCTAGAAGAAAATGTGAAGGTCATTCCCTCAAATTCTGGGCCTTTTATCCCAAATGCTAGAGATTTTAAACTATGAGGGAGAGACAACTCATCCAAAGAAAAGGCTAGAAGTCATAGACCTCGAGAATTTTGGACAATTATGCCACTTAAAAGAATTTTGGACAATTATGCCGCTTAACATAGGACATAGTTTAAGCTACAAGCTCCTTATTTTGATTATATACTAGTGAAGTGTGCCCCCGGATGGTGGTCGGCCGATGGTGTGTGCGTGTGCACGCGAGAGAGAGAGAGAGAGAGAGAGAGAGAGAGAGAGAGAGAGAGAGAGAGAGAGAGAGAGAGAGAGAGAACCCTCCATACAACCCCTCCCTTGCTCGCCTCCCTACACCCTCCCTGTGTGCCTCATTGTGCCCTCCCTTGCATGCCGTCCTTGCGCCCTCGTGGCCTCCCCGTGCACCCTACCTGCACACCCTCCCTGTGGAGAGAGAGAGAGAGAGAGAGAGAGAGAGAGAGAGAGAGAGAGAGAGAGAGAGAGAGAGAGAGAAAAGGTGTAACATATGGGGGGAGTTGGAGTACATAGGTCAAGAAAGAGAGGAGAGTGGTGAGTGAGGGAGAGTGTAGTGTGACAATAGGCTATAGGTATGTCTACAATCTCTCTCTAAAATAGTTTTAATTATATCACTAGCGAAGTGCGCCCGCCTATGGGCAACCGATGGGGTGACTGTGTGTGTGCGCACGCATGGCAGAGAGAGAGAGAGAGAGAGAGAGAGAGAGAGAGAGAGAGAGAGAGAGAGAGAGAGAGAGAGAGAGAGAGAGAGAGAGAGAGAGAGAGAGAGAGAGAGAGAGAGAGAGAGAGAGAGAGAGAGGACTGAATTTTTTTGTGGAATTGCGGACATGTATAGAACTGGATTTAAACAGAACCTGGCTTGGAGAATTTAGAGTGGTGATGGGGCGACCATCTCTGGTGGATAGTCCTCCGTAGAATTTGGATCATAAGGGCGATCCATAACAACTTGTAGAGTACCGTAGGATTGTGTAAATAGGCTCTTGGACTGTTGTTACGGGTGTTGGAATGCGGTTGCTACGGGTCCACGGTTGATGCGAGTGCAATGCGACCAGTGGCGGTTGATACGGCTGAATGTGGTGGAACGAGTGAATGCGGTTACTGACAATGGAGTCGAAAAGCAGTCGTTTGGTGATTGAAAGGTTGTGTGTTATTGTGATAGCGGTGAGGATTGTTCAAGGCAGGCGCAAACTATAGCTGGGATGTGGTTATTTGCGGTCTAATGTGGTGGCTACGGTGATTTGCAGTCCGAACGGTTTGCGAACGATAAGCGTGGTTTGCAGTGGTTTATGATCCATATGGTACGGTAGATTACGATGCCTACAGATTATGATGGATGACTGTTCCTACAGGTGAAAATGAGTGTTGCGATACGGTTGCTATCGTTAGAAGATTAAAGGTATGTGATTGCGATTTCGACAGTGCAATTGTGGAGGTTGTGTGTTTGTGATTGTTATGATAGTTGTGGTGCTGTTGTTGACGATGGCTGCGGCTCACGACGATCACTACGATATAACGTAGTTGTGTGCGATGGCTACGGTGTAAAGAGTGACAAGACAAGGGCAAGGGCAAGAAGAAGTCTAAGCAGCAATTTGCCAAGTCCCAGGAGGATGAGGGATCTTCCAGCAAAACTAAGAAGAAAGGCAAGTGCTTCCATTGTGGTAAAAAGTGCCATTGGAAGAGTGAATGTCGCAAATTCCTGGCGGAACAAGGCAAGGAAAAACCAAAACAAGTAGGTAACCTTGTTGATGAGGGTGAGATTGAAGACTCTAGCATCTTCATATCTGCATTGTCATCTAATCAAGATGATCAAGCATGGTATATTGACTCAGGAGCCACAAGACAATGACAGGTAACAAGAATTGGTTCAGTAGTTTGAAGGTGTTGGATAATGGAACATCTGTTTCACAAGCAAATGGTGAGGTGTGCATGATCAAGGGGATAGGCACAGTTTCAATCCAATTGCCTGATGGAAAAAGCAGGATGATCAGGGAGGTATTTTACATACCAAGTTTGAAGAAAAGCAAACCAAAAGTTCAAAGTTATTGCGAATGGAGTAAGAGAGCCCAATACAAAATTGTACAGGTTGAATGCTACAATCAAGGGGCAACATGGACTTGTATCATCCGTTCCTTCGCAAACTGAGTTGTGGCACAAGAGGCTTGGTCACTTGAACTTGGGAAGCCTCAGTTTGATGAGAAAATTGGAGATGGTAACATGATTGCCTACTATAGAAGATCACTTGAAATCGATGTGCGAATCTTGTGTATATGGAAAGCAGCATCGAGAGAAGTTCAATAAAGGGGGTGTTGCAAGAGCAAAGAACATCCTGGATTTAATCCACACAGATTTATGCGGGCCTATGAGGACCATGTCCTTAGGAAAAGCCTTCTATTTCATGACCTTTATTGATGATATGTCACGTAAGACGTGGATCTACTTCTTGAAGAAGAAGTCAGATGCTTTTGATAACTTCAAGAACTTCAAAAACTTGATCGAAAATCAGACAGGTAAGAAGATCAAATTCCTAAGATCAGATAGTGGAGGTGAGTATAAGTCTAATGACTTCAATGATCTTTGTGATCAATGTGGGATTAAAAGACAATTTATGCAAGCTCATACTCCTGCTCTCAATGGTGTAGCTGAGCGCAAAAATTGTACGATTGTGGAAAGTGCCAGATCTATGCTAGTTGAGATGAAACTACCAAAAGATTTTTGGTCAGAAGCATGTAGCATGGCAGTCTATCTTCAAAATAGAAGTCCTACCATTGCCATACCAAAAATAACACCTGAGGAAGAATTCACAAAGAAGAATGCAAAGGTGAACCACTTGCGAATCTTTGGATGTAAGGCCTTTGTACATATTCCTAAGAAAGAGAGACGTAAACTTGATGTAAAAGCTATCAAGTGCATATTCCTAGGATATGATGATCGCGTGAAGGGCTATAGATGTTTTGATCCAATCGAAAACAAAATCCATATAAGCCGAGATGTTATCTTTGATGAATCCAAGATGTATGAAGATGAAGATGCTGAGAAGATAGACACATCCAGTAGGAAAAATGGTATAGTGAGGATACCACCTGATGATGATCCATTCATTGACCTTTCGAGTGATGAACATGAGGATACATCTCAAGATACCACTACTCAACCTCAAGAAACAGGTTGGAGAGGTAGGGACAAACCTTTTGGTGCAAGAAGGATTGAAATTGCAGGTGACAAACGCAAGGAGAAGGATGTACTGTGGGATACATTTTCACCAGGAAGCCGATCACCTGACAGAAAGCTCCCTAAGTGGTTTGAGAGATTGATGGAGAGCCGCGACATAGATGACTTTCCAGGATCCTCTAACCAGGGAGAGCTACGAAGATCAACAAGAGAGAAGATACTACCTGAAAGGTATAAAGCAAATTATGCTCTCTTATCTAGCATTATTCAAAGCAAAGAACCTTCGACTTATAGTGAAGCAAAGGATGATGATATTTGGATCAAGGCCATGGGAGAGGAGATGGAGTCAATTGCTAAGCATAGCACATGGGACTTAGTAGAACCACCAGTTGGCAAGAAACCCATTGGTTGCAAATGGGTATACAGAACTAAGTACCACGCAGATGGAAGCATAGCAAAGCAAAAGCAAGATTGGTAATCAAAGGGTACGCACAAAATAAAGGCATTGACTATGAGGAGACCTTTGCGCCGGTTTGTAAGTGGAATACTCTACGTCTACTTATTGCTTTAGCTTCACATTTTGGTTGGCCTTTGCATCTGATGGATGTGAAATCTGCTTTTCTAAATGGTGAGTTAGAAGAAGAAGTGTTCATGGATCAACCTGAAGGCTTTGTAACGAAAGGACAGGAAAATAAAGTATGTCGCTTGAAGAAAGCGCTTTGTGTTCTTAAACAAGCACCACGTGCGTGGTATAGTAGGATTGATGCCTACTTTCATTCAAAGGGGATGGTGAGAACACATTCTGATCCAAATCTATATGTCTTATGCTTTGATGGTATGGTTGCTTTGATTGCTCTTTATGTTGATGACTTGATTATTACGGAAAATAATCAAGAGATGATAGACATGATCAAGAAAGACCTCACAGAACAATTTGAGATGACGGATCAGCCTGATGCATTACTGCCTTCGAGTAGAAGTGTCGCAAAAAGGACATGAAGTGGGTTTAACATAGGTGAAGTATGTCAAAGAGTTACTGCACAGGTTTAGGTTGCAGGATTGCAAACCAGTAAACACTCCTATTGAACCAGGTAAAAAGCTTTCTAAGCTTGATGAATCACAGTCATTTGATGCTACACTATATAGATAGTTAGTAGGGAGATTGATTTAACTTACCACAACTAGACCAGATATACGTTATGCTATTGGCATTGTAAGTCAGTTTATGGCAGCACCTACGGAAACGCATTGGAAAGCAGCTAAACGCATTTTGCGTTATGTGAAAGGCACTTCAGAGTATGGCTTGATTTACAGGAAGTATGATGGTTTACCTGAGTTGTGTGGCTATGTGGATGCGGACTGGGGAGGTGACTATGATGCTCGTAGATCCACCACAGGATATATATTCCAGTTTTGTGGTAATTGCTTTTTCTGGTCTAGTAAGAGACAAAGTACAATTGCTCTTTCCACCATAGAAGCAGAGTATAAGGACATGTGTAGTGCTGCACAAGAAGCTATATGGTTGAGACAAATCTTCGAAGAAATTGGCATGAGGCAGAAAAATCCCACGACTTTACATAGCGACAGTCAGAGTGGAATTCAGCTAGCAAAGAATCTAGTGTTCCATGCAAGAACTAAACACATTGAGATTCAATATCACTTCATACGTGAGAGGCTACTGAGTTGTGAGATTCATGTTGTTCATTGTAGCACAGAAGAACAACTAGCTGATATTTTCACTAAGCCACTTACTGGAGAAAAGTTTGATAAGTTTAGATCAAAGCTTTTTGTACTTAAAGTTTGTTGACTTTAAAGCTATGTATATAACTGTATAAAAAGTGACTCTACTTTAAGGGAGAGAGTTAGAATTAAAGTTAGAATCACTATGTTACTGTACTGTGAGTCCTATCAGTGGATAAGGATCAGTTGGCCTCGCCACGAGGCAAGTCGACGGGACACGCATCCCGCCAACGGCAACCTGGGTCATGCATGGGTTGCCTGAGCGAACAACTATATGTACAGTGTAATTTCATTTTAAAAAATACAGTTGCTATGTGAGCTTGTTGAGGAGAGTGATTTTTTGTCTGTGTTACTGTGTAGCATGATCTGTGTTCCTATGCAAAGCAAATTCTAAGTCATGTACCATCATCCGAATGCATAGCTGATATCTTAACCAAGCCATTGTCCAAAGATCCATTTTTCAAGTTAAGATATGCTCCTGGAATTGTAGATAGATGTACATTAGATTTGCCAAGTTAGAAGTGAGGAGGAGTGTTGAAAATTGTCACTTCTCACTTGACATTGGTTAGTGTAAATATTGATCAAACATTAGAATAATGTGATGATCTAATTTCACACATGTTGAGCCTGTTCCCACGCGTGAAAGGATGTACTTTTCATGCTTGTATATATCTAAATTGATTTTGTATCAATCTAGTTAGTGTGAACATGATATGACTAGGTTTTAGTCAAGTTGACTAGTCACCTAGAAATTAGCTTTTCATTGCATGTACATGAGTAAATGCTCCCACATGGCAAGTGGATGTTCACACGTGTGTATCTCTGAGTACTAGAAGATAAGAGTTGACCATTTTTCTTAGATCCTATTTTGTAGGGAATATTCCTATATTCTAGGAGACTAGCTTTCTGGATTTTAGCCATATTCTAGAAGGTCAATTTTGGATAAGGATCAAGGATGGATCAAATGGATAGATCTGAGTGATGTGGCACTCTTCACACGTGTGAAGACATGTTGTACTGTACCAGACTTGTGGATGTACTTGATCCATAAAAGGGTCATCATTTTGCTAATGAGATTGATGAGACTTTTGCATTCTACACTCTTGTGAGATTTCTAGTCACTAGAATTGTGATTTCTATGAATAATTACTATCTAGGATTCTTGTACTTCAGGTGTAGGCCGTACTGTGGAGAGTACTCCACACGTGTGAGGCCACTCTCACTAATTAATGATGTGTTGATCCATTGCTCTTGCTTAAATCCAAGTGTAGTGAATCTAGATCAAGATCTAATGTGTAGAACTTGATAGATCCATTGATTAAGAAGCCAATAACTCTCTATGATTGTAAAGTACAATCATTATTGTCCTAAAAACTGTAAAATTTATCAAAAAATTCTAATCCAGTGAAAACAAAATTCTAGTCACCTATTTTGAAAGATTTTGGAAAAAGTGGAATAACTTTTGCATCTCTTATCCAAATGGCTTGAAAGTTGATGCAAATTAAAGCTGAAACAAAGATATACAAATCTATAGAATCAAATTAGAAATAAAAAAATAAATTGAATGCTAAAAATTCGTCTGAGCAGAACTGAAAAACTCAAAGTTAAAAATTAGCAAAAAGAAAGCTGCAAAAACAATAAACTCATCAAATCTAATGGAATTCTCATAGAATCATCATGAATCATGGATCTATGCTCTGATACCAAGAAGTGTCATGTGTCAAATCTCAAGCAAATAGCAATTACAAAAGAAGTAAAGCTAATAGCAAGAAAAGTACATAGCATTCAAGATAGCATATCATTGAAAAGCTAAAACATGGAGATCACAATGGAATCACATTAGCAATGAAAAAAAGAGTACAATCAATGGAAATGGAGCATTGATTCATGTGGGTAGGGCACATGAGACCTATCAATGGAGATCCCTATGGCTCACATTCACAAGGAAGCTAGAAGCTCTCACTTGCAAATGAGCCAAAAGATTCACAAAATGATGTCTCTTGCCTAGTTATAGACAATGCTCTTACTTAACTAAACTTAACTATCTTGAGGGATAGTTAGCCCTTGTAAAGTATTATTTAGTCTACATTGGGCCCTTATTGGCCTATTATCCTTATTAATTACTTTGGAGGGCCTAAAGAGAGAACCGCCTTGTTATTAAGGCTAATAGCTCCTTTTGGGCCTACAAAGCTTACAATGGATATTATATTGTCTTGAAAAGCACTGATGTACTAAAAGTACATGACATTCTCTTTGCTTTGTCTCTAGTTATCTCGATTTCCAGAAGGTAGTGCACAGGGCCTGAATCAATCATTTGGAATTCCTTCGACAAACGTGTCTTCATCTCATGAAGCAACTGATTCAAATTGTTGATGATCAGTGCGTCATCAACATATAGAGCTATTATGACATAGATTGAGCCTCTATGTTTGAGATAAATATTAGAGTCAGTAGAGTTAGGAATGAAGTCGTGCTACAACAAGAATCGATTGATTCTATCGAACCAGGCCCTTGGAGCTTGCTTTAGCCCATAGAGAGCTTTCTACAGCTTACATACTTTGTGTTCTTGGCCTTTAAGGATGTAATCTTCAGGTTGATAGATGTAGATGTCTTCTTGTATATATCCATTCAGAAAGACTATCTGAACATCCATCTAGTGTACTTTCAGATCTTCGATAGTTGCAAAGGCAAATAAAGATCGAATTGACTGAAGTCTTACAACTAGACTGTATGTCTCCCATAGGTTTGTTCGTAGCCTTTGAAAACTAGTCAAGCTTTCTATCTGGATGTTGAACCATCTGGATTGAGCTTCAACTTGAAGCTCCACTTGGTGTCAATGATCTTTGCATATGTAGGAGCTTTGACAAGATGCCAGGTCTTGTTTTTCATCAATGAATTGTACTCAACATGCATGGCAGAATGCCAGTTGTCTGCATTCAAACTTGACAATGCTTATGTTACTGAAGTAGGTTCATCGCTGTTGATGAATGCCTGAGGGGTAAAAGGATCAAGTTCTTGTCAGTGTCAAGCAGATCTTCGAACAATAGCTAGTTGTTGAGATGACGATTCTCCTTGTTGTGTGAAAGGGGTATCTTTGATGTTCGTCAGAATAGTCGAAGGTCGAGGCTATCGATGGTGATGAGAGTCATTGGAATGAACTCTTTCATTGGTTGCTTACATCAAAAATTTGATATGATTTGTGTGATGTCAAACATCCAATAAAGATACTCCTACAGCTGACAAGGTCAAGTTTCTTTCTCAGATAAGAGAGAATGTGTACATAATAAAAACAACCAAACACTCGAAGTGTCTTAGACTCGGTTTATAGCCATAGAAAGTTTCAAAAGGAGTCTTTGAGTCGACTGCTTTGGTACTCAAATAGTTTAGTAGATAGGAAGCTGTTGAAACAGCTTCATCCCAAAATTTCTTGGTGAGCTGAGCGTTTGTCATCATTGATCGTGTTGCATTTAACAATGTTCTATTCTTCTTTTCAGCTACTCCATTCTACTATGGTGTGTAGCTGGTGGTGAATTGATGATAAATGGCGAATGATGCCAGACAGTCAGACATTTCGTCTGACAGAAACTCTCCGCCACTGTCTATATGAAGGGTCTTGAGTCATTGACCAGTCTGTGTCTCAACAAACTATTTGAAATCTTTGAAACCATTGAGTGCCTTAGACTTGTTTTAATGAACATAATGCTGATAAATCTAGAATAATCATTGATAAAAGTGATAAAATATAGTGCTGAACCTAGAGAGGGAGTACTCATAGGGCCACACAGATCACTATGTATCAATTCTAGAATGGACTTAGCTCTAATGGCCTGTCCCTTTGGGAATCTTGATCTAGATTGTTTGCCTAGTAGACACATCTCATAGACATGTCGAATGTTAGTGGAGGCAACATTAAGATTTAAATCCTTGACCATACTATTGTGATGCATATACAAGATTGATCTCAAGTTTAAGTGTCCTAATCTTTGATGTCATAATTGGGCATTTGAAGTACTCACATTAGTAGAAAGTGCATATTTGTGACTCGGAATGTACAAATTACCTTTTCTGTTTTAGAGAGGATTTCTTTATCGTTGGTACATTGCTTCTAATTGAACAAGGCCCTACAGCCCTGATCAGTGAGCTTGTTGACTGACAATAAATTTATGGTCAGTTTGGATAGACAAAGTACATTCTTGAGTAAGGTCAATTTACCATTTGTAAGATAAAGACAAATAGATCCTTTGCCTTCAATCTACAGTGCACTTGAGTCACCGAAGTAGACATACTTTGAATCTACTGGTGTGAGGTCTTTGAAGTCATGTACTGAGAAGCACCAAAATCGAGATACCAATCCAATGCATCTCTAATGGTTTTGTCTTGTATCATTAACAGTGTTGGGTCTTCGAGAGAGGTACTGGTAGAATCAAATCCTCCATCCTGCTGCATTTTCTTCTTTGTTTCATTATGCTTGAGAACTCGACAATCCTTGATGTCGTGGTTGGTTCTCTTGTAGTACTTGCAGAAGAGTCTGATCTTAGGATTTTGATGCTATCGATTGTGCTATTGTGATTGTTGGTCTGAATCAATTTGCTCAGCTTTTGTCTTCTTGTCCTTCGAACATTTCTTCTTCTGGAGCTGTTGCCTATTCGAATAAAGAGCGTATGTCTTCGAATTCGACACGGATAAACTGTTTCTTGTTACTTCTTCCTGCAACAAACTTGCTGTCACCTTTTGCAGAGATAGGTTAGGACCATTGCTAAGTAGCAATACTAGATTGTCGTAAGAGAGAGGAAGACTGGACAGAAGAGACATGCTGGCATCTTCGTCCAATACTAGCGAATCTATTGTAGCTAACTGATTGAGTAGCTGTTTGAATTGATTTAGATGATTAGTGACTGAGGTCCCTTCACTCATCTTTGAGTGATGGGAACTTCTTTCTCAAGAAGAGACGAGTCGATACACTCGTTGTTTCATGTAGTAAGAATGTCTCATGCCTCTTTGGAGCTATAGCAATTTTGACTTCTAGAAATCAAGAATTCATGGTTCTCAGCCGATACTGCTTCATAAGATCTGTATGAAAGCTTCAAGAAACTCTTAGGCTTGGTTGAGTGTTTGCAAGTTTTTAGGCAGATTGGGCTTGAAAAAGTGCGCCCTCCTACAGGTTTTTTGGCTGTTCTGATCTCGCACATGTGAATCCTAGGTGGCAAGCTGACATGGAAAGAGTCTTGTTCACTAGGTCTCCCTCTCTACTGAGCTTTACAGCACCCAATTTGGTGTCTTGTAGCCAAAGTTATAATCATCTGAAGTTTTGCAATTTTGTGAGCAAAATTGGTAGAATTTCGAATTGTTTTGATTGCATGCATGTCAATTTCCTATTTTGAGGTACTGTGCTAGCATGGAATGTTTGCATGCTGATTCTCAGAGTGATCCTGACATGCATCAGTGGTTTAGATCTGTTTTGAGTGGTTATACGCATGTGCTTTGACTGATAGATACAAAACTGGGTTTTATAGCTGGCAATTTCCGTAGAACTTGATTTTATGTAGAGTTTCGTAACTGTGAAAAATTAGTTCAATGTCACATGTCTTGCATGCCTGATGGTCATTATGGTAGTAAAGTTAAAAATCGAACAATGAATCAAATTTTCGATTTCGGTTGCTTAATAACTGACAGTAGTTTTTTACGATTTTTTTTGAAAATGTAAAATTTTTTTAAAAAAAATTAAAAATGCGAAAACTCAAAATTTTTAGTTTTATTCAGTTTTTTGGAATATCTATGAAATTGACTAAAAATAATGATTTGACCATGTTGGAGTCAATTTTGGTTAACTGTGCTTCACTATGAGTTAATCTGATATTAACTAAATTTAGTAATTTCCAAGATAGATATATCGAAGAACAACCCATGGAGAGCATCGTAGGTTGTGGAGAGCAAGCACAAGAACTTCAATGAAGCAAATGAACTTGATGGTTAGGGATTCAAATATAGATGTCGAGCCTAGGCTCTAGGCTTTAGGCATTAGGTACAAGCCATTGTTCTACCCCTTGGGTCCCTTGAGGATTACTTTGAAATTTTATACTTTTCATTTTTGTTGTTTTTTGCTCCAGCGATACTTGGGTTCGTCCTTGTGTTCGTGACGCTCGAGTCCCATAGTGTTTGTGCAATTGGCGATAGTGAGTAGAACTCCGATTCTGCCATTGGTAATCTGTCATATGCTTTGAATGTTATTAATGTGTATATTTTCTCAGATTTTCATGCATTTTCCTTTCAAAATTATACACTTGTTGAAGTTTTGTGTAGTTTGCATTGTAAAAAGCTCAATTTGTTTCAGCTCTTAAAACAAACAAAATACAAACATCTTTTGATTTGGGTTTACACTAACTGTACTAGCTTGGAATCCATTTTTCACCTTCAAGCCCACATGACTAATGCTATTTTGGCATTTTTTTGGTACTTCTAGAACATATGGCATGGTGTGCATTTGTATATACAAATAGATAGCATTTTTAGTCAAGATATTTACATTGATATATCAGGCTCTGAAAGTCCTTTCAAATAGCAATTAAAACACCTTAATTTTTATTATTTTGTTTCCAATTTTCAATTATGGTGAGATTTGTTGGGAGAAAGAGGTCGTGTCGTGTGTCAGAAACAAAAATAGCTTGAAAAGAAAACGAACACGAAAAAGAAAGCAAACGAGAAACGAACTCGAACGGAAAGTGTTCGTGCGCAGCGGAATGAGCTATATGACTCTTTCCCTACGCATGACTATGCCTATCAAAAACGAACAGAACGTTAGTGATAAAAATCACGGCCGTTCTAATTATGTAGCCAAACGTTAATAAAACACCAGAAGAATAATTTGTCGTGAACAGCTAGACAAATATATGTCGCGAAGAGCTAGACTGAATGGCTACCTACTGATGAATCAGAAGATTTATTCGTAGATGATGAAAATGCCTTACGAATTCAGAATTGTCCAGAAGATTTCGGCATTTCTGACATTCAGATCCTCAACTACATGGAGGCACTTCCACTCAAAGCCTTCTCACTGTATTCATCCAAAGTGGCACCAGTTGCCAAGGTTATAGTCGAAAAATCTGATACCAAGCTATACCGTGTCAAATGACCAAATTATCCACTATGAGGAGGAAACAATTTTTTAAATCGACGACGAGATCCTCCATGATGGGCCACCACTTCCTCATCCGTGCACCTCACGTCCTCCGAAGCTACAACCTCGTGGCCATACCATAAAAGAAAAGATGAAGAAACCCTTGCAAATCCAGCCGCCTGGAGACCTTACCACTGCCCTGATATCGCATCCGCTCATACGCCAATCCCCAGACCTCCCAAGTCCCCATCCAAGGTCCCCCTTGAATCCCTAGCACATGATGTGTCTGCATATTTTAAAGTATCGAAGATGTGACCATCCAATTACCACAAGCTCAACATGAGCCAAATGGTAATTCACCCTACAAAGGCCCTGCCTGAACCATCACTCTCTCCTTGAGCGAGCCCAATGAAAGTAACGAATACATTGTCCACGTCGACGCTCATCTCAATCATAAACAACACAAAAGGCTTGAGAAGCTTTTGTGCAAATATCGACATGTCTTTGCTTGGTCCTATAAAGACATGAAAGGAGTCTCACCCCAAGTAGCTGTGCATCGTATTCCCCCCGAAGAGTGTGAGACCAATTACTAGCCGTCCCTACAGATGTAATCCGATCAACAAAACCAAAATCAAAGAAGAATTACAACGCTTGTTAGTAAACATAGGATTTATTTACGAAATCGAACATACTGAGTGGGTCTCCCGAATCATCATCGTTCCTAAGAAAAATGAAAAACTTTGCATCTATGTCGACTTTTAAAAACTTAATGCCATCACAAAACGTGATCAATTTCCATTACCTTTCGGAGAATCCATCTTAGAAAATCTAGCAGGAAATGAAGCCTACTCTTTCTTAGTGTTTGCATCTCATTTTTTGTGTAGATGCTGATTTTTCTACATTGGTGAGATTGGTAGTGTATTTCTCTTTCTAACCAAAGATCATTTAATTATTCTTGAGTAACTCAAAAAACTCCGTCTGATGCACTTCCACTAATAAGTAGTAAGCGCTAATAGCAATACTCTGATAAAGCTCTAAAAAAGAAACTTTCTAGAGAATGGAGAAGTCTTTAACGATCAGCTATTTATACTATAGCAAGTTAAGCTAATCTAGTAGTATAGCTAATCAGGTCGTAGATCGCAATTGGCAGTTAGCCGTAATGCGTTGTCATCCATCCAGTTAGGACTTCCTAAAAATTTACTTGAAAAGCAGTTAGGGCAAGTCTTTAGCTTCATATCAAGTGGAACAGTAACTATCATTCTTCGACATGTTTGACCTCTTCAAATTTCATTGGAGTCATCCAATATGTCAGAGCCACCTGTTGAGCGATTCTCGAGTATTTCTACAAACTATGTAAAAGCACAAATAAAACTGTAGAACTGGAGAATAAAATGGATGAAGATTAAAGATCGATTATCCAGATGAATCACCTCAATAGTAGAATAATTTAACACTCCCCCTTAATCTAGATCCATTGACCTCCAAAATTAGTTTTGCACAAAACTTTCTGTGTGCATCCAAGCTTAGTGCCTTAGTAAAGATATCCGCAATCATATCTTGCGTTCGACAGTACTGCAAGTTTACCTCTTTGTCGAGAGCTTTGCTTTTGACATAGTGATACTTAATTTCAATGTGCTTACTCCTAGAACAAAATATAGGGTTGGACATAAAGCAAAAGCACTTTGATTATCACAAAATAAAGTTGTCAGAGCATATTGTTTTAAACAAACATCTGAAAGCAAGTTTCTCAATCATGCTGCTTCCTTTGTAGCTTGAGAGGCTATGATATACTTTGATTCAGTAGAAGATAGAGCAATTGAAGTTTGCTTGTGACTGTTCCATGAAATAGGACCATTGTTGAGGAAGAATGTAAATCCAGAAGTGGATGAGTGTCTACATCTCCTGCCCAACTTGCATCTGAATAACCACTCAGAATATTGAGTTTGTCATTGTCGACTGCTCCATAACAAATGTTGCAAGTACATAGTAGATCAAATATATCTCAAAACTCTGATAAGAGCCTTCCAATGTGTAATACCATTATTAGTCATAAACTAACTTAAGGAACTGACTACAAAAGCTATGTATGGTCTGGTACAAATCATTGCATACATGAGAGATCCATTATTGAATGATAAAGATACTCACACATCTGCTCCTTCTCTTTGATCATCTGAGGACATTGGTCCTTTGACAATTTAAGTCTTGGGTCCATTGGTGAGTGAGCTAATTTGAAATTCATCAGATTATATCTGATTAAAATATTGTGAATGTATCTTTGTTGAGTAATGTAAATCAACTTCTGCGTTCTGTCTCTTTGGATTTGAAAACCTGGACAAAAATGAGCTTCGTTCAGATTGGTCATGTCGAATTATGAAGATAGCATTGATTTAGCTTCTTTTATTAGATTGATACTGGTGCTAAAAAGCAGTGTGTCATCCACATATAAAGTGATAATAATCAAAGAATGTTGCACTGACTTGAAGCAGACATTAGAATTTAAAGTGCTTGGTTTATAGCCATGATTGATAAGAAAAGTGTTGATCCTTTGAAACCATGCTCTAGCAGATTGCTTTGAGCCATAAAGTGCATTATGGAGTTTACATACATGATTTTGTTTTCCTTTGATATTATAACCTTCAGGTTGCATTATGTAAATATCTTCTTACCTGTTTTGAATATAGGCTATAATGGAAACAGCTTCAGCCCTGAAGGATTTTGGAAGTGTCGCATGAGCAAGCATACACTTGGCCAATTCAACTAAGGTTTTGTTCTTTCTCTCAGCAAGTCCATTCGATTGAGGTGAACATGAGGTAATGTATTGTTGCTCAATGCCATTGTTAAGACAATACTCCTTGAATTTGGTAGAGATGTACTCTCTCCCATTGTTGGACCTCAGTGCTTTAATTATTTTATCCGTTTCCATTGTTGCACGCTCTTTGAATTGTCAAATTTTTTTGAAAGCCTCCAAATTTTGCTTAATAAAATAAATAGTTGTTCTTTTTTAATATTCATCAATGAAGGTAATAAAATACTTTGCATCAAGCAATGACAAAATTTGCATAGGACCATATATATCTTAATGAACAACGTCTAGAACATCTTTTCTTGCATGCCTATGACTCGATCCAAAAAGAATCCTAGTTTGTTTTCCAAGGATGCAGCTATGATAGACAAAGAGGTCAACTTTTTTGGTTGGATAGTCGAGATTAAGTGCTAGGGATTGTCTGGACATGTTCGACACAGATGTATGATTCAAGTGTCCTAGTCTATAATGTCAAATTTATGCTTTATTGACAAGAACTAAGGTTTTCAAGGCTTGACAGGTGTCAGAATAACAATGTGCCAATATATGTAAGTATTTATGCCTCTTGCCGAGTGCAAGGATCTTATTTCTCCTATTGATAATTTGGCGTTGATCAGACTCAAACTCTACCATGTGACCTTAATCAATAATTCTACTTACTGATACATATTCGTAGAGAGTTTAGGTGCATACAAAACATTTAATAGTAGTTTGAATTGATTATGCTGGAACATCATCTTACAGTGTCCACGATGACTGGCCATATATTGAGTAGCTCTAGAATCCAGAAACCAAGAATTATCGAATCGCGCCTTTTGGTCTTCGACCATAAACACTCCTCCCATGTCGAGATCAAGAGATAGAGATGATGATGTGACTACATTCGCCTGTTGATCTTGTTGCTTGTTGACAAAATTTCCAGAATTCACACGTGTGGGGAATGTCCACAAGTATGATTGATCTTGATTAAGCTTTGTGATTAGCACAGTAACTTGATTCTAGATTGTTTAGCAAGATCTAGTTTAGAAGAAATGGCTTAATGACAATCTAGCATGCTAAGCATCAAATTATGATAGCAATGAATTAAAGAATGAACAAAAGTACAAGACTTTAGTGTATTAACATTAGCTTCAACACGAGTTAGAGAAAGAAAGCTAGAGAGATAACAAACAAAATAGTTTAGATCCAAAATGGCATGAGGTAGCTACAAAACTTTGGTTCTTCATCATTGATTGTGAGGAGAGCTACACATATTTATGGAGTTTGAGGTAGCTCGAAGAGGCTCCATTGTCTATGTACCAAGCTCCATTTTTCTTGAAAAGTGATGAAGAAAAACTGGACACCATAAGTGATCCTTCTCCATCACTTGCAGCAAAATCTTCTTCAATCTCTTTGGAAAGATTAGCTTGCTTGAGTTGGTTTTTCTTCTTGAAGCAATTAGAGGCATAGTGCCCCTTCTTGCCACAGAAGAAACACTTCATTTTCTTCTTCTTGGTCTTTGAGTTAGAAGGATGAGATGTATCATCCTCTTCACCATCTTTGTCTCAATCTTTGGCTTTGTCTTTGTTGGACGCTTGAGAGAACTGATTCTTACTCCTTCCTTTCTACTTGCCTTTGACAAAGAGGGCTTAGTAACTTCCACCATGTTCGAGTTTGTTCATCCTGGAGAGTTTATAGCTTTGTCTAGATTCTTCAGAAATAAGAATTCCTTGGAGAGTTTCTAGATTAGGCAACTCCTCTTTAATAGCAAAAGACTGAACCAGATTATCATAGTCATCTCTCAAGCCATTTAGTATGACTTGAACTAGCTCATCTTGGTTAATAGTAACACCAACATAGGAAAGCTCTCTATGTAAATCTTTAACTCTCAGAACATATTTAGATGCACTCTCTTCACTTCTTTGGAAACTTTGGAAAATCTGATTCCTAAGAGTGAGTATTCTTTGCTTCATAGATGGTCTTTAGTGCATCCCAAGCTTCTTTGGTTGTAGTGCAAGAACCTATCTCTCTCAAAATTTCATTAGATACATTCATCTTAATGAAATGTAGAGCCATTCTAGCTCTTTTCTTGTACTTAAGAATTTCAGCCTGTGCTTGAGGCTCCTCCTCAACACCAAGCACAATTTCCATAACATCCTGGAGTATCAAGATAGACTCCATTCTGAACTTCCAAATTGAATAATTAGAAGTGTTTAGTCTTTCACTGGCTTCTAGAAGATATCCTCTCTGAGATGCCATTTTAATGAAGACTTCTTAGTTATTGGATTGAGATATGTTTGAGCTTGTTCCAATTAGACTTTAAGTTGCTGCTCTCTTTCACTATAGGTATTTTCAAGATGTACTACCTTCCTATGTGAAAAGCTTGCAACTGTATTTGAGATGACTCTCAAATATTCCACAAAACAAGTTATCTAGCTCAGACACACAAAGTGGATTGAGACACTTTGGCTAGTTTGAATCCTACTTTTGGCATGTGTGAAATGCATCAAAAGAGAACACAATTGACTCTCAGAAGGTTTAAAAGGTGTTCATTACTTCAAAGTCAGTCTTGACCTTCAGTTTTTTGGGTAGGATGCTCAAAACAATGGATTCAGAACAAAGCAAGATTGAATCAAATCGAAATGTTGTCACTCGGATTTTGGACCTATCCCTATCCTCTTTAAGAGCTTATAACCCTTGCTAGAAACATCGGATTGATTTGATTTTAGTTTTTATGAAAAGTACAGATCATAAGCTTCCCATTAAGCTATAACACTGCTATCTTTGGATCTATTAGCAAGGAGAACAAAAGGACTGAAAATCTCTGATTTTCACACGTGCGGAATTCCAGAATTCCATACTACCACATTTTTTTTAGGCCTGAAAATTCAGTTCCAATCCGATTTGATCCAAATACACTTCAGAGAAAGGTGAAAAAAAGTGCAAAACTACTTTTTTGCTTGATTTAGCTCTCAGTTTCTTGTACAATCAGAGATGTTAGTATGCAAAGCTTAATTTGGCTCTGATACCATGACAAAATTTCCAAAATTCACACGTGTGGGGAATGTCCACAAGTATGATTGATCTTGATTAAGCTTTGTGATTAGCACAGTAACCTGATTCTAGATTGTTTAGTAAGATCTAGTTTAGCTTAACGACAATCTAGCATGCTAAGCATCAGATTATAGTAGCAATGAATCAAAGAATGAACAAAAGTACAAGCTTTTAGTGTATTAGCATTAGCTTCAACACGAGTTAGAGAGATAAAGCTAGAGAGATAACAAGCAAAATAGTTTAGATCCAAGATGGCATGAGGTAGCTACAAAACTTTGGTTCTTCATCATTGATTGTGAGAAGAGCTACACATATTTATGGATTTTGAGGTAGCTCGAGGTAGAAGAACATCTATCCATTCCAAAATGACAACTAAAGTGACATCTAGAGTCTATGTGTGTGGGGTCAAAGTTCTCTCGTAGTATAGCCCTTCCGCCTGTCAACAAAGGTTAGATCACTGGATAGGTGCCTAACTATGCATAGATGCTACTTTTAGTTAAATTCCTACTTTCTCCCTTAACTCTACTCACCACTATGCTACTCCTCTTTAACTCTACTCCTCTACACTAACATTCATCATAGTTGGGTGAAGGGAAGGGATATAAAAGAAGAGGTTGAGAAAAGAAGAGAGAAAGAGAGAGAGATAGAGAGTGAGGGTGGAGGTTAGCTCAAATGCTCTTTATGCTTGCTAATGGAAAAGCATTCACTATGGCAAACAATAAACATGGAAATAGAAAGCAATGGAAAACACAATCAAGAGCATTAGCAAGTAGTGAATAGCAAATGAGGATGCTTCTCTTCCAAAAAAAATAGAGTTTCCTCCTCATTAAGCATGGAAATAGTGTACAAATGGTGTCTTTTTATTAAATGGCGAAGGCCCTTGCCCCTCAATCTTATTGGCTAATATTCACAATGATCCTAGCCATTCATCTTGGACCCAACTTGATCCAAGGGTCCACAAAAAGTACATTAGAAAGCAATTTGGACCCAACTCTAAAAAGTGATCTCTAAGTTTAAAAATGACATTGGGCCTCTAGTTTTATTTTAATTACAAGGCCCAAGTCAAGTTTATTTTATTTACAATTTCAATTGCGTGTTCATTGGGCCATGGGCTTATACACGCAGGATGTCATGCCCTTGCAACACATTTTATTAGAGGATTTTATTTATTTGCACTTTGTTGGGAATACCCCCAACAGGACCCACGACCTGAAGTAGTGTCGGTCCCTCGACACTCTGTCAGTTTAATAGAGCGTTCTCTTGGACCGCCTCTGGTGGATGAGATATCCCGTAACGTCTTCCATGAAGTTGAGACGGTCCAGTTTCTTCAAGTTCTTTGGCATGTGGAAGGACTTGTGAACTCCTGTCAACCATTCCTGATCCACCCATGCTTGGAATCGTTTCGTCCAGGGATCACCAAGGAATGCAGCTCGGTAATATACGCGAGCGACTGGCAGCTGGTCTTCGACTTTGTCACAAGCGAGCGTCTTATTTGGATCAAAGAATATGAAGGAAAGGAAATCATCCCATTTTGTTTCAATGCCCATTAAATATTCCAAGTCCCGGGCATAAGTGGTTGTCACGCGAACTGTGGGATCGAGGCAATTGATGTAGTGGCTGGCGAATGCGGAGAGAGCCCTTCTGGAGTCTACATCTGTTGTCCATCCATATTCGGATTTGATGATTGGCCAGTTGAAATTGTTGAGTGTGATCTGGTCCAGAGGAGTGCTACATTCCGTCCATTTGGATCTTCTTGGACATGGCAGAAAATGCGCGTTCACCCGTAACTATTGCGGACTCGTCACGTAAGCCCTGATGGCCATAGGGTCTCTCTCAAATAACTACTATCGCCACTCCGGTTGTGGTTGGAGGGCGGGTAAGGCTTGCAGTTCTTTTCCCTTGATGGTCTGAGCTGAGAAGGATAACTGCCAACTGTCTCTTGATGACTCGTGAGAACATTTGGATAAAAATTCATTGATGTTTTCCTCCATGGATTTCGGTCTTCGAAAGGCCTGGTTGGCAGATATCATTCGTGACCCTCTAGATGATGTTGCTGGGCCCTGGCTGGTGGTTGCGCCTTGGCTCTGGTCACGCGTCTCAGCGGCCGCATCTGTCTGCCCTTGGTCCTGGCCTTCAGACCCTTGATCTGGTTGAAATCCCCCTGTTGCCTGCTGGCTCTGGTCTTGGCTGGTACTAGCCTGTGCAGCGTCAAAATTAGGTGGAGGTGGAATTACCACGGGGGAGGGCTGGGCCTTCGTTTCCATGTATTTCTGGCATGCCTTGAGGGCTTGCTTGGCCTGGGCGAGCTCTTGCATTGCGCTTTGTCCGATATTTATTGAACTCCGTCTGGTAGCTGTTCAGGGTTTGGCTATAAATCTGCACCTGACGCTGTAGAAGATTCATCTCTGATTGGGAAAGCGGCCTTGTGTCTGGTGTAGATTGAACTAACTAGGCGAGTTTCATCTTGTAAGACTTTAACCTCCGTCTCCAGGCGCATGTTCTCTGCTTCCAAAAGTGTAAGTTGCGCCTGGATGGGGGAAAGCCATTGGGATGTTTCAGTTTGAAGCTCCCGCACCTTTGTGGAGGCCTCCATCAGCGCTTTGGAGAGGCTTTGAATATATTTGTTTAGGCCCTCCTCCTTCTACTGCAACTTGGCAATCTCCTACTGCCCTGCTTGTTCGTGTTGTTGAGCTAGAATCAGCTCTTGTTGCGGCTTGGTGAGGTCTACTCGCAGCTGTGTATTATTTGTTGCCAATTATAGTACCCTGCTTTCCAGAATAGCTTTGGCTGCTACCGCATCTAGGATGTATTTTTCTAGGGTTTGGTATACCATCGTTAGATCCGTGGGAGCAGCTAGTACACTGGCACTAGCAGGGGCTTGTGTTGTATCAGCCCCGACAACTTGTGGAATTCCGTCATCATTGTCCTCGATCAGGTTTTCATTTATCCTGATGCCATCTGGGGCGGTAGGGTCAGCCCAATCTGGTGATGCTACAAAAATTGTCTGTACAAATGCGTCATCAGACGGTAGTTGGCTGTCCTTGGCAACCTTTGGCGAAGCGGGTGGGGTGTGAGAAATAACTGTGGAAACAGGGGTGAGGACGGTTTGTCCGAACGGGAGGATGGGAGGAACAGTGGGGAACTGAAGGGTGGTGTGGAGTATGGAAGAAGGTGAGGATGGAGTGGAAAGTGTCTAGCGTGGGGGTGAAAAATTGATAACTTGCATCCATGCCAGAGTGTCGGGGGACAGTTGCGAATCAGAAGGGTTGAATGTGAGAGGAGCAACGGTGGTGGCAGGAGTAATGGAGGATGCAATGGTGATGGATGGAGCAGCGGACACTAGAAGAGAAGTAGGAGTGGTAGCAACAGAAGAGACGGGGATGGAGACAGAAACAGATGTGGATGGAATAGGAAGAGAGGTAGCGACAACAGAAATTGGAGTGGGGGTTTCATGGAAGACGAAGTGGCGGTGGTTGATGGAGTAGTTAGTGCGGCAGTGGAGACACGTCGTCTGGTAACAGGTGGAGATGTGGATGTAGAGACAACACCATGCATTCTTTTGCTGGCCGTTGTGTTAATGACTGCAGGTTGGGATGAGGTAGATGCTTGAGATGGTGGGTAAAGGTTAGTATGTGGCACAAGAGTAGATAGGAGGGATGAGCGTTGGAAACTGCGCACTTTTGCCTCGAGAAGTGCGTAGACAAAGTTACACAACAGGGGGCCTGCTGTGATTCGCTCATGGTTGTTGGGTTTGATGGAGTTTGTTAGTTCTCGAATAAGGAAGCTATGCCAGTCGTATGGCACAACGGAGGGGTTAGGGAATTCCAGAAAGGATTCCACTATCTGACTCAGCAGCATAGACTCGATTCTGTCCTTGCGAAATGTTGAAATAACCAGAAAGTTATTCAACAGATGTGCAACTGTCTGGATGACGGGTTCCGTGATAACTTCTATCAGGTAACCATTGTTAGTCTGGATGGGGATTTCTGGTGTGGTTTGGGTGACGAATGGTTTGATCAGAGCTTTGGCGTGGCGATGGGAGATGGGTTGACAATCACCAAACATAATGCCAATGGTGATCATCGAGTCGGCATTAATCCTGACCTTGTACATGGTACCTTGGTACAGGAAGTGGGAACGAGCCTTGTCCTCATCCCAGGTGGCGTAAGCGTGAAGGGCGAGGCCCATGTTAATCTCAGAATGGAAGAGCGCCGAGTAAAAACCCATTGCTTCAAGGAGGGGCCCGGCTGTCTGCAGCCATGGTTGGATCAAAGTGTCAAAGGGTAGAGGCCAAATCTGTGTGGCCTTGGGGATGTCACATTGGATCACCTATTTGGTGCCAGATTCTTTAGAGGATGAGGAGGCCATGTTAGCAATGATGATTAGTGGTCGAAAAAAGTCAAAAAAGTAGAAAATGGTGGAAAATGGAAGGAAACAGTAGAAAACCGAGAATAGTGACTGCTGGATGACAATGATTGTAGTTCAGAGCGCAGATCGGTGTTTGATATGTGCAGATGACAGCTGGTAGGAAGTCTGGCTGAAAACAGAGAACTTGGTATTTTTAGTGGAAATTTCGGTAGAGCTTCACTAGCAAAGGTGACAAATGACCCGAATTCAGCCCTTATATAGCGGAATTTAGAGTGCGTATTAGGTCAATTCCACCCAAATTTTGGCAGGCACCTTCTTCACAAAATTCTAAGGCCTCAGGGAAGTATGCGAGAGTTCAGAATGTGATTTGACTACTATGCGAAGGTTCTGCGAGGGTTCAGGTTGTCTGCAAGGGTTCAACTCTCGCAGGAAGTGATCTCTCGCACAACTTGTTCCTGTGATTGGATTTTCAAGATCAAACCATGTAGACAGGCTAATTTCACTGCTCTGATTTCATTTGAACACCTTGCAAGAGTTGGTAAGTTGATCTTGATGCTCTACGAGGGTTTTGAGAATTCTGCTTCTGGGAACTCTCGCATACACTAAAAACTGATGATTCCTCCATCAAGAACTCTTGAAGAGATTTTCATGGATGCATCTAGGTCAGATCTGGTGATTGTCCAATTTTCAAGAGCTATCTCCCAAGGGATCTCAAAAAATCATGAAAAAAGTGCTCCTTTAGAGTGTTTTTTGACGAGATCTCGAGATTTTCTGATTTTTAACTTTTGTAAACTGGTAATCAGCTTCATCCAGGCTTGATCTAACTGTTGGTAGTGCTCTGAAAGTCTCTGATGGATTCTTGGTAGTAGATCCTTGAGTCAATCTAATGATCTGCTTCCTTTTTTACCCTATCAGGATCTAGATCCTCCTTGGATTCTGATGGATTTTCCCGATCCTGCCAGATCTGGCTGAATCTTGATGGATTTAGCTTGATTTGGCTGGATCTCCTTATATCTAGCGGTAATGGCTGAGCAGATAAGCTTTTTGTAACGTGCCACTCCCAATCTGGATCTATCTTACTGTGGTGGCCAGTACTTGTGCAATCGGCTGCCATTGATGGGTGTGTCAAAGGGCGTCCCATCAAGCTGTTCTAAGTTCACGGCCCCATGATTAAGAATTTCCTTGATCCTATAAGGACCTTCGCCCGTAAATTTTAACTTCCCCTTGATCGCCTTGGTTTTCTACATCAGGACCAGATCTCCTAAACAAAGATTCTTCTTTTGTAATCTGCAATCATGCCAAGCCTTGCGTCTTTCCTTTTCTGCTGCTAGTGCATGCACAATAGTAAGCGTGTTTCACAGAGTTTATGCAGAGCTTCGTGTCATAGCTGTAGAGATTTGGACTCATTAAGATGTTGCGCGATGGCAATCCTTAATGATGGAACTAAAAACTCTACTAGCATCACAGCATTCTGACCATATATCAATTGGAAGGGTGTTTGATCAGTACTCCCTTTATATGATGTCCTGAATGCCCGCAGTGCAGCATGCAACTTGTGTTCCCAATCTGATCTGCTAGCTTCAACTGTTCTCGTGAGCACACTACACATGATCTTATTGGATGATTCTGCTTGCCCATTACCACGAGTATAATAAGGCGTACTGGTTCTATGGATCACGAAGAATTCCTCCAACAGGACCTTGATGGTCTTGTTGATGAAATGGCTTCCGCGATCACTAACTAGTTCGACCAGACACCCGAAGCGCACAATGATATTTTCATAAAGGAACTTGGCAGTGGTTCTAACGTCTGCTACTCGTACTGCCTTGGCTTCGACCCATTTGGTGAGGTAGTCTGTGGCTACGATTATGTATCGAACCTGGGAACTCCTTGCTGCAGGGTGAATTGGACCAATATAATCCAATTCCCATTTTTCGAACGGTACTTGGGCTAAGACTGGGTGTAGTAGATCATAGTTCAATCTCATTGGTCTTATTGCCCTTTGGCACACATCGCACTTTTCCAAGTATTCCTCTGTGTCTTTATGAATCGTTGGCCACCAGCATCCTGATTGCAGGACCTTGCGAACTGTAATGTCAGATGCAAAATGACCTCCACCCATGCCTTCATGTCAAAGTGAAATGATCTGGGTGGTCTCATGAGGAAGAATACACCACCGAAGAATTTCATCTGGACCTCTTTGGTACAACTGGCTGGCAATCAGCTGATAAGGTCTAGCTTTCAAGATCAATTTCTGCTCCGCCTTTGGTAGTGATTTGTCTGGTTGGCCTCGCATTAGATATTCAACAATGTCAGTAGCCCATTCTGGTACCGTATCTACAAAAAATAAGGCAGCATCTACCAGCTCATCGTCGGGTTGGGTTGCAATCTCCTTTCCCTTGATTTGTAACACATGATCTGCCATGTATCCGAAAATTAAATTCCAACAACATGAGCCATCTGGTGATTCTCCTGGTGTTGCAAGTATTATTAATGAGATATAGCAAGGGTTGATGGTCCGTATAAAAAGCAAAATGTGTGGCCATCAAATAGTGTCGAAACTTCTTAGCTACATAGATCATTGCCAATGCTTCTCGTTCTGCGGTTGACTCATTTCGGTATCATTGAGCTGTCGGCTTGCAAATCGGATTGGAAAATCCTTTTTGTGTTCACCTGGTTGGGTTAAGACTGCTCCAACTGCATACTTCGATGCGTCCGTATGCACGTGAAACTCAATGGACCAATTGGGTGGTCATAGGATTGGTGATGAGACCAATGCATCTTTAATCTTATGGAAAGCCTTTAGAGCTTCCTCATTCCAATGTGGATCCGTTGTGAGCTTGTAAATTGGTCTGGCTAATTCCACAAAATCGAGAATGAAGATCCTATATGACCCATGAAAATGTAGACCTCACGGATCGTCCCCGGTGGTGGTAGATCAACAATGATCCTGATCTTTGATAGACCTGTGGCGATCCCGTGTCTTGACACTATATGGCCGAGTATCAAGCCATGTGTCACCCAAAATTGACATTTTTCTGGATTCAAGGAGATCTGATATTTGCGGCATTTTTGTAGCACCTTTTTCAAATTGGATAAGTGTTCTGAATCTGGTCCATGCACACACAGATCGTCCAAGAAAATTTCTAGAAATTTTTGCAAATAATCTTTGAATGCCGCCTGCATGACTCGTTGGAAAGTGCTTGGAGCATTGCAAAGTCCGAATGGCATCACTTTATAGGCATAAGTTCCCCATTCCATGGCGAATGCTGTGTTGTGCTGGTCCTGGGGGGATATTTTCACCTGGTTGTAGCCGCTGAAGCCATCCAAAAAACTGTAGGCTTCGTCACCAGCTACTCTATCGAGGACACTTTTCGTAAATGGTAAAGGAAAATGGTCCTTCTTGGTGACTGCATTAAGTGCCTTCAGATTCAACAGATATACATTTTGCCATTCTTCTTGGGTACTATAACTATCGACGATACCCATTTTGTGTGTTCGATTTTGTAAATGAAATCTGCATCCATAAGTTTCTGCAACTCTTGCTTGATCAGTTCTGTATAATTCAGGTTGCAGCGGTAGTAACGGCTTACCTTGGAGACTACTCCGTCCACCAAAGGTATGGTGTGCTGGACTACTATTGGCGGAATGTCCTTTAGATCACTATAGCTCCAGGCAAAACAGTCTTTATATTCCACCAACAAGCACCGTAGTCTCTTGAACTACGTGGGTGTTAACTGCTCTCCCACATGCACTATCCTTTCTTCTTCTCTTGGTTCCACAAGATTCATCGGCTGTGTTCGTGCAGGTCCCTCGAAGACTTGTTTCGCTGGTGCCTAACTTTGATCAGGTTCTCGTTGGGCTTGCGGCATCATGATTACCACGTCGTCCAATGTATAATTCTTGAAAGTATCAGACATCTCATGAATTGGAGCTCGTCAAGATTCTTCTTTCAGCATATTGATCTTGGCCCGACTGGTCATCTTTTTATTTTCTATCACCTGTGTAGAAGATGACGCTGTATCTGAGTCCAACTTGATTGACTTCAAGGAATCCAACACCTTCTTATTGCCCTTTTTTGTCATTTTGATGGGTTCATCCTTGTTGTCTTTCTTTGGGACTGTTGTGACATTCGCCTCATGGTTGCGAATATCAACGTCTACTGTAGCTATTGCCTCTTCGGGTAGGTCACTTCATCGGATCACCTAGTTGTAGCGTTGCTTCAACTGATTTTTCTTATTCATAGGTGCCTTGGGTGGTTCGATCCTTGAGACTTTTGCCATGGCAGACCTTTGTGGTGGTTGAGCTGGTACCTTCTTGGTTCCATAACGATCTGGGTCCATGTGGTGTAGGACTTGTTCATCAGTCAGCTCAATCTCCTTATTATAAGTTAGAGCATGTTGCCAAGGGACTAGATCATCGTCCATTGGGTTCTCAATCAGCTCCGCTGACAGCCATGCTACGTTTATCATATTCACTCCAAATGTAATTGGTGTGTCCATAGTGTAACATTTGGGTGAAGATGTACTTGGTTCTAGATTTGATTCATATTGACATGCTTGGCAGTCGCTAATGCATCCATCCATCTCATGACATCCGTCTCTAAATGATAGTGACCTCCCTTGGCTGGCCTTGGGCGGTCAATCATATGATCTGTCGTGGATGATCCGTCATCAGCTTTGGGTGCAATAGATTTCACCGCCCATGTGGTTGGATCTACCTTTACAGCCTGTTCTCGGTTCTCGAAGGTGAGTTTCCCTGTACCCCAGTTGTGTACTACTTGCACAGCCCTCAACCATGGTCTTCCCAGTAAAATACATTATGCAGATGGAGATTCAGGTATATTCATGACCACAAAAGTAATCACATAATGCATGCCTGCTATCCTTACGGGATTATCAGCAACTACACCTTTTGGTTTCACACAAGATTGATCTGCTAGCTTGATGGCGAATCTGGCTGGCTTCAATCCTTGTAATCTCCATTTTTCATACAAGGTAGTGGAGATCAAATTGACACCTGATCCTCCATCTACCACTACCTCCTCATCCTCGTATCTCTTGTGTTTGATTGGCAAAGTGATGTTATGTTCCTCACTTTCCCATGCTGCTCCGATGTGGAGGACGTTACTTGTTTCATCATAGCCCACACAATAGATGGGCTCAGGCACTACTGGCTCCTCATCCGCCTTGGCCCATTCAGCTAAAAGGCTTTTTGTTTGTGGTGCAATCCGTAGTAGTTCTCCGAGGGGTAAACTAACGTGGCTTGACAGCAAGAGTGTGAGCCTTTCAGTGCGTGGTTCCTCAGGCTCCACCATGTGAAAAGGTGGTTCATGTTGGTGCAACCGATTATTCTGATCAGTGCGCAGTGGTGAGCCCGGTTGTGGATCCCGTTCGACGTCGACTAGAGGTTCTGTGGGATTGTTTCGTTCTTGCTCTTTTTCCTCCTCTTGTGCTTTTTGTACCCAGTGTCTTATTTTCTGGTACTGTCTTTTCTCTTCCCTCACATTTGGATATGGTGCTGAAGTTGAGGGTTGGTCATCAATGACCGATGGTGGTGGTGAGGGAGCCACTTCCTTCCTCTTCTATGCTCGCGTAACAGCTAACACAAGAGCGTAGTCATGTCGTCCTTTCGATGGCATCCCTGCTGGAACTGCTGATTGCTGTATGGAAATGAGGTTAAGAGGTGCACTGGTTTCAGATTTAGGACAAATCTTGAAACAATGTCCATAATCGCAATCCCGGCAGGAGGTTGTATATTGTCCTTTGTAGGGACGTTCTGCAATTTTGTGTTCCTCACCGCACCCGTAGCAGCCGTAATTTCTTCCACCTTGACGTTGAGTTTGAGCTGCATAGGCCGATACATATTCATTTATAACAGGATCCATAAATGGTTCAGCTGGTCCGTACCACTGCTTCTGCTCAGGTTGAGGTGACATTTGCAATTCTTGTTCTGCTACTGTTAGGTTTACATGGGCCACTTGTTGATTGACTGGCCCTGGTGAAGCAGGTAAGGCCATGTGTTGTGGTTGATTGGGTGCGTCGTACCTTGGTGCCGCGTTAGGTGCCCCTTGATGATAAGGATAAGAAGTCTGATAGGGACTTCTCTTCTGTTGAACAACCCTGGGGTTAAATGGGCAAAATGCCATATCGTGCGATGTTGCATTGCACAAATGGCAGAATCTATGTGTAAGTCTCAAGTTTTGCTTTAGGACTGGACATTTGTTCGCTGTATGGTTTTGCATGCATACTGAAAACCATACATTTTCTCGTCAAGGATACTGCAGCTGGGTTGATTACGGTTGATGTGGAGTTACTGCTACAGTTTCTTGTAAGGCCTTCAGTTTTTGGTCAAACTGCGCCATAAGTTGTTCCATCTATTGTTTGTGTAATTTTGTCATTTGCTCCAACTGCAGTTCTGTGGATAGAGCGGATGCGTTTGATGATGATGATGATGCGATCGAGGGAGTAGGAGTGTGGGTGGAAGGATATTCGTCATCAAATCTTTCATCCTCTTCCCTGATGGCATCTTCCATAGCTTCTTGCAGGGTAGCGTATTGCTCCCATCTTTTCAGTTGTCTTCTGATACTTTGTGGTAACCCGGCTACGAACCACATGATCACCGCATGATCGGGAGTCAGGACTGCACTACACTCGGATCGTAGATGTTTGACCCTTTCAATATAATCCCGGACCCTTTCTCGTTTTCCCATCTTGACTTTGCTTAGTAGGAGAAATGGGTCTTCCAGTAACTTTTTTGGTTTAAAGTGCGTAATGAGAGCCGCTTGAACCACTTCCGAGGTGGATTTCTCTTCCTCTGACAGGTTGAAAAACCAATCCTGAGCCACTACAAGTAAGGACATAGGGAATAGCATCAGCTTCTTCGCAGGTGTCCGTTCGCCGTAGATTTCACAAGCTTGCTCATAGATCTGGAGGAATCGGATGGGATCTGAGGATCCGTCATATTTTGGTATCTCCATCCGTGGTGCTCTCCAAACTGCATGCAAGGGTGCGACATGTATAGGTTGGCCCATTGGATCCATTGGTGCTGGTTCCTGTTCTGCCTCTTGTTGTACAACTAATCTGGGAAGGTGTGGTGCCTGATTTGCTATCCTTCGTGCTATTGATCGTCCCGATCTCGCTTATACAATAGGATGCAGTCTGGATCTTCAAGGATCTGATCTATCTGATCGGTCGGAATGAATTTTAGGCCTTTTGCGGTGGTTTTTGCTTGATAAATTTTTTCTCCTTGTACTGATTGACCTGAGATTTTGATAGTAGTTGGATATGATGCAGATCTTTCCATTGATCTGGTCTGCGAGGGTTATCTTGTGCGAGGGTTGGTTGTGCGAGGGTTTTTTAGTTGTTTTTGCAGGTAAAAAACTTGATATCTTTCAGATCTCTGGGAAGTAACTCTCGCAAGCTTCACAATAGCTGGATCTAGGTTAGATCTCACTATAGAATTCTCTGCGAGAGTTAACTCTTGCAAGAAGTGAAAATTTCACTGTCTACGAGGGTTCAAAATCACTTTTTGTTCTTGATCTTCACCAGATCTTCATACTAACTCTCGCAGGCTTCATCACTGATGTAATTTGACATTTTGAATCGATTGAGAGGGTCTGTGAGAGTTCTTACTAGAAGGATTTGCTGGATCTTCACTTTTTAGTGATTTTTTTGCACTTAAATCCAATTTTTTGCTCACTGGAATCAAACTAACTCTTGCAAGCTCTTCTGTGTCCTGGTCTTACTGAGATGGAACTTTAGAATTCTCTGCGAGAGTTCTTGATCACTAGAATCGAAAATTTCACTGTCTGTGAGGGTTCACTGGTACTTTCCCATCTTTTTTTTTACTAGGAACTCTTGCACAGGCACTTAATCATCGAACTAACTCTCGCAAGCTTCTCTGTGTCCTGGTCTCACTGAGATGGAACTTCAGAGGGCTCTGCGAGAGTTCTTATGAAGATTTGAATTTTTTTTGAATTTTTTCAAGGGTTTTTTGAATTTTTTATGATTTTTCTCTGATTTTTACAATCTGCTTGAAACTAACTCTTGCAGGCTTCTATGCAGGTCTGGGACAGTACCCTAGAGCTGCTGTCAGTCATGCAAGGGTTAATTCCCACTGATTCTGGAGATATAAAAATATGATGAGTTTTTTGGCTCTTTTTCCCTCCAAAATGTAGATTTGTGTGTTTTTTGAGTTTTTTGGATGATTGGTTTGGGTTTCCAGCCCTTAGAGGTTGTTCAAGGCCTCCTCTACCCTCTCACACCTCCTCCACTAGCTGTGAACAGTCCAAACACAAAAAAATATAGAAAACTAACTCTAAACTCCCAAAACTCTACCTAAACTATTCTAAAAAGCAAGAAAATAGCTAAAATGCAACTAAACTAGTTAGTGGAAACCTATACCTGACAATGGCGCCACTGTGGGGTCGAAGTTCTCTCGTAGTATAGCCCTTTCACCTGTCAACAAAGGTTAGATCACTGGATAGGTGCCTAACTATGCATAGATGCTACTTTTAGTTAAATTCCTACTTTCTCCCTTAACTCTACTCACCACTATGCTACTCCTCTTTAACTCTACTCCTCTACACTAACATTCATCATAGTTGGGTGAAGGGAAGGGATATAAAAGAAGAGGTTGAGAAAAGAAGAGAGAAAGAGAGAGAGATAGAGAGTGAGGGTGGAGGTTAGCTCAAATGCTCCTTATGCTTGCTAATGGAAAAGCATTCACTATGGCAAACAATAAACATGGAAATAGAAAGCAATGGAAAACACAATCAAGAGCATTAGCAAGTAGTGAATAACAAATGAGGATGCTTCTCTTTCAAAAATGGTTGAGTTTCCTCCTTCTCATTAATAATGGAAATAGTGTACAAATGGTGCCTTTTTATAAAATGGGGAAGGCCCTTGCCCCTCAATCTTATTGGCTAATATTCACAATGATCTTAACCATTCATCTTGGACCCAACTTGATCCAAGGGTCCACAAAAAAGACATTAGAAATCACAAGATTCATGTGAGTTCCAATTTGGACCCAACTCTAAAAAGTGATCTCTAAGTTTAAAAATGACATTGGGCCTCTAGTTTTATTTTAATTACAAGGCCCAAGTCAAGTTTATTTTATTTACAATTTCAATTGCGTGCTCATTGGGCCATGGGCTTATACACGCAGGATGCCATGCCCTCGCAACACATTTTATTGGAGGATTTTATTTATTTATGCTTTGTTGGAAATACCCCCAACAATGTGACATTTGTCACTTGTCATGCATGGAATTTTACCAACTTTTTACAAGTGTACTAGTTCTAACTAACAAAGTACAAATCATCATGCATGTGTCCATTATACTTTGTGCATGCCTTGCATGTCACTATGGATCACTTACAATTATTGCATATGAATTGCCACGAGTTTCTACTAGCATGACTTTGCCAATTCTATGTCTACAAACTATATGCAAGTTGTATTCTTCAAACTAGACATTACATAACCATGTAGCTCGAGTTCTATATAGGTCAAACTTGGCATTTTGCATTTATGAGCTACATACTTGCATGATACAACATTTGTAGCAAGCCAAGAAATCAATATGATTTGTTTTTCCAATTTTAACACTTGTTGGCATTCTTTGCTTTTAATACCCTGCAATCCTGGATCTCATGATTTGTGTGTTTGCAATACTTATAGAACATCTTCTTCTTTGACTGTGGATTTGATGATTTCTCTTGACTTTGTGTCAATTTTTGATTTGATGGGGACTGCTTAGAGCTTTTCTTATTCTGCCTTTATTGACATATAGAGTATGAGATGATGAAGTCGATGAGGTATCTTGACTTCTTCAATTGTCTTCTTGCAGCAATATAGTGATAACTCTAGTAAGAGTTAAATCTGAGTGTGTTGATATGATCATTACCTAGTTCTCATATTTAGAAGGCAAGCTTGAAAGCAATGTCAAGATTGTGTCTTGATTGTCTATTATTGATAGCTTTCTAAAAGTCATGGCTTTCTATAGCGGAATGGTTCTTGACCATTTTAAAGTTCCTTGAACTTTGATGTGCACGCATCACCTAGAAACATCTCCTTCACTCGTGCATTTATAAAGTCCAAATAATCATTCAATGGTGTTCAAATCGATCGACATCTCCAAAAATTATCACTCCTATGGTTTTCCATGATGTTTAGGAACGCAAATGCAATCAAGTTATTCACTTTCTCACTCTCAAGCACATAATGCATGGTAGAGAGATTTTTGCCACACCATCATGCATAAAGGAGTGCTCTCTTCCGTCACCAACTAGAAGCACATACTCAGCAAACTCCCTTTGGTTCAACACATCAGCCCCCTTGAAATCCAACACCCTCATGTTTATTTTCCAAAGGTGGACCTCGACAGAACTCCAAATGGGCATGTACTTTAATGATGCACCTACAAGTTGAGCATGGTCTCCCCGTTTAATTACGGGCAATGACATACTCCAATGCATTTTTGTGAATCATCGGAGCGTCGTACCACACGATAAGGCAACATGACATCAACAATTTATCTAGATCTGATTATTTTGAGATGTTGCATGTAAAAAGTTTCATGCAACTCCGTTTGAGGTATTTTAAAGCTCAAATGAGCAATCCTACCGCCTTTTATCAACAATGCTGCAATACCAAAAAATGACATAGCCAATTCATTCAAATCTTTTGCACGAAGATATGCCAATGTGACATTGTACAAAAATGTCTTTCCCGTGCCCCCTGGACCGCCCTCCACAAAAAAAACACCACCACGTCTTTTAAGTACGTGACCATTAATGAGACAATTAAAAATAGCTCTTTGGTCAACGTTAAGCCACTCTATATTGGCCTCCACACGTTCCAAACCCTCATCCAACATAGAAAATCCGAGAAATGCTAATCGCGCCCCTATGAGACACAGTGAATTCAAAGTTTGATAAAGATTTTCCTACAACTTGCATTATGTCCTCCATGTCACATAGAGCTTTATTTATGGCAACTTCACTAACTTTTTCATCGCTTCCACTACACCTCAAAACCTCGAATTGGTGAACGTAATCCTCAACCAAGTGATGCTCAATGGTCGTCCATGACTGTAAAGGATCATAGGGGGCACATGTCAACAACAAAGTTGCAGACATCAATCTCAATTGCCATGGGGGTACCCCACACAATAGCCTTGTTATGTCCATGTCCAGTACAAGGGAATCAGAATAATTCCTAACGTGGATAGCCGGTCACTCCAGTTGTATGTGGTTATCAGTTGGACGTGGTCATTTAAAGTAATTAATAATCATATGAAGGCCCAGACCTATAATTAGACATAGGAGCACATGCATAGTGATTGACTGTTTTAATGCAAGAATAGGAGGTCAATAGCTCAATATAGGTTGCATGAGGATCCTAGGGAGAATATTCTCTCTCTCTTGGAGAAATATATCCTATGGAAACTCGCCCATCTCCCTATTGTGAATTTAGTTTCTTGAGTCAGTTTTTCCTCTCCTCTCTCATGTTCTTCACTGTGGCTTGGGGGTGGATGTTGGAATTTAATCTTACTCCTACTCACCCCAACAGCCCTTCTTCCTTCTTTGATTTTCAATCTCTCAAATAAAACCAGCAGAAAATGAACTATTTTTCAATAGTTTGCATATTTGAACTAATTGTTGCTACAGTCTGTATTTTTACCCAGGTTTTTCCACAGACGAAAAACCTGACACACGACACTGTCGCTCATTTTTTACCTTCCTGAGCAACTAAGTGATTAGTGACATTTATGTAAGTTTTTTTTTGGACCATTTACGCACTTTCAGAATAGCGACACTTTTTGCGAAAAATGCGACACTGCATTTTTACATGCAATTTCTAACAAGCGACAATTAGGACAAAATGCGACACTGCATTTTCACATGCAATTTTTGACAGGCGACAATCAGGGCAAAATGCAACACTGCATTTTTACACGCAGTTTATGACAGGCAAAAAATGCGACACTTGCCTTTAAAATTGCGAAGGTGCCCTACAAATGCCAACGGTGTCCTACAAATGTTGAAGGTTGCAATTAACTAAAGACAAAGGCCAAAAAGCCAAGGACTGTCGCATCGTCCATCTACGGATTTACAAGGGATTCCAAATACTAGATCATAACGTCTTCACGCTCCAACAATAAACCGATCTATTGATCAGTTTAGCAGTTGTTAACTATCTTGTAAATGTAAAGTTAGAATAATACAAGATCTTCCAGTTGCTATAAATATAAATGAGCGATTGAAGTTATCAGAAGTCACAAGTCATCTAACAGAGATACAACGACCAGATTATAGAGATATAGAGATATTCAAAACGTTGGCAATTGTTTTGAATCTATAACTAGGATCACACACTTATCAACGCAATTGTATTGTGATTTGATTGTTGTGTTTACAACATTAATATAGATTCACTATTGTTCTACACTATCGCATGCTTGTTTAATGATAATAACTCTCACTCCTCTTACACAAACATTATTATAAGAGAAATGTATGACTGTCACTGACGCCTAAATATTTTTCACATTCTCTTCTTAATCAGGTTATCAGTATTAGAGGATTGCATGGTTGTCTCATACGTCTAATTGTTTCTGCAATCTCTCATTCACGACAGTCTAAGAGTCCTACATTGATGATATGATTCAACACAAAAGAACAGCTTGTAAACTCCATTCTCTAAGTAATCCATGATTCTTCTACTAAGAATTTTTGTTTCATCATTTGACATCAATCCAATACATCAACATATGTGGTATCAGAACTGATAATTTCCATTTCTAGCATCCCACACAAGTGGCATCAGAGCCACAGGTTTATTGGATTACTAGAGTCTAGGACTTATAATAGAACTTAATACATTCTAGTTCTATATAGCTGGTTCATTCAGTTTGTGTTTTATCTCTGCTACTCGATTACAATGGAAGGTTCAACCTCAAAGATCCGCTTGATCAATAAATTCAACGGAGATGACTTCCACATGTGGAAGTTTAAAATGAAGATGATCTTGATTGAGAAGGAGCTTTGGGGATATGCAAACGATTCAATAGTCAAATCGGCCAAACCTGAACTGCTTCCAGCATGGAAAGCAAAGGATGGCAAAGCACTTGCCATTGTATCCCAAGGAAATTTGTATATACTGAGTCATCATTTTGCACTTTCTATGAATGGTTTAGATGCTAATTTATGGCATCAAAGACTAGGTCATCTAAACATGCGTTCAATCTTGTATATGCATCATAACAAAATGGTCAAGGACATGAATATAAATGTTGTTACTACAGCTAATCAGTCTTTCTGTGAAAATTGCTTACTAGGGAAACAACCTAGAACTAGATTTCCAAGAGGACAAGCCAAAAGGACGAAGTCCATTTTGTCACTGATACACAGTGACTTATGTGGTCCTATGAGCATACCTTCATTAGGTCAAACTCTGTATTTTATTACATTCATTGATGAATACTCCCGATTTACTAGAATTATGTTCATAAAGAACAAGTCAGAAGTATTTAGTTGCTTCAAAGATTTCAAGCAATACGCTGAGAATCAAACTGGTCAGAGGATCAAGGCCCTACGGTCTGATTCAGGGAGAGAGTACTTATCAAACAAAATGAAGGACTATCTATCTTCATGTGGCGTGTACCATCAGTTTACTACGAGCTACACTCCACAACATAACAGAGAAGCTGAACAGAAGAATCGCACACTGTTGGATGTTGCGCGATCCATGATAGTCAACGCACATTTGCCTCAAACCTTTTGGACAGAAGTGATCTCTATGGCCTGCTATTTGCAAAATTACTCTAGCACTAAGACAGTTGATTTTGAGACACTGTTTGAAGCCTACTATGGCTACAAACCAAGTTTAAAACACCTACGTATTTTTGGATGTCTCTGCTATGCACAAGTGTCATCTAATCTGAGGAAGAAACTGGACCCAGTAGGCTGCAAAAATATCTTCAATGGCTATTCAAGATCACACAAAGCATATCCTGTATACGATGTTGATACAGGTTAGATCTCAGTCAGTTGTGATGGTGTCTTTCTTGAAGACAAATTCCATGATTTTAAGCATAAGCAGGCAATACAAGAGCATGCCATAGCAGCTCCACCCTCCATCGATAGACAATGACCTACGACTGTTCAAACATCGGAGTTCATCCCAACGGCTCCACTTACCATTGATGAGCCTAGACCCACGATTGTTCAACCACAAGATACTATGATCCCAGTCATTCACCAATCATTTGCTCATGCATCTGCAGTTCAAAATTCTGTAAGACAATGACAGCAGCCTGATCGCTTCATCTCTCAGACTTTCATCAGTCATGACGAACCTATCACCATAGTAGAAGCCTTATCAATGCCTGATGCAGACAAATGGAAAGCTATCATGGATGCTGAGTATTACTCTCTAATGAAGAACAAGACCTGGAGTCTTGTCAATCCTCCTACAGGTGTAAAACCAATTGACTCCAAGTGGATCTTCAAACTAAAGCTTAAACCAGATGGATCAATATCCAAATGGAAAGCTAGACTGGCGGTTAAAGGATTTGAACAAGTATATGGCATAGACTACACTAAGATCTTTAGTCCAGTAGTAAAACATCAATCTATTTGTATCTTATTGGCTATAACTGCTACAGAAGATCTGGACATTCACCAGATGGACGTCCAGACGGCATTCCTACACGGATATATACAAGAAGACATATTCATTTATCAACCAGAAGGTTATGTCCTTCAAGGCAAGGAGCATTTGGTATACAAATTGCATAAGGCGTTATATAGTCTTAAGCAAGCTCCCAGAGCCTGGTATGAAAGAATCAATCACTTCTTGTTGCAGCACAATTTCACTTCTTGCTCCGTAGACTCTAATGTATATCTCAAGTGTAAAGGGTCAAGCTATGTTAAAACAACATTATACGTTGATGATTCCTTAATTATCAGCAATTCAAATCAGTTATTATAGGAAACCAAATCTCTGCTTTCATCAGAATTTGAGATGACTAATTTAGGCCCAGTCCATTACCTTTTCGGTATGGAGATCAACAGAGATCACGCGAGCAGAAGGATCACCATAAGCCAACAATCTTACTTAATCAATGTACTTCGCAAATATGCCATGGAGGATTGCAAACCCATAGATACTCCTATGGATTCAGGATGCGAGCTATCCAAAGACATGTGCCCCAAAATGAAGACAGATCAGCAAGAAATGTGCAAGTACCCCTATCAGTCAGTCATAGGTTCTATCATGTACTCTATGATCTGCACACGACTTGATCTTGCATATGCTGTAAGCACACTATCGCAATTCATGCCTAATCCAAGCCTACAATACTAGAAAGCCCTGCAAAGAGTTTTGAAGTACATTCAAGCCTCAAAGCACTATGCCACATAAGTTGTACTCTCATTGATTATCTATTCTAATTCAGACTGAGCAGGAGACATAGATACCAGGAAATCCACCTTTGGCTACATTTGTTTTCTTGCAGGAGGACCCATTTCATGGAACATCAAAAAGTAGAAATGCATTTCGTTGTCCTCTACAGAATCCAAATATGTTGCAACTACATCCGCCGTGAAGGAGATAACTTGGCTAAGGAGGCTGCTGCAGGATCTGCAATTCTCATAGATCGGTCCAACAATACTCCAGTGTGACAATCAGAGCTGCATAGCTCTATCTATGAACCCACGAACTCATAATAGAACTAAGCATATAGAAGTTCAATTCCATTTTCTTAGAGAGAAAGTTCGAAATAAAGATGTTGTACTAAGTTACTGTCATACAGAAAGTATGTTGGCTATTATTTTGACAAAGCCATTGTCTAGACATAAACATTCTATTTGAGTAGATATGATAAATCTCAATTGTAGTTTAGATTTGTAGCAGTTAGCTTAAGGGAGAGTGTTGGAATTTAATCTAACTCCTACTCACCCCAACAGCCCTTCTTCCTTCTCTGATTTTTACTCTCTCAAATGAAACCTACAAAAAATGAACTGTTTTCAACAGTCTGCATATATGAACTAATTGTCACTACAGTCTGTGAAAGATTCAACTAGTTTCATCACATTTTGCTATATTTCCATACTTGGCATATTGAGGCCAAAACTTGTCTTAGACTTACAGATTGACTTTTCAAAGTTCATTAGTCTAAATGTCATTTGAATAAATACTTTTTGAAAGTGTGGGAAAGTTAGAATGCGAATTTGAGTAGATTCCAATTTAAATAGTTGGATACATTGAATCTAGACCCAAAAATAGTAGGGTTAGCATTTTGGTGGGAAAGCCAAGTGGCCAAATAGGGTTTGGACCTGTTATAAAAGGATGTAATTCATGGAGAGAGCTATCTTCTCTCTTCACTATCTCATTTCATGCTTATACATGGCTCTCTTGGGTTCTACTATCCATTGGAACATTATCTTGGTGATTGCTTGCAATTCTATGTGTAGAATGATCATTTATTGCTATTTTCAGATCCACACATATGAAATACAGTATCTTGCTGATTTTGTACGGATAGAAACAGTACTTTATCATTTCATTCAAGTTTGATCAAGTTCTATTAGTGTTTGCATCTCATTTTGTGTGTAGATGTTGATTTTTCTACATTGGTGAGATTGGTATTAAATTTTTCTTTCTAACCAAAGATCATTTAAGTGGATTGGATCTTAAGGATATGAGATCCTTCACATGGTATCAGATCTTGTGTTTCAGGTTATGAAGGAGAAAATCAGATCTATCAATGATTTGGTGAAGATATCAAGTCTAGAGCATGCTAGAGGGGATTCTACACCAAAATCGAGTTTTTTGCTTTTGTAGATCAAAACCCTATATAGGTTTATAAACTTGATCAACTCCTATTTTTTAATTCACATATTGGATTTGGCCAATTTTTGGATCATTGGATCAGACTAAGTTGTGGCTAATAGATTGCATATCAAATTTTCAACATTTGCATGTAGATTTGAAATAGTCAATTTTTTTGTGATTTTGTCAAAAATCTAATTTTGATTGGATCTCTAGATATTGAGGTTGCTAGACTTAATTTGAGTGCATTTCAATCTTAGAAAGTGGCAAAAATCATTAGATTGAGGATAGATCATAGGTTGATCAAGATTCCATGATTCTATGTGTTGATTTGCTTGGTATAAGTGCTAGAAGAGAATTTTTGAGATAGTTTCAAATCTTGGTGATTTATTTTAAAATCATTTGTTGTTGTTCAAAGGAGTGCTTTGTGAATTGAAACAAGTTGAAAGATAAGAAAGATAATTCAATTGGAGTCATGTTGGAAGCCAATGATAGGCTTACCTCAACTAACTATTCATTGTGGAAAGTGAGGATGGAGTCACTTCTTGAGATGAATGATGTTTTGGATATTGTTGTAGGTTTGGAGGAGAGACCAGCAACACAACAAGATCAATTGAGGTATGACAAGAGGGCCAAGAAGGCTCTACACATGATAAAGATGAATGTTACCAATGAACTTCTCAAGGAAGTTGGTAAGTGCACATCATCTTTGGAAGCTTGGAATTCATTGAAGAAGCTTTATGAATCCAAGTCTACTTCTAGAGTGTTGACTCTAATAAGGCAAATCTTTTCTTGTTTGCAAAAGAATGAAGAAAGTCCAACTACTTTTTTTTTTTAGAATGAAAGCATTGAATGATGAGTTGGCTTGCATTGATGAAAGCATTAAGGAAGGAGAGCTTATTCAAGTAATACTTAATGGCTTGTTGGATGATCATGCTAACATTGTTCAAAGTATTGCTATTCAAAAGACTTTGCCAAGTTTGATGGATCTTCAAGCAATCCTGATCAATGAGGAATATAGGCTTCAAGCAAGAGGTGGATCTACATCGACACTTCAAGAGGATGCTATGTTCACAAAGGGAAAATTCAAGGGTAAACCCAAAAGTAAGTGGTATAAAGGTCAAGATAAAGTGGATGCTTCTTCAAGTGGCAAAAAGAAGGATAGATCAAAGCTCAAGTGCTTCTATTGTGGCATCAAAGGACACTTTGCAAGTGAGTGCTACAAGAAGAAGAGAGATCAAGGAGACAAGCAAGGTAACCTTACTCTTGATGAGGATGGTTTGGATGATCAAGATGCAAATGATGATTCTTTTGTGATGTCTTCATGTATTCTTGCTAATGTTGGAGATCTAGATCCTTGGTGGATTGATAGTGGAGCAAGTTCACACATGACCTTTCACAAAGAGTACTTCACTTCTTTGTTGGAATATGGAGATGACAAGAGGGTGATCTACATGGCCAATGATGGTGAGTGTGCAATCAAAGGGATTGGCACAATTCCTATTTCTCTCTCTACAAATACGAATGTTCATTTGGAGGATGTCTTGTTTATTCCATCTATTACCAAGAATTTGCTTAGTGTGAGCCAAATGCTAAGTAAAGGCCTGCTTGTTTGATCAAAAAGAAGAATGTCTTGGTTGGAAAAGGTAAAAGACAAGGGAAATTGTTCAAACTAGATGGTTGTGTTATTGCTAACCAAGTTGGATGTGTTTCAAGGGAGCAAATTCCTATTCAAGAGGTTTGGCACAAAAGGATGGGACACCTCAACTTCAAGTCATTGGAGGTAATGGCAAGGAAGAAGGTTGTGATTGGTCTTCCAAGTTCCTTAAGTGATATCAAGCATGTTTTGAGTCTTGTGCTTTGTCTAAGTCACATAGACTACCTTATACTAGATCTACAAAGCCTTTTCAACTTGTACATTCAGATATTCATGGATTTACTACAATTAGCAATAGTGGAGCTAAGATGTATGTAACATTCATTGATGATTTTAGTAGATTTTGTTGGATCTATCTACTAAATAGCAAGGATGAAGTGTATGATGGCTTTATCAAGTCCAAGAATGCAAGGGAGAACCAATTTTTCACAAAGATCAAGTGCTTGAGGAGTGACAATGGTGGTGAGTACATATCTAACAAGTTCAAGGCCTTTTATGATGAGCTTGGGGTCAAGAGGGAGTACACAACATCAAGGACCCCACAAAAAAATGGAGTGGCTGAAAGGAAGAATAGGACTTTATGTGAAAGTGCTAAAGATATGAGGTTAAGTGCTAATCTTGACAAACCATTTTGGGATCAAGCTTTGTTGTGTGCCAATTTCTTGTGCAATAGGTGGCCGAGTGCTATTTTGGATGGAAGGACACCTTTTGAGATGCTATTCAAGAGGAGGCCAAGTGTCAACTTTCTAAGAACCTTTGAATGCACATGTTATGTCAACATTACTCTTGATGATAGGACCAAGGAGGATCCATCTTCAAGAAGAGGTACTTTTGTTGGATATAGTGAGGTGAGTAAAGCCTACAAGGTTTACATTCCTTCTACTAACAAAGTGATTGTTGGTAGAGATGTCATTTTTGATGAGGGGAACATTTCAAAAGTGTTTTCAGGCATGATTGATGGTAGTGTGAATGGATCTAACATTGGATCTATCAACAAGTACAAGGCAAGGTTAATGGCAAAAGGATATGCTCAACAACAAGGGATTGACTATGATGAGTCCTTTGCACCCGTGGAAAAGATGGTAAGCATTCAAGTCATCATTTCACTTGCTACACTTTATGGATGGGATCTATGGCAAATGGACATTTCAAATGCATTCTTGAATAGGGATCTTAAGGAGTAAGTGTACATGGAGCAACCCGAGAGCTACATTTCATCAACAAAGCCAAATCATGTGTGTCTTCTACAAAAGAGTTTGTATGGCCTTAAGCAAGCACCAAGGAGTTAGTATGCTAAGCTTAACACTTTTTTACTCTCTAAGGCTTTGTGTTATGAGTGAGTATGATCATTCACTTTATTATAGGTTTGCTGGAAATTATGTTACCATCTTGCTAATCTATGTGGATGATATCATCTTGAGTGGTGGAGAGAATCAAAATGTGGAGGATATCAAGAATGCTCTTAAGAAGGAGTTTGAGGTGCATGATCTTGGTAATTTGTATTACATTTTGGGAATAAAAGTCATTGGATCATCTCAATCTACTTTCATTTGTCAAGAGAAGTATGCTAATTCTATTCTACAAAGATTTCAATTGATAGATGCAAAAGCTATTGATACACCTATGGAGTCTCATGTAAAGCTAACTTTAAGAGGTAATGAAAGATCCTTCGAGGACATTACTCTCTATAGGAAGCTAGTTGGTTCACTCATCTATCTAACCATTACTAGACCAGATATAAGCTATTGTGTTGGAAGATTGAGCCAATTCATGCAAGATCCTAGTGAGGAGCATTGGAAGCTAGGAATGCGAGTTTTGAGGTACATCATTGGAACTTGGGAATTTGGAATATTATATGAGGGATCATCACCTAATCTTTTTGGATTTTTAGATTCAGACTATGCTGGAGATGTAATGGATATGAAATCCATTAGTTCTTATTGTATTTTCATAGGTGATGGAGCTATATCATGGATGTCGAAGAAACAAGCCACTATCTCATTGTCATCTAGTGAAGCCGAGTACAAAGCTCTTACACATTGTACAAAGGAGATGGTATGGATAAAGAGGATGATCAAGGATCTTCACATGCTGGATTTTTCAGAGAGCCCAATTATCTTTTGTGATAATCAATCAGCCCAAAAAATGGCATCCAATCCTATCTTTCATGCTAGGAGCAAGCATATCAAAATACAATATCACTTTGTGAGGGAGCAAGTCATTGCAAAGGAGGTGGAGCTTCAACATGTGTCTTCAAGAGAATGTGTAGCTGATATCTTCACCAAAGCATTGGGAAATGACTTGTTCATGGAGCATAGGACTTTACTTGGAGTGTTATCAAAGTCTATGCTAAAACTAGTTGAAGAGGGAGTGTGAAAGATTCAACTAGTTTCATCACATTTTGCTATATTTTCATATTTGGCATATTGAGGCCAAAACTTGTTTTAGACTTAAAGATTGACTTTTCAAAGTTCATTAGTCTGAATGTCATTTGAATGAAACACTTTTTGAAAGTGTGGGAAAGTTAGAATGCGAGTTTGAGTAGATTCAAATTTGAATAGTTGGGTACATTGAATCTAGACCCAAAAATAGTAGGGTTAGCATTTTGGTGGAAAATCCAAGTGGTCAAATAGGGTTTGGACCTACTATAAAAGGATGCAACTCATGGAGAGAGCTATCTTCTCTATCTCATTCATGCTTATACATGGTTCTCTTGGATTCTACTATCCATTGGTGCACTATCTTGGTGATTGCTTGCAATTCTATGTGTAGAATATGAAATCTTTCACATAGTTTGCATTTTTACTCAGGTTTTTCCACAGGCAAAAAATCCGACACCCAACACTGTCGCTCATTTTTTACCTTCCTAAGCAACTAAGTGTTTAGCGACATTATGTAAGTTGTTTTTGGGCCATTTAGGCACTTCCAGAAATGTGACACTTTTTGCGAAAAATGCGACACCGCATTTTTACATGCAGTTTCTGACAGGCAACAATTAGGGCAAAATGCGACACTGCATTTTTACATGCAGTTTATGACAGGCGACAATTAGGGCAAAACACGACACTACATTTTTACACATAGTTTATGACAGGTGAAAAATGCGACACTTGCCTATAAAATTGCAAAGGTGCCCTACAAATGCCAAAGGTGCCCTACAAATGCCAACGGTGTCCTACAAATGTCGAAGGCTGCTCTTAACTAAAGACAAAGGCCAAAAAGCCAAGGACTGTCATGTCGTCCATTTGCGGATTTACAAGGGATTCCAAATACCATATCATAACGTCACGCTCCAACAATAAACCGATCTATTGATCAGTTTAGCAACTATTAGCTATCTTGTAAATGTAAAGTTAGAATAATACAAGATCTTCCAGTTGCTATAAATGTAAATGAGCGATTGAAAATATCAGAAGTCACAAGTCATCTGACAGAGATACAACGACCAGAATGGGTCTTTTAGTAGCTGACTCCTCAGAGTTAGTGATTATAGAGAGAGATAGAGATATGCAGAACGTTAGCAATTGTACATGTTTTGAATCTATAAGTAGGATCATGCACTTATCAATGCAATTGTATTGTGATCTGATCGTTGTGTTTACAACATTATTATATAGATTCGCTATTGTTCTACACTATCGCATTTGTGTTGAATGATAATAACTGTCACTCCTCTTACACAAACATTATTATAAGAGAAATGTATAGTTGTCTTTGATGCCTAAGTATTTTTTACATTCTCTTCTTAATCAGGTTATCAGTATTAGAGGATTGCATGGCTGTCTCATATGCCTAATCATTTCTACAATCTCTCTTTCACGGCAGTTTGAGACTCCTACACTAATAATCTAATTCAACACAAAAGAACAGCTCGTAAACTCCATTCTCTAAGTAATCCATGATCCTGCTATTAAGAATATTTGTTTCATCAGTAGACATCAATCCATAACGTCAACAGCTATGGTATTAGAGCTGATAATTTCCATTTCTAGCATCCCACACAGTGGATTGGTTAGGGTATTGACTAGCCTCTCCATATTGGTTGGGTGGTTCATGCTCCACAGGTGTCCTTTTGGTTTGCATGTGACAGGATTCTTGAAGATCTTCACTTGGCGATCGTTATAGTGGTGTCAGAGTGCCCTGGATCACATATACCAAGAGGTGGAGCTTGAGGATCTTGGATTTTTGCAGTTTCTTTGGTGTGTCTCATTGCTTATTCTTCCAGGTGGTAGAATTCATATCCAAGTAGGTGGCTTCTCAGATCCTTGGTGTACCTTTAGCCTAAAGATCATTATTGTGGATTTGCTCCATGAATTTTGATGGAAATCATAGGTTTTTTTGATGGATTTAGTGAATTTCTCACCTAGAATGTTTTTGCTTGAAATTGATCACAGAATCTGGTGTAGTCCGTGGTCCAGATTGTACTTTTTGGTTTTATTAGATAGTGATTTTGGACCAAAAATTGGGGTTTTTGGACCATAAATGGGCTATAGAAATTATGTTTGACTAGAATCAGAACTTTTACTGCTTGAATGCAATGGATTTATAGGGATTAGTATCAGATTGCAATTATTTGTGGATTTATCCCACAAATTTTGGTCAGAAAACAAGGTTTTTTGATGTTTTTTGGACTAATTTTGTGGTAGATCTGAAAATTCTCAGCCAATAGTTGGTAAGCACATTTTCAAAGATGTAATGAAGCTTTCCTAGGGCTGTCATATAGCTTGGTTAGGGTTAGGCACCATTAGATGGCTCAAAAACTCAAAATATAATGTATTTTTGGTGATTTTGGGCATGAATACCTCTTAAATGGGGGTCTGAACCTGGTGGTTCTTAATACAACCTTAAAGATATGATCTATTTCCTCTGATTTGAGCCATCATGCATCCAATCTGGATAGATGTGCATTAGACACCATCATATTGAAGTTTTGCTTGTTGAAGGAGGCCAAAAATGCATTTTTTGCATGATCTGAACTTATGATTGCTTGCTGGACCTGTTAGAAGCTTCTATGCCTCTCTAATGGACCTTAGTAGAGTGCTGATGACCTTTGATCCAAGGCTTATTGGGCTAGAGTGCTAATTTTGATGATACCACCTTCCCAAAGTGCAGCATCGTCATCCACTACTTTCAACATATCAACAGATCTACTGATGGAGCAAATGACGAAATTACACAAGCAGCAGATGGAAAAGCTTACGAGGCAGTTTGATAAAAAATTGAAGGCCTTGTAGGGAGCAGTAGCACCAACTCCAAATACACTGAAACATAACTAATTACAATATCCCTCGACGAGAAAATGTATGGTGTTCAATTTGTACCCAAAACCATACAGCGAATGAGTGTCTAGTTTTGAAACAAAATCTCAAACGAACACAGAGGTTTTGCCACCTATGCAATGCATCTTTGCACAATACGACATTTTGCCCATTCAACCCTCGGATCATACAACAAAAGAGGAACCAATACCAGACCTCTTATCCTTACCATCAGGGAGCACTGAATGCGGCACCATGGTACCATGGTACGGCACGCCAAATAATCAACAACGCATGGCCTTACCTGCACCACCAGGGCCAGCTAATAATTAAGTGGCTCATGTAAATATGGCAACAACAGAACAAGAACCACCACCCCAATCTGAGCAACAGTAGTGGTACAGACTGGAGGAGGCATTTGTCGATTCGGCAATCAATGAATACTATGCAACCTACGATGCATAACCTCAACATCAGGGAGGCAAGATCTATGGCTGCTATGGATGCAGCGAAGGCCACAAAATCTCTCTCTCTCTCTCTCTCTCTCTCTCTCTCTCTCTCTCTCTCTCTCTCTCTCTCTCTCTCTCTCTCTCTCTCTCTCTCTCTCTCTCTCTCTCTCTCTCTCTCTCTCTCTCTCTCTCTCTCTCTCTCTCTCTCTCTCTCTCTCTCTCTCTCTCTCTCTCTCTCTCTCTCTCTCTCTCTCTCTCTCTCTCTCTCTCTCTCTCTCTCTCTCTCTCTCTCTCTCTCTCTCTCTCTCTCTCTCTCTCTCTCTCTCTCTCTCTCTCTCTTTGACGGTCCCTATGTGGCCTAAATGCTCTATAAACGAAGGAAACGAACTCTCTCACTCCTTCCTCCATCGATGCTCCTGCCCTCCATTCACCCTCCTCTTTCCTATGTGCTCTCTCTCCCCACTCCCTCCCTCTCTCCATCGCTCTCCATCGCATGAGTGCCCGTCACATGAGAAGCCGCCATTGACTGCCATTGTGCGTCATCTCCATCCATCATGTGCATCATCTCCATCTCTGTTGACTAAGATCTTCCACATCATTGCCCGCGATTGCCCGTCACACCCAATGTCATGCCTAGGACCCCCTCTCTCTTTCATAATTGAATACACACACAAACATACAGGCACACACATTGCTAAATAAAAGTAAACACACACACACACACTAAGGAGACTGTATACAATATTTGGTTTGTGTCCCAAATAGCACCACTCCAGTATTGCACAGAACTCATTGCCACCCCGCCTTTAGACTTTTGGAACAAATGCTATAAACATACAAAATCGTAGTTCCTTGGCATTTAGAAAGATATCATTCTAGATGCTCTACATAACGTCTCTCTGTACATCATCCACAAAATAATTTATGCACCACTCTAAATTCTCCAAGCCAGGTTCCGTTTAAATCCAGTTCTATACATGTCTGCAATTCCACAAAAAAATCCAGTCCTTTCTAATTTTGGCATGTCGCAAGTGCTTGATCGTCAGTATTTTGACATCTAGCTTTTACCATTTCTTGTCGTTGCTCTTCCTGCATCAAGATTCTTGTGAGCTCGTCAAAGGTTGGCAATCTTTCTCTTGATGTTATTCTGCTCACAAACATCTGATAGGATTCTGCAATGTCGCATAATGCATTATGCACCAGCTCCACATCACGTATGCGCTCTCCAATAGAATGCAGTTCATCTCTCATTGTCTTGATTTTGGTCATGTACGTCTGAATGTGCTCTCCTTGTTCCATGCGGGCACTATTCAACTTTGACTTCAGAAACATGATTCTTGACGGATTTGACGTCTCGAACTGCTCTTTTAGCACATCCCATGCATGTCTGGGTGTAATAGCATCACAAATGTGGGTAATGATGTGATCCTTCACTGACAAGTTAATGAAGGTCAAAGCTTTCCTCATCTTTTTGTCGAACACTTTGATCTTCATTTGGCGGCCTTCTCTCATCACCTGTGACAACTTCCCACACATCTTTCTCCATCAGTATGTTTTTCATTTTGAATTTCCACACTGCATAGTTGGAAATCCCGTCCAATTTGCTACTTTCACTCAAAATGGACTCTCCCATGTTTGCCATCACAAAACTGCTTAAAACTTCTGCCTTAGGCTAAGAACAGTATGTCGAGGCCAACAGTGATGTCAGAAGTTGAAAATAGTGACCTGCACTTTTTTTCTTATCCGGCCACTCGTCGCTTTTCCACCAATTTAAAAGCCAAATCGGTGTCGCTTTCCGAAATGCACTCAGTCATCAACTCCCAACAACGTGCCCAGTGGAATGGTGAAACTACTTCTGGCGTACTCCGAACACTTTCTCCACTACAACCACTCTGTTTTGCTGTACCGTACTTGCAGGTACAGTCCGGGTGCCCTTCATTTGGAGATTATAGCCTTTCGTTTGGGTCAAAACGGGCAAAGGACCCAAAAATAGGGACTTTTCTAGCTTTTGAACTGTTTCTTCACTTTGAAGAAACTTCACTCTTCACTTGTGAAGGGACCCAACTCAACATTCAGTATGAAAATTTTTAATGAAGTTGAAGGCCAAATGCACTTCAATTCTTCAGGGCCCTGTTCAAAGCTCATCCAATGGCTGAACCAAATCTTGTGGTTCAAATTTCTCTCCCATCACAGATTCTGGACCGTTGATTCATTTGACAACTCATCTAAAAGTTCAAAGTACATCTGGGCATCAAACCATACTCCTGCAGACGCTATGGTCTTCGGTACACCAAGTTGTTCATCGCATTGGGTGCGCGAACAGCCCGCGACCTCCCTGCCTGTGGCCGCGTCTCCCTTCTCTGATAATTATCAGATTAAGCTCTCCTGTGGATCGTTTTGAGCATGATCTGAGGCCTGGAGCAGAGTCGCCCTACTGAATCCATGACTGTAGTTACATTTGAAATATAAAGAAGGTTCATAAGCACTTTGTACAAAGCCAAGGGAATAGAGAAAATCATGCAACCCAGAGTACCAAGCTCTAGGTGCTTGCTTCAAGCCATATAGGCTCTTCCTTAAGTAGCACACCTTTTGCTCCTCACCAACCTTGATGAAGCCGTCGGGTTGCATCATGTAGATTTCCTCTTCTAAGAAGCCATTCAAGAAGACATTTGTCACATCCGTTTGGTAGAGATCCCACTTGAACAAAGTAGCAATGCAAATGATTAATCTAATAGTTACAAGCTTAGATACAGGTGCAAATGTTTCTTCATAATCCTATCCTTTTAGTTGAAGAAATCCCTTAGCAACAAGCCTAGATTTGTACTTACTACTAGATCCATCTTGATTGTACTTTATTATATAAATCCACTTACATGCAAGTGGTTTCTTCCCTCTTGGAAGATTTACAAGATTCCAAGTATGATTTTCTTCTAATGCATCATACTCTACTTGCATTGCATCTCTCCAAATTTTAGATTTATATGCTTCTTCAAAAGATGATGGTTCTTCAAGCAATGTAGCTAAGAAGGAGTAAGAGGTAGAAGGTGTAGAGTCTTCCTTTAGATGATGGCTTGTATGAAGTTTGGTTGCATTCGGAGAACTTGGAAAATCTGGTCAAAATTTGAGCAGAGCTTCGCTAGGAAAGGTGAAAAATGACTCGAATTCAGCCCTTATATAGCAGAATCTAGAGTGCATATTAGGTGAAACCAACTTTCCCTTGTGCAGTTCCACCCAAATTTTGGCAGGGTTCTTCACAAAATTTTAAGACCTCAGAGAAGTCTACGAGAGTTCAGGAGGTGATTTGATTGCCTTGCAAAGGTTCTACGAGGGTTCAGACAGTCTGCGAGGGTTCAATCCTCGAGGGAAGTGAATGCTTGCACAACTTGCTCCTATGGTGAGATTTTCAAGATCAAACCATGTAGACAGGCTAATTTCACTGCTTTGATTCCATTTATGCCCATATGTTCTGCAAGGGTTCTGAAGATTTTGCTTTTGGGAACCCTTGCACACACTGAAAAATGATGTTTTTTCCATCAGTAACTCTCGCAGAGATTTTTATAGATGCATCTGGGTTAGATCTAGAGATTGTCCAAGTTTCAAGGGCTATCTCCCAGGGGATCTCCAAAAATCATGAAAAAAGTGCTCTTTTAAAGAGTTTTTTTTTACGAGATCTTGAGATTCTATGATTTTTAACTTTTGCAAACTGGTAATCTACTACATCCATGTTAGATCTGACTATTGGTAACTCTCTGGAAGTTATGATAGATATTTGGTAGCAGATCCATCAATTTTGGTGAAGTTTGCCCTTATTTTGCCATGGTTTTTGAGATCGAGGTCTCTGATCTACAAATTGGGAGGCTTATTGGTGTAATCTGATGATCAACTTTTCTCTTGATCCTATCTGGACCTAGATCTCTCTTGGATCTTGTTGGATCTTCTTTGATCTCATCAGATCTGGCTGAATCATGATGGATCTAGCTTGATCTGGCGTGATCTTCCTGGATCTAGTTGTGATGGCCTAGCAGATAAACTTTCCGTAACATACCACCACCAACCTAGATCTGTCTCACTACAGTGGCCAGTACTTGTGCAACCTGCTATCATTGATGGGTGTGTCGAAAGGTGTCCCATTTAGCTTCTCCAAATTTATGGCCCCATGATTAAGAATTTCTTTGATTCGATAAGGACCTTCGCTTGTGAATTTTAATTAAGCGTGTTTCACAGAACTTATGCAGAGCTTCGTGGCGTAATTGTAGAGATCTAGATTCATCAAGGCATTGCGTTGTGGCAATCCTTAATAAAGGGACTAAAAATTCTACTGGCATTACAGCATCCTGACCATATACCAATTGGAATGGGGTTTGATCAGTGCTTCCCTTATATGTTGTTTAGAATGCCCACAGAGCAGCATGCTACTTGTGTTCCCAATCCGATCTGCTAGTTTCAACTGTTTTCGTGAGTACGCCACATGAGATCTTATTGGATGACTCTGCTTGCCCATTACCGCGAGGATAATAAGGTGTTATGGTTCTATGGATCACGAAGAATTCCTCCAACAGGACCTTGATGGTCTCATTGATGAAATGACTCCTGCGATCGCTGATTATCTCCACCAGGCACCCAAAGCGCACAATGATATTTTCATAGAGAAACTTGGCAGTGGTCCTAGCATCAGCTACTCTTACTGTCTTGGCTTCGACCCACTTGGTGAGGTAGTCGATGGCCACGATTATGTATCGAGCCTAGGTACTTCTTGCTGCAGGGTGAATTGGACCAATGTAATCCAATATCCACTTTTCAAATGGTGCTTGGGCTAAGACTGCAGAAGGTCATAATTTAATCTCATCGGTCACCTTGCCCTTTGGCACACATCGCATTTTCTTAGGTATTCCTCCATATCCTTATGAATCGTTGGCCACCAGCATCCTGATTGTAATATCTTGCGAACTATAATGTCGGATGCAAAATGGCCTCCACCCATGCCTTCATGTGAAAGCGAAATAATTTGGGTGGCCTCATGAGGAAGAATACATCACCGAAGAATCCCATCTGGTCCTCTTCGGTAGAATTGGCCGACAATCAGCTGATAAGGTCTAGCTTTCAAGATCAATTTCTGTTGATTCGCCTTTGGTAGTAATTTGTCTGGTTGGCCCCTCATTAATTATTCAACTATGTCGACAGCCCATTCTGGTACTGTGTCTACGTAAAATAAGGCAGCATCAGGCAACTCATCGTCGGGTTGGGTTGCAACCTCCTTCCCCTTGATCCGCGACACATGATCTGCCATGTAGTGTTGTTTTCTCTTGCGAACTACTATTCGAAAATCAAACTCTAACAACAAAAGTAGCCATCGAGTGATTCTCCCTATGTTGTAGGTTTTTTAACGAGATAGAGCAAGGGTTGATGGTCCGTATAAAAGAAAAAGTGAGTGGCCATCAGGTAATGTCGAAACTTCTTAACCGCATATATCATTGCCAATGCTTCCCGCTTTGTGGTTGAATAATTCACTTTTGTATTACTGAGCTATCGACTTGCAAATCGAATTGGAAAAAAAAATTTGTGTTCTCCTGAATGGATTAAGACTGTTCCAATTGCATACTTCAATGCGTCCGTATGCACATGAAACTCAATGGACCAATTGGGTGGCTATAAGATTGGTGTTGAAACAAATGCATCTTTAAGTTTTTGGAAAGCCTTTAGGGCTTTCTCATTCCAATGTGGTTTCGTTGTGAGTTTGTAAATTGGTCGTGCTAACTCCGCAAAATCTAGAATAAATATTCTGTAATAGTTCGCATGACCCATAAAGATGTAAACCTCGCGGATCGTTTCTGGTGGTGGTAGATCAACAACGATTCTGATTTTGATAGGTCTGTGATGATCCCGTGTCTAGATACTATATGGCCGAGAATCAAGCCATGTGTAACTCAAAATTGACATTTTTCTGGATTCAAGAAGATCTGGAATTCACAGCATTTTTGTAGCACCTTCTCCATATTGGATAAGTGTTCGACACAGATCGTCCAAGAAAATTTCCAGAAATTTCTGCAAATACTCTTTGAATGCTGCCTACATGACTTGCTGGAAGGTGCTTGGGGCATTACAAAGTCCGAATGACATCACCTTATAGGCATAGATTCCCCATTCTGTGGCCAATGCTGTCTTATGTTGGTCTTGGGGTGCTATCTTCACTTGGTTGTAACCGTTGAAGTTGTCTAAGAAACTATAGGCTTCAGCTCCAACTACTCTATCAAGGACACTTTTTGTAAAGGGCAAAGGAAAATGGTCCTTTTTGGTGACTGCATTTAGCGCCTTCAGATTCACAAAGATTCGCATTTTGCCATTCTTCTTGGGTACTATAAATATCGACGAAATCCATTCAGTGTGCTCGATTTCGTAAATGAAATTTGCGTCTAACAGCTTCTGCAATTCTTGCTTGATCAGCTCCATGTAGTCCGGGTTGCAGCGGTGGTAACGACTCACCTTGGGGACTGCTCCATCCATCAAGGATATGGTGTGTTGGACTACTGTTGGTGGGATGCCCTTTAGATCACTATAATTCCAAGCAAAACAGTCCCTATACTCCACCAACAATGATCGTAGCCTTTTGAATTGTGTGGGCATTAACTGCTCTCCCACATGTACGTTGTTTTCTTCTTCACCTGGCTCGGCAAGGTTCATGGGTTGCGTTCGTGTAGGTCCCTTGAAGACTTATTCCGTTGGTGCCTAACTTATGCTTGCGACATCATAATTACCACATCGTCCAAGGTATAATTCTTGAAAGTCTCAGACATCTCGTGAACCGGTGCTCGTCAAAATTCCTCTTTCAACATATTGATCTTAGCCCGACTGGTCATCTTTTGATTCTCCGTCATCTGAGAAGAGAATGATGTTGTATCAGAATTCATCCTGATTGACTTCAAGGAATCCAACACCTTCTTCTTGCCTCTTCTTGTGACTCTGCAAAAAAGAACAAGAAAGCTAGGTAGAAAAATATTAAAAAGCGACAACGGTGCCAATGTTGGAAGTAAATCTACTCCGCTATGGTGACTAGGTCTAATGAGGGTTCATGCGTAGTATAGTGGAGTGGTAGACCGGTCATCCACTTTCTAAGATCTACAAAAGCTTTCAAATAGAGAACATAATTAACGGAAAGAGAACACCAAGGCTTCCCAACTGGTGCTCGAAACGTAAATACAGCTAATTAAGATGTGGCTAAGGCGTATCCAACTAACCACATGTGCAACATAATAAAAACCTTGCTAAGGTGGTACCCAATTAGCAAGAGGGAGTTTGTTCCATCTTGAAAAATGATAAGTGCATAGCTAGTGGCATTAAGCAAGGTAGACTTTTCAAGTTGGATGCTAATGTTGCAAATGAAAGTGTGAACTTGGCTAGGGAGGAGCTATCTCAAGTGGAGCTTTGGCATAATAGATTAGGCCATCCTAATCTTCAATCTATGGAGTCAATGGCAAGCAAGGAACTAGCTCTCGACCTACCAATAGCTTTCAAGAAGTGTGGAAAGATGTGTAAGGCATGTGGCCTTGCAAAGTCACACAAATCTTCTTACAAGAGATCTTCATCAAGATCTCCCTCTCCCTTGGATCTCATACATTCTGATGTACATTGTTTTTCACATGCAAGTAATGGAGGTGCCTTGATGTATGTAGCTTTTATAGATGATTGTACTAGATTCACATGGATTGAGTTACTATCAAAGAAAAGTCTTGTATATGAAGCTTTCATTAAGTTCAAGTCTCTAGTTGAGAAGCAACTTAGTACTTCCATCAAAGCACTAAGATGTGATAATAGAGGAAAGTACACCTCCAATAAAATGAAAGACTTTTGTGAGATCAATGGCATTAAGTTGCAATACACTTGTTCCTACACCCCCCAACAAAATGCGGTGGCCGAGAGGAAAAATAGGAGTCGATGTGAATGTGCAAAGTCTTTAAGACTTGATGCATCACTTCCCATCTCATTTTGGGGAGAAGCTATAACATGTGCTAATTATTTGTGTAATAGACTTCCTAGTAGTGCTATTGATGGGATCTCACCTTATTAGGCCTTGTTTGGTAGGAAACCCAATGTAAAAGATTTTAAAATCTTTGGATGTATTTGCTATGTCCACATCCCTTTGGAGAGAAGAAGGAAGGAAGATGCTACCTCCTTCAAAGGGACTTTTGTTGGCTATGGAGAAAATAGCAAGGGCTATAGGATATATGATCCTATATCCAAGAAAGTAAAGGTAAGCAAGGATGTACTTTTTAATGAGTCACAATTTGCTAAGAGCTTGTCTAATGGATCTAACCCATTGTGCATTGAGGATCTTGACAAACCCGCGGAGGATTTTGATAAACTCGAGGAGGATCTTGACAAACCCGAGGATGGAGACCAAGATCCTAGTCAAAGGGGGCCGAGAAGATCATCAAGAAGCAAGGCCGAGCCCTCAAGGCTCACCTATGTGGACAAGGGAAAGCAAAAGGAAGACTCCACATCTTCTACCTCTTACTCTTTCTTAGTTACATTGCTTGAAGACCATCATCTTTTGAAGAAGCATATAGATCTAAAGTTTGGAGAAATGCAATGCAAGTAGAGTATGATGTATTAGAAGAAAATCATACTTGGAATCTTGTAAATCTTCCAAGAGGGAAGAAACCACTTGCATGTAAGTGGATTTATAGAATAAAGTACAATCAAGATGGATCTATTAGTAAGTACAAGGCTAGGCTTGTTGCTAAAGGATTTCTTCAAGTAAAAGGATTGGATTATGAAGAAACATTTGCACCTGTAGCTAAGCTTGTAACTATTAGATTAATCATTTGCATTGCTACTTTGTTCAAGTGGGATCTCTACCAAATGGATGTGAAAAATGCTTTTTCGAATGGCTTCTTAGAAGAGGAAATCTACATGATGCAACCTGAGGGCTTCATCAAAGTTGGTGAGGATCAAAAAGTGTGCTACTTAAGGAAGAGCCTATATGGCTTGAAGCAAGCACCTAGAGCTTGGTACTCTAGGTTGCATGATTTTCTCTATTCCCTTGGCTTTGTACTAAGTTCTTAAGAACCTTCTTTATATTTCAAATGTAATGAAGGAAAGATTATCATTTTGGTGCTTTATGTTGATGACATCATTATGACTGGAAATGATGATGAAGGCATAAGCAAAGTAAAAGTTGATTTATCTAGTGAGTTCAAGATGGTAGATCTAGGCTTCCTAAAGTTTATACTTGGGATAGAAGTGTCTATAAGTAGCAATTGTACTTTCATAAGTCAATCTAAGTATGCTACTTCCATTCTTGAAAAGTTTGGTATGAAAGATTGTAAGGGGATTGACACCCCTATGGAGCATGTTGTGAAAGCAACTAATGAAGGTGATGAAGCATCCTTTGAGGACATCACTCTCTTTAGGAAGCTTATAGGCTCTCTAATCTATTTAACCATCACTAGACCTGACTTAAGTTTTTGTGTAAGCAAGTTCAGTCAAAGTATGCAAGCTCCTTTAGTGCATCATTGGAAAAGTGCCAAGAGAGTACTTAGATATGTTTCTAGTACTAGACTTTTTGGCATACTTTATGAAGGATCTAACTTGCACTTGAGAGCCTACTCGGATTCAGATTTTGTAGGTGACAAGATGGATAGGAAGTCCATTAGTGCATTTGCAACATTCCTTTGTGGAGGAGTAATGTCTTGACTTTCCAAAAAGCAAGATACTATCTCACTATCTTCTTGTGAAGCCAAGTACAAGGCATTGACTTCAACAACCAAAGAGCTCCTATGGCTAAGAAGACTCTTGATGGAGCTACATGTGCTAGAGGCCGAGGAGACCCCTTACATATTTTGTGACAATCCTATCTTCCATGCTAGAACAAAGCATATTGAGATAGCTCATCACTTTGTGAGGGAGAAGGTACAATCCAAGGAGGTGCAACTACATCATGTACCATCATCCGAATGCATAGCTGATATCTTAACCAAGCCATTGTCCAAAGATCCATTTTTCAAGTTAAGATATGCTCTTGGAATTGTAGATAGATGTACATTTGATTTGCCAAGTTAGAAGTGAGGAGGAGTGTTGAAAATTGTCACTCCTCACTTGTCATTGTTTATTGTAAATAAAGATCAATCATTAGAACATGTTCATGATCTGATTTCACACATGTGGAGCCTGTTCCCACGTGTGAAAAAAAGTATTTTTCATACTTGTATGTATCTATTTTGATTTTGTATCAATCAAGTTAGTGTGAACATGATATGACTAGTTTTTAGTCAAGTTGACCAGTCACCTAGAAATTAGCTTTTCCTTGCATGTGCATGAGTAAATGCTCCCACATGGCAAGTGGACGTTCACACGTGTGTATAGAGTTCTAGAAGATAATAGTTGACCATTTTTCTTAGATCCTATTTTGTAGGGAATATTCCTATATTCTAGGAGACTAGCTCTTTGGATTTTAGCCATATTCTAGAAGGTCAACTTTGGATAAGGATCAAGGATGGATCAAATGGATAGATCTGAGTGATGTGGCACTCTTCACACGTGTGAAGACCTATTGGACTATATCATACTCGTGGATGTACTTGATCAATAAAAGGATCATCGTTTTGCTAATGAGATTGATGAAACTTTTGCATTCTACACTCTTGTGAGATTTCTAGTCATTAGAATTGTGATTTCTATGAATGATTGCTATCAAGAAACAAAGTACTTGATATTTCAAGTGTAGGCCGTACTGTGGACCATGTTCCACATGTGTGAGGCCGCTTTCACTAATTTATGAAGTTTTGATCCATTGCTCTTGCTTAAATCTATGTGTAGTACTGAATCTAGATAAGATCTAATGTGTAGAACTTGATAGATCCATTGATTAAGCAACCAATAACTCTCTATGATTGTTAAGTACAATCATAATTGTCCTTTAAACTGAAATGGTATCCATGTATTGAGTGGCTCCGAAATCAAAAAACTAGGAGTTGTCATCTGATGCTTTTTTATGGTTGCTCATGAATGTATTTTCATCCACTTTTTGATTGGGAGCATGAGATGTTTCTGCAACTGCATTCACTTGTTGATTCGATTGCTTCTTGTTGTTGTTCTTGACTGTTACTATCCTACAATCCTAAAGTTCATGAACTTGTAGTACTTGCATAACATTTTCTTCTTTTTTCTGTGGATTCGAAGACTGCTCTTGACATTGGGTCAGCTTTTGATTTGACTTGGGTTGTTTCAAGCTTTTCTTCTTTTGCTTATTAGAGCTTCTGTTTACATAAAGGACATGTGAGTCTTTGTTCGAAGTATTGGAAGCTCCATTTTTTTTATTCTTTTCCTATAGCAACATAGCGATAACTCTATAGAGAGTTAGATCTGATTGTGTCATTATGATCATCACCCAATTTTTGTATGTAGATGGCGGGCTTGATAGTAGAGTCATCACTACATCTTGATCATCCGACACCTGCCATCTATTGCAAGAGTTTCTTGAATGGGTCTATGTGATTATGTAGTGATCACCATTTGACACCTTGATAGAAAAAAATCTTTTTCTGAGATGTAACTTGAAATTTATGTCTCTTACATTGTAAAGTGTACTAAGAGGATGTTTCAGACTTCTTTCAATGTTTGAGCTTCAAATATGTGGCCGATGTGTATCTGAAATGTTGAGAATGATCAACATGAAGGCTTTGTCATCCTTTAGCTTCCATCTAGAGATTGTTGTTGTGTTTACTTAAGGTATGACTTCAACACATGTGACAACATCATACAACTCTTTGGCCAATAGAAACATTTTCATCTTAAATTTTCGTAGATGGTAGTTGGATCCATTGAGCTTGTCTACTATGAGACTAGTCTTATCTTACAAATTTACTTGAAAGTTAGTCCAAGTGATAGTGATAATTATCAATGACTTAAGAAAAGAAAATCTAGTGTTATGAGACTTAGAATCTGCTTCGAACAGGAACACATGAAATTACACTATACATATAGTTCTTCACTTAGGCAACCCATGCATGACCCATGTTGCCGTTGACAGGATGCGTGTCCCGTCGACTCGCCTCGTGGCGAGGCCAACTGATCCTTATTGATTGATAGACCCACAATACAGTACCACAATGATTCTACTTTAATTCTAATTCTCTCCCTTAAAGTAGAGTCTACTTTTTATACAGTCATATACATAGCTTTAAAGTAAACAGACTTTAAGTACAGAAAGTTTTGATCTAAACTTATCAAACTTTTTGTTAACAAGTGGCTTAGTGAAAATATCAACTAATTGTTCTTCCGTACTAAAATGAAGAACATAAATTTCATGACTCAACAGCCTCTCACGTATAAAGTGATACTGAATCTCAATGTATTTGGTTCTCGCATGGAACACTGGATTTTTTGCTAGCTGAATGCCACTCTGACTGTCGCTATGTATAGTTGTGGGATTTTTCTGTTTCATGCCAACTTCTTCCAAGATCTGTCTCAACCATATGGCTTCCTATGCTACTTATACTCTGCTTTTGTGGTGGATAGAGCGATTGTACTTTGCTTCTTACTAGACCAGGAAAAGCAACTACCACAAAGCTGAAATACATACCCTGTGGTGGATCTACGATCGTCATAGTCACCTCCCCAATCCACATCCACATAGCCACATAATGTAGATCAAGCCATAATCTGAAGTGCCTTTGACATAATGCAAAATGTGCTTAGCTGCCTTCCAATGTGTTTCCATAGGTGCTGTCATAAAATGACTTACAATACCAACAACATAACATATATCTGGTCTAATCGTGGTAAGGTAAATCAAGCTCCCTACTAACTGTCTATACAATGTAGCATCAAATGGTTGTGACTCATCAAGCTTAGAAAGCTTTTTACCTAGTTCAATAGGAATGTTCACTGGCTTGGAATCCTGCAAACTGAACCTGTGCAGCAACTCTCTGACATACTTCACTACACTTCGTGTCCTTTTTGCCACACCTCTACTCCAAGGCAATAATGCATTGGGCTGAGATCTGTCATCTCAAATTGTTCCATGAGGTCTTTTTTGATCATGTCTATCATTTCTTGATTATTTTCCGTGATAATCAAGTCATCAATGTAAAGAGCAATCAAAGCAACCATACCATCAAAGCATAAGACGTAAAGATTTGGATCAAAATGTGTTCTCACCATCCCTTTAGAACAAAAGTAGGCATCAATCCTGTTATACCATGCACGTGGTGCCTGTTTAAGACCATAAAGTGCCTTCTTCAAGCGACATACTTTATTCTCCTGTCCTTCCGCTACAAAGCTTTCAGGTTGATCCATGAATACTTTTTCTTCTAACTCACCATTTAGAAAAGCAGATTTCACATAAAACGAAGATTTTCGAGTTGTTTTCCATTTGAGTGACGAATTTGAAGAAGAAAGATTCGAGAGACAGCCTACTACTACAATTCTCGTAAACCAAAACGGTTTCAGACCTAGTAGAGCAGACAAAGATAAAGACATTGCTGTCCCAGGAGGATCTCCTAGAAGGTCGACAAGACCACAAAGAGCGCCAACAAGATACGTGCCAGGCAGCTCAGCTTCCACATCAAAAGAGTTTTGTAGATTCAGTGGTGAACCACAGACTTTCGAGGAAGCGATTGAATCTCCAGAGAAGGACAGATGGATCCAAGCCATGAATGAAGAGATGGAGTCCATGAGGAAGAATCAGATATGGACGTTGCAACCATTACCACATAAGCGCAAGACTGTCAAATGCAAATGGATTTTCAAGCTCAAGTACGGACCATATGGAAATGTCTCAAAGTACAAGGCAAGACTGGTAGCAAAGGGATTATCTCAGAGATATGGTATTGACTACTCTGAAACCTTCTCTCTTGTCGTCAAACATTCGTCCCTATGATTGTTATTTGCATATGCAGCTGCTTATGATCTCAGGATCCACATTGTGGATGAGAAGACAGACTTCTTGCATGGTGAATTAGATGAAGATGTCTATATGGATCAGCCCCCAGGATATGTCTCGAATTCACTTCCTGACTATGCATGCAGAATGCATAAAAGTATCTACGGTCTGAAAAAGTCAGCCCGACAATGGTACAAGAAGAAGGATCAAGCCCTGAAATTGTTAGGATTCAAGCCTCTATTGGCTAATTCCAATGTGTATGTCAGAGTCACAGATTGGAGGATCATCATTGTGGCTATATATGTGGACGACACTCTCATACTTTGCAAGAGTGAGCAGCTGATTGCTGAAGTGAAGAAAGACATCTCGAAACATTTCAAGATCGTGGATCTGGGAGAAGCCAGGTGTTACCTAGGCTTGTAAATTGAAAGGGACTATGAGGGAGGTAAGTTATAGCTTCACCAGTCCTGATACACCTAAAGGATTTTGGAATGCTGAATTGCAAAGGAGCGAATACTCCAATGCTTGTAGGGATGGTGCTGACAAACGATGACTGTTCAAAGACTAAGGAAGAGAGGGAACAAATGCATCTCACACCTTACAAGAAGTTGATAGGTTTACTGATGTACCTTGCTAACAACACACGCCCTGACATCGCTTATGCAGTGTTCAAGATGAGCCAATTTTGCACAAATCCAGGCTTGACACATTGGAAGATTGCAAAATGAATTTTGCAATATCTTCAATCAACAAGAGATTATGGCTTGTGTTATTGTCGTGATGCAGGTCTCAAGATGCTTTCCTACAGTGATGCTAGCTAGGCATCCCTCAAGGACGATTGTAAAACCGTCTCAAGAGGATGCACCATCGCATCAGGAGCAACAATTCTTTGGGTCAGCAAGAAGCAGACTATTGTGGCCCAGTCATCCTACAAAGCAGAATATGTTGCATCAACAAAGATGGCCATTGAGATAATCTGGCTAAGGCAACTCCTAGATGAATTGGACAAAATGAGAAACAAGCCTCTGGTCTTGTAGATGGATAACACCTCTGCAATACATCTACGAAAGATCTTGTGTTCCATTCTAGAATGAAACACATCACGATCAAGTATCACTTGATCAGGGATCTAATTGACTACAATTCGTCATACTATAGAGTCTATATGCCAGAGACAAACACTGTGAAGACAGTCAGAGATGTCAAATTTGATGAGAGCAGAATGATGGCCAACGATGATCCTCTCAGTTGAGAAGTTCTTGAAAGATAGTACGCTCAAAATATAAAATTTGCAGTTGCCCATATAAATCGTTAAAGCATCAATTCCAAGTAGTGAAAATACATCCCAAAGTTGAACCAGAGATTTGGTGTTTCGATTGTTCCAAATAACCATTGATGAACAATCATTGTTGACATTACTCAATTGAAGATTGATCACATTAGAGTCCATTGAGCAATGTAAACCTCTCCAAAGAAACTGATATAGATTGATGGCATAATTTAGAATCAGTTTCCTATAGAGTGTTGGCTGACCAAGAGAATGTTCCCAATCATTATTCACATCCATACATTCTGAATATGCATTTCAATTACAATTTGGCTTCTGAGTTCTAGAGAATCCATAGGATACAGGTTCTCCAACTGAAGTCCCTTGAAGATCTTGTAAAATGGATCTATGAGGCATTGAACAATAATTCAAGGTATTGATACAAGTTGGATTTATATGGAATAATAAAATCTCTTCATTGCAGACAATATCCTTGTTGAATACCTCATGCTCCATTAGATTGTTGTCAGATATAAAAATATTATCAAAAGCTCCCATATCAATTTGGCATGGTTCGTAGATCGGATCATGATAATAACCACTCAATTCCAAGCCATGGAATGTTGATGTCATATAGTCCTCAATCTAAAAGTTTGATGAATGCCTTGATCGACTTTCTTTCAGCATAGCAATATTCTCAATCTGACGATCCATAGTTGCTTGTTCATTGACCAGATTAAGACATTGATGTAGGTCAAGTTCTGGACTTTGATGGTTGAAATGAAACTCTAAAGGATTTTTAATTATCTTCACATCCTGATTTGAATTTTGACTTTTGTTTGAATAATGATTTTCACTATCTAATGTTGCAACTTGATCCAAATCGTGAATTGGACAAGACTCATTGTCATCGCTTTGCTCATCCGCTTCGTCATTGTCACTTTGCTCATTTTCATTTTTAGTTTCTTTACTTTTCTGTACCTGTTTTGTTTGTCGATCCACTGATGTTTTTTCTGCTTCGTCATTATCACGTTGCTCATTTTCATCATCAAAAATTTCTTCACTTTCATGTACCTATTTTGGTTGTCGATCCATTGATGCTTTAGTGTATACACTCACTTTTTGAGTCCGCATCTTCATTTCCTCAAACCATCTAGATTGTTCTTCTTTCCTTTCAGCTTCCAACTTAAGCCTTTGTTCTTGTTGCTCGTACTTTAAAACATATTCCATAGTTCCCTTAATCGGAACTTAGGCTGGAGAGAAGTAATTTGTAGATAGTTTTCTACAATGCTCCAATATTGAGGTTGTAAGCCATATATATAACATTGTACAAGCTATACTTCTCCATAATCAAATACTGGGACCATTTGTTGGAATTCTCTATTGTACTTAGCAACTGTAGTTGTTTGGTCCAAAGAACACCATTGGATGAAGTCAGATTGATAGAAGATCTGTCTACAAACTCTTTTGAAAGTTAACCAGTTCTCAAGAAGGAAGTCATGAACGATGTTCCATGAAGCAAAGAAAACTATATCATTATCACCAATACCTCCACTATTGTAGAAGTTATAATCCAAATCCTCTAGCCAATTGTCTACATTAATGGAGTGGATGCCTCCATCAAAGGTAGGACTAACGTATTCAGACAGTCGTTGGTTGTAATAATAAGGTTTCCGTTGAGCGGTGACTTTCCACCATTCATTGATATGGTCTGTAGATAAGTGCTTCAGAGCAAGTGCATGATCCATCATATTGCGCAACTCCATAAAACTAGCGGCATAAATGGATTTGGAAAGAGTTGGTTGAAGCACATTCTTTATAGGCGTTTAAAAGAAACCCACATAGTAGTTCAAACATTTTCTATACTCAAATTTTGTCTTCTGAACCAATGCCAAGAATTGCTGATTCAATTGTTGTACAGAACCAATTTGTTTGAGAGATTCGAATGATTGGTAATACCGTCAATGAAAGCAATTTTGAATTGACTCCAAAGCTTTGTGCTTGAGTATCTGGCACCATGCTCGAACTTGTCCTTGAAAGCACAATGAAATGAAATAGATTTTATCTTTTTCAGATTGTATTTCATCAATAGATGGAAAATGAATGTTTTGACTAACAGTCCATCATTAATGACTAGTGAAGACTTGTGGACTACGAATTCACCGTCAAAATATTCGTAAATGAGAAATGAGACACAAGATTAGGGAGGCGCAGGCAGGCAGGGAGGAAGAGAGGAGGAGAGAGGAGAGCCGCGGAGGGGGGGGTAGGCCGTAGGGAGCGGATTCGCGAGGAACGGGAGAAGGGTATTCGTGAGGGGAACGATGGTCGTAGGAAGAGAGAGAGTGGGGGGTGAGAGGTGGCGGCCGCGTGGGAGAGAGAGGAAGTGAGAGGAGGGGGGGCGGGGGTTAGGGTTAGGGTTAGGGGGCATAATTAGGGTTATTGAAACTTGGCCCTTTCTTTTTTTTTTTCTCTTATTACTCTAGAAATTTAGGATTCAAAATTTTTGATAGGGTGTTTTTTTAGATTTTTCACATTTTTTTCTCAAACCCTAATTTGTGAGGGTAGGGTTAGGGCTCTACGAGGGTAGTGTTAGGTCAGTTTTTTTTTTAAAACCTGAGAAACTTCAAAATGGAAAAACTAAAAAAAACAAAACTTCACAAATGAGAAGTTGAAGTGCTTCTCTCTCACTTGGAAAAATTCACAAAATTTTTTTCAAAATTCTGGCTAGCTTGACCCATCTCCACTAATTTGATCATAACTTTCTCAATCTTGATCCAAATCACACAAACTTAGTAGCTCTGAAAAGATAACAAAAGCTCTATCAGCCAATAGGATCAAATCCATGATTAAATGTGATTTGATAGGTCAAATTAACAACTAAACAGGGCTGAAAATTTTGAAGAAAGAAAACTAACAAAACTAGAGCTAGGAATCAAGAATTGTCACAACTTTTTGGATACTAATCCAAATGGCCTGCCATATAAATCAGATCAAAGCTAAAACAATGCTCTAAAATCCTATGGAAATAAACTTGAAATAAAAACTCAGATCAAATCTAAAAAATGTTAAAAATTATCACTTCTTACTAGACATTGGTTATTGTAAATATTGATCAAACATTAGAATAATGTTGATGATCTGATTTCACACGTTTTGAGCCTGTTCCCACGTGTGAAAGGATGTACTTTTCATACTTGTATATATCTAAATTGATTTTGTATCAATCTAGTTAGTGTGAACATGATATGGCTAGTTTTTAGTCAAGTTGACTAGTCACCTAGAAATTAGCTTTTCCTTGCATGTGCATGAGTAAATGCTCCCACATGGCAAGTGGATGTTCACACATGTGTATAGAGTACTAGAAGATAAGAGTTGACCATTTTTCTTAGATCCTATTTTGTAGGGAATATTTCTATATTTTAGGAGACTAGCTTTTTGGATTTTAGCCATATTCTAGAAGGTCAACTTTGGATAAGGATCAAGGATGGATCAAATGGATAGATCTGAGTGATGTGGCACTCTTCACATGTGTGAAGACCTGCTGGACTATACCAGACTCGTGGATGTACTTGATCCATAAAAGGATCATCATTTTGCTAAGAAGATTGATGCCATGTGGATGAACAATCTCCTTGTGGCTGAGATTCGCTTTCCTTGTGATGAAATTTTTTCTTTGTGGATGAGCCTTGCTCCCCTTGTGAAATTTTCTACTTCACCTTTGTGGGAGAACACAACAAGCTCTCCTTGTGGATGAGCAAGATTTTCAACTTCTTTGTATATAGTTTTTTGTTGTGTCAATTGATTGAATGTAATAAGTTCTATAAGTATTGATTGGAGCTCTTGCTAGAAAGGCTCAACATAAACAAGAGTATTTTCATTTCTTTGATAAAATCTTAGGTTCAATCTATTGTGTGAAGATCATATGTTGGATCAAGATCCTTCAAAATTTCTATGAAAAGCATTAAGGATTTCTTGTTCGAGTTATGCTTAATGACTTGTTGAATGTTGAATCATCATCAACAACAAACTCAGCTGAAGACTGATTAGCGCCCACTAATTTGCACCAACTTCAAGCTCTTGTACTCAGTTTTGATTATTATCAGAGTGCATTTTTGTGTCTACATTACTATTTTGTTCTATTACGCATTGTAGTTATTCGATCCATCTTGAACTTGCATTGTTGGTAACTGCCGCACTTCCAATTTTTCTCCATCTACTCACCACATTTCCATTGATTTTTGACATGGTCTTTGAGCATTTGTTTCTATCAGAGCTCTACTAATCTGATATCATCTCGATTTCTCTGATATTCCTACATGGTATCAGAGTTCAGCTCTCTGATCTTGTAGATTTTCAACATGGTATCAGAGAGCAAGTGGCTCAGTAATCTGAATTTTCATTGTCGATTCAGTCTCGTTTCTATTGAGACCTCATATCAGCAAGTGCACAGCCAACAGTATCTCGTTATTGTTGTTTCTACCAACGATATCACTACTATACCAGAATGGATTCTACTTCTAGTTCTTCTCTAATTGACAAGCTCAATGGAGAGAACTACCATCTTTGGGAGTTCAAGATAAAGGTCGTTCTACTAGCCAAGGAGCTGTGGGACTTAGTTGATGGTACTGAAATCAAGCCAAAGGCTGATACAACTAACATCACCAAATGGAGGCAATGAGATGGCAAGGCTTTCGCTTTAAGCACTTTGAATATCAAAGACTTCCAAATCAGTCATATCTAATCTGCAAAAACAACAATAATGCTTAGGACATCCTAGCTACACTCTATGACATCAGGGATGTCACTTCCAAACTACATCTGAGGAAGAAATTCTCCACACTCAGAATGTCTGATGCAGACACTATTTTCAGCCATCTCAGCAAATGACTGCAACAGGATCAAACATTGAAGATTCAAATGTAGTAATGACTCTTTTATCGAGTCTCCTTGAAGCCTATGAAATATGGGTCATGGCTATTTCGACCCAGTAGCATTTCACTCTATCAAGAGTCATTTTTATGTTGTTACAAGAGGAGATCAGAAGATATGCAACCTCTTTAGGCTCAGGATCGGATTCTCAAGCTCTATACACAGCCAAAAATCAAAAGTTCAGATCCAAGAGATCTCCAAAGTCAGATTCTCTTGAAAGAAGGAGGACTTTGGGTCAAATTTTAACTCAGGGTCAAATTCTGGCTCAGGGTTGAATTCGAATTCTTCTTCATCATTCCAGCCAACCGTTCTACAAATATTGTAAGAGGAGTGGTCATCTCAAGGACTGCAGAACACTCAAGTACAACAATGAAAAGAAGATGCAGTACCAACAACAAACAAATGCTATGTCAACCAGTTACTCGATCCAGCATGAAGAGGAAGATGAAGCTTCATTTTTTACCAAAGTTGAAGAACAACAGGATATCGATTCCTGATATTTCAACACAACACATGAATCACCATCGAGACTGGTTCCATGACTACAAGTTTTACACCCATTCTAGAGTTGTGCAATTTGGAGACAACTCAACGCATTCCATTGAGGGTGAAGGAACTGTCAGGATCGAATTCTAGAAAGGTGATGTAATGTTTTTGTCCAATGTTCTTCACATTCTAAATCTGACCAAAAACCTACTCTGAGTTAGCAAAATCATAGATTCAGATCAAAGGGTCGAATTCGATAGACAATGTTGGAGGGTTTGCGGATCCCAAGGCAACCCTAACCCTAGTTAATAAGTGAGAGAGATTTGGCACCCTGCATGTGTAAGTCCAACCCGATGATCACATAGAGATTTGATTAATTAGAAAGTCAATAAAAGGACTTTAGGCCTTTTTGCGGGACTTTTAATGTCACAGGGCGTAAATGTCAAGTTAGTGAATAAACTTGGGTTTTCCTCCAATTTGGAAGGTTCCCACTCTTTTTTAAATTTGAATAATTAGGGAGGCAGAAATGGACCAATAGGATTTAGACGCCAGGTTCCTCCTCTCTACTATAAATAGGGACCAACTCGAGTTCCTCCACATGTTCCATCTTTTTTTCAATACAAGCTGATTGGTTTCCTTGTGAAGTGGATGTGGAATGTCCTTGCTCTTCTTCTTTCCTCATACATCTCTCATTCTTTCTTTGGATATATCAATTGTTGGATTTGTTAATTGTTGGGATTTATCTTTATTATACTTTTTGTGAGAGAGAAGAGGGAGAGAGAGAGAGAAAAGTAAGTTTTTCCTTCACTGAAGTAGTGTGTGGTGACAAAATTTTACAGCAAATTCAATCCCAATCAATCCTAAAAGTGATGGAGGATGCACAAATAAAAGATCTAGATCCAAACTATGAGCTAGAATCAAGACTAGTTACCAAAACTAGCAAATTTGGCATTTAAGTTCACATTAGGCACATAGATTTGATCAAATGAACCAAAGTAAAGTACAAAAATCTTTTCAGACCTGTAAAAAATATCAGCACCTTCCAATCCAAGCAATTAATGTATAAAAACACTCACATCCAATAGCTAGAACTCGCCACCAAAAGACAATGATGATAGAAGTGGAAAAACTCGATTTTTCGTGATAATTTGATGGAGATCCCATCATGTATTTATACATTCAAGCTCAGATTTGAGCATATTGGGCAACTCTGAAATTTTCATACCCTAACCCTAATATCTGACCTAATAGGTCATTGGATCCACCCTAACTTGGGGTCAAGATCTTGAGATCCAAAAACAATAAAAACATGCTATTTTTAGATCCTAGAATTTCTCTAGCCTATCCAAACACATTTTTGCCTCATTTCAAAGATGCTATCACAATGTAATATGAGGAATGAACTTATTGGAAAGCATCCTATGTGATTTGGCACGTGTGGCATCTATTTACATGGCCATCTTGCTGAGTACAATGCATGTGACCAAAAATGGTCAAGCTAGAATTGTGAAATTTCAATACTCCTCCTCACAATCTAGCTAGATGATAAAATAGCTTTACTAATTAAGCCAAGGGCTGATCTAAGCTTCAAAAAGCATTCTTTTGAAGAGGCTTTGTCAATATATCAGCTATGCATTCTTCACTTGAAACATGCTCCAATGACACCTCCCTAGCTTGGACCTTATCTCTTACAAAGTGGTGAGCAATCTCTATGTGTTTGCTCCTTGCATGGTAGATTGGATTGGATGCTAGGTGTTGGGCTGAGATGTTGTCATTGTAGATGAGTGGAATGACACCTGTCTGATCACTTTGAGCTCCTCAAGCAACCTCTTGATCCATAGTACTTCCTTGGTTGTGGTTGTTAGAGCCTTTTACTCAGCCTCGGTTGATGAAAGAGATATTGTTTCTTGCTTCTTTGATAGCCAAGAAACCACACCTTCTCCAATGTAGGTTGCAAAGGCACTTGTTGACTTTCTATCCTTCTTGTCCCCTGCAAAATCTGAATCACTAAAAGCATGCAAGTTAATGGATTCACCTCTATAAAGGATTCCATAACCTAGTGTGCCCGAGATGTATCTCAATATTCTTTTGGCACATTTCCAATGGATAACTAATGGATCTTGCATATTTTGACTAAGCTTGCAAACACTATAGCAAAGATCAGGTCTTGTTATGGTTATCCACATTAAGAAGCCACTAAGTTGCCTATAAAGAGTGATGTCCTTGAAGGATCTTTCATCCTCTTTATTGGTCACTTTTACATCATGCTCCATAGGAGTCTCTACATGCTTGCATCCATGCATGTTAAATCTACTGAGTAATAAAATGGCATACTTAGATTGACAAATGAAGACATAATCTAAAGATCTAAGTACTTCCATACCCAAAATGAAGTGCAAAAGCCCGAGATCTACCATCTTGAACTCTTTGGATAGATCTAGCTTAGTTTTCTCAACACCTTCTAAATCATCTCCACTAAGTATGATATCATCAGCATAAAGTAATAAAAGTACAATTCCTTTTGCACTAAATCTTATGTACAAGGTGGGATCATACTCACTAGGAGTAAATCCAATAGAGATAAGAAAAGTATTGAGCCTTGTGTTCCAAGTTCTAGAAGCTTGTTTCAAACCAAACAAGCTCCTCTTGAGATGACACAGCTTGTCTTCCATACCTTGCTTGATGAAGCCCTTGGGCGGCTACATGAATATATACTCTTCCAAATGACCATTTAATAAAGCATTTAACACATCCAATGATTAGTCTTATGGTGACCATCTTTGCCACGGGTGCAAAGGTCTCATCATAATCTATGCCCTTTGATTGAGCATATTCCTTGGCTACAAGCCTTGCCTTGTGCTTATAAGCACTCCCATATTGATTCAACTTGAGCTTAAAGACCCACTTACATCCAATTACATTCCTATCCAAAGGTAAATCAACAAGCATCCAAGTATCATTCTCCAACAAATGCATTGTACTCATCACACATAGCTTGAAACCACTCCTTCGATTCTAAAGCTTCACTAACATTTGAAGGCTCTTCAAAAGATGTGATAAAGGCATAAGAAGAAGTACTTTCCTCAGCTTGCTTACCCTTGTCCTTGTATGTGAGCCTTAATGGCTCCATCCTTGACCTAGTGGATCTTCTTGGTGTGCTTGGTGTTCTTGGTTCTAGCTCCTCCTCATGATCAAGCTCCTCCTTGATCTCGGGTACCTCTCTTCCAATAGAGTGGTTAGATGAATCATCTTCAAGCTTATGCATTCTAGTCTCATCAAAAATGATATCTCTAGAAATGACAACCTTTTGAGAAGAGGGAATGCAGATTTTGTAACCTTTGCTTGCATTGCCATAACCTACCATGATCCCCTTCATGGATGATGGATCCTCCTTGGTTCTTTTGTCCAAAGGGACATGTACATAGCAAATACATCCAAACACCTTCAAGCTTTTGATATTAGGCTTTTCTCCATATAATAACTCATAAGATGTTTTACCATTTATAGAGCTACATGGAACTCTATTACATAAGAAGTTAGCACATGTGAGAGCTTCTCCCGAAAAAGACTTAGGTAGGCATGCATCTAACCTTAGAGCTTTAGAACACTCACATAGTGTCCTACTTCTCCTCTCGGCCACCCCATTTTGCTGAGGAGTGTAGGGGCAAAATAACTCCTTCTTGATCACAAAAGTCTCATTGGAGATATATTCTCCTCCATTATCACTTCTAAAGGACTTGATCTTGTGATTATGATGCTTTTCAACAAAAGTCTTGAACTTTACAAAACTCTCAAAAACATGTGCTTTAGAGGAAAGTAGATATACCCATCCATATCTTGAGTAGTCAAAGGTGACAAACATTGTAGCTCCACCATTGCTCTTTGTGCTAGCAAAATGCACATCCGAGTGGATCAACTCGAGAGGATGACTTGTCTTTGTGATTGAACTTAAAAAAGTCAACTTGTGTGCCTTAGCCAAGGCACAAGCTTCACATACCTTTTCCTCCTTTGCCAAAGATCTTGGAAGGCAGAGAGCAAGCTCCTCCTTGCACATAGCTTCCATGGACTTGGTGTTGATGTGACCAAGCCTCTTGTCCACAAGTCAAATGTGGTCATCTTGGTCTCCTCGGCTACCATCACAACTTGGTTAGGATTTACAAAAGCATCAAGCTTAAATAACCTCCCAAACCTTGTTCCCCTTGCTATGATCATTCCACTTTTCTTGATGTTGCATGCATACATTAGTAGAGAACTCCACAATGAATCCATGATCTAAAAGTTGGCCAACACTAAGCAAATTCTTAGTGATGCTAGGAATGAAGAAAACACCATCTATCTTAGTCTTCTTGGAGGATCCTAAGCATAAGGATCCCACACCTTCAGCTTTACATTCATGATCATTTGTTGTAAAAATGGACTTTATAGGTCCTACATAAGGTGTGAGTTGAGAACAATACTCCCTTTTAGCCAACATGTGGGAGCTAGCCCCACTATCTATCCACCAAGGATCTTCACCTTTGACATTTGATGATGAAAAGGTTGACATCATGAGTGAGTCCTCATGATAGCTCTCTTCCTCCTCTTGTCCAATTTTGGCTTGGCTTTATTCTTGCTTCCTCTTGAAGCATTCCGAGGCATAATGCCCCATCTTGCTACAATAGTAGCACTTTATCTTAGATTTGTCCTTCTTGGGCTTGACTTGTGATGATGAGGATGTGGATCCTCCTTGATCTCCATCCTTTGCTTGCTCCCTTTTGAATGCTCCTCCCTTGGTCTTTGCTTTGCCTTTGCTCTTGAAAAATAAGGCTTTGTCATCACCATCATTGATGGAGGGCCTCTCCATCCTTGATTTGATATGAGCCTTCCTACTCTCCTCGGCCATCAACACACTTTGAAGGTCTTCAATTGTAGGCAAGTTTCCCATGATGGCATAGCTTTGGACAAGGTTAGTAAAATCACTACATAAGTCATTCAAAACTATTTGCACAAGCTCACTCTCTTTAATAGGTTCACCAACATAAGTAAGCTCTTTGTTCAAATCTTTTACTCTCAAAACAAATTGATGTCCACTCTCACTCCTCCCTTGGAAGCATTGAAGAACTTGGTTCTTGAGGGAAAGTAACCTTGAAGTATTCTTGGACTCACAGATCTTTTGAAGAGTCTCCCAAGCCTCTTGGGCTGAGGTACATGCTCCTACTTTTTTGAGCAAATCATTTGCAACATTCATCTTAATACAATGGAGTGCAAGCTTGCACCTTCTCTTGTATTTAGTTGCTTCTTGTGGATAGATTGGCTCATCTTCCTCTCCATTCACAATATCCATCAAATTTTGCATGATAAGGATGGATTCCATTCTTAACTTCCAAATTGAATAATTTGAAGAGTTCAATCTATCACTAGAATCCAAAAGATAGGCACTTATGGATGCCATCTTCAATGATAAGGAGATAGATTCAAAGAAACAAGATATGATCACTACTAGCTATCCCACTCTCTTTGGGACCTGAGATGAATAACTCTCTGATTTCTCAACAAGATCTAAGGTGATCTTGAGCCTGATCTATCTTCAAGATCCAAACTAGATCCAAACTTACTATAAATTTGATCAAACTAGTCTCCTCCTTGATCTCGACTTCACAAGAAGGGTGAATCCACCTATACTGAACCAAAAGCACTTTATAACACACAAACGACTTACAAATAAAGCCTCTTAAATTTAGGTTGAATCACATTGACATATTCAATCACAAACCTATCCAAAATCGAGTAGAATAGAAACACAAATTTCACTAGTTTTTCATTTCTAGATGAAAAACTCATCAAAACACTTGATCTGAACCTAAAAGGTGTATTTTAGGACCTTAAGAAGCCTAAGAACGACTTAATTAAGCTCTCAAATGGCTGATCCAAACTTCTAAAGAGTGGTGGCATTCAAACCCTCGTTCTTTTCTTTGTAGTTGCCCTTTACTACTTAATTATCTCTCTACCTTCTCTCTTACTCGGCCTACTTCCTCCTAATCTCTTCTCTATCATCTTCCTCACAATATCTCTTGCCTTCCTATCCCCCTCACATCACCTCGTCTCATAATCCACTCCGTGGTCACTTTCTCTCAATAAATTTCTCTACACGTGTGAACTAGTTGCAAGTACAAGGATCAAGGAAAATGAATGTTTGCACACTAAACTAGCTTCTATTCCAAACAAAGAGATGGAAAACACTGGCAAGCTAGTTAGCAAGAAGGCAAGAGCATTCATCACAATCTAACTATCATTACACCTCCAATGGATCCAATGGAAGCTTTACTTGAAGAAGTGTTTTATTGAGATACAAAGCCACCTTATTTATAATATAAGAGGCCTTCTAGAACTCGTGGAGAGAGAAAGCAACCTAGATGCCACATTGCCTCTACCTCTCTACTAGATGACAAAAAGAGAAATGGATAAGACTTGAGAATCTCTCTTTTTGAGAATCCTTGACCTACAAGAGTAGCCTCACATGCTTCTTGATAGGTTCTAGGCCTACACATCACTATGGAGACTAAAAATCTACCTTGACTCAACTTGGAAAGCTACTAGACTAGTCTACCTCAAGTTTGGACAAACCCCAAAACTTGAATCTCTAAGTTAAATATTATTTTAATTTTACAATATTTTCACAGTTTGGTTGAATGGAAATGGGTCAATCTCGGTTCCTACAGCTAGAACTCAGCAAAACAAGTTCCCTTTGATCTATTATTACTCAAATGAAACCAAATTTGAAGGTACAATCACTAGATTAGCAACTAGTAGCAAGAGCAAAGCTAATACTACTCAAATCTAGGATCAAAGCTTGAGAAAATCAAATCTAAAGCTCACTTTTGATTAGGCTTTGATACCATGACAAAATTTTACAGCAAACTCAATCCCAATCAATTCAAAAAGTGATGGAGAATGCATAAATAAAAGATCTACATCCAAACTATGAACTAGAATCAAGATTAGTTACCAAAACTAGCAAATTTGGCATTTAACTCCACATTAGGCGCACAGATTTGATCAAATGAACCAAAGTAAAGTACAACAAGCTTCTCAGACCTGTAAACAAGTTCAGCACCTTTCAATCCAAGCAATTAATGCATAAAAACACTCGCATCCAATAGCTAGAACTCGCCATCAAAAGACAATGATGATAGTAGTGGAAAAACTCGATTTTTCTTGATAATTTCATGGAGATCCCATCATGTATTTATACATTTCAAGCTCGAATCTGAACATATTAGGGCACCTCTGAACTTTTCATACCCTAACCCTAATATCTAACCTAATAGGTCATTGGATCCACCCTAACTTGGGGTCAAGATATCGAGATCCAAAAACAATGAAAAACATGCTATTTTTAGATCCTAGAATTTCTCTAGCCTATCCAAACACATTTTTGCCTCATTTCAAAGATGCTATCACAATGTAATATGAGGAATGAACTTATTGGAAAGCATCCTATGTGATTTGGCACGTGTGGCATCTATTTACATGGCCATCTTGCCAAGTACAATGCATGTGACCAAAAATGGTCAAGCTAGAATTGTGAAATTTCAATATGTGGATCGTAGTGTTAATGGTTAGCTTGCATTTAGGCATCTTGGTCTTGGCATGCTAGGGTTAGCTTTGTATTATGGATGTGATTTGTGAGTTATGTCCAAAAACGTTCAAAAAATGGGTGGTGACTGTATTTTCTGTTTTTTTTTCTTTTTTTGCTTCTTTTTTATTCAATTGTCGCCCTATTTTCTGTTCCCTATAATTCAATCTAGATAAGTAGGATTGTAGAGCATTGAAAGGGCTTTTTTCCCCATCCAATTTATTTTTAATTTCATTCAGTATCGAGCAACTTACAAATTTTTGAAATTGGCAACAAAATTTTGTAAACCTATCAAAAACCAGAAATTCTGTTTTTAATTTTTTGCTTCTCTTTTATTCAGATTCTGCCCTATTATTTTATTGTTTGCAATTCATTTTGAATAAGTAGGATTGTAGAGCATTAAAAGGGCTTTCTTTCTATTTAATTTTTTTTGGATTCCGTTCAGTATTGAGCAAGTTACAGATTTTTGAAGTTGGCCACAAAATTTTATAAACTTGTCAAAAACCAGAAACTTCCAGATTTTTATATTTTTTTTTGCCCTGTTTGATTCATTTTTCGCCCTACCTTCTGTTCTCTATAATTCCATTTGAATACCTATACTTGTAGAGCATTGAAAGAGTTTTCTAGACATATAATTATTTTCTTATTTCATTAAGTATTGAGGAAGTTACAAATTTTTGAAAATGTAAAAAAAAAGAAATTTTGTGACCTTGTCATTAGCTTCAACAATGTCATTGCTAGCGGATCCCAAGGCAACCCTAACCCTAGTTAATAAGTGAGAGGGATATGGCACCCTGCGTGTGTAAGTCCAACTCGATGATCACATAGAGATTTGATTAATTAGAAAGTCAATAAAAGGACTTATAGGCCTTTTTGCGGGACTTTTAATGTCGCAGGGCGTAAATGTCAAGTGAATAAAGTTGATTTTCCCTCCAATTTGGATGGTTCCCACTCTTTTTTAAATTTGAATAATTAGGGATATAGAAATGGACCAATAGGATTCAAAGGCCAGAGTCCTCTCTACTATAAAAAGGGACCAATTCGAGTTTCTCCTCATGTTCATTTTCTCATTTCAATAAAGCAGATTGGTTCTCTTGTGAAATGGATTGATGAATGTCCTTGCTCTCTATCACTTTTCCTCCATCTCTCATGCTTTATTTGGATTTGCGAATTGTTGGATCTGATTGTTATTGGGATTGCATGTTATTATACTTTTTATGAGGGAGAAAGGGAGAGAGAAAGAGAGTAAGCTATCTTGTTGTGGATCTAGTGTTAGTGGATGTAGTGTTAATGCTTAGGGTTAATGGATGTTGGAGTTAGATTTGGATCTTCCATTCATGCTGAAATCTGAACTATACTATCACTCTCATGGGAACGAATCTACGCGTGACAACTAACTTCGTCTCTTCGATGCTAGATTGATTAGATCTTGGATGCCTACCCACTACAAACAAGGCTGCACTATTCTTGATGAATCTAGGAAAGTTTTTGCTTTCAGTAGAAGGTGTGGCAATTTGTACAAACTCAATCAGTCCTATTCTACAAGTAGTCAAACTCTTTTTCCTACTACCTGTGATTCAAATGATATGTTGTGGCATCACAGATTAGGCCGTTTACAAATGTCAAGACGGAACTTAGTACAAGATCTACCTTTCATTAGCAAATTCAATACTCCATATAAGAGCTATATTTCCAGCAAGCATGTTAGAAGTTCAATCATTTCAGATTCAGAATGTACTTCTAGAAATTTGCTAGATCTTGTACACATGGACATTTGTGGTCCTATGCAGACTATTTCCACACGGGGAGCTGTCTATTTGATGACTATTACTGATGACTTCTCTCGGAGGACTGCAACATATTTCCTGAAGAACAAATTCGATACTCTTAATTTCTTCATGCAGTTCAAGGCATCATCAGAAAAATTGACCCAAAGAAGAATCAAAGCTCTACGGTCTGATGTAGGGGGAGTATTTATCTCCAACAAATTCAAAGACTTCTATAAGGCAACCGGAATACAACAATATTTTACAACAAGCTCACCTCAGTCCAATGGTGCAGCTAAATGGAAGACTCAGTCACTCATTGCAAGGAGCATGCTGGCCCATGCATCTCTTTCAAAGAAGTTCTGGACATAAGCTGTTACTACAGCAGCCTACCTTCAAAATCGATCCATTTCAGAGGCCCTGGATGGCAAGACACTTTATGAGGTGTGGACAGGATCGAAGCCATCACTCAACCATATCAGAGTGTTTAGATGTTTTGCTTTCAGTCAGATCACTGCTGATTTTTAGAAAAATCTGACCCAAGGATAGAACGGTCAAAATCCGATCCAATGTCAAAAAATTCAAAATCCGACCCAAGGATCAAGATCGATCTTTATTGGCTATTCCTCAGACCACCAGACATACAAGCTCTTCAATTTGGACTATCAGAAGACCTTCACGAGCAGAGATGTCACTTTCTTGAAAGATCAATTTTTTGATCTCAAGGGAAAAGCTACTAAAAAATTTGACCCAAGGGCCAAAATTCCAAAATTTAATATGGACTCAGAAAATGAGTCAGAAACTCAATGAATCGAACAGCATCAAAGGATCGAATTTTTACACAGAAGATCGAATCAATCCAGACAACCTCCATCCCTATTCATGGATGATCTGACCTACTACTTTGTGCAAGAACTCAACACTATTTCAAAGGTAGAGTCATCCATTGATGCTGACCAGTGCAAGGCAGAAGAGGACACCACACTTGTAGTTCCAAATGAGAATGATTTCTATCCAAACTTGGCAGACTCGAATATTTACTTCAAGTATGTATTAGATCCTTCCATTATCACTACTCTTTACATTGTAGATGATACATTATTACTCAATAACAACTTGATTTTGATGAAGGATCTGAAATGCATGTTAGCACTTTTTCGAATTCGACCCAGCAGATTGATTTTCATCAGTCAACCGAAAATCAACCCATCAGTCAATATTCTCAAAGGCTACACAGATACAGAGTGGACAAAAGTCTTCAACACCAGAATATCGACTTTTGGATCTATATCTCCATACAATCAAGGCCCAATCTCTCACAACCAAAAACAAACCTCAGTAGTATCATCCTCCATAGAATCGGATTTTACAAGGAGGCAATTTGAGTGAGGAACCTGCTTGTAGATATCGATTTTATTCAGTCACATCCGACGTTCATCTATTGTGATAACCAAAGCACAAGTTAATTTTTTTGGTTTACTACAAGACAGAGTTACAGACAGCAGATTACTTCACGAAGGATCACCATCTCAAATTCAACAATTTGTTAAATCTGAAGATTGAAAATTTTCAGAATCCACATTAAGGGAGGAGTGTTGGAATTCTATGTCCAAGCCCAATTCCATTAGGTAATGATCATCCTGAAAAATCCTGTTTATATCTATTCTTGAAAACTAGAAAAAATAAAAAGAAAGGAAGAAGGCTCAAAAAAATTCAGGATCAAATTTTTTCGACCCAAGCCTTTTTCGACTCAATGTCAATCCCATCAATGAAGGATTTTTTGACCCCGGATCGGATCGGATCAAGGCAGAAAATATCCGGACATCTTCGACCCTGGATCGGATTGGATTGGGTCTAACAAATCTGACCCAGTTTATGAATTTCAACCCTTTGTAAAAAATTAACCCTTTGTAAAATTGACATTGGGTCGAAAAAGGCTTGAGTCTGCCTACGTTGCGACGTTGACAGTCTGCCTACTTCTATACACAACTCTTTGGCAAAAATGACAGCTACCTACTGTAGGACAAATGTAGTTTATTAAGTAGGTCAATGTAAGCTTTCAATGTACTGATCATCTGACTTCCAATCATCAAGGAAGATCTACTCGAGTCAGCATTCTGAGCAGGTTATCATCCTGCAGGCATTATGTTGTAAATAGTCAAGTTCAATTTTCAAGTTTTGAATCATCGTCAACAAACTCAGCTGATGACTTATTAGCGCCCACTAAGTTGCGCCAGCTTCAAGATCTTGTTTTCAGTTTTGATTATTATCAGAGTGCATTTTTGTATCTACACTACTATTTTGTTCTATTTCACATTGTAGTTATTCGATCCATCTTGAACTTGCATTGCTGGTAACTACCGCACTTCCGATCTATCTCCATCTGCTCACCACTTCTGCACACCACGTTTCCATTGATTTCCGACATGGTATCTGAGCATTTGTTTCTATCAGAGCTCTACTAATCTGATATCATCTCGATTTCTTTGATTTTCCTACATGGTATCAGAGCTCAGCTCTATGATCTTGTAGATTTCCAACAAAAAAATCCTATCAACAATATGATTAGATTCAATGCATCTAGCATTCAAATTTGAATGTCTCCAAACTCGATCTCCTAACTTTTCCATACTTTCTATAAGTATTGCAAATGTAGTAATAATGAGATCCAGCAAAGAATGCCAACAAACAATCAGATCAACATGCGAATGCCATCGTAGTATCATCTCTATCTCCCGAACTCGACATGGACGAAGGAGAGTTCATGGTCAAAAACCAAAAAGTGCAAGTCGATAACCATTAGAGGAGTTTCAAAATAAAAAAAGACTCTTTGTAAAGGTACTTTTATTTTTTTTTCTGTAGTTTCGACCGTCACCAGGCCCAATCAAAATGCACAAATTTGAAATCTACACAACGTAGTTCAAATTAACTGAGAAATAAAAATACGATATAAAAAACTTTGAAATTTGTGTCTGGGCAGCATGGACCTATCCCATTCGTTTCTTCTTCCTGTCCGACACGTGCTATCTGCCCGATGTCAATATCTCAAATTAAATTTACTTAACTATAATGGTTAGTATAATGAAATTTGCTAACCATACTAGTTACAATTATAGAAATATAGTATGTACAATTACTTAAAATATGGTATACATAGTTACTGTGACTATGGTGGCATTAACATTAGATTAAATATGATACAAAAAATTGAAATTAAGTATCATATCAAAGAGATTTTTGGTGCCCAGGCTTTGAAAATAGCAATGGCAAGGAGACCCAGACCTACAGTTGAGTCTATGATTTTTTACAATGAGAAAGATGAAGCTAATACCTAGAATCCAACAAAATATACGAAAAATTCATGGGTGTTGCTGCATTTATCATCAAAGGGCAATTTTATTAAAAAAAAAAAAAAAAAAAAGGAGCAAAAATGACATACAAATCTTATTGGAAAGCAAATATTATATCAAAACATATGCACTCTACAACAATCATAGGTGATTTTCTTTATTGATGCTCTTCATATTATGATTTAAATGCTTCAACATTGTTTTTTTTTTCAAATTTATATCCATCATGCATAAGTGAATGGGAGCCAGCACAATCACTTGCAGAAATATTGGACGTGATTCACTAGGATGTTGGAAAGCTGCAATACAGAGGAAGAAGTCCAAAGGAACTCGCAGATTGTGGTATCTATTTCTATGAACCTTTATATACGCCTCAAACAAATGGAGGTTTTGACAAGCTCGAAGCAATTCCATTGCCTAGTTTTCAAAGTGATGAGTGGCCTACTCCTGACAATATTGTTTCTGAATCCTTGAGATGCAAGCTACTCATTGATATTAGAAATGCTATGAAGATAAGCACTGGTTCGAAAATTGTTCACCTAAGTTGGTTTATCTCATTACATATATTTGTTGATTTTTTCTCGAGTGCTAGTGTTCGTAGGACACCAACTTTATTTGTTTGCAAGAATTTATCAGATGAGACTTTGTCAGATCTCATGGATCAAGGCTGGGATAGTAAAACAAATAATGACATAGAATGCAAGATTAAAAAGTCTTCAATGATATTTCATTATCATATCGAAAAGCAAATGCTCAGTCTCACATTTAGCTATTAGAGATACAAGAAAATTGAAGGTACATGGCTACCACTGGATCAAGACTTTGAACTAAATGGTCACACAAACCGAATGAAAATAAGCATTATCTACAATGAGAAATATTTGACTATGGTTGAGGTGGAAGAGCATTGGAAGCTTGATTTTATCATAATAGAGCTCATGCTATTACAAACCAATCTACCAACATATTTCAAATTTATCATCAATGGAAGACTCGTAAGTACTTTATGTTTATTGCCATTTCAAAATAGAACAAAATAATCGAAATTGACATCATTTATAATTGCACATTCACTAATATTTGTCATGTCACATATGCGAAAAAGACAGGAGCTGAAAAGATCTACCTACAACAATCACCATTGTGGGAGAACAATAGCTTCAAATAAAGTTTAGTAAAAATCTGTGTATAGACTCTTTCATTCAATAAATGAAAGCCCAGGTTGGACATTAATACATGTATTTTGTGCTCCCAAATTCATAAAATGGAGCGGAATTTGATATATCAATGTATATTTTTCTATGATGCAATGCTTTGGCCCAAGATATCAGCTATACATTCCCTTGAGGACACATGTTGAAGCTCCACCTCCTTTGCAATGACTTGCTCCCTCACAAAATGATACAAACCACTTCAATGAGCAATGAAGAATCACGTAGAATGTAAATGAAATGATTCCCCCATGCTATCAACTTTGAACTCTCTAGAAAAATACAGCAAACAAACAATAAATGTGAGTGATCAACCTTTGTTTGCATGTTTCCTCCCTCTTTGTCCTTTGTTGCCATGAATCCACCATGACACTCCATGAATGAGCCTTCATCTCCAAATAAGATGCCATCATCACTTGATGACTTGGCCATGAATGAGTGACATAATGAACCTCCAATAGCTTCATTTCCATCAGCAAAACCAGCCAAGAATGCTAGTACAAATCCAACATCAAAATGATATATAACTAGTTTTACCATATCTTGACAATTTGCACACATCCACATGAAAATGCTCAAACATGAGATACAAACAAGTAAACTTGAACAACACTTACTTGCTACTCCTTTGACCTTACTTGAGTCTTCAATAAGCTGCAAAAACAGATCCATAACATCTTTGCCATTTGACTCTCCTTTGATGGTATTGACTAGCTCCAAATTGCCAACTTCCCTTTTGACTATTTGAAGCCCTTTGAGATCAACCTCTTGATCTTCAACTTGACCATCAAAGTCATTTGACAAGCTTTGTTTTCCAGATCCATTACTTTCTTTTACAGCAAGATAACATCCATCCACTTGCATAGCTCCATCTATACAAGAAGATCCACCAATTGACGTTTCACTCTTCATAAGAGCTTGATACTCAAGATCCATTGCTTGGATCCACTCCTCTTCTTTCCTTGCTTCATCTACACTTGTAGGTTCATCAAAAGAGGTTAGGAAAGCAACATAATTTCCAAAAACTACTTGCTTACCCTTTTCAACATATTCAAATTTGAGAAAAACATAAAAGCAAAATTCAGACTCAACTTCAAGTTCTCACTTATTTTAATAGTTTAAGGGAAGAGGATTTGAATCTCTACAAGGTTAAGCCTTGTCTTCCAAACCCTTAATCCTACACAAAGGAGTGGTTAATCTGATATAGACATTTGCAACAAAGTCAAATAGAACTTGTACCACGTCATCAAATATCCGTACATATCAGAATCACGCGAGAATAGACAAGTTCTCCTACCAAAAATACAGATCCTCATGTGATAGCGATATCTCACCTTACAAATATCCGTACATATCGAAACCACACGAGGATAGAAAAGTTCTCTTACCAAAACTGCAGGTCCTCGCGTGATAGCGATATCTCACCTCAGCAATTGTTTGTACATATTGGAAACACGCGAGAATAGACAAGTGCTCTTACCAAAAATGTTCTTCATCACGTGATAGGAATATCTCACCTCAATAATTGTTTGTACATATTAGTACCAAGAAAAAGTAAAATGTGGGCTTGTTTTTGTTTGAAAATTTAGAGTACTCTCTATTGCCTAAATCCCATATCACAATCCAGCAAAGTAAAAAGATAAATTTATCACTTTTATAAATTAATATCAGAGAGAACATCTTACTCAACCAAGAAGCTAGAAACATCAGTACATTATCTACATCAATATTATCTATTAATCTAAGGGAGAGTAGAATAACAATAAACCTGAACTCTGCGAAAAAAAATCAGCACCTACAAGAACAAGACATGTAACATCAATAAAAAGCCGCAAAAGGAGCCCACATTGCTAAAACTTCCTCACAAAGCTCGTCAAAGTCTCACAAGTATTCGACAAGCTGACATGCAAATTATTGTGACAACATGACTGGAGAATTCTAAAAGACTAGAGGTTCTATTTATGTAAAACTTCGAACTACAAATATTGATCATGGGCTTTAGGAGTTGTGTACTCCTTACACATGAAATTTCGGAGAGAATTTTCTCCCGCTTGTGGCGTGTGCTTTGTTTCTTGGCAGCATGCTTTGTTTCATGCGCACTGTTAATATACTTCAAAAAATGAGCTAGCCAGACAACTTAGATGGCAGGCAGCACCGAAAACTAAGAAAACGAGAAAAAATTCCAATCATTTTATCATTCTCTCTCTAACATTCTCTTACTAAGACACAATTTCTTATACCGCCCTTTTGGAATCAAAAACTCCTCTAATGCATGTCCTTGGTGACTCAGATTTTGCAAGTAATAAGAGGAATCAAAATTTCACAAGTGCCTATGCAACATTTATAGGTGGAGGGGTTGTTTCTTGGTTGTTAAAGAAACAAGAAACCATCTCACTCTCTTCTACCAAGGTCGAGTATAAAGCTCTCACAACAAAGGAGCTTCTTGGATTAAAAGGCTACTAATGGGGCTGAAGGTCATGAGTTTAAATGTTTTTCCAATCATTTATAATGACAACATTTCAACTTAACACCTTGCAACAAACCCAATCTTCCATGCAAGGTCAAAGCATATTGAGATCTGTCATCATTTTGTGAGAGAAAAGCTGCAATCTAAGGAGGTATCTTTGGAGCACGTGCAAAGTAGTGATTGTGTTGTTGATATTCTCACTAAACCATTTCAAAGACCTGCATTTGTAAAGTTAATATCAGCCCTTGGGTTGATAAGCAAGACTATGTTATCTACAAACTAGCTGTGAGGATGAGTGTTAAATTGACATAAGCTAGTTTGGTTCTACCACTTTTAAATTGTAAAATGGGCGTGATGTGGGATGTCACACATGCCAACAAGAATAGAATATTTTTCATAAGTTTAATTTCTAACCTAGCTTTGTAATGGAACCTTTGTAATGAGGCCAAAATGTACATAGATAGGTTAGAGATTTTCTAGGAGCCAAAAATAGCAGTTTTTACATTGTTTTTGGAAGGGTGGATCTTATGACCTATTAAATTAGACATAGGGTTAGGTCATGGAGGGTTCAGAGGTAGAAATGCTCATATCCGAGACACTTATGTATAAATATGTGATGGATTTTCCATCCAATTATGAGTAAATTAGAAATCTTCCTTCATGACTAGTTTTGCTCTACAATTTGTTTGATGATTGTTATTGTCATTTGTTTTTCTTTAATTATTAAAGGATCAGAAGGCGCTGGTTCTATACTCAGGTCTAAGCAGGCCATACATTCACACATGTGAAAAAATTTGCATGACTTTGGAGCCAATTTGTGGAGTTCAAGCCAAATAAGCTAGAATTTGGTGCATTGTCTTGTAATCTAGCTTTATGATTGTGATTGGATTGCAATTAGGTGCTTTCTCCATCATTTCTAGGATTTATTGGGCTTATTTTGCAACATTTTCAACATGTTGCTACATTTTCAACACGGGCTTGGCTCCCGTGTTAAGTTTAGCCTACTGTTGTACATTTATGTATAAACATGTGTAGCTATGTAGCGACATGCTATGCACCTTGAAAAAGAAGAAGAAAGTCTTACGTCAAACATATACGTAGTACCTTAATGGAATCTTAAAGAGATGTCTTGAAGTATCATGTCTCATTCCCATTGAGTCTTGAAGGTGCTTGTCTTTCCCTTGATGTTCTCCTTGGCTTTTGACTTGATGAAGGTCCATCATCATCACCATTTAAAGTAGGATCCTTTACATCAACATAAAGAATGTTAGATCCATCCACACCTTTATCAATCATGCTTGAAGACACTTTTGGTATGTTCCCTCATCAAATATGACATCTCTACCAACAATCACTTTGTTAGTAGAAGGAATGTAAACCTTGTAGGCTTTACTCACCTCACTATATCCAACAAAAATATCTCTCTTTAAAGATGTATCCTCCTTGGTCCCCCTATCATCAAGAGTAATGTTGACATAGCATGTGCATCCAAAGGTTCTTAGAAACTTGACACTTGGCCTCCTCTTGAATAGCATCTCAAAAGGTGTCCTTCCATCCAAAATAGCACTCGGCCACCTATTGCACAAGAAATTGGCACACAACAAAGCTTGATCCCAGAATGGTTTGTCAAGATTAGCACTTAACCTCATGGCTTTAGCACTTTCACATAAAGTCCTATTCTTCCTTTCAGCCACTCCATTTTGTTGTGGGGTCCTTGATGTTGTATACTCCCCCTTGATCCCATGCTCATTACAAAAGGCCTTGAACTTGGTAGATATGTACTCACCACCATTGTCACTCCTTAAGCACTTGATCTTTGTGGAAAATTGGTTCTCCCTTGCATTCTTGAACTTGATAAAGACATCATACACTTCATCCTTGCTCTTTAGTAGATAGATCCAACAAAATCTACTAAAATCATTAATGAATGTTACATACATCTTAGCTCCACTATTGCTAATTGTAGTAAATCCATGAATATCCAAATGTACAAGTTGAAAAGGCTTTGTAGATCTAGATATATATCTAGTTATATAAGGTAGTCTATGTGACTTAGACAAAGTACAAGACTCACAAACATGTTTGATGCCACTTAAGAAACTTGGAAGACCTATCACAACCTTCTTTCTAGCCGTTACCTCCAATGACTTGAAGTTGAGGTGTCCCATCCTTTTATGCCAAACCTCTTGAATAGGTATTTGCTCTCTTGCAACACATCCAACTTGGTTAGCAATAACACAAGCATCTAGTTTGAACAACTTCCCTTGCCTTTTACATTTTCCAATCAAGACATCCTTCCTTTGGATCATACAAGCATCTCCATCAAACTCAACCTTGAGGCCTTTACTTAGCATTTGACTCACACTAAGCAAATTCTTGGTAATAGATGGAATAAACAAGACATCCTCTGAATGAACATTCCTATTTGTAGAGAGAGAAATAGGAACTGTGTCAATCCCTTTGATTGCACACTCACCATCATTGGTCATATAGATCACCCTCTTGTCATCTCCATATCCCAACAAAGAAGTGAAATACTCTTTGTGAAAAATCATGTGTGAACTTGCTCCACTATCAATCCTCCAAGGATCTAGATCTCCATCATTAGCAAGCATACATGAAGACATCACAAAAGGATCATCATTTGCATCATGAACATCCAAACCATCCTCATCAAAAGTAAGATTACCTTGCTTGTCTCCTTGATCTCTCTTCTTCTTGTAGCATTCACTTGCAAAGTGTCCTTTGATGCCACAATAGAAGCACTTGAGCTTTTATCTATCCTTCTTTTTGCCACTTGAAGAAGCATCCACTTGGTCTTGCCCTTCAGACGTTTAGCCCTTGAATTTGCCCTTTGTGAACATAGCCTTCTCTTGAAGTGTTGATGTAGATCCACCTCTTGCTTTAAGCCTATATTCCTCATTGATCAAGGTCTCTTGAAGATCCATCAAACTTGGCAAAGTCTTTTGAATAGCAATACTTTGAACAATGTTAGCATGACCATCCAACAAGCCATTAAGAATAGCTTGAACAAGCTCTCCTTCCTTAATGCTTTCATCAATGCAAGCCAACTCATTATTCAATGCTTTCATCCTCAAAACAAAAGTACTTGGACTTTCTTCATTCTTTTGCAAACAAGAAAAGATTTGCCTTCTTAGAGTCAACACTCTAGAAGTAAACTTGGATTCATAAAGCTTCTTCAATGAATCCCAAGCATCCATAGATGAAGTACACTTACCCACTTCCTTGAGAAGCTCATTGTAACATTCATTCATACCTCATTTGATCTTGTTGTGTTGCTGGTCTCTCCTCCAGACCTACAACAATATCCAAATTTACATCATTCATTTCAAGAAGTGATTACATCCTCACTTTCCACAATGAATAGTTACTTGAGGTAAGCCTATCATTGGCTTCCAACATGACTCCAATTGAGGTTGCCATGTAGCAATGACCTGATCTTTTTTTTCAACTTGTTTCAATGCACAAAGCAATTCTTTGAACAACATCAAATGTTTTCAAAAGAAATCACAAAGATTTGAAACTACCTCAAAAATTCTCTTCTAGCACTTATACCAAGCAAATCAACACGTAGAATTGGAATCTTGATCAACCTATGATCTATAATCAATCTAATGACTTTTGCCACTTCCTAAGATTGAAACACACTCAAATGAAGTCTAGCAACCTCACTAGCTAGAGATCCAATCAAAATTAGGGTTTTGACAAAATCACAAAAAATTGACTATTCCAAATCTATATGCAAGTGCTAAAAATTTGATATGCAATCTATTAGCCACCACTTAGACTAATCCAATAATTCATCCACTTGTCTATTGGTGCTTTGCTGATATTGATTTGTCTTCGTGGAATGTAGATCGATATTAAGAATTTTGTTTTCTTCCTTGAAATCATCAGCTTCATCAAAAGATTCATAATATTGTTTGCTCAAAACATCGCGATCAATATTTGCCTTTGGCATGGAAGTTTGCCCTTGGATTAGAGGGAACGTTGTTTCATAGACATCAATAGTGGTACACCATTCAGGATTAGTAGTGTGAATATCAATTGGCTATTGTGGAATACCAGTCGATTGCAAGATAGATTCAAAACAAGCAACCATCTTGTAGTACATTTCTTTCCACCTTCGCTCTACTGACCTTTCTTGTAATTGTTGTCATGTTTGTTTCGTTTGTTCGGTACTATCTTGTACGGTAGTTAAAAGTGTACCTAATATTTCCTTTGTTCCACTGGTCACTTTACTGATAGTAGGGCCTACACTATTATTTGATCTTCCATGAATACTGACCCACTGTTGTTGAGTTGATGGAGTTAGACTTCCCACAAAATTGGCATAGGGATTGGAAATTGTCGCTCCACTTGCCATAGTGACATAGGGACTAGAAACTGCCGCTCCACTCACCACAATAATATTCCTTCCCTCCTTAAACTCATTTGCATCAACAAATGATGTACCCATCAGAGAAGGACCAATCATACCTGTAGTGGCATAGAGAGAGCACCCTTCATGGTCGTCAATTTCTTCACTTTCATAGGCATCTTCATAGGCCTCATAATCAACATTGTCATCTTCAATATGCTCGAAATGTTCTGCACCATGTTAATGTCGTCTTTTGAGCTCTTCAAGATCATAGAATTGATCAATGGGCTTGGAGTGATCTTCTGTTCCACTTTGCACCTATTGTTGCTCATCCATGCTTGTCGCTTCAAACTGAGCTTTAGTAGTAAATTGGAATTGATCTTGATCCTGATAATCACCATCATTGAACTCTGGTTCATCCTAACCATCATCACAGTATGACTGATTGTCATCCTCTTGTTCATAATCCCAATCCATGGGAATTGTTATGGAACAACTGAATTTTGTAATTGTGGATTGCAAACTTGGAACTACTTTGAAGATTAAGAATTGTTCTTTGAAGAGGTTAAGTTTTGGATATTAATGATACGTCTACATTGTCAATCTTGTTCCAGTTGCACCATAAGACATAGACATTATGTGTTGATTGAATATTGCAACTTGGCAATATTTTTGTTATGTAGTTACCCAATTCCTTGAAAGTCTTCCTAATCACAATGAGTTCGATTTCTCCATCCACTTATAAATTTTACGTCCTTGAAAAATAGTACTTGTTATGTCATAAATATATGATCAAAGACACCACAACACTGTCAAACACGCTGAGCTGACGAATTCTGCTTTTAACGGCACCGAAATCCGAGCTCAAATGGAGAAGATACGGACATTCGAAGAAATAAAGCATATATCACAAAAGTAGGCTAAAACTCAATGAAATCACAGTTTTTCAGTTTCTAAATGCCTCATAATTGTCTATGGCAGTACTAGACATAGTCTAGTGTGATTTGCAGTTCCCCAAACAAACAAATGAGGGATTTCTTGGCAAAACTCTCTCACAAATGGCACTTTTCACACAGAACTTGGAAGTATTGTAAAAATCTCCCAACTCAACAGATTTTCAATTTGTCTGATGCTACTCTGGCCTTTCTGATGCCTCCGGGATTGTGTCTTCATTTTCCACTAATGATTCTGAGCTCCAAAACTTGCAAAATACTCCAAGGAAGAATTTCTTCCAACTTTTGCCTCTCCAAGCTTTCACCTCTTGTGAAGGACTTCCTCACTTCATTGCGGAGCCTGTGACAAGCTGTATCCACTGATCAGGCATGCAGGACTATCGGGCTCTGCTGATGAGCACTGTCAATCAATCACCATAAGCAATCACCAAGAGAAAGAGGAAGAACACACCATCACACACTATCTCACACTAACTAAAAGAGAGTACAATAAACCCTGAATATATATATATATAGAGAGAGAGAGAAAAAAAAAAAACTAGTAGCTGACTATAGACTAGCCTACAGTTACATACAGTTGGTAACAGCCGTCAACAGTAAATCGTAAACAGTAACAAGTTTAACATTGGTTTCTAACAATAATGATGATAAAAATGGTAATCACGTGATTTAGCTCGATGAACTGACCACTTTTAGTTCTTGAAATACTGAATTCCAATGTCAAACTAAAAAATAATGCTACACGAGACAGGGCCAAGGAGTTAAGTGGAGAAGGGCGCTGGAGGTGTGGGAATGTCCACAAGTATGATGGATCTAATTAAGCTTTATGATTAGCACAATAACTTGATTCTAGATTGATTAGCAAGATCTAGTATAGAAGTTATGGCTTAACCACAATCTAGCATGCTAAGCATCAGAATATGACAGCAATGAATCAATAATGAGCAAAAGTACAAGATATTAGTGTATTAGCATTAGCCTCAACACGAGTTAGAGAGAGAAAGACAGAGAGATAACAGGCAAAAAATGTGTGGATCCAAAATGGCATGAGATAGCTACAAAGCTTTGGTTCTTCATCACAAAATATGAGGAGAGCTACACATATTTATGGAGTTTGAGGTAGCTCAAGGTAGAACCACATCCATCCATCATTAAATGACATCTAAAGTGAAAACTAGAGTCTATGTGACATTTGTCATTTCTCATGCATGAAACTCTACCAACTTTTTTCAAGTGTCCTAGTTCTAACTAGAAATGTACAAATCATCATGCATGTGTCCATTACACTTTGTGCGTGCCTTGCATGTCACTATGGATCACTTACAATTAATGCATGTGAATTGCCACGAGTTTCTACAAGCATAATTTTGCTAATGCTATGTCTACAAACTATATGCAAGTTGTACTCATCATTCTAGATATGACATATCCATGTAGCTCGAGTTCTATCTAGGCCAAACTTGGCATTTTGCATTTATGAACAACATACTTGCATGGTACAATATTTGTAGCAAGCCTAAAGTCAAGATGTATTATTTTTCCATTACAACACTCCTCCTAAAAACAATCTATATTGACTTGAACAAGGATCTTGGTATTACTCCAAGATTGGCTCTATGCTTGATGAAGGAGCTTTTTCTCAAAGGTTTGGTGAGCATATCAGCAATACAAGATGATGTGTTATGTGTTTCAAGTAGATTTCCTCTCCAATGAGCTTCTCTCTCACGAAGTGATGTGCAACTTCGATATGCTTGCTCCTTGCATGGAATATCGAGTTGTTGGCAAGGTCTTGGGCTGAAATGTTGTCACACATGATCGTAGGTAGATCCTCTTCCATGATTATCTTTAGCTCCACTAATAACCTCTTGATCCAAAGCACTTCCTTTGTTGTTGTAGTGAGTGCCTTGTACTCAGCTTCACATGATGAGAGTGATATAGTATCTTGCTTTTTGGAAAGCCAAGATATCAAGTTTCCTCCAAGATATATGACATAAGCACTTGTAGATTTTTTATCTGCTCTATCACTTGCAAAATCCGAGTCAGAATAACCAACAATAGAAAGATCTTCACTTTTATGCAATAAACCATAATCAAAAGTTGAAGGTATATATCTAAGCACTCTCTTGGCCATTTCCAATGATAAATAGTAGGATTTTTCATAGCCTAGCTCAACTTATGAGCACTAAAGCTTATGTCAAGTCTAGTTATTGTGAGCCAAATTAAGGAGCCTATAAGACTCCTAAAAAGTGTGATGTCCACGAAGGATCTTTCATCACCTTTGTTAGGGTCTTTTACATTTTGCTCCATAGGAGTTTCTATACTCTTACAATCTAACATATTGAACTTTTTTAACATTGAAAGAGCATACTTGGATTGACATACAAAAGCTTTATCTTTAAGAAAGTCAATCTCTAATCCTAGAATGTAGTGAATTTTTCCAAGATCTTGCATCTTGAACTCTTTTCCAAGTGCAATCTTGGTTTCCTCAACTAACTTGATACAACTTCCTGTTAGAATGATATCATCAACATAAATAAGAAGGATGACAATATCTTTATCAAAAAGCTTGAAATATAAGGAAGGATCATAGTTACTAAGATTAAATCCTAGTGACTCAAAAAAGGTGTTAAGTCGAGAATACCATGACCTTGGAGCTTGCTTTAGTCCATATAAACTTTTTGAAGAGCAAGCAAACTTTGTCTTTGTCATGGATGAACCCAATAGGCTGATCCATATAAATCTCTTCTTCTAGATATCCATTTGAAAATGCATTAGAGACATCTAGTTGAAGAACTTGCCAATTGAAAAAACAAGCAACAGAAATTATGATTCTAATTGATACCATCTTTGCAACTGGAGCAAAAGTCTCCTCATAATCAGGTCCATAAACTTGAGCAAAACCTTTAGCACAAAGTCTAGCCTTGTACTTGTTGATTGTGCCATCTTGATTATACTTGACTCAAAAAACCCACTTGCAACCAATGTTGTGCTTGTTGGATGGAAGATCCACAAGCTCCCATGTCTTGTTGGCCATCAAAGCATCATATTCCTCCTTTATGGAAAGGTACCATTCCTTTGAGTTGAGTGCATCATATACATCCTTTGGCTCCTCATGAGAAATAAAATAAGCACAATTAGTGGAGTTGATTTCCACTTTCTTGCTTCTATCTTCATAGGTAAGCCTCCTAGGCTCGGATCTTTCTCTTTGAGATCTCCTTGGTGAAAAGATTTGAGGTGACTCCTCCTCAATTCTCGGCCCCATTTCTCCATGATAGTCTTCAAGGGTGATGATTGGAGTATCTTTGTGAGAATCTTTGAACTCGGCCTCCTCAAGAATGTATTTTTGATCCTCATGGAATGAAACATCCCTACTCTCAACTGTAGTTGCGGTAGAGGGAACATAGATTCTGTAAGATTTCTTGTTGGATGCATATCCAACCATGATCCCTTTAATAGAATTAGGGTCATCTCTTTTCCTTGTTTCCAAGGGCACATGAACAAAGCAAGCACAACCAAAAACTCTAAGGTGATCTACCTTAGGTTTCTTCTTAAACAAGACTTCAAAAGGTGATTTTCCAGCAAGTGCATTGTGAGGTATTCTATTGAACAAATAGTTTGCACAATTTATAGCTTCACCCCAATATTCAATAGGCAAAAAATCTTCAACTCGAATTGCTTTAGCACATTCACATAAAGATCTATTTTTCCTCTCAGCAACTCCATTTTGAGATGGAGAATAAGCACAAGAAAACTCTCTTTATTCCTTGACCTTCACAGTATTCATGAAACTTGTTGGAGATGTATTCACCTCCTCCATCACATCTTAAAGCGTTAACTTTGAAAGAAAACTGTTTCTCAACATAAGCTTTAAAGATTAGGAAGTGATAAAAAACCATAGCCTTTGAAGAAAGTAGATACAACCAAGTATATCTAGTAAAGTCATCAATAAAGGTGACAAAACATGTTGCACCACCGATACTTTTAGAAGAGGAAAATTGTACATTTGAGTGTATAAGCTCCAAAGGATGAGTAGTCTTGATAAAAGACTTCTGATATGGTTTTCTATGTGATTTTGCAATAGCACAAGCCTCACAAGGCTTGAAATCTTTGGAAAGAGATTTTGGAAGACCAATTGCCTTCACTTTCTTGACCATAGAAGACATAGATTTAAAGTTAGGATGCCCCAACCTTTTTATGCCACAACTCCTCCTTAGATAACAAAGCAACTTCACAGAGATTTGCATTCTGATAAGAATTCAACTTAAAAATTCCACCACATCTAGATCCATCAGCTAGGATCTCATCATTTTTCTTGATAAAGCAAGTATTGGAGTTGAACTTTACATCACAACCATTATCAAGCAACTTTCCCACACTAATTAAGTTCTTTGTAAGTTTTGGAATGAAAAGAACATTAGAAAGTGCAAGAACTTTTGAAGAAGCAAGTTTCAATGGAATGTTGCCAATTCCTTCTATAGAGCACTCATGATTACTAGTAGTGTAAATAGATCTCTTAAGTCCTTTGTAAGGTACAATTGAGTGAATGACTCCTTTGAACAGCACATATGTGAAGAAGCTCCACTATCTATGTACCAAGCTCCATCTTTCTTGAAAGGTGATGAAGAAAAACTGGACACCATAAGTGATCCTTCTCCATCACTTGCAACAGAATCTTCTTCAGTCTCTTGGGAGAGATTAGCTTGCTTGAGTTGGTTTTTCTTCTTAAAGCAATTAGAGGCATAGTTCCCCTTCTTGCCACAGAAGAAACACTTCACTTTCTTCTTCTTGGTCTTTGAAGTAGAAGGATGAGATGAATCATCCTATTCACCATCTTTGTCTCGATCTTTGGCTTTGTCTTTGTCGGATGCTTGAGAGAACTGGTTCTTACTCCTTCCTTTATGCTTGTCTTTGAAAAGAGGGCTTTGTCACTTCCACCATGCTCGAGTTTGTTCATCTTGGACAGTTTATAGCTTTGCCTAGATTCTTTAGAAATAAGAATTCCTTGGAGAGTTTCTAGATTAGGAAAATCCTCCTTAATGGCAAAATACTGAACAAGATTATCATAGTCATCTCTCAAGCCATTTAAAATGACTTGAACTAGCTCATCTTGGTTAATAGTAACACCAACACAGGAAAGCTCTCTATGTAAATCTTTAACTCTCAGAACATAATTTGATGCACTCTCTTCACTTCTTTGGAAACTTTGAAAAATCTGATTCCTAAGAGTGAGTATTCTAGATATTCTTTGCTTCATAGATGGATTTAAGTGCATCCCAATCTTCTTTGGTTGTAGTGCAAGATCCTATTTGTCTCAAAATTTCATCAGATACATTCATCTTAATGAAATGTAGAGCCATTCTAGCTCTCTTCCTATACTTAGGAATTTCAGCCTGTGCTTGAGGCTCCTCCTCAACACCAAGCACAATGTCCATAACATCCTAGAGTATCAAAATAGACTCCATTCTGAGCTTCCAAATTGAGTAATTAGAAGTATTTAGTCTTTCATTTGCTTCTAGAAGATATCCTCTCAGAGGTGCCATTTAGATGAAGACTTCTTAGTTATTGGACTGCAATATGTTTGAGCTTGTTCCAATCAGACTTAAAATTGCTACTCTCTTAAAGCTGTCAAACAAGAAGTAAAAGAAGTAAAGAAACAAAGAGCTAGTTAACAGAATCTAAGACAGAGAATCTGTAAACATTTGTCGCTTGTTGCCGCTTGTACTAACACACATCATTTATCCATGTAGCTGCAACAGTCAAAGCTCAGATCTCTACAATTGTTATCTAGATATTTTAAACGTTCTGAGTCCCTCCAGAGTTGCTCATAACAGTTACAAAATGACTTTGCCAAACTATTTCGATCACCACCACACCTACGTTTGAAATCGTGCTGACCACGCATCAACAATCTCACGACCTACACCAGCCCCCATCAGATCTGAAACAACTCATTTTAACTCTGCCACACACATCTCCTACATTCCTCTCAGACAGACCTACACGCTCCCTTTCTACAGAGCCACATTGTTTCACCCGCCCTTCACACTCCCTTTCCGCTCGTTGAACTCTCAACCGACACACTAACTTCAAATCTCAGCCGATGCATTCCCATCAAATCTCAACCGACGCATTCCCATCAAAACCCTAAAAATCCAAAAAATACCCAACACAAAAAAGACACAACACTACCCAATGGATAGACATACAGGTCCTGAAATCCCAAAAGATTATCCATACGAGATAAGGTCCCCTGTAGCTGAACAAATCGAACATCATAGGTTCTACCGAATGCGGGCCCAAATACATGGATCATCTACAAACCCATTTGAGGGACGAGAACCTGATAGAGCCAAGTCTTCACGAGCATGAGCCCATTTTTATGGTGCTGAACCCTCCCAGGTCAGAACCAATCTTTATGGAGTTTCTGCTACTCATAGTGCTCATTATGAGAGATGTACACCAAAGCTAGATCTACCAAAGTTTGACGGTAGTTCGGACCCTCAAGGATTTTTGCAAATCTTTGAGAATGCATGTGATGTGTATGGCAAACATCTCCCGATGCTATGGTTTTTGATGACCATGATCGCTAAAGCACGTGATTGGTTTTTCAACCTTGATCGTGAAGATAAGACAGACTGGTCACTTTTGAAAGAGTCCTTTATCAAGCGTTTTAAGCCCTTTCGCTTGATAGAGAGCCCTTTTGTCAAATTGAGTAACATCAAGATGGCAAAAGATGAATGTGTAGGAGACTATATCAAGCGTTTCAAACACCTCAAAAGTCAAGTACAAGAACAGCCCTTTGAACAAATGCTCATCATTTGGTTCCTAGTCGAACTTCCAAGATGGATTAGATGTGAGCTTAAATCCAATGACAAATATATGAGCCTCAAATTAGCTATGTCTGATGCCATCAAGGAAGAAGACGAAGGATCAGATGTTGATGAATCTAGAGAAAGGAGAGCACCACGTGCTCCTGTCCATGAGTCAAAGCTGATCGAGGATACTCGAGATCAGCTTTGAAAATCCTAGTTGGAATTGCTTAATAAGCAACATCAACTACAGATGGAGAAACTCACCAATGAGTTTCAAACTACCCTGAAGTCTATCCAAAGCAGTATACCTCGTCAGCCAAACCCTGCACAGGTACCTTATAGATGAAAACCAATATGGTGCCCACACTGTCGGGCTATGCATCCTGTTGATGCTTGTCCTTCATATCAACCTATCCAAGCACATACAGTCCAACAATCTGAAGAACACCTGTCACAATCTGGACATTCCTTGACTTATCATGAATATAAAGTCCAGAACCATTAGCCATACAAGATGACTATGCTGTTATACAAGGGCCATTTCACACCAGATGTTTCATCTGTGGTGAAACTGGCCACTTCATGGTTGATTGTCCAGAAGACCAAATACCACGTGGAGTGTCCCGACTGTATCAGAAAACACAATTTTAAAGACTGTATGAAACAACCAACTACGATCCTACCTGCCCATCACGTCAATTATGAATCACGATAGGATTCTCATGACAACAACACGAGCACCATGGCAACCAACAGTTAAACTTGCTGCTCAATCAAGAAGTTTCTTGCAAACTTCTACATTACCGCACCATACACCAGTTTCATAATGCAAAAGACACTGAATATGAAATGAGTCCTTGTCAAAAGAAAGTGAACCCACTATTCTGTCATCTGCTACAATGTCCAACCAAGAGCAACCTCCACAGGGAATTGACAGTTTTTCTCCCCTTCCACAACCTCAAATCTATCTATCTTTCCACATGTTGATAAGATTTCCAAGATGCAAATACACAATAAATCTAGGATTCGAAAATCCAAATAGAGATTCGGTTTAGAATCTCTTGTTTAAAGAGGTCCTCATGACATAGTACCTCAACCATACCTGCATCTCAAGCTATATCTTACATCATCTGCCATCAATGATGGTAGACTTTAGTCTCACCAACCCTGCCTTGTTTTGACAAGGGCATGTGAGAGTAAGTCTTCTTACTCTTCAAACAATGGAATATTGCAACTGTAAAGATACATTATAAATGTTGATGAATGCAAGTTTTGTTCGACAAGTGCTATACAGTTCTCACTCTCTGTAACGTTTGTTTATTTTCTTGTTTCTCTTCACCTATTTTGTGTGATTGATTTTTGCATGAAGAATAGCTACTGCACAAGAGTCTTCTGTATAGTATCTCCAGAACACATTTTTATTCATCTATCTATCTTCAGATCCCCTTGTACAGCAGTTTAGGATTTTTGAGAAATATGAGAAATCCATGTCAAATTAAAGTTGACTCCTGCATCTCATTGCCATATTTATTTTTGAGTCAACTACAGCAAGATTGAAACAAATTTATTTAAAATTTGTCCAATCTTTAGTCCAGTCCCATGTTCAACGTGTCTCAACTACGTGTTCCACACGTCGATCCAATCTTGAGCATAAACAGTTACCGGCAACAACATCCCAACCAACAAATTTTTTTTGGGGGGGGCGGGGAGAGTGGATTTGCTTGGATCCACTGGGGCAGTTATGCTGCCAACAACAACATCAGCAAGATCGACAGCCAAGGTCACAATTCAAATATGAAAAGACAAGACTAAAAAAGACAGATGGGCAATTCAAAGAGACTCAATCAGAAGAAATACCCCAGTCACGACGAGGATCCTTCAGAAAGGGAAACACAAGCATTGGAGAATCAGTCTCTTTCAACCGGCCTCTTGTCATACTTCTGCGCCCATCCTCATGCCTATCATCCACACCATCTACCGATGTCACCACCTCCACCCTACCTTCCACCTATTAGTTTATTGTCAGTTCAATGTTCTTCTGAGAAATCTCCAATTTTTTATAGTCTTATTGAAGCAGCTGATAGATCATTGCAAGTGTCTTGCGGAGATTAACCACCACCTACAGTGGATGATCAACCAAACGAGGATCTAAGAAGCAGGCGAAGCAACTAGAAGACATAATAAATTAAGCAAGGAAGCTGAGGAGGGAAGGACAAAACTTAAGCAATAGATGAGTCAGATCGATCTTGATGAAAAGAGACTCTCTGGAGCAATGATAGTTGAATCCCCTCCCATGAAGCCCAAAGAGATCCAAAAGTAACGGATCAAAAGAAAGAGCTACAGAAAAAGAAAGATGAAGACAACCGCGAACATACATAATAAAGCAAGTTCCTCACCCAGCAAGTGGTGGTCAAAGCTCGACATTGCAAGTGTCCAAGGCTGCAACTGTAGAACTATCAGTTTCTTCACCCTACCACCAAGTCTTCATCATGTTTCCTTATCGTTACCAAATCGTCTATCCAAATCTGTTCCTACCACCAAACTTTTGTTGATGAGTCCATCCCCTTGAGACTGATAATCAAAATTTGCGCAACCTACGGATTGAAGGTTTTCCTTAAGACTGGAACTTTGACTGAGAGAAGAACTACGGAAACACCCAAAAGAAAATGGAGGATACAAACCTCCCGGATGTTAGAATCTGCCAAGAAACCAAAGATGAAACCGTCAATGGCAAACACAAGTGACAAAACAAAGAGACACATGGAAAGCACTTGAGCATGCAAGTTGTGAAGCTGTTGGGAGCTCTCCAAAATATATCAAAATGGGCTAGGTGCATAGCCTAGTTTATCTGCCATGCTAAGGCCCATTTCTTTGGACTTACAATAGATAGAATGCCAACTGAGCCACTTATTGCTACTTGGGCCACAAGAGTTGCCTCCGATTGGCCCTGACAACGAAATGATATTTAGAATGGAGTCTTTCGCTTATTTGATGAGCTATTCTCATAGTTATATAACAACCTTTGTTCAATAGCCACTTCGATGTTGAATATACATGTGCTCCTTTTATGGGCATCACATTGACTACACCGCTTTCCAATGCCCTTGCTTGTTGGTAGTTTCAATGAGGCATAACATCACCAACTAGCTAGTCTACTATGATACCAAATGTTGCATGAGCACCTTCAAGGGAATGACTAAATTAGCTTATTGAAGTCACCAACTTGCTACACGAGAAATCACACACAAAGGCTAAAGTACCCATAGTAACTAGCTCAAGTGAATGGACCTTCAGGGAGACAAACATGCCTTAAACATTTGTCTCAACTCCAAGAAAGCCCAAGTTGGCATCATGCCAACTTAGAGATTTATGGAACACGCAATGAATCATCCAAGCAAGCTATTCATCACAATCAACACATTAGAGTTTGTTATATAGCCAAACCAAGCATACACACAACCTAATGAGACAAAGCGAGAACAACCTCAACCCAAAGGAATAGCATAGCCATGTATGCTTTATATAAGAAAATCATCTCTTGGCTTTTGAATCAATTGAAAGTAAAACTTGCATCGTGACAATGATGTTTTTTCTATTAAGGTCAAATGAAAGCTACATTCAATTCAACACTTGGTCTTCACGGTCGTTGGCATGAGATTGACATGGAGCCTACCATGCACTAATAAGGTGTGTTGAGACTTGGGGACTTTAGGTCGAAAATATATCATATTGCCTAACTTGTCTTCACTCATATTTCTTCATAGTTTTGGTATTATATGTTGTCTCGCCCCCTAGTTAGGTTACCAAGGCATTTGTCACAATGCACATGTTTGCGGGGTTAGTTGTTTTTTTGAGGCCTAATAGATGTTGGTGGTGGCTTTGAGTAAGTTGCACAAAGACGTGTCATAGCCCAAACTCAACCTTCAAAGCTAACATGACTCTTACAATTAAGCAACTCACTCTTTGACATTTTCAAGTTTTAGCCTAACCGCATCTTTTTTTAAATTGCTAACTCATCCACAAGTCAGAGTGTTAGTCATGCTCATCTACACTTGCTTTGCAACTCCGTTGCAAGGGATCTTGGGAAGCATTTTGGAGCACTTAAGTTTATATGTGCCAGCTCAAGTCTTACAAGATTGGATGGTGGGATTGAGTTTGGGAACCTCCATTATCCAATGTAACATTATGTCCATAGTTTCTCTTTGCAATTTGAGTGGTTGTAATTTTGTTGTGTTGTGGAGATAGCCCTTATGGATGGAACTAGAAAATACCGAACACTTTTATATATGAAAATATGGGACCCGCTTGGATAGAATCCCTCGACATGCTGCGAGGTGCAATTTTCGAACAAGATTTTCATAACACGTAATAAGCTTGATATTGTGGGTTGGTTACTCATCCCCTTGTCTCCTTGGTAGTCTCTCCTCTCATTTCACTACCTCCTCTCATTTTACTACAAGGCTCTCCAATAATTAGCTCTTAAAGCATGTTATCTAGTTCCTTAGTCAAGCTTCACAACATGTTGCTTGCTTGCAAGTATCATGGTAAAGATATGCATTCGGTTTTACGACCTTTTTTTTTAATTGAGGAATCTTAACATGATTGATGCCAACACCAATGGCAATGGCTATGGCCATGGCAAATGGATATATGTTATAGTAAACATGATTGTACAACATGTGGTACTTCCTCCTTTTATAAGGATCTTGATGTGACAAAACTTCAAAGGAATACTCTAGAAACATATTTAAGCTATCCTAAAAAAACCTCCATTTTCTAAAGCATCTCGGTTTTTCGAGGACTATTACTTATAAAAGGGCTTTCATCTCTCCAACATCTCCATATATATTGCTATTTTTCATCTCGAAATCCTAGAAAAACCTTAACAGTGAAAAAAATATTCCTCTCTCTCTCTCTCTCTCTCTCTCTCTCTCTCTCTCTCTCTCTCTCTCTCTCTCTCTCACCATGATCGTGCTAGTTGTCTTCCTCTCCATGACCTATATGTGTTTTGTCTGCTTAAAAAGCGCTCTTCTCAACTCTTCCTAAAGTTTAATCGGGTTTTCTCCTCCAAAAAACCACCAGGTCACTAGGATTTTAGGGCACAAGTGGCCCAATGAAAACTACAAGAATCCATTTTTCAACACAACATCATACATTGTATCGGCCTTTAGAAAAAGCTCAAAACATTCCATGCTATCAATTTTAACAAATAAAGCCGCTATCGGTTTTAACAAATAATGCCGATCTCGTTCCTATACTTTGCCGATTTTCAAACTTGGAGGCCAAAAAGTTGCTTATTTATAATGGGCTGGTGGGTCATAACCCAATATGAAATAATTTCTCCCTTTTGTCTGGTTTTTTTGAGTCCATCTGAGTCAAGTGTGAAACGGGCTTTTATGAGTCTTGGCAAATTATATTGCTTTATCTAGTTTTCCTGTTGCGAAGGAAGAGAGGGAGAAGGAGGAGGAGGAGGAGGAGGAGAAAGACATGCACGCGCTTCTCATTTCCAGATTAGCATTCCTAAACTAGTCTGACGCTTCTGCAGCGATAGCAGGAACGTATGGCAGCATCGCCATTGCTGGCACATTGCTCCAAGGCAGCACTTTAAGCTGTCGTCTGACAGAGAAGTGTTTTAGGAGATGAGATCGCTGTGTAATGTGTGGCTTCTAGCCATAGCCTAGCTTCGCGATTAGTCAAAGCAGTTTCCATCTGAAGCCATGCAATGCAATTGATTGGAGGTTGAGATGGACAGAAGAGAGACTAGACTCAGACTGGAAATGCTGAGGTAGAATTAAGTCTAAACTCCTGTATTTTATTTGGTTAAGTACATGAAAGTTTTGTATTTGGGCTGGCTGTTTCTCAGAGGGATGCGATCCGTTTCTCTAGTCCAGATTTCCCCAAATAGGAGATCAGGTTCATTCTTTAGGAATTGGGCATCAATTCTTTTCGTTCACAAGCATTACAGATCATCTGGAAGAATTTAGACAGGTGGGTCCTTTAGGATTTATTCCAACCTTGAGATCTTCAATGCCGTGGCGCCTATATGGATCCACCAGAGAAAATGAATGTGTGATCTATATATATTTGCCTACAAAAAGATCTCACATATATTTTCATTTGGATCCAATTAAGCGAACAAATGTTCCAAGTAGGCGGAGCGTCCTGATGGAAGAACGCGGACTATGTTCCACATTGTGAGATTTAATGAGTGCGTGCTTGAAGAGTCTCACTGTTGGCAAAGTAGTATTCTCATACAAATTTGATAGTAGCTAGCTAAAAATCTAAGATCTTTTTTTTGCCTGAAATTCAAGCTTTCGTATTCAATCTGTAAAAGCGAGACGGACAGAGAAGAATGATCATGAATGTTGTGCGATGGCCCTTGCGGAATTGGGCATCCAAGAAGTTTAAGGTGGAGTTGGCTCTTCACAGACTGGAAGGATTGCATGAAGCAGAATTGGGTCTTGAAGACGCCAAATTGGCTGTAGATGTGAAATGGAACGGCCCAAGAAGGGCCTTGAGTTCTCATTTTCGGAGAAAAAGTAAGACAGAAAGGACAAGTGAAATGGCAGTGGCAGAAGGGACTGTGCCATTTGAACAGGAGTTTGAGAAAGTGTGTGCTTTGACTCTGAGCAAATGCAATAAATTTTTCCAACCATGGCTTGTTTTCTTGGTGATCAGAAAGGTACTTATTTCTTAAATAACAAATTTATCTTTGTTGCTTTGCTTTCCCGTTTACCGAGCATGGCATGTTTTGTTGGTAATCAGAAAATATTTATTTCTGAAACACCAAATATATCTTTGTTACTTTGGGATCTTTTCTTCCTTGGTAGTGTTTTTATTGAATACCGTCAGGAATTCACATCCATATATATGATATCGCCCTTTTGAGTGTAGACATTCTGATTCTAATTTTCCTGGCATTTCGTTGACTAATTTGCTTTGTACAGCAATCTCAATATCGTCAGAATTTTGAGCAAAACCCTGTCATAAAGCTGAGTTTTTCAAACTGGCAAAATGCAAACCCATGGTAGGCCCTGTAGCAAAATCAGAAAAGAGGTTTGAGTTTTTTTTTGGCTGTTTGCAAATTGGAGATTTGTTTATAGCTTATGATTGTAGTAGAAGGGTGCTTGCAGACAAGCTATTTCAACAACCATCCAAACTTCAGCAACAAAATGGATCTAGCATCCTATGATAAAAATGCATGTAAAACCATCACTGGACTGAGTAGAACAGTAATATGTATATTTTGTACATAGACATTACTTTGATTTACAATTCTTCTAGTTGAAAGCTGTTAATCTGCAATTCGTAGGCTTACTAACACACAGGAATGACCTCTTGTGAAAGTTGAAGGATACTAGCTTGTTTCTCTTACTAAGCAGGCTTTTACTTCATTTCAATTTCTACATTGTCTTGATCATGTTTGTTGAGCTATTTTCCTTTACGATCTCTTTGAACTTTTCTCTTTAGCCACTTTCATTTGTTCCTTGTGTGTGTGTGTGTGTGTGTGTGTGTGTGTGTGTGTGTGTGTGTGTGTGTGAGAGAGAGAGAGAGAGAGAGAGAGAGAGAGAGAGAGAGAGAGAGTAAAGGGGTTTATGATGTTTTGTTAGGTCACTCCAAAACCAAGTTACGCAAAGAATAGTTCATTAGTGCTCGGGACAGCAGTTGTGGATCTGGCAACGTTTGCTCCTACATCTGGAGATGCAAGCGAAACAACAGCGATTTCTTTTAGACATGATTTGGGAGCACAAATAGAAGTTTCTCTTTCTGTAAGTCGCTTGTTGCACATGTTTCAAAAAGCAATTTAGGCTATTAACCTTCTATAGTTTATCTTGATTTTCATGATAATTTGTATTTCAAATCTCTTCTATATAAGTACTGGAAAATATATTGCAGGTCACTTTCAATTTTGTGGAACTTCCAACTGTGCATCATTGTCATTCAGAAGTTCTCCACCAGATTGTTGCCCCCACCTTCTCGTGCATCAGTGGAACCTTACTGTGGCATAGGAACAGTAGAGGTGAGATTGTTTTACTAAAGAGGATAAAAAGAAATGGTAGGAAGCGGAGTTTGACTGAGGTTCAAGAAAAGAAGGTTTTGAGTGAGAGTGTGACTCCTGAGTCTGAGAAGCTCTCTCCTTTGAGTGACAAAAGCTCGTATGGTTCCCTTGACCTTATTGAATTTGATTCTGTTGATGAGCGTGATGACAATGATGATGTGACAGAAGAGAATGTATCTTCTCAAATCTCATTAGGCTATAGTTCCATAGCAGGAACAAACCTCGCCTTAGGTGGGTCTTTTCATAGTGATCTCGATGAATTGGAAGAAAACAATGAGTATAGTGATATGCTTTCTCTTCACAGAGCTGCAAGTCCTATCTCCTCTCCTTTAATGGAGGAGACTTCATCAGATTCCGATCAAAATCAAACACAATCCTCTATGAGAAGCCTGTTATCTTGGAGAAAGAGAAAACTAACTTTCAGGTCTCCTAAAGCCAAGGGAGCACCATTGCTGAACAAGGCTTATGGAGAAAATGGAGGGGATGAAATCGATTGGGATCGCCGGCAATCTAGTCTTCCACTTACAGTTGTGGTACTGACCGCCCCCCCCCCCTTCCCCCCTTCTCTCTCTCGCGCGCTCTCTCTCTCTCTCTCTCTCTAAACTTGTGCAAAGACCACACCACATGTACTTGCTCACCTTCCCAAGCATATTAATATTTTCTTCTTCATTAGCAGTTTGTCTGACATGTCACATGTTTCCTCCAAAAAGTGTGATTTTGATCTGTTGAATGCTGTACGTATATTGCTGTATTTTGTAGCAAGGTGAGGACAAACTTGAAGCAATTGTTGGTCATGATGGTTGGGATTTTGGAGAAACTTTTAGAGTTGGAAGCTGGGAACACAAAGTGATAGTCAGCCGAGATGACCATATGAAACTTTCTGCAGAAGTATTCTTTGCTTCAATTGACCAACGCAGTGAGAGTGCAGCTGGCGAGAGCGCCTGCACAGCACTAGTGGTTGTTATAGCAGATTGGCTGCATAAGCACAAGAATATAATGCCCATCAATGCTGAATTTAATACAATCATTCGAGAGGGTTCGGCTGAGTGGCGGAGGCTCTGTGAGGAAGAAAGATATAAGGATCATTTTTCTGATGGCCACTTTGATCTAGAAACCATCATACAAGCTGCGATTCGTCCCTTGTCTGTAGTATCAGAAAGGTCTTTTATAGGATTCTTTCAACCTGAAGACTTAGGAGATTCCGCAAGTCAATTTTTACAAGGAGCAATGTCATTTGATAGTATTTGGAATGAAATCCAATCGAATGGGCCTGCAATCTATGTGGTCAGTTGGAATGACCACTTTTTTGTTTTGAAAATGGAAGAGAGCTGTTGCTACTTGATTGACACCTTGGGAGAGAGGCTGTATGAATGTTGCAATCAAGCATTCATAGTCAAGTTTGATGAGCTGACTTATCTACGTCACATCTTTGCTGGCGATCCGCAGCATAATCCAGTTCCTGAAAACAAACCAACTGCAACTGTATCCCATAATTCGATTGACACTGTAAAAGAGACTGACCACTGTGCTCCAGCTTCTCTGCCTAAGGAACAACCCATCTTAAATACCACTGAGATTGAGATTGAGATTGAGAAGCCAAATATGAAAGATACACTAACTGATCCCATTCCCAGTGAGAAAAGTAAGCCAATGGGCAGTTCTGAGGGACAAGCATTTCTTTACTCAGGAAAAAATGCTTGTCGTGAATTTATCAGGGGATTTTTAGCAGCTCTTCCTTTGAGAGAGCTGCAGAATGATTTGAAAAAAGGTGTTCAGGACAAAAATTATCTCCATAGGAGACTACAGATTGAGTTTCATTTCACACGCTCACAATCTGACTTACAGCTGATTGGCTAGAGATCATTCGACCACTTTCTGAACAACACAGGTGTTACTGATCAATACTCAGTTGCATCATAATGAGTAGGATGAGTGCAATTTATCACTCTTACATTGGCTGTTCAGCATTAATGCTTCAATTTCAGGTTTGTTTCTGATCACAAGTAGCCCCAAGCAAAAGATATTCAACCCTTTGTCCTGTATCCTCTCATCAGGTCTTCATATTGAGTTCAGACAGTTTGAAATTATTGCAATGCTTCTGTGCTGTATAGCTCAAGAACAACATGCAGGCAGCTTCAAACAAAGCAGACCTTTTCAACTTTTTTGATGATGGATTTGGAGCACAGGGCACTCACAGACAAGTAGGAATGATTGTGTCAGGAATAATCCATAACGCACCATATCCTCTGATCATTGATCATCAAGAAAAATGGCCCTCTGTTTGGCACAATGCATACATATTTCATGCAGTATGTGTGCTTTTGTAAGTTCCTGTTCTGCATTGGAAGGGATCATTGATTTAGAGGTAGTATAGTAAGGGAGACTTGACTTGACATTAAGCATGCTATACCCATTATTTGACTTGACAATAAGCATGCTATACCCATTTTTTGACTTGACAATAAGCATGCTGTACCCACATGTTCGATGTCATCTTGAGAAGAATGTACTTACTGCAAGAGCTTTCCAATGAGAAGACCTCTATTCTGTTGCAAATTTGTAGTTTCTTTCTGCATCCTCCAATTACCATTTCCTGCACAGTTTCTCAAAAACAATTGCAAAAATCCACAAAACTGATTTCAAAACAGACTGCTGCTGGTGGTTTTTCAAATGGTTCTGCAGAGGAGCTACCCAAACCATACCTTGTTAACCTGTAGTGTAAATGTTGTAACCCCCTATGTGTATGGAATCCATTAGGGCCGATGCGTATAGATGGTTACATCTCGAAAAAAGTTGCAATTCGTATAAGTCACTCCCATGACGGCTTCTTCATGTAGCTGAAATCAAGAATTAATTATGGTAACATGTATATGTCACTCCTGTATGCCATGCAAGTAACTGTATAGATACACAATTCACAATACTTTGAAGGCAGAAAAGGACTGGCCACCTGCTGTGAAATTGTTTTTTCAGTGGATTCCGCTGGAGCAACTATCAATCAAAGGGCAAATAAAAAATGTTTCTGAGAAAAGCTGGCCCAAACCAGAAACACGGTTCAGAAACGTGTTTCTGAATGCGTTTCTAACCGCGTTTCTAGAATCGGTCAGCAACTATGCCTGTGAGAAAATCACATACCAAAAAGCAAAGAACAAGATCCAAGAAGTTGCCTACCAAGCAGAAAGTTTCTAGTAAGAAGGTGCAAAAAAACTGTTTTTTTGTTTTATTTTTGCAGGCAATATGGGTATCAAATTGAAGCATTAATTAAGGATGGTGCATTTATGTAGGTTGCTGAATGTTTTGGGTACAATGTGGTCCAGTTTAGGTGCATCAATCCCTTTCGGATTCTGTCAAGGGATTCAAATTTTATCATCTTCTTTTTTTTTTCCCCTCAGCGATCCTGTTCCCAGAAACGCGTTTCTGGAGAAACGTGATTCTGGGAACAGGTTTCTGTCAAATGAATTGGATGTCACTTTTTCTTCAAAAAAATTTCCAAGAAATGAGAAGACACATCTAGATGAGATGATTTAGTTACGTTTTTCATGAATAAAAATCAAAGCCTCGTTTCTTTTCAAGTGTTGCCACCTCTGAACCCAACAAGAATGATAACATCTTGATGATTTTATATGCTAAAAATCAGTAGATGTTCATTTGTTTAAAGTTTAAACATCTACTTTTTCTTCACATTTTATCATAGGAGTGGGTGAGCAACTCACTTTGCTACTATAGATAGTGGAATTGGCCTTGTTGAGCCAGTTCTGTCAAGGAACCTGGAAGCAATAAGAGGGTGAGCCGGTTTTGGGTGGAACCAACGGAATAGGGCTGGTTCCACAATTTAATAGGACTTGTGCTTTTCTTTGGGGGGTTACAACAGGTTAAAATGTAACCTTAGATCCTTAGATCCTTGGGATCCCACCACTGTCACTGCACCACTGTCACTGCAATGGTGGTGCAAAATACGCATCACCTTTGAAATCACCTGTATAATTTTACATTTTGGAAAGGTCGTCGTGTTTAAAAATTGTATAACCTACAGCTCAAGGCTCTAAAATCCTTCAAATAGTAGGTTTGTTGATTGATTTTGTAACCTAGAACAGACCCCTACCAGCCATCCATTATGGTGGGTAATGTGGCGGTGAGCCTGGGGAGGCCGAAGTGCAGCTGCACCCACCATAATGGCAGATAGGGGCCCATTCCAGTACATTATGGATTTGGGTTGCATCCCCTATCGGTCTTTAATTGGCTGAAAATGATTATTAGCTTCCAGTAAAGTCAAGAGACCCATAATGCAAATCATAATAACCCAACAAAACGCATAATGGGCCAGTACAAAAGGTGATAATATTCTGCTTTTTAATCATTCCGAAATTTTGTGTAATCAGCAGGCAAAATTCATAAGATAGATAAATAGATGAAATCAAATTACATTGGCTATGATCCACTTTTTTATTTTGTGACTTGCATTGATACTCGAAACATTTATAAACCATTCACAAAAGTGGGCAAAAGCCTAGCTGCAATCGTAAAACTACTCATATAGTCTGTCAGTCGGAGATAAATTAAATTATAGTCATAAAACTGCAGTGGCTATAATCTATGCTATTTAGTTTCATAATGTCTGAATTCTCACTATTTCCCTCATACATTGCCTTTTTAAGTGAAAAATTACTATGAGGAAGGTTCAACATGGAATTTGTATATGATATTGTCATTATTTGGCAAAAGCCTTTAGTGGGGCTTGTAGGCATGCTATAATTTTAATTATCCAAGCACGTTGCACATTTTGCACTACAATTCACAAATGAAACCGATCTAAAATTTATACTGTTTTCTAAATACATCTGTTGAGAACTACATACTAGAAGATTTAAGGGTTCAATTCCTCTAAGTCTGATTGTTGAACAGAAAATTATCTACATAAGCAAACAAGTGTCACAATTTTGAAAGTCAATCTCTGTCAAATATTTTGAAAGTAACTTTTTGGAGAGAGAGGCCAGCTCACTACTGATACTTTATGTGAGGCAATGTCAATAACATTTTTTTCTCTCTCAAAAAAATTAACCATGGATCAAAAGCCTTTTACAAATGTACAACAACAAAGAACAAGCTCAGAGTGAGCAAAATTTGTCAATGTCTTTGAGAAAAAGCAAGGGGGAAATCAAAAGATCACCCAATGCAAATTCCTATCTAACCAAATATTTCATAAAGTGATAGCTCTGAGATATTGCCAAAAATTGTTAACATGAGAGTCCTCAAAATCAATATAATTAAACGGCAAATTTAAGTGGCATTGGAATGGACAATAAGAGCTAATTCTAAGGGCAAAGATTTTTAGTTTGGCAAGTGCACAAAAATATTGCTTCCCAGTAGGAAGGGCAATCATTTGTATTTCAATTGGAGTTGAAGCAAGAGAAAGTGAAGTTACTTTGTTTACGAGAGAGGCTACAACAAATTCTTTTTCCAATTGAGTTCCAAAGGTTTGGAGATAATGGTGATAATTTTGGAAAACTAAAGTGGTTCCCAAGGAGAAATGGAATTATTACCCTTTTTATCCACTCAGGAAGTTCTCTCATTGATAAAAGAACTCTATAAATAGCATCAAAGATAGGGGGAAGAGCTCTTGTGGGAAGACACGAGAAGTGAGTGAAATCAAAGAGGGAGAAGGGGCTAGAAAAACCAAAGGAAGAAATAATAAGAGGAAGAATAGAGGCCATCAAAAGTGCCTAAGGTTGAGGGGAGGAAAAGTTGGAGTGCATGCGCATGAAGAGAAGGGTGAGAAAGGAGAGAGAAGGATCGAGCAGCAAGACCACCAACTTTAAATGGAGCAAAATAGATGTGCCAATTAAGGAGACTAGGGTCATGATTCCAAAGGAATTTCCTAAAAGTTTTAGCAATCCAGAGCATATAGGAAGGAGAGAGAGACCAGAAAAAGAAGAAATGCATAATTTAATATTAGAACACCAAGAAGGGGGACTGTTGTGAGAAAGGATGACCATATTTTATTTTTTGAAATTAAGCATAGAACGAGAATTTCTAGAACAAGGAGACCTCAATCAAAAAACAATTCAAGGATTCATGGAGATCTGGATGCAAACCAGATCATTTGTTTAAACCTGAGGACCCACTGGGTTGTTGTGGAAAATGAAAGGGCGAAAGAAAGGAGAGGAGTGAAGTTTAAAAAGATGGAAAAATAGGAGGATCAATAGCAATGGCAAATAGGTAGGGAGAGAGGGGACACCCTTGTCTTATACCACAAGAGACATGAAAACTAGAAGAAAGAATGCGTGAGAATAAAATGAATGATGTGGCAGGGACAAAGTGAGCATGATTCAGACAAAGAAGGTAAGAAGGGATACCAAAAGATCTACAACAAGAAATATGTATTTCCAACTAATGTGATCTTCACCATGGATGTTTTGCTTGTACTTTACCAGCCTGGTGAGATTCATGCTTTGTCAAGGTCGAGTTTAAGGACAACCACATCGAGAAACTGATAACGGATCAACACTAAGAATATTGTCAAAAAGAGATCTTCCTTTGATGAAGTCTATTTTGTTTTTAGCGAGATGCATTGGGAGAAGAGGAGAAAGTCTTCTTGTTATTGCTTTGACAACAATTTCGTAAGACATACTTAGCATAGTGAGAGCATGATAGTTCAATTAGGAGCACAAAGAATCAGGTTTGGGAATGAGCTTGATAAGGTTGTGGAAAGAAAAGGAACCAGAAAAGGCAACTGAGCAAGTGGAATTGAGAGAGTGACCAACATGACTCTAGTGAGCAAGGAAAAAGTCCAACACCATCAAGGCTAGTGATCGTGTCTCTCATGTGCAAAGTTTTGGGAGCTAAAAAAAAGTTGATTTAAAGTATGAGGGAGGAGATAGAATGGGGTAAAAAATAGTAAAAGAAAGTGACAGACTTGCAAGGACATTCATATTCTTTCAAAAGGAGGTTATCAAAATAGAAGAGTTCGTGCATTCACATAAGCTATTGTGTAATTTCCATTTCGTTTATGCATTACAAAAATTTCTTCTAGGTACATCCTCTTCTTCTTCTCTTATCTAATGGTATCCCAATTTAAAATCAATCTAGCAACATCTAGACGGTCCATCATATCATCCACCATAGGTAAAGGATAATAGTTTTTATTGGTCATTTTGTTTAGCTTTACGTAGTGCATACAGAGGTTCATGCCCCCATTTTTCTTGCCAACTTATAGTATAGGAGATTCCAAGGTGATTTATTGGATTCATTATGGCCCATCCCTAAATAATCCTAAAGTTTCCTAGCAGCTTCATCCTCTTCCTTTGGGTTCATCTTCTATAGAAAAGACTACATTGAAAAATGTTCAAAAGTAGGCCTGTATGATAGTCTACAACCCCACATGAGAAAAACTCCTCATGCAACTGCTTAAGAAATACATCGGCAAATACATGTCTGAGTCTCAAGTAAGATAATCATTCACATAGAATAGACCTTTTAAAGAGTAGAGATATGCAATACAAAGAGCTTTTTAGGCATTGTTTACCTTCATGAGCATGTGTATAGGGCATATTGGACATATTTACATATGTTCTTCACATGGTAGGGTGGGTGCAACTACAAAATACGTGTGGACCAAAAAGTAAAACCAAGAAATTTTCGTGACTACATCTAGTATGAAAATTGTTTTCGACACGTCCTCTTCTTTAACTCTTATCTAATGGTATCCTAATTTGAGGTTTGTGTTTTACTATTGAATGTGTGTTTGATGTGCTAATTCCAAGGGGTTCATTACTAGTATCATTATATTATCTTTCTTTGTTTGTAGCTCATCTTGGAAAGTAGTTTGTCTCATGAAGTTGGAGATAGATTGTTAGTTATCTGATTACCACTAGCAGTCCATTTCATTCTCAATTTTCTTCATGGTTTCAGAGCATAATAGCCATAGCCAATAGTGCTTAAAATAGCTTGGATTAAAAACATTTAGCTTATCTCTTAATAATAGGAGTTTGCGACGAGGATCGTGTTAGCAAGCAATCAATATGCAAATTAAAGCCTTGATTTTACTCGGCATATAGCCATTCATATTGACCTGAGGTGTCATTCTTTTATGAGGAAGTATAGCACAATACCAATGAGATTTTGTGTGCAAAATGTTTGTTCATATCTAAAACATTTCTCTAAAACCATTTGGTGTTATCAATTACTCATTAACTCCTCCTTTGTTAGCAAAATTGGTATTTCAAGAGGTTTTATCTCTAGTAGATTTTTGGCAATTATCCAAGTCATATTTCACAATTCTTGTACAGCAAAAAGAAATCATCTTTGGAGTTGTCAACAAAACTTTATTACGTACGTTACTTGACTAATGTGCTATATAGCTCTTGGTTCATTATTGTATATAGCGTGCACAAACCATTTCTCTTCACTCATTGCGTTTTTTTTAACATTAGAACCAACGAAATTCAAAAAGTTTGTTTTAAGATTTAGAGGCATCATTGCTCTTGAACCATAGTTGTGTCGAATCGCGATTATTTGATAGAACCGCGATTCGAAAGACCTTTTCAAAAAGTTCCGGTTCGAACAGTTTTTGACTGTTCGAACCGTTTAAAAAAAAAAAAACTCGTCGCCTCCTCACGACCTCCTGCTCCTGCTCCTCGCAACCTCCTGTAGCCTGCTCGTTACCCCCACCTGGGCCCTGAAGCTTCCCAGATTTCTACGCCTGAGAGAGAGAGAGAGATCCGAGACACTGGACAGAATATAGATCCATGAGTCTGGAGAGAAATCCGAGAGACAGAGAGAGAGACGGATGGAGTTGTGTGAGAGGGGTGGAATTGTGTATGTCACGTGTGGCTGTTCAGTGTGTGTTCAGTCTGTGTGACTGTTGACAAATGTGTGTGTTTGTGTTAAATGTTTGACAATGTGTGTGTGTGTGTGTGTGTGTGTGTGTGTGTGTGTGTGTGTGTGTGTGTGTGTGTTAAATGTTTGACAATGTGTGTGGTGTGTGTGTTTGACAAATGTGTGTGTGTGTGTGTGTGTGTGTGTTTGTTTGACAATGTGTGTCTGTGTGTGTGTGTGGGTTTTGTCATTTTCATGAAATTCGAATCATTGAACATTTGCTAATTTACCACTAAATAACCATGCACATGGTACATTGGAATATGACATATGTAATATGTATGTTGTGACATTAATGTTTTAAAAAAAAACACCCTAAAACCGATTCGCCGGTTCGAACTTGGAGAAGTCGATTCTTTCCCAATTCAAACTTGATTCAAACACGATTCGAAAAGGCACGAACTCATTTAATCACTCACACCTCATTTTCCTAGCAAATTTTATCAATGGATTTATAAAAATTCATGTGATGTGGTGGAATCACTTCAAAACATCATACTCCAAACTTTTACTTTATATCTTGGCTAATGAACACTCAAAATGGCTAGTTATGCAAGTAGGGAGCACGAAGCGTATGTTTGTGCATACATCCAACTCTTAACTTTTTGAACTGAAATCAAAAAGTTTTTTATATATATGTATACGTGTGTGTGTGTGTGTGTGTGTGTGTGTGTGTGTGTAATGCTCATTAATATGAATCCGACCTGCCTTGAGATTAAGACCATGTTGCTTTTCTTGCCATTTGGTTTGAAAGCACCAAGCCACACCCAATGTTCAAGAACCTCCGTTAAGTTTTCCTTGTACATTCCACATTATTCTAAGGCATATTAGTTTTTAGAATATGTTGCATCTTCAAACCTTCAGCTCAAATTTTTTGTAGATCAAAATACTCCAACTACTAAAGGTTGTCATAAATTAATAGCTAGTAGCTTGATGACTAAACTAGCACAAAAAATTGAACCATCTTAGATTGCTAAAATTATTCCTATCGTCAATCCAACTACTTCCTTGGGCCTTGTATCCCATGAAGAAATTCCATTGTGAATCATGTTGTAAATTTATAGGTTAGCCTTGTCTTGGTTACATGTAAGTTTTACCAAGAACTGTGCAAAAGTCGAGCACACACAAGATAGAAGTGCACAATCTGAAAATGTATATAGTCTCTTAAATTATAGCCACATAAATCCTTTCGATTTCAAAGGTTAAAGTTTAGAATCTTACATATATTTTACTAGCCATAAAATTTCCTACAACAAAAACAAGTTATTGTACTAGTCCTTCCATAGGTCAAAACCCTAAAAAAAAACCCTACAAAAAGCTAGGCAATATTTTCACCAGTTTAGCTTGTGAATCAAACTTTGTCATATGCATCTCACACATTTGAATGCTACTATGGTTGGGAAGAGACCTGAGGACTAAGAATATGACCACATCAGAGGCAAATTCGCGTTACTTGAAGAATAAATGCTCTAACATAAATCCTTGCCAATTGAGGGTAACTCTTCCGCACAGACAAATACATTCACAAATGATGAGGTATGTATGCTTTCTTGGCCTCCTAAAGTATACGCTCCTTTGACGAGTTGTGGTCGGTTGACTCCCATGTGTTTTCATACGATTCCCCATAAGGAGTGGGTCGTCACTGATCCTTCACATACCAATCATGTGCCAGATGTGGAAAGTTTTAATGTTACATGGGAAAATGTCACAAGAATTGGACTCATCAAACTAACTCAATTCTCTTCTTTCTAGAATATTTATTGTTCTTCAATAATCCAACATAACTCACATCTTGAGGTTATGCTGTTCTGGAATTCAACAAGGTGAACACCAACCTAGAGGCATGCTGTTTGCAATTGATAGTAACTTCATAGTAGGAACTTACAAAGCGTCTGCAACTGCATGGACACTTTAGCCTCACTCCCCCCTCGGCAAAACAAGTTCCGTAAAGCAAGAATCTTACTGCAATCTTATGTGCTTAATGCAATCTTTAAGGAGCTAATAGCTTCAAACAAAGATTGAAGAGATTTTCATTGAACTTTTCTATAAATAAGACATATTATCAAGTTGAGGCTGTAGGTTGCAAATTACATTGACAATGATTTGATTTGTGACAATGGCCTCCCATGCTATAAAGAAGGCCAGTTTGCCAGGTATAAACAAGCTAGCCATGACAACTTACGAGAAGTGACAAAATCTGACACAATTTCTATAATTGCCAAGCATGTGAATGCATCAAAGGTTATATGATAAAGGCTTACTCCAGATACCAACACATTTCTCTATACTGTTTAATAGCACACTATCTCTATGAGAGGAGAAGCAACAATTAGCCAGGCTTTTCCAGAGATGCATTAACCCAAATTCAAGGTCATCAAACTACATGGCCAAAAGAGAGTGATACTCTATCTAATATTTTAGATTTTTGTGTTCATGGATGTACTAATCATAGATGCACTGCGTTTCTGAAACGCGTTTCAGAATCGCGTTCAGAAACCCGGTTCAGAAACGCGTTTCTGAAAAATACAAAAAAATTCCAGAAACATTTTTTTTAAAAAAATTTTTATGGGCAATATGGGTATCAGATGAAAGCTCTAATTAAGAGCATAATTACTGTATAGTTTGCCGAGTGTTTCGGGTGCAGGATGGTCTACTTCAGGATTAACTCCCAGGTTTACGCTATTGCTCCTTTTAATATAAAAAATTAATACAAAAACATAATGCCCCAAAATTCTCCCTCTCTCTCTCTCTCTCTCTCTCTCTCTCTCTCTCTCTCTCTCTCTCTCTCTCTCTCTCTGAGATACATATATATATATATATCTCTCAGATCCAACAAACTAAACAAAAATGCTGAATCATGCTGAACAAAAACCATGCTGAATCTTCTGAACCAGTTACCATACTGCATCATCCTGAACCGTGGGAGTCCTTGCAGGCGTAAAGGAGTGCAGTGCAGGCCTAAACCACACTACTGGCAGATGCTTGCACAATGCTCCACGCCTAAACCCTAAAAAACATGGAATTAGGGCATGGAAATTGAAATTTATGATACGGATGTAGATGGGCGGAACGGAGGTCACAGGAGTCTCTACAGGCATGTGGAAATGCATTCTAGGCTCAGCCATCACCTGAATCGGTTGCCCACAAGTCATTTTGTGAAAATGGCAAAAAAAAACAAGCATTTGGAATGTGGTGTTCAAATCTCGCTTAGCATGCCGTAACGGCTAAAACTGACGCCGTAGGAATCACCGTGGGCATGAAGAAAGGTGGTCTAGAGCCAAACTACGCTCGATTTGGTTGCCTACAGCTCAATGTCAACACTAACAAAATATCAAGCCTATACTTACCAAATATCTAAAACTGATCGTTTCGCTCTCCACGAAGCTCAGATCCCCCTGGCACCGTGCACACCACCTCCATATCGCCGAGTAGATGCCTGCCGACTATGCACACGCCTCGTTCGGACACCCATAGCTCAAAACAAAAAAATTTAGCCATTTTAATATACTGTTTTTTTTCTTTTTAAGTGCGATTCTGGGAGGAGAAACGCGGTTTCCGAAACGCGACCTCCCAGAGACGCGTTTCTGTGCATCTATGGTACTAATCAGCTTCCAAAACAAGAAAATGAACTCTACCAACGATATACACAAGAAGTAAATGAACTGTTCCAAGGATTTATTATCGCATACATCATTATTGAAAGGGTCCAAGTCTCTGAGGTTGAATTGTCTTGCCTCATCGCTTGAGTTAGCCATATTCACTTTTACTGCTTTGTTCAGAGGAACCTGCAACTGACAGCAGCGGCTGGTATGGCAAGCAGCTTTTCCAGCTAGGAATTTACCCAAATTCGCTCGAGCTAAAATTGGAAGACGTATTTGAAAAAAATCATACAGATGGAACTAACAAAGAATGCAACAATCCACTATATATTTGAGTAAAAAATACGCTATTTTCTGTTAATGAGAAATTCACAGAGAGCTCGAGGCCCACAACTTGACTGAGAAAATATGATGCTTGAGAACCTATGACTATTCTCACTGCTGACAAAGGGGCAATTGCCCCTTTCAACTCATTGTTAAGATGTATTGATTCAATGTCTAGTAGTGCAATGTCCAGGTTCAGAGTTCTGCTTGCCAGTTGCTTTGAGTACCATTAATATCAGACGTTTTGATTTTGCTTATGCTTCCACAAACACCTGCAAAAAGGGTGGGGTTTATATTATGCAAAAATTCTAGTGCTCTAAATTGATAGAGCTGCAAACGTCACAATATTTTTCTAAAAGAATGCATGAACACAGAATGCTCGGTTGCCCCTGTCTTGAACAGTTCCAACAAAGGAAGGATACAGGGATAATACTCCTAATGAACACAATTCCACTTCAGATAACACGAACACAGAATCACGAAAGATCCTACAAGATTGATGGCCACAGCAAACGTATAAAAACTCCCAGGTACAACTCTAAATGTAGCCACTATGCTACAAACCCAACTTCACCTTTCTTTAACTCTCTCAAAAAATTGCAGCCAATGTTGGCTCATATACTCTCTATTCTCTCTCATTTTCCTAGTAAAGAAAATTAGGAAACATGTACGTTTTAAGAAACATGTACATTCCACGCTTCTAGCTGTGATTTACTCATACAAAGGGCATAGCAGCACGTGATCATCATTTTTAATCTCCTTCAAGATGTATTCTACGCATCCAATCAGACCTATCTTTTTAGTCATCTCTGTTGCATTCTACTTATAAATTGTGGGATCCCACTCTGATTCTGCAAATCAAATGATGCTTAAGAACTAATATGGGCTCCTGTAAGTACTTTTGTTCTCTATATATGATCATTGTATTGATCACTATTCTGAACAGGTCTCATTTTCTAGTTGGAGTTGGGGCAACCGGGGCCCTTTTCCGGGTGCGTGCATAAGCAAGCAAATCTTATGCTCCAAGTTGTTGCAAAAGTGCAGTATAAGCACCACAGGACTCGAGAAGCTCCTCCGGTACATGATGCACAGGCAGTACCCTAGCAACTACGGTGGGTTGTGGAAACCTCATCTTCACATATTGGCAAAAAAAAATTTAATCGTAAAGGTCTAGTATCCGGTTGGAGTTAATCCCCAAAATCGTAGCCAATCCATGCTTAACAAGCAGCATCCTTTATTCCTAGTCGAGATCATTGCTCGGTATGCAAGTCTGTATGTATCCATGTTCTGTAATTTCCTTATGTCTTCTCTGAATTAACATAATGCTTTCCTTCTAGAAGCAACATCCCTGCTTTGGCTTAGCAGAATTGTATATGGATGTGCACTTTTGTCACTAGCTCTTCTAATAAGAAGCAGTTATTTACTTGTTCTACTTCACTCCATATTTCGTTAGCTAAGCCTGGGTGCAAACTTGATGTCCATATCCTTTAACTCTCTTATCTTGTGTTGTATCTGTATATGGCATTATCTACCAAACTTGACCCTTTTTTTAGTTTTACATGTAAAGCCCCAGATTCCTTGAAGAGGATGGAATCATTCAAGACTAAAAAAGCAGGACAACCACATAATGCTAACAAATTTCTTAACATTACTTCAGTTTTATCTGCCAAGGATCTAGACCATTTTATTGTTCTACCCTCGCTTCTACCTATTCCATCCAAATAGAGTTCTTCCTTCTGTCAAGATCTGAGCTTGATGTTCAGGTGATCTAGCAGCGAAATCCCCAAGTAAGCTTACTTCTCCCAACTTTTTATTGATCTTTTGAGATACATAAGTAGCATATATCATTGAATATAATGGAGCACATTAACTAGCTGCTATATTAATCTGGTCGTTACCTTGACTCACCTCCACCACAAGACCTATTTATTATTGTCCTAGTTGATCATTGAAACCATCTTTCCAAAGTCCTCTTGGATAGAACAGGTCACAACCCCCAAAAGCCTCTCCCACCACAGTACTCTTTTTCTATTCCTTAATGAATTTAGAAATTCGTACATATCCAAAACTTCTTAACTCATATTCGTAAATCTCTAGCACTCAAAACACATCAACCTCCTCTAGCAAATCTATTACAGCAGTTACCTTATCTGCAGAAATTCTATCAATATTTCAAGAGCAAAACCTGAGTGATTGCCAGTGCCTTCTACAAGAAAACCATGTGTTGGACCTCTTAATTCTTTCACTGCCCTATTGTTTCTCAAAGCTGCATCTTATTTTGCTTCTTTAGCCTCTCTCACTTTTTTCCATTGTGAAAGTTCTTCCTTTATACGATCTTCATTAATCCATATCCTTTCTCCCTTCAGGTGATTTCAATGCCTTAAAAAGTCTAGTCTTCATCAAGGTAACCGGAACTGGACTATTATATGTCTAGGCCTATCTCCCATTTTTCCAATTCTATAAGCATCTGTTATCTGCATATAGCATTTCTTAAAAGATCAACTACTACCAAAGTTTGCTTCTTCAAATCTGTCAATCTCAATTGTTCTCACACCGAATGCTCACTGCAGTTTGTCTTGTTCCTCTCAAATAACCCGTATTAGTTTTTACTGGAGGGCCCTAAACTATATCCTCCTGTCCCGGCATCCTCTTTGTTTGTTTCTTTTAAATTTCTGGACGTATCTCTTATGCACCCCAAGCAAATGCTGATAACTGAAGATTCATCTAGGAAATCCGCTTTATGAGGGCCTATAGTTGTTCCTACAAATGCTTAAAGTGACAGAGTTCTCCCATTCACTTTTTGATAAAGTGACTGTTTCCTCCTCATTGTCAACTTCTGGTTTCTTAGTTCCCAGATACTGAGCCAAAAGAGCTGCATAACCATCAATGTTCAATGCGACAATTCATTCTTTTACAACTTGATTTTGACGTGCTATCATGCATGCTCAGTTGCGGTGCATCCATTTATATCCACAACCGCTGCTGAAAGTGCATGAAATGATAAGACCATATATGAAATAATTGACAAATTCAACATTATCTAAGAGGATGAAACTATGAGAAAGGCTAGTGCTGAATTTACTGAAGGCATTCACAGTAGACAAATTGAAGGTACCAATTTGTCATATAGAAGTTCCTTCTGGGTTTGCATAGATACCTCAGTTGTTGCAAGGGTGTCATAGACTTTTCCATCTTGAACATCGGCAACTTGGACGCCTGCTATCTTTTGAATGCCTATGGCTGTTGCTACAAGATTCTGCACCAGAAAGAAGCAAACTGAGTGAGAACTTCCAAACCATGCTCTTTGTACAAAAGTAGGCCAATTTACAAGGAAAATGGTAAATCTCAATGCAGATTCTTCGTATAACCTGATTCAAGTGTCCTCATCTGAGTGAAATCTAGGAAGAAATTTTACTGGCCCACGTGCACCCGCATGAGCCTTTGAATCTAAATGGATTCTATTCTATCGGTGCTGTAACATTTCCTTTCAAGCAGCACCTCTTTCTTCAATTCCACTGTTCATATTTAAGGACCTCTTTTGTAGCAATAGAAACGTTTTGTGACAGACCAGCAAAAATTTCACAAAATGCAGAGTGTGAAGAAAAACAAGTGGGAGAAGATTTGGCTTTTTTTGCTTCTTTTTTTATGTTAATTTGTCAGATGATATTCAATGGTGCTTTTAGCTAAGATTCATTAAGCCCTTGTAACGACGAATTATGATTTGAAGCCCTACAAGCTGATTCAAATTTTCTCAATTTTTGAACAGAATTTTTTAAAAACTTTAAAAAAAAATTGGAATTTTCTAACATTTGGTTCCAATTTGTGAGAAGAAAATAGAGATTATCAAAGTCGTTTTGTAGTAGGTTCAGATTGTCACACAAAATTCAGCCTAATTTGAATTAACTTGTGACTTTATCACTAATCTGGAGCTAGGATGTGTTATGCAATTGTTTTGAAATTTCTATCCACAATTGTCCTACAGTGTGCTTGGTGCCTAGCCATCACTCTTGTTTTCAAATCCGAAATGCCGCCTTGTCACAAAGGGGCTGGTGCACTTGCTTCATTGTCCAGTCTCCAGTGCTAAACTCAGGTCCTGCTACAACATCTTTCTCACAACCAGATCCGCCTTCGCTTCTCCTTCTATGCATGTTGTCAAATCTTCACAATAGATTCCACAGACACACTGGACGATGTACCACTGAAGATAGTTTCCGCCTACAATTACTTGGGTGTACCCTTCAATGTTTCACTGAAACACGTTTCATTGACTCCGTTTCAAAAAGTCCATTTCAAACGGACCGTTTGAAACTGATTTTAAAATTGGAGCCAAAAAAAAAAAGCTCCTAATGTGTGTGAGAAAGTTTGGCATATAAAACTCTAGTAGATTTATGAATACCTTGTGCATGTGCATTGCGTCAACGAGATAACTTGTCCAAAGCTGTAGCTAGGGCAGAGAGTTATGCTCGTGAGAACAGTACCTATCGGGAATTTGAGAATAGAGATTGAGTGTATTTACTAGTCCCTTCGACATCGAAGGTGTTACGCATGCTCAATGATGACACAAATGGAAGGTAAGAATTAGGAAGAGAGTTGAGAGTACTAGATACAGATTGTGAGTTCTCAATCACCTCATCAATACTAAGAAGCTCCTCTCGAAGATCCTTGATCTTCGTCAAGTGGTTTGTAAGCAAATCACCTTCTTGCATCTTTAAGATAGAAAGTTGATTTCGAAGATATACCTGCCGCATTCTTTACTTGAAACATCTTGGCAAGAGTCTCCCAAGCACTTTTGGAAGTCTTGCATGATCTAATATGAGGAAGGATAGATCTCTTCACTGATAATGCAATGACGGAATGTGCTTGTGCATCTCGTCGATCCCACTTCTTTTGCTCATCGGAAGACACCTCCGTAGATGATGAAGTAGTTGTTCTAGGTGGTGTAATAGGTGCCAAGGTAGGCGGCCTCTCTTCGTCACCATTAACTACTTCCCACAAACCTTTAGCAATTACAAGGTTCTTTATCATGTAGCACCACAAGGAATAGTTTGTGCCATCTAGCCTGTCTTCATTAAATAAAGAACCAATAGACTCCGATTCTTTAGCCATAACAAAAAAATCAGCTTGTAGTAGATAGGAAATAGACTTTCCAAGTCAAAATCTACTCAAAGGGCAACAACCTCAAAGCTGAAATTATGAGCACAATAGATTGCAATACTCCACATGCAATTTGCTCAACAAGTAATGAAATAGGTGGCTAATTTCTGCACAAAAAACAGAATGCTCACAAATAGGTAGACTTCAAATGAAGCCTAAACCAAAACCAGAAATTTTGTGACTAAAAAGAGTGCACACTATGTGCATATAGAGCTGATGGTAGCACCCTACTCCAAGCTCACCAACAGGGAAATTTCAGCAAGAAATGTGTGTAAAACACATGTATCTTCATTTAAGAAGTAAATCTGAAATTTTCAGCATGTAATTGAGTCAAAATCACATGCAATTGGTTTGAGCATGGGCACCCTACTGCTAGCTCTCAAATAGGTGAAGGTGCCCTGCAATTTCCTGCAAAAAAGCTATAAGAAGATGAACAGATTCTTCTCCTGCAAAAATCAGCAGCTTGATGCTTTTCTGCTACCAAAAGGGGAAGAAGATAGCTTCCTATTGGGCGCCCTCCTGCAAGCAATATGATCACCTAAAGGCTCTGATACCATGTCGGAAATAGAAGCCTAAGTATCCAAGATCTTAACTATTCAATCACTCAAAGCATTCTCAAAAGAAAGAGAGAGATGGCTAGAAACCCTCTTGTAGAAACTCGTGGACAGCCAAGGAGAATAGTCAGTATTGCTTACAAAAGTGTCACATACAAATGGGATGCACACATATATATAATCCAAGATGACTATCTAACTTCATGACTATTGGCTATCCAACTACTTGACTATTGACTATCCAACTTTCTATAAGTTACATAAAAAGAATAAGGTACCTCCAATATGTCAAGTTGGGGTACTTAATGTCACAATTAGGCCTAGTGGACCCATGAGTCCCTACCAAGTTAATTTCATACTAACTTAGCTAACTCTAAGTTTAGTAGGCCTAATATAATAAATGACCATGGTTACACAACTCTCGACCTTTTGGGTCAAAGTAACCTATGGTAATGTAATCAATTCCATTTACATTCCAACAAAAGACATTTTACAAGAAGGCCAAAAGTTTTTTGCTTGGTTGTCCCATTTGGAGAGGCTATCATCGGCACTAGTGGCATGACCTATTCAGATCACGTGAACTTTAATGTTTCATGCAAACTTTCTATGTGAGAGGTGTCATGCACCCACCTGCACAGATAGGAGCTGAATATTGTGCATGTTGCATGGTCCAAATACAAGTGTTCTTATATGTAAAAAGGTTTGACAAATATTAAGAATAAATCGTTATCAGAGTGATGGCTTGTTGCATGGGTAACATGTACTTCTAGACAGTCAATAAACTATATATCCTTTACGGGTTATTAGATGAGCTATTCTGAATTTGATTGATTACTTCCAAAGCAAGACTCCTGGGCCTTAAGGGACATGCAAAGATCTGCAAATTTTCTCAAGTAACAAGGAAGTGTTTGGAATGGAAATGCCATCTTAATTGGACCTCTAAAAATCCCATTTTAAATCAGGTTGGATCTGGAATTGCCAGTCAAGATCAATATGAGAAGGCTGTTATAGATGCTGTTCAAAAATTTAAGAATTGGTGGTCTTGACAGGCTTGAAAAAATTTTACTCTTGCTTTCTGGGTCCAAAATACCTCTTCTTATGAAAAAAGCCATAAATTAACCTAGATATGCTTGTATGGATCCAAAAACCAACAGGCCCGACTACGAATAGAACTAGATGCATCACAACTTGACATGCTCAAGAATACACATGAGGGACCAACAAAGTTGCAAAGCATGCAGACTTAAAGTCTTCATGCATAACACTAACCATGGCATTCATAGAAATATGCTTGTTAATGTTCAGGTAATCAATACCTTACTTTAAACCATAGTTGCACAGAAACGTGTTTCTGAGGGCATGCGTTTCTGAAACCGTGTTTCTGAGAAACGCGTTTCTATACCCAGAATCGCAAAAAAAAAAAAAATTCTTTTTTTTTGGGGGGAAAATAGCTTAGGACCGAAATTTTTTTAGGGGATCAATGGTCAAACCAGCATTTTGCCTCTCAGAAATGCAGTAGATGGGGCACAAACATACCTTATTTTCAATAGCTATTTGGTTGTTATTTGCTCTGGTTCTCAATAAATGCTCAGGGGGTTCGGGGGGCTGTAGCCCCCCGAGAAACAGGGGGTCCAAGGGGCGGTAGCCCCCCGGTGGCGGGTTTGGGGGGCTGCCAGTAGACCTCGGCCCCGACGGTAAGGCCTCTTCATGACTTGGCCTTCCAACTCCCTGAGCGAAAACACACTTACTGGGACCATCTGTGATCGTAACGGATAGGCTAGAGGTTAGTTTTGAAATTTTACCCTTGATAGAACCCAACATGGATTCATGCACCTGAACTGGACCATCCTGCACCCGAAACAGTCGGCAAATTACACAGTAATTATGCTCTTAATTAGAGCTTTCATCTGATACCCATATTGCCCAAAAAAAAACCCAAATATTTTTTTTTAGAAAAAATGTTTCTGGAATTTTTTCAAAAATTTCATAAACGCGTTTCTGAACCACGTTTCTGAGCGCGATTCTAAAACGCGTTTCAGAAACGCAGTGCAACTATGCTTTAAACCAAACATGAGGGTCCGGGCCGAAGTGCCCGTGTCCGACGCCCGGACCCGGACGCGTCCGACCCCCGGACGTGGGGTCAGACGCGTCCTTTTTTTTTTAAATTTTCTTTTTTTGGGCCCACGCGTCCAGCGTCTGGACGCGGACGCATCCGGGCCTCGGACGCGTTTTTTTTTTTTTAAAAGAAAAACAAAAGCACGCGGGCCCTGCGGACAGTCTGCAGAACCCGAGAGCAGCGAAAGAGGGCGGAAGAGAGAGAGAGAGAGAGAGAGAGAGAGAGAGAGAGAGAGAGAGAGAGAGAGAGAGAGATGGTGTTTGTGTGTGTGTGTGATGAGTTGTGTGTGTGTGTGTGTGTGTGTGAAAAGATATTGTTGATTTGTGTGCATATAGTTGTGTGGTGATCTGTGTGTGAGAGAGAGAGAGGAAGAGACAGAGAGTGTGAGGGACGGAGAGAGAGAGGATTTGTGTCTGTGCACAATGTGTGTGTGTGAGTTTAGGATTTAGGTTTAAGGGTGCTTGGGTTTGGGGTTTAGGGTTTAGGGTGGGAGAGAGAACTTGGATTTCCGTGCTTCTGTGTGTGTGTGCGTGTGAGAGAGAGAGAGAGAGAGATATGGCTGCTCGTCCCATATAGTCCACTGGTTCGTGGAGCGGGTATGTACCCAAGGGACTAAGCCTGGCTCGATTCAGGCATCGTCCGGTCAAAATGACCGTTCGACGGGTTAGAAACGCAATTAGGTCATTCGAAATGGACTAGTTTTGCAGCTATCCGTCCGACGATCCCGTTTCTCCAAACGGGATCCGTTTTAGGTGTCGTCCGTTTCGGCCAGCGGACAACCTCAAAAGGAACCTGTGGGAGCAGACCGGACGAAGACCGGACGAACGACAGGCCCAGTACGTCCTTCCGAAGTTTAGGGTCAAAACAGGGCTTCGGGGACACTTTGTCGGGATGGGACCTGAAAACATTCGGAATTGACAAAATGGTCCGGGAATACAATCCAACGATTCGTGATCCCGATACGATCTCAAGGGACCGAGCCTGGCTCGATTCGTGTGTCGTTCGGTCAAAATGGCCCGAACCCTTAATCTATCTCATCACATAGGCCATGGTACTGTGTAGAATCCATAAATGGTCCGGGAACATAGTCCACAGGTTCGTGATCCCGATACGAACCCAAGGGATCGAGCCTGGCTCGATTCGGGTGTCGTTCGGTCAAAATGGCCCTTCGCCTGGAGAGAAGCGCAATTAGGTCAAGCGAAATGGACTGGTTTTGCAATTCTCCGTCCGACGGCCCCGTTTCTCCAAACGGGATCCGTTTCGGGTGCCGTCTGCTTCGGCCGGTGGACAACCTCGATATGAATCTGTGGGAACAAATAGGATGAGGAAGCGACCGACGGTCGGCCCGCAACGTCTGTCCGAAGTTCAACGTTAAACGCATTCACTTCCTTGAGACGGTCACTGATGCACCCTAAACCCTAAACCCTAAACCAGTAATATGTTTGCCATACAAACGATCATCTTCACTCGAAACCACTCTCGAATCTTTCTTTGCCGATTTTTTGGACCTTAGTTCCCAATGAAGGTTCGTAATAATTTATGAACTGCTCATTAGCCATGGTTGTTTAGTAATATCTCAGTTATGAGAGGTATGGCCCAGTGGTTAGGTCTGTTGCAAATTTTTTTGGTACCGTTTTCCTATTTTTTAACAGGAGGGGGTAGGTGGGTGCCAGACACCCTCTGATAATTAATTCCGGGGGAAAAACAGGGGCCATAAATTGCTTTTATTTTGCTTTTGGGATGGGGGACAGTGTAGGCAGGTGCCTGTATTTTTTTATTTTTTTTGAAAAAAAAAAATTTGCAAAAAATCGGACGCGTCCAGACGCGGACGCACCCTTGGCGCGTCCGCGTCCGCCATCCGCAGCTTTAAACTAATGTGTGTCCTATGTCAAGAACATTCCTTTGAAGATTTGATTTCTATCAAATGGCCCATTTGAAAAATGTTTACATCTGGTAACAATAACATTTGCACTTTTCTCCCAGCTGGCAGAAATTTTCTTGTACGAAAGTAGCAGCCACAGAAAACATTTTTTGCACCTTGGATGGCAAAAGCTAACGCCACTGAACAAGACTTAAGTAACCAATTAACTACGTTGTGTGTATATCTAATTTGTGAGCCTCAGCCTTCAAAATATCGAACACAAAAGAAAAAGACGCCACTAATCAAAAAGCTTATTGTACATTCAAGTAAAGGCGATTGTACTTACCAAGGTAAGGTCAGTGGAAGCATAGGGCTCAAGCTGCGGAACAATCTGACATTGACAATCAAAATGCCAAAAACCTGTTGTCACTCTACTATCATGTCAAAAAGTGTCAGACCGGCACTTGATTGAAACAAGTTCAAGATGAAGAGAAACAAAATCAAGTTTAACATGGACTTTGCCTCTATAGTGTACAACAAGAATACCCATTACATGCTGATATCATACCATTAACTCACATGATAAGGTAATCGCTTTGTTATCTTTTGAGGAAACATAAAAAATGTTTGTAATGATTTATGATTGCATATACTATTTGGTCACAGTTACAAGAAGAACTCTGCTCTTCATGAAACCGTAGAGCTAGCATAAACAATCAAAGACTGAAATTTTTTCCATACACAAAGGAAAAGCGATGTGGAGGTAATTAGAGGCTGAATATGCAAGATTTCCTTGTATAGTATCTTGCAATTTGCGTTGAATCCAGGAAATAAACACAAAAAATTTCAAAGCAAAGCCATCTTGCGCTACACGCCCGGATGCCAATGGCTCAATTTTAAGAACTACCATGTAGAGATTCTATGGCTTAAGACCTAAATAGCAGATTTAGGATATGTGACTGGATCCTTCAAACTGAAATGAGAGGAGCCACTACAAATAATCTTGTCCACAATAATGGGACAACGTGTAATGAAGGAGATATATTTTGGGGAGCTTTATGTTATCGTCAAACACTCCATTGGGGGCACATTCGGACACCTATATATCATACACTTACAAAAGACTCCAATTTCGGTGATGCGAATCATTATTTAGAGGGACCCAATTGGGAGGTGACCTTTATTCTGGTAATTGGACAACATCAAGAAGAGTTCTTATAAGATAGGATCAAGCTTCCAAAGAAAGTGGAGTCTAGACTCGAGACCATTCTGACTACCTATAGTAGGGTGTGGAGACGACATAAGGTTATAAATCACCTTCTAGTTCCTTACTTCGGTAGCCATTCTACTTGGAGTCTTTGAGCTTCTTCATAAGAGAACACAACGTAGCAAAGTTTCTTTGGAGAAGTCTTCAAAAAAAGCCCCTATCATTTGTATACTGCTATTTGTTGGAGAATCACAATGATATGACAGCTTCCTATCCCTCATTCTTTTTCTACAGCTACTTTGTACTCTTTGATCTTATGACACCTATTACATATGATTAATGGCTAGATAGTATGAGATTCAGCCATGGATGAGTATACCCCACATCTCTAAAGCATGATAATAATGGCTAGGTAGCATGAGATTCGGCCATGGATGTGTATCCCCCCCACCTCTCTTACTCTGTTGATCCTCAAGTGTTGTATATAACCATGTGTATGCAAGTAAACTCAAAACTCATGCATGTGGCAGTAGGGATCATGCATGTGAGTATAATGGTCATGCCTATGAACAATATAATAAGAATCCTCAAGTTTTTCCACTAATTTCTTATGATTATTATGAAAAGGGCAAGCTGAAAAAATAGAAAGGTATTTCTTCATAGTTGACCAAAATAGTGTTGTTTCAAACAATCAAATGTCTCTTGGGATCCAAAACTGACACAAATAGGAGACAAACGCACAGTGGAGCGTAGCATGGGTTGAACAAAAACATTACTGGAAATACATAGGGGGCCATCATGAAGAGCAGCCATTTCCGACATGGTTGCATATAGAGAAAGATATCTTTACAACCAAAAGAAGTTCACCAGCGAACAACATGTTAAACAAGTTGGGATAGGAGAAACTGCCATGACAAACCTATGAAGGCAAAATAAATCATCTGCAACAACGTTGCTCTTACCGAGATGATACCTCTTGTCCAAATTAGCAGTGTGAAGGAATTCAAGACAATGAAATTGGGGAGCATTTTGCTCTTCTAGAACAACTAACAAATTAAAAGATTGATAATTATTACTAAGGTCAAAATGAACACAATAAAGGTAAAGATTAACTATGATGGCCAACAATTTTTTCTCTTATGTAATAGGAGTATCATAAGATCAGAGAATACAAAAAAATTACAAAAGTAGCAACAGAAAAAGAATGAGGGATAGGAAGCTATCATATCATTGTGATTCTCCATATGATAGGAGTCTTCTTTGAAGAAACTCCAAAGGAACTTTGCCACGTGTTTAAGCTCAAAGACTGCAAGCAGAATAGCTACCAAAGTATTGAAATAGAAAGTGATTTATAACCTTATGTTGGTTAGAATGTTCTAGATCTAGACTCCACTTTCTTTGGAAGCATGAACGGGCAGAGGGAAAGATGAAAGCCATGTCACAATCTCGGCAAGCCCTCTTGAACCCAATGTTTACCCCAGAATTTTTTACAAGGGAGAAAAAGGACAGGCACCAGGATGTCATTATGGAATGGCTAGATCGATGGACCTCGCACTTTTCCATGATCGATCTGACAGTTTCTTCATTAGGAATGGTTTAGTTTTCCATAGAGGAAAGGTGTGTGTGCCAGACATCGTGGACATTAGGGCCCAAATCCTACACGAGTGTCAAGATAGTCCCAATGTGGGACATCCTGGTATATAGAGAACGCTTGACCTTGTTAAAAGAGAATTTTATTAGCCAAACATGAAAAGTCATGTGGAGGCATATGTTCAAAAGTGTGAACAATGCCAAGTTAATAAAGTCGAAAGACTCAAAGCAGCTGGTCTGTTACATCCATTTGAAATTTCCAGTAAGAAATGCAAAAGTATTTCCATGGATTTTGTGATCGGATTTCCCAAGGGAAGGGTAAATTTGGGTGGTAGTTGACAGGCTAACCAAAATGGCGCAGTTTATTCCAACAAAATCTACCGTCTAAGCTTCAGAACTCTGCTAGAAAGTGTCAAGGCTATAGGCACAACACTCTAGGAACACAAATGGACGGGTAGCTCAGTGGTAGAGCACCCCACCGAAATGGGGGAGGTCATAGGTTTAATCCCTAGCCCGACCACACACACCAAGTGTAAAAGCTTTTCACATGGTATTAGAGCCATGGTTGTGGGTGTGGCCTAGGCAGGCAATAGCTAAAAAGGGCTATGCGGCATGCCTTAAGGGGGAGTGTTTGTCAAGGTTATAGCCCTTGCACAACACTCTAGGAACATAAATGGACAGGTAGCTCAGTGGTAGAACACCCCACCGGAATGGGGGAGGTCCTAGGTTCAATCCCTAGCCCGACCACACACATCAAGTGTAAAAACTTTTCACAAACTCTTCATTGATAATTTGTTTAGGTTGTATGGATTGCCAAACGATATCATTAGTGATCACGACTCTAAGTTCACAGGCAAGTTTTGGCAAGCGATCGTTGAAAGACTGGAAACTACCTTAAGTCTCTCGTCTTCGGATCACCCGAAATCCAATGGGCACCGATGGGCAGACCAAACGTGTCAACCAATCAATGGAAGATATGCTTCGTGCATATGTTTCCAGACAACAGTCAGATTGGGAAAAGTACCTCCAAATGGTTGAGTTCGCATACAATAGTATGAAGCATTCTTCCACCAGATTTAGTCCTTTTATGCTTTTTTACGGATTTCAGCCATCTTCCCCTATTTCCGTCGGACTCAAAGGTCTTAAGGTACAAGCTACAGCTGATTTCTTGCATGACATGCAAGAAATGTTGCAGGTGCCTAGGGAAAGCATTAGATCGGCTCAGGATCGAATTCTATGCTAACCACAGCCGTTCCCCTTCAGAGTTTGAGATCGGTGATTGGGTGTATCTTAGAATCCCGAAAGATTCTAAGGTCCTTCGAACGGGGAAATGCCCCAAGCTGTCTCCACGTTACAACTGTCCCTTTAAGACTATAAACAAGATTAATCAGTCCGCTTATCGACTAAAACTTCCCACTGGAACTACGATTCATCCTGTATTCAACGCGAGTCATTTAAAGGCACGACTTGGTGGAAAGGACAACCTTATTCCAAGAGATGATCTAGTGTTATTGGAGGATTTGACTTCCTTTGTACCCCATGAGCCTGAGAAATCAGCTGAGAAATTATATGATTTGTGAACATCTGATTCATTGGCAAGGTAAGTCAGATGACGAGGACACCTGGAAAAAGGAAGACAATCTGAAACATAGATTCCCTAGTTTTCGCCCAGAGAAGGAAGTTTTTATGGGGGAGGGAATGTTATGTACCATAATGGTACGCCCTTAAGTGACGGCCTCGCAAGGGGCAGGATGCAAGTTTGGCGTTATCAACATGTTTGAGTGCCACATGTCACCATCCTAGGTGGTCAAGTGTCACCGGTGGGACCGTGCTTGATGGGACCCACTATATAGTGCTGGGGCTTTACCATTCACTCAGTCTACCAAAGAGTTGATGGATGGAGAGCACGTAAAGCAGCCAAGATGTATCTCTAGGCCAAGAGATGTATGCCAGGGAGAGCCAAGGGCGATGGCTAGTGGTATGAGATGCCAGTTATCGTCGGAGGCTTGACTGGGCATGATGGTGTCGGTAACTCCAGTGCATGGGGGTGGGTCAGCAGTGACCCTACGTCATTACTTCTATGGGGTGTGCATCAACCTTCAAAGCAATTGGAGATCTATGGGAGTTGTAACACATGGTTCTCATGCATCTCTATGAAAAGTAGCCAATCCCTTTTTGTAATGAAATCCATAAGTTCTCCAACAATACATGACGAGTGTCGCCATTATAGTTCCATACTCCATTACATAAGTGGTGTGGACAAGGCCCCAGGATGCTTTCATGCCCAGGGCCCCAATGCCCTAATGATGAAAGTCGCTACCTGCACCATTTTTGCCTGTCACTTTGGCTTCCTAGAAGGCTTAATGCCTCTCTTCCACTTGCATGTATGTGAGATCGTCATCAATAAAAATTTGTGTATCTACGCTTTTCTGCAAAACATTGGTGTAAAATGGATGATCAAAGTTGTGTTATCTCTCTTTGTTCTCCATGTAGTATGCAGGTCCGTGATATTGTGGTCTACTGTATTCTTGAGAAAGTGTTTCGCTCCATCGCGCACTTTGCCGAAAAAAGCGTGCCTATGATGACTCTGAAGGAAAGCGCCTTGTTGACCTTCTCTTCAGTTCCTCCTCAGGCGCCTTTTGGCGTGAGTTTATCCCTCGTGCTCCACCACCCCTCCTGGATGACCTCCGCATATGGACCGAGTACGCTACCAATCGATATACCATACCTACTGACACACCCATTGCTATCTCCCCACGTCCCTCTGATTTCACCTTCTTCACCTCTGACATGGTACTTGTGGCCATCAAGAGAATGAAGTCCAATACGGCAAGAGATATTGACGACCTCGAATCTGAGCTCTTAACACATGCTTCTGACCTCCTTGCTGGCCACCATCCGACTTTGATTGACGAGGCCACCACCCGACTTGGGAAGGGGCATTCCTCCCTTGTTCAGCTTGAGCGGTTCTGTTTCAGGAAGTTCATCTGGGATGCACGCAGTAAGTGTAGACTTTTTGATACTATTGTCACCCCCACAGCCTTGTATGCAGCAGAGACATGGTGTACCGGTCTTCCCTCATCACATTGGGCTAGCATTTCACGCTTACAGACCACCATGTTAGCTCGTATGATTCGGGCGAAGCCCTCGGTTCCACATGAGATCCTTCTTGCAGAGTTTGCCGTTCCACCCATTCAGATAGATGCCGCTTTCCAGCTTATTGTATACATTCAGAGAGTTCAGGCTCTACCAGATGCAGATATGCGGTATACACAGACAGCACTTGCTTCCTCACACTCCCTTCATGACCAGGGCTATCGACTGTCGTGGTTTTCTCAGGCATCCCACTTCCTTCTTGAGTCATTTGGTATTTCCATTTCAGCGCTCCCATCAGGTACTCATCAGTATATCAGGCGATTTTTATATCGGGCATATCTCGATCGTACTTGGAGGGAGGGGACAGCTTGGGGTCAAACCCGCCTATTACTGGACACACTTTATTGAGCTTGACATAGCAGGGCTCCCAGTTTTGCCACACTATTTGGACTCAGGATTATCACACAGTCTCAGATTTACATTGGGACAGCTCCGTGTGTCGTCACATCAGTTGGCTATTGAGACTGGGAGATTCCAGGGTATCCCGAGAGAGGCGCGGATTTGTGAGTTATGTTCCTTGGATGAGGTGGAGTCAGATGAGCACTTTATCTTTACGTGCCCGGTGTATTATGAGATCAGTAGGAGATACTATTGTTTGTTTCGTGACACGCCGGTCACCCTACGATCCCTCCTAGCTTATGAGGACTCCTGATGTGCTGCACTCATGATACGAGAGATGTTTATACTGCGACAGGACTTGCGTCAGACAGCTCAGCAGAGTCACGTCTCTCAGCCTCAGATCACTTCTTTCTTCTCCAAGAGGAGCATGGCCTGAGCAGTACAGACACCCAACAAAAATCTGTTACGGGCCGAGCAAAGCAAGAAAATGACAACAATAAAACTAGCATAGGAGATAGGAAAGAAGGTCAAGAAAGAATACCTCATGGATCCACGGAAGTGTGCACATGTTGTGGATCAGTAGATCGATAGAATGCGTAGCACATGGTGTCCACACAATGGACGGGTGCTCGTGCATCAACAACTCTCCCATCTACCTACAATTCGTGGCGTTGTCAGTGATAACTTGAACCACGTGCTCAACCCCAATCTCCTGGATGGCAGAGTTCACTACATCGTACATGAAGTCTGCAGTGATGGCTCCACCACCACGTGTGGCATCCACCCCTCGTACAAACACAGTGCCCAGTGGACAGGAGACCACGATGTTCACGACGGATCTGTGACGAATGTCAGTCCATCCGTTGGACAATATGGAGCACCCATAACTTCAAAACAAATTCCATCAGACATAAGTTAGACACACTTGCCACATCAAGCACGTATAGCATGTACAGACATGCTGGGAAGATGCAACAAACGCAAAAGAAACTTGCGAAATGAAAATGACAAAAGTTAAGGATTCTTACCTTTACCAGACTGCTCGAATACGGCTCAGCTCTCGTGTGATGGTCTCTTCCTCCTGTCGTAGGAGACACGTGCGTATCAACTCTCTCCTAGGAGGTGCCCGTGAGGAATCGACTAATGTCACCTAACGCATCATCTCCTTGAAGACATGGGTGTCAACAATGGCGAATGGAATGGTAGCCTCGTAAAAAAATTGGGCCACCGCTCTCATGCTAACCTCATGTTGGCGCCTCAACCACCATCTATCCAATGTAGTCTGTTGTGCTCTCAGCCTAACATGTCTTTGCTATAAGTGTGTCAGCGGGGCCGGGGTTTAGCATGCCCTGTGGTGGTGGGGGTGCATCTAATGATGGCATGGCAAGTGTGTCTCTCTCCCCAACCGTGCTAGGATCTACTATTGGAGGTGTGACACCAGCAACTGATGATGTTGATGGCCCTGAAGACTTTGATGGAGTGACAGAAGGCCCGGGTGCCCCTGCACGTGTGCAGTAACCAAGTGACTGTCATGGATAGGTGCCCCTTTATGGCTAGGCCCTGCACCTGTATCGCCTGTATGGCTAGGCCCTGCACCCTGGCTCTGTGAGCTCTGTCCAAAAAGCTTCGTGATGGTCTCAGTGGAAGCCTGGTTGGCTGACCCACCATGGTTGTATGTCTCTTGCAGCATCTCTACCTCAGCTTCTGTAATGGCACCGCACACTGAGATACCCATGGCCCGATCCGGCTTGGTAAATCACAATAAATGGGCCCTGACCCTAGTGAGTGACCCAATGAACTCAAAACCGCAATAATAGCATCTCCATCTGCCGGAACCCGACGACACCTTAGTTGACACACATAGCCTATTTCACAAGAAGGGCCAAAATAAACACCAAAAGAGAGCACCACTCTCATAACTTCATATACATGCCGTAATGGCCTAAACTGACGTTCTAGGCATTCTTGTAGGCATGAGGAAACACAATGTAGCAATTTACTCCACTTCAATCTGACACATGTAGCTAGTTCTATACACTTTTCAAAATTGACATGTGTAGGCAAGAAAAACCTAGAATTGTAGATTTCTAGCTCCACGCTCGTTTCCCATGCCTGGCGTTGTGCCCACTGTGTCCCCCTCATCGAATAGATGCTCGTAGTATGTTGGATTGTTGCAATCGAATGTGCATAAAAATATTTGCTCCACTCTTTCTCCTCCAAACAGTCGCGGCCCAAATGAATATGTATGTATATATTGGCTTTTTTTTACTTTGCCTTATATTTTTTTGCTTCTACTTGAAACAAAAATTTAGGAAAACTGTATAAAAGGGTGGAGCTTTGCCGGCTATTGCCATTTTACTAGCTATTCACAACTAATTCTTGCTTTGTTCTTTGCCTAGACTACTTCAATAAGCTATTGTTGACTGGTTTGAGCCTTGCTACTATATGATAGAATGATTTTTTAATGGTTTCCATGATCCAAGTAACAATGTGCTCCTACAATATCCATTCCTAAAAATCTGTAAAAGAATGCCAATTCCAGGAAACACATGATCCTATATCGCCTATGGTAAGTGAGGGATTGTAGGACACCCATTCATGAGAGTGAGGGATTAATAACCCGAGGTTGTCGTATTTGCAACCTAAACATGATCAAATAATGTCTAACACCACCTGCAACTATAACATCAACGCAATAGAACATTATGGAATGAAACATGAAGTCAACGTTCGTGTCAACAACCATGACAAATTCTAGTCGTTGTATATAATATTCAAAATAAATACAATGAGGATTGCAGTAGAACGTCATTTAATGCTAGCTAAATTATCCCAAACAAAAAATAGCCAGCTGCAATATAGGTTTTTTTTTTTAAATTGCAATCTGGACAGCATTCCGTTGTCCGGAATAAGCGTTCCGCCAGCATCTATGATATGCACACATGTTTGCATGAGTGCATGTGTAAATTTCAGTGATGTGTGGATGAAGTGGAAGTAATGTTTATAATTCAATCACATAAATGTTTATGTTTTGTATCATATGCTCAAGGAACAAAGGTATAGAAATGTTAACATAAATGTCAATAGTTATTTTTTGTTCATTTCACCATTTGGGTGCTTTTAATCCAAGTCCCTGTACTCTATCTACCCAAGAAAGGCTCTAGAATCAACCCAAACATTAAAAATAAAACTTTACTATGCAACAAAATAGTGGGGGGCTCAAGTTCTTTCAGAAGGGAAAATTTGACTTTATGATTCTTATTGATCAAGCTAAATAAGTAAATTTTTGTTTGCAAGAATATCCACTACTTTGCTGAATGTAAATCTATGAAACATTCTGTACTACACAAATTCCCATATAATAGCTACTAACTACAACGAAGTTCGAAGTAGAGAATGAGGTAGAAAAGAAAAGCATAAGAATAACATTATAGTCATAAGAGTAGGTTGTGAGTCTTCTCACCATTATCCAGAGACCGTTCACAACAATTGTGCTCATTATTCCAAGGTCGTCCATTGGAGACATTGATACTTTTAGAGGTCCAACCTTGTGCTCTGTGTGGTTGCTCACACATATTCGAACCTATTGGTTACAAAAATAAATAAAAAGACTACTTAGCAACCCTAAAGTATCAAGTATATCACAAATTTGGTCATCAACAATTGGCCTATCAAACAACAAGCCAACACTAATCCTCAACAATTTACATTGCATGGATATGGAGCTCAAACAGTACAAGAAGACAACAATGTTTCATGGGCCGGTTCAAATTGTGTTTGTCAGCCAGGCCAAGATTGATCATCGAATCATTTTAAGTTTTTTTTTTCTTGGCTGGTTATATTCCTGGCCTTCTATTATAGCTTAAACAAGTGCCAGTTTACTGTTTAGGGGTATATAGCTCTGTATAGTGTAGACAATAATCAATTGATTATCACATCTTGTCTCTTGATTCCCAGCTCCTAAGTCCTTACCATTGATTCCATGTTGATTGCTCAGTGATATTAGACTTTACACTTTAGCTTTTAAGCGAGAGAAAAAAACGTTAGTGATCACATCATACACGAGAACCCAATCGGATCCTATCTCCTGACTATTTGATCCTTGAATGACAAATGCTCAGGGGTCCTTATTATAAGTCATAAACTAAGAAAACTGAAACTTGAGGAGCTCTTTAAAATTGTTTTGAAACACAATAGCAGGTACCTAATTAGTGATAGCTATTTGTTCACATCATTGGCTTCAATGCTCAGTGTTAGAACTTCTAACTTAAGGAGATTGAAGAGCTTTTCAAAATTGGTTTGAAACTTTGAACATGGTAGTAGGTACTTGATGGCAAGACATGTCAATGGTCATATTTGCATGCCTAGCTCTAATTTGGGCTCTATCAAACTATAAATAGGCCATTAGACACCTATCAATAGGCCATTGGACACTAGGATGTTCACATAGATCAAATCATAGATGCACTGCGATTCCGAATCGCAGTTCAGAATCGCAGTCCGAATCGTGGTTCAGAATCGCGATTCGGATTTTTTCAAGAATCGTTCATAATCATGTTTTTTTTTTTTTTTTTTTTGGGCAATATGGGTATCAGATGAAAGCTCTAATTAAGAGCATCATTACTGTGTAGTTTGCCGAATGTTTCGGGTACAGGATGGTCCAGTTTAGGTGCATTAATCCATGTTGGGTTCTATCAAGGATAAAAATTCAAAACTAACCTCTGTTCGTTACGATCATAGATGGTTCCAGTGGGACAGAGATAGAGAATTGTAGAGCAATTGTACCTCGCTTTTTGCTTCGGAGGGCGCTGCCCCCCGATCCCCCCATTGTCGCCGGCCCCCCCTGGACCCCCCCGGCGACAGTAGCAGGGGGGCCACTACCGCCCCTGCACCCCCCTGTGATAAAAATGGGGGTCCAAATGCGCGCCAATAAGGGCCCAATATTTATGCCCCGGCCCCCCAACTGTATGCACATTGCACTCACATCTCCAGTGAAATAATTGCAAAAGTGATCATCATCCATAGAGTTGATAGCCCAAACTGTAGCATTAACATTTACTAAGAACCAGAGCAAATAACAACCAAATAGCTACTAAAAATAGGATCTGTTTGTGCCCTATCTACTGCACTTCTGGGAAGCAAAACGCTGGTTTGACCATTGCTCCCCTAACAAGATTTCAGCCATAAGCTGTTTTTCTAAAAACAAAAAAAAAACAAAAAAAATTTGCACGATTCTGGGTTCGAATCGCGATTCGCTGCAACTATGGATCAAATATAGGAGAGCTCTATCACTTGTGCATCAATTTAGTGAAGGTTCTTTTTTAACCAAATCATATCTTTGAAGTTTGCACTAGCTTGGATCAAATATAGAACTTTTTTTTCGAATCCGGGCCAATTCAAACGAATTCAACATTCAAACTACCAAACCGTGACACATTGGTTTTTCACAACAGCTACTAATCAAAGCAAAAAATATGACCGTGTGATAGCTCAAATAAATTGCAAAAAGAGATTCACTTTGACGCATCACAACTGGATAACTTTGCTTGGTAGAACATCTTGCTTCTAAATGCACGCATTTACAAAACTCATCGGATGTAGCCCAACTTGTATGCCAACCTACAATCAAAAGATGGGGACAGACTGGCTTCTTCGAAACTACATTCAAAATCCATATTGAAAACAACACAACCAGATCTCAAACCATGTAAATATTTTCCACTCTAACAAGGATGCCTTTAAAATCTAATTTCCAACTTGCCCAACTTCTCTTGGAAATAGATCTCCATGCTATCAGAACTTATTTGTCAAGCAAACCTTGAAAAGGTTCAACTTTAGGTGGACTTTTGGTTTCACCCTCTCAAAAGTATCACAAGCCAATATTCTATCCCAAAATCTTGGAATTCTTGTCCTGAAATTTAGTTGAAATAGAGAATTCATTGGTCTCCAATAATTCCTTAATCCTAAGGATTATTTTGTCATAGGACCTTCTTAAGAGTTTGCCAAAATACACATCACTAACATAGAATTTATCTAGAATAGAACAAGCTTTCAAACGATCGATATTTCATGATTGAGCCAATAATGCATGCCTCTGAGACCGAAGATTCAAGCCTAGAGTCAATTGAAGCATAAATGTTGCATTTGGTGTTTGCTTGGAATTTTTTTCAATGACTTTATTTCTTCACTAGAACGATGGGCATCGCATTTCGCTAAGCATAGCTTGCCAAACAGCACTAGCATTATTGCGTCAATGAGTGGTGTTTCTATGTGGGAGAGCATATAAATGGTGGCAAGATTTGAAAGACCAGTAGCTCTCATCAAGTTTATAAATTGAAAACAAAATTGTATCAGCCGCTTCACAAGAAATCTTGAGGACAAATTCAAAACAAAGGCACCTATTATAAGAAGAAAAACACGCCAAAGAAGATTATTCAGCATTTGTTGATGCATGGAGATACAATCTATGCTATTCTTGCATGGAAAAAGAATTTTAAGTCAAAAAATTATCTGAAGAAAAAGGAAGAAATCAAATAAGGCTTCTTATACCCTCGAAAGGTTCCATAACTTGTTGATTTTTTATTTTAAATACTCCAATGGTAATGTATGTGAACATTACAAATCAAGCTCTACATAAGTTATTTAATGATGGTTGGACTCAGGAGTCTGTCAAATCATTTGGTGCAGAGGAGCAATGTAATACAATAGCCAAAAAATCAATACCATGCAGTGGCAATGCTTGTAGGGAAGGTTGAGAAATACAATAAACCTAGATAAGGTAAAATACATTACTAAAGTTTCCACGAATCGTGATTCATTGGCTGATGAAGTCACAATTTGGCAATGAACCAATCGATCTCTATTTGAATTCAAAAGAACTGGGCATCTAATGTTTTTTTGAACCTTCGTGGGTCTTTATTCCTAATAACCAATTTGTCATCCACTTTGCAAGGAAGAAGTTGAAACTTGAAAGGAGAGGAGAGATAATAGGAGAGGAGAGGAGGCAAGAATGAGGAGACAAAGACAGGGAACTTACGGGAGTGTGAAGTTAGGGTTGGGAGAGTTCGGAGTCCTAGGAGTTAAGAAAGTTAAGAGTTAGGAGAGAGAGGGGAGAGACTAGAGTTTGAGGACTTAGCCTTTAGGAGAGTAGGAGTTAGAACTTAGGTAGTAGGGAATTAGAACTTTAATTTCAGAAGTAAAAACTTGAAAGTTAAAGCTAGTTTAGAACTTGGACTATAGATACTTAGAAGTTGGAATCTATAGGAGGCATTTCGAGTGAAAAGAAGGAGAAGGTTCCATTACCCACGGTTAGAGCTAGTTCATTTCGTTTAACCAAGGACATAACAACGGGAAAGGTAGCTTCGGAAATTCTAGCTACAAGGAGGCCATGCTAACAGCTACAGATCCCGTATGGGGTCATGTGACAATTATTTTGTCATACAGTAAGTAGCTTGGGCACAAAACGATGGACATGCAATTACTGTCACACGAGCTACATAGGCAGCCCAATGCGTATTCAAGTGCACTTTCAAAGTTTGCATGGTCTTGAGATTGGACCATGCCCACAAGCACCACCATAGCTCTTGACCATGATTGCAAAACTAGGAGCTTTTTCAAGAGAGGAGATCATTCCTCCAGCTACAGCTGAACATCATACACTTGGGACCTGATTCTTTTGCTTTTGAAATTTGAACGATGAATTACATTATCATTTGTAGTGATTATATGTTTTTCCAAATGTCATTTGTTGCATGCATCCACCTCTGCTCCCATGAGTGGGTATGGTGAGACAGAGGTAGAGGCTGGCACATATGTAGCATGTGCAGGTGTAGTCGGCCCCTGTACTTCTAGAGGCAACAGGGCCACTAGTAGGGTACAGATTATTATGTGTATTCACATTGGGCCAGCACAAGAATAGGGATGACGTGACTCTTAAAGGATTGTACTACCTTGGGGGTGTCTACCATGGACCTAGCATGGAGTCATTACGTACCACACAATTGTTGAGGGAGTTTCCGAGTGTGGGAAAGGAACTAGCCCCGTTCGTGACTTATGGAAAGCATAAGGGTGTCTACCATCATGATTGATGGTTGGAGCAATAGCAGGAGACAACATATCAGTAATATCTTAGTCATGTTTTTGGGAGATATTGACAACAGGCACCATTGTTTCAGGAGGGTTCATCACACGTTGTGATTCAATGTTCATGGTTCATTGTTGATTAAAATTTTAGTGATTCTAATGCTTGTTGCTCAAGAGTCAATGCTTAGCTAGTATTTGAAACATGGCTTCAACTTTCATGTGACATGTCGATCATTCTAGTTACTAGTACCTACAATTCTAGCATTTAAATTCTACATGTCTTGCTTTTGCTCTCACAATCACATTTGTCCTTAGACCTTGATTCAGTTTTTCCTTGCTTTTCCTTGATACATGTCTTGCTTTTGTCCAGATCTTCCATGGGTGAAAGAGGTCCTTGAGACTTGCCCCCATGAGGCTTAAGCATTGACGTCTCATTCTCAATGATCATTGCTCATTGCTTTGAACTTTTAAGTTGGCTTTGAAATCTAGATAAATAGACTACATTGCAAAAATTGAATTTAGGTTTTAGGGTTTAGCGTATCTGGATCTTGCTTTGATGCATGGATGATTGTTTAAACTTTATGTTCAGGTTTGCATTTATATTTATAGTCTTGGAAAGGCTCGTGAAGGTACACAACACCCTCATAAAATGGTTGTTTTCCTATGGGCATAGTGGAGTAGATCAACTAGCTCTCAATCCAAGCGATTTGAGGATACGTCTTGTCATCGACCTATGAGGCAAGATTGATGGTTGTTCAGTTGCAACTACTACACACTATTCTACTGCTCACAAATAGAGAAGGGTCCACCATGGGCCTTCCATACAAGTTTATGGATAGGTTGGGTTAGTAGCTTGATTGCGACACAAAGCTTAGTTTTGCGAGGTATAACCATATATCTTGAATCTATTATCACGATTGTAATTTCTCACCATGAAGTTCTCAATCTTTCAATATCAATGTCTTGTCACTCGAGTTCGAATCTCAAATCTTGATTCTGATTTCTTTCATTTCCATTTCAACAAATTTCATCTCAAGTTTGAACTTTGTTGATCGACAACATCAACATTCATTTAACACTATGTTTTAAGGGGCATTATCTACTTCTTAATTTGCAAGATTCAGGAGATAAAAGCCAAGTGAGAAAACAAATGGAACTGGTCTCATAGGTCTTTACATGCAATTGCCCACGTGTTGCATCCTCTATGGAAGAAAAAGAGACAGTTATGAACTAAATCGTATATTTTAGTATCAATGAAGCATGAGTTGACAATACAAAAAGCAATCTAGCAATCTTCCACAAATATGGTAAAAAGCATGCAATTATTATTATGCTATCATAGCATGCAATAGGAAAAATGGGAAAATTAGTTTGACTAGTGAAATCTCCAATCCAAAACTCAAGCCGCTGAAAAATCTAAGTGGTAGGAAAAGTGTGAGAACTAGCCACCTCCACCCACAAAGTTTGAACTGCATCAAACTGGAGTAGCATGGATATGTGATAAGATATGACTACTCACAAAGGAAAGAGTGCTGCCTATATGAACCAAAGCAATGAACTCGCGGATGCTTGTGGTCCAATGAGGACCGAATCCATTGGAAAGTGCATCTATTTTGTGACTTTTACTGATGACTTTTCCCATTTTACATGAATCTATCCTATGAAGGCTAAATCGGAAGTTTTTCAACGTTTCAAAGATTTTCTAGCAATGGTGAATTATATCATCATTATTTTGCTTTATGTTGATGATATTATTATTACGGGAAGTAATGAGCAGCAGATTGATGCCGTTATACTTGATCTTGGTATGGTTTTTGAAACCTCAGATTTAGGCCTATTGCACTTTTATCTTGGTCTTGAATTTGTACAAGAAGGGGCTGGAATTTTCATCTCTCAAGAACGCTACATTGGGCAGATTTTGAAGCGGTTCAAGATGGAAGATTGCAAGCCGGTTGCTACACCTATGTAGACAGGTCTAAAATTAAGTAGTCAAGGTGATGATGAACCATTTGATACTACTTTATATTGTCAAGCTATTGGCTGTCTCATTTACCTATGTAATTCAAGACCGGACATTTCTTATAGTGTCTCACTCATGAGTCAATTCATGCATGCCCCGATGACATCACATTGGAAAGCGTTGAAGATCTTTCGATATCTTTAAGGAACAAGAAGTCATGGACTGGTTTTTCCTGCTTGTGATGATGCATGTTTGGTTGGTTTTAGTGACTCGGATTGGGGTGGAGATCAAGACACTAGACGCTCTACAAGTGGACATTGCTTTTTCTATGGAAATTCTACAATTTCTTGGTCAAGTATAAAGCAGCCCACTGTTGCTACTTCTTCTAGTGAGGCAGAATATAGAGCGATATCAACGGAGTGTTTATGGCTGAGAAGACTATTTGTTGACATGGAGTTTGGCGAGCCCTCAGCCACTCTTATCTTGAGTGATAGTCAAAGTGCTATTGCCATTGCACGGAATCTTGTTTTTCATGCGAGGACGAAGCACATCGAGATCCATTATCACTTTGTTCGGGAGAGACTTCATGATGGCGACATTTTACTTGAGTATTGTCCTACAGAGGATAATATTGCGGACCTCTTCACTAAGGCATTGCCTAGAGTCAGATTTGAAGCTTTATGCAAAGCTCTAAATGTAATACCACGTGTTGGTTTTATTACATTAGTGAAGATTTCAGTTTTTGCATTGTCATTTAAGGAGGGTGTTAGAAATAAATGACTATGCTGAAGTTAATCCATAGGTTACTTTGACCCAAAAGGTCGAGATTTGTGTAACCATGGGTATTTAGTTATTTAGGCCATCTTAAGTTTGTCTTAAGTTCAGTTGGACCCAATTTTGGTCATGTACTGACTCGTGGGTCCTTAGGGGTCTAAGTTGGTTTAGGGGCCCTATCTTGACTTTTGGGGGTGCCCTACAGTCAGTAAGTAGGTAGAGTACATATTGGCTTATTGTGTCACATTTTACAGTTTGGCTAAGCATTGCTCTCCATTGCTCTTGTTGTTGTTTTCTCTCTCTCTCTCTTCGAGTTGGGCGCCCAACCTCTTCTCTCTTGTTTCTTGTGGAGATGAATTGATAACTAGATCTTGGTGACTTGACTCTTGCTTTCCTACACTCCCTTTTGATTCTCAGGTACTACAAACTAGGAAATGCTACAAACTATTTCCTTGATATAACAATTTATACAAGATTGTGAAGAAAATCAATTTGGTCACTTATCCACAAGATCTCCCAACTAAAGTTGGGGTACATCTTGTATTCCATGTAAGCCATTTAAAGGAACGACAATTTGAATTGAACGATTGTACCTATAATATTAGAGAAATTGTCAACATTCGTTAATGTCAATTGAGAAACTATATGGTGTCTAAGTATCTAGTGCTTGGAAAGGAAGGTCAAATGATGAGGACACTTGGGAAAGAGAAGACTACCTAAGACTGGATATCCCTGCTTTGCTCCCTTTAGGAGGAGGTTCCTAAAGGGGTAGGGAATGTTGTATACTTGCAAGGGCATGCAACGACTAACCTAAGGTGACGATCTCATTATACGAGATGGGACATAGGTCTGGAGCTATAGAAAGTTTGATGCCATATGTCAATATCCTAATGGCAAGGGGTAATTCATGCTTGGTGGCCTACATCAATAAGTGCATGTCAATGGTTTGTGCATGGCCATGTTGGTGGAGGTAACCCCACCTATACTATTTATATAGAGGTGAATTTCCATGGAATGGGCAATGCATTCTACCGTAAGGCGGATTTCATGTGCTTATGCTAGAATGCTTGCTACTCTCAAATGTAGGTATGTGATGGTTGAAGGTGAGTTGTGGCAGTATGGGACGTCGTAATTGGTTGGAGACTTGAGTGTACTTGATTGTTATCTATAGCTCCAGTGCACGAGGTTGTGAGACGGTAGTGTCTCTAAGGAAGGTCGGTACTTGAGCATTCATCATCAGAGATGTGCTAACCTTACTTGAATCGGTTTTGACGATGGGGATTCCAATAGTAGTCTGCATTGAAATGCAGGAGAGCTTTGAAATTCTCAAATGTTGTGTACATAGTAAAGGATGAGTGGGTAAGAATGAATCATGTGACCCGAAAATGCAAGCAACGACTAACTTCAGGTGATGATCTCATTGTAAGGGATTGTCTTGAGCTATAAATAGTTTTGGTGCGACACACATCAGTATGCATGTGTCAATGGTCAAGATGTGGCCATGTTGGTGGAGGTAAACCCACATGTACTATGTATATAGAGGAGGATCTCCATGGAATGGGCAATTCATTCTTTCGACGCATGGATGGCTCATTCATGTGCTTATGCCAAGATGTTTGCCACTCTAGTGTCAAGATAGGTAATTTTGCAGTTGCCTATAAACCTCATCCTCTTCAGTAGTACTCATCCTATATGGATACAGTGATATAGGAGAACTACCAGGAATCAGTTTAATACCATGGTCAACACCCCTAGAGGGGGGAAGACCCACAAGAAGCGGCTCAGGAAATACATCGTTAAATTCTTGTCTAAGTTTCCTAAAAATTTCACCTTCTGGCGAGTTATGTAGAACGACAAACTGTGTGTTACATAGTGGACATTCCTTCGCGACATGACCTGGTTCCATGCAATTGAAGCATAAACTGTCGCTTCTGGCTTTCATGAAGGTTTCCTGGTCCAAGGTAGATCTTTTCTTCGATTTCCCTGAACCTGAAACCCCTTCCTTTGTCTTATCTTTCGATTTCTTTGGAAAGAAAGGCCTCTTACCCTTTACGTCAGGCAAGACACCAGTCTCAGGCTTAGCTATCATACGAGTATCATCACAGATTCTGGCGAAGCGAACAGCATCCTCGAGGGTAAGAGGCTAGTTCCTCCTAACCTCTAGCTGGTAGTCTCTAAAATGCAACTTTACCAACAAAGGATCTATTCTAGTTGCAAAACGAGAATAGACCTCTTGAAATTCTTGTAAATACTGATCCAGAGGCCGGTTCCCCATATGGATTGTTGCATACTGACGGTAAAATTCAAAATCATCAAGAATAGGAAGGAAGGCCGCCTTAAAGGCCTTACAAAAATCCTCCCAATTCCTAGGAACTTCAGGATTACCCCTTATATCTTGCCACCAGGTAAATGCTTTACCTCGCAGGTACATGACGGCTAGATTGATCTTGTTGTCCTCGGATGAATCGTGCATGGAAAAATGCGAATTCCATCGATCCAGCCATTGCAAGACCGCCTCCGGGGTTCTATCCTTCTTTTGCCCAGCAAAAACTTCAGGAGTGAACAAGGGTTGATGCACCAATTGCCTTAGCTGCGTCAATTCCTTGAGATCCTGCTGATCCCGACTGTGCTTTGCTTGCATATCCACAATCTGTTGCTGTAGACTGTTCATAGCCAGCATCAAAGCATCAGGGTCTAAGACAGAGGCAGATATTCTTAGCTCCCCAATCCAGTGCTTGATTTGGGTAGTGGACAGGTGCAGATAACAGCTATTATTTGCAATTTCCAGACTTGAATCTTTCCATTTTCCTCTTTTTGAGATGCCTAAAACCAAGTCTTTGTTAGTCATAGTAGATGCAATGCTTTTGCGCCTTTTTACATGCTCATTCAACCACTTCTATGATGTGAACCTCCCAACCCCTATATCAATATGAGGGTTGGTCAAAACCCAAAGAAAACTTCTAAAAAGGTCCACGAACAGGGGACATAGGCTGTGTAGTAGGAGTAGGCTCCATTTTTACAAAGAGAAGAGAGGTGAATTAAGAAGAGATGATAGAAAAGAATCAAAAGCTACTCAAGGAAGGCAGATACAAGGCTACTCTTGCTGTCTCTTCACAAACCAAATGGTATTGTCCATGGCTGCCAAGAGGAATAAGAGAGAGCAAAGAGAAGGATGCACCACCACCTCCACCTCTTGTCACACAAAACAGATGCATAGAAGAGGCATACCTCCCTCTTCATGCCATCCTACCATCTGCCAAGTGGCCTTGCCCTGCCACCTAGCCTCCACCTCAGCCTTCTGGCCTTCTCCTAGCAAACTGCCAGGTGGCCTATAGTTCCCTTCTCCCCTTCTATCTCTAGTTTTCCTTCCACCTGTCCATCGCTGGCAGACAGCAATAGGAAGAGGAAAACTGATGTAGATTTTCAGGAAGGGCCCCAATTTACTCAGCTGAAGATCTGACATACATCGCAACAGGAGGGCGCTTCCAGCTGCCACCTCTCCTGGCCCATAAGATGCCACGTGGCAGGTTTTCTCAAAGCTTTTTGGACACTCCCGCTGGTCAAACAGCGATGAAGAAATCACGTTTTTGTTTGGATCTGAGGAGGGAACCATCGCGACTAAGAATCCACAATTTCTGAGCGGATTCTCAATAGGAAGAACCGCCACCTGTCCCACCTTGGACAATGCCACGTGGCAGGTCCTCCTTAGGGCCCCAACCATTTTTTTTTAGAAAACTTTTACGTGAATTTTTCAAAAAAAACAGGGGAAGGAAGAATAGAAAAAGACACATAAAAAATGCGTTTTAAACCCGTTTTGAAATCCGTCAGAAGCGCCAAAACTTACAAGAGAAACTCTACGGATCAATGCACCTGCTTTTAGCATGCAGTGGCTCTGATACCATGTGTTACAAACTTACTTACTGCAAACCTCTAGGTGCCGGTTAACCACAAGAGACCGAATCCACCTGGAATGGGCAATTCATTCTTTCGACGCATGGATGGTTCATTCATGTGCTTATGCCAAGATGTTTGCCACTCTAGTGTCAAGATGTAGGTGTGTGATGGTTGACGATGTTTTGCAATGGTATGGGACATCGTGCTCGGTTGGGGACCTTAGTGTGCTTGATTGGTGTCTATAGCTCCAACGCACACGAGTGAGATAGTAGTGTCTATGGATGGGTGGTGTTACAAACTTACTTACTGCAAACCTCCAGGTGCCGGTTAACCACAAGAGACCGAACGATTCACGTTCCACCCCGCCGTAGGACCTAATCCAGGTCCACCCACCGTGCCCTGGCCTGTGACCATATCAAGCTGGATTCGACCTCCATCCCAGACGGCGTCCCATACCACTGCCTAGGCTCTCAGCCATCTCCTGCCTCACGCTAGCAATACATCCTGGCCGTGCTTACGCTCTCCATCCACCTCCTCCTAGGTAAACAGAATGGATGGCAAATGAGTTCTCCTCCCCTTGTATACCTCCAAGGAGAGACTCCAAGCCATGTGCACTCCTGGATCACATGACATGTGGCAAACATGCAGGTTCACGAGTCACCGGTCAAGTCTACAGGCCCAGTCATCGTCTAGTCTCAAGTCTGCGTTCAGGACCCAAGGGAGTTGGGTCCCTAAGGTGGTAGTTGAGCGTTCATCATCGATGGTGTGCTAACCTTATTTTGATCAGTTTTCACGATGGGAATTCTTATTGGTACATAAGGAAGAAGTAGTGTGGTTTTAACCACTTTCCCATCCTTCACTTGTAGATTATACCAGTGACATTGCAGACTTAGGGATTTGAAACCTTACTTTTGAGTGGTTATCACCACTACTTTCGATTTTTACTTTGGCAGAAATCGCTCATTTATTTACTTGTTGCTTGCATTGCTCCACATGCATCTAGCAGTTCCTGCTCTAAGGAGCTAGCACACTATGGAATACAATTGCAAAACAGAGTCACAACATCCAGAGCTTCTAAAACACAACTAAAAATCCTAGCATAATTGAAAGAGCTCACACATTATCAGGTCCAGTTTCTCGCCTTGAGAGTGGCTCGACACCTATTGTGTGGGACTTTAGGAATGACTTGCAACTTATTGTGTATTCGAGTTTTGGTTCCATTCAAAACAAACTAAAGCTTAACGCATTTCAGAATCTGCCCTCAATTTTATTTCTATAAGATCCAAATGACATTCCCCATATTGTTGATATATGGCATGCCCAAAAAAAAATTGGAAGACATTACAAATCCAAAAGTAAGAAGTTTTTTTAAGGCAGTCAATATAAGAAAAGACAGCATAAGTAACTCAACTATAAAATAGAAATAAATGATGTAGATGAGGAAACCCATACAAGAAAAGGTTGCTCGAGGGTAACGTGTGAAGGAAGCTCCATAACTTGTAATTCCACATCCTTTCGTGGTATAGGCTGCATGCAAAAATGATAATTTAAGGTTAACATGAAGTGTTACCACTTGATAGATTGTCTAGAACCTTTGCTTTTCAGCAAAGATGGAGAGTCCGCCATCAAATCATATTTTGCAATTACAACTTAGGGGTTATCATTATTTCACGACTCCCCTTTCTTCCAAAAAAAAAGTTCAAATATTCCAAAAAAGACCACATACAGTATCATTTACTTATTTCAGGTTTTCTTTCCAGATGTGATAAATTCATCCTCTCGAATGTGATCAGTTCACTCAATTGATCATAGTTGTTCAATTTGATTTATTTTGATACATTGAAAGCTAGATGATGCTCCAGGATGTTTTGGCCTGATATCATGACAAGATATTCAGAGGAGCTTTGAAGATCCTGAGCTGATTGAATTTGTAACAGAATTATTTTCAGCTTCAGGAGGCCCAATCAAGACAACTGAGAAATAAGTTCCCCTGCTTGTGTTTTGGCAGCACCTTTCTAATGCTCCCTAGATTTAAAAGTTAGTACTAGGGCATGCAACAAAGTTCCATCCTCTACAACCACTGAGAAATCATATTTCACAGATCTTCAGAACTACAATACTGCAAGCAACACTTGTTAAAAAACTGAAAAGTGGTACTCACTGTCCCAAGTATTTGCTGCGTTTGGAGACGACCAGGTTCACCAAGTGTTGTCCTCCACATTAACTCTAATTTTCCAAGCGTGTTATTGCCATCAAGTGTGACGGATGCAGTCTGAGGCCTCCTCAGCTGAAACAAGTAGTGTCGAGCGCCTCCATTCGCACCTATTAGCTTCAGCTGCTTCATATACTTGCTGCACTAAAGTGTAAGAAGATTAGTGACTTACAAATTTACAATCAGATTCTTGGTAAGCTAAAAACCCTTTTCGACATATCATCAGCCAAAAGTAATGTGTTTGAGCACGTCCCAACTTTTCAATGCGATAATATCTTCCCCGTACTGCTCATCTCTACTCAAAATGAACAAAGCCTGGAGCATTTCAGGCTTCATTCTGAAACTTCTAAGATAAAGATATTGCAACTTTAATTTCAACAAAGTCTGTCACATGTCCAAAATAATTATTGAAGAAAATTAAGCAGATAATAATAATGTGGATACTCCACTAGCACCTATTCTAGGTTTTACTTTGTGATTATTTGATTCAATGTTTCCACAGATCAAGGTTCAAATCTCGAATCTGGTAGTGGTTCGAACGGCCCTAGTTTGTTGAACCGGAACACCTTTCAAACTGTCTGCTGAAAAAGAAACCCAAAAGGGTGGATATTTCCGCCCATTTAGGTTTCTTTTGCTTGCTTGCTTGAGAGGGTTTGTGAGAGAGTTTTGGCAGCTGCAAATGTCATAAATGACTCATGGTGAGAGTCTATGGTGCAAACATCGTGGTAAACGAGTAGGATGTGCCTCAGTAGATACACAATGATGAGCCGTTTGTATGTAGATGGATGTGTAGGCGAGGTGCTGTAATAATAGTTTGAAATATGTAGTGTGCTGTTAGAATATCTTTCCATCAACATTGCAACTTGATGTGGGAAAATAACAAGGTATCACTAGAGCATCCATTTGTGGAAGCAAGGGTATATGGTACATTCCAATGTTCAAATTACAATCACATTCAAAAGAGCTCCCAAACCCCACTATAGAACTAGTTGCCAGCTCACCACTTCCAATGAATGTCCAGACTCCAGCTCTATATTATGCAGTATCTAGTATCTACTCAATAGAGACAGTTCCAACAGCTAGATAGGTAGCATGTAATGATTAACATCACTTTATTGTCCATGTGTCGAAACAAGGTGGAGCTTCTAAGAAAAAAAAGTCTGACATCACAACGACTAGTATGCGAATGTAGAAAAACTATTATGCATCTTATAGCATTTCATTGATTTTGAGTGTTGCGAGAACAATAAGTCCCCTCATGGAGATTCATTCATTCCAAAACAAGACATTCCTACTTTTATGTACACAACTCACATCACCTTGGTATTAAAGACATTGATCCATAAATTTCAATTTTCTCTGGAAGAAAATAGAAACCCATATATATGTTGAGATAGCCAATCACACATACAAAATTGGAAGGTATTTGCTGCATAAGATTAAGTATTGGCAACTTTGACTAAGCAACCATTGAATATTTCAACTTCATAATAGAAGAGCTCCACTAAGAAGCAAATGTTCACACCTGATGGGTCCAGTAGACTCATTAGCATCGTTATCCACGCCCAAAACTGCTACTGTCCACGGTGGTGTAGGATCAAACCGCACATGGTCCATAAAGAGTTGTGACTTGGTTTGATTTTCTATGCAAGCTTCCAAGTAGGTGATATCCTGCACCAAACATTAATTTGGTAGAAATAGCACAGCATCCGCTAAGGGAATTAAAGAATGACCTCATGTGTACACCTATGACCAGCCTTATAATCTTAAAAGACGAAGTTGATGAACATTCCCCTAAATTTCATGTCCCATTGACCAAATTTTGATAAGCTACTTGAGGGCAATTTTTTTAGCCAAACTATTGGCCAGTGATATATCCAAAACATACACTAGCCATAGCTACATGAATTGTCAAAAATATCTCAAAAATGTCAAGCAAAAAGTTGAGAAACAACTTCATGATGGAGAGAGAGAGAGAGAGAGAGAGAGGGGGGGGGGGGGGGGGGAGGACAAGGAAAGCTATTGCATGCTCGGAAAGGACAAGGAACATACCTTCAGGTTCCGCACCTGCAAGACCAAGAAACAAGGGCACAAGAGCCAATTCGTCACCTCAACACTAGATTTTTACATAAGTATATAAAATAATTTACATGAAATAAGTGTTAAAAAATCCACATCTCAATCTCTTGACCACAATAGAAAATACCAAGTACAGCATTCTAGTTTCACTTTACCATGTCTCTACTTGTTTTGGAATCAGACCATCATAAGGAAAAGAGCAACTATGAAAGTGCAAAGAATTCTCGTCACTCGTGAACTTAACCAGTAAAAGAAATATTGTCAATAGTAGTCTTCAACTAGGCCCTCCCGCTCACCTTTGTTCTCACAGATATAGGATTTGAAGTCGTAAACTTAAAATATTGAGGAAGATATTTTCGCTCACCATCAAAATCAGTGTACACTGCCATGCAAACAAGCCTGACAAACAATCTGTAAAGATTATTTTGTCTCTAACAGGTTAGATACATCAAATTTAATTCCACTATACAATGATCAATAAGCAAGTACAAAAAGGATGATGGCACCAATAAAGCTCAAAGCTCTCAAAATCTAAAGTTCTTGAATAATGAAGATTGAGCTACCGCAAGACAATGTGACATTATTGACCACAAAAAAAGGAGCAACTTTATGAACTATCTCAACAACTACCAAAATCTAAAAGAGGAAGATCAAGCCATCCAAGGTCAATTACGGAAGATAGACGGTAGTTACCACTCAAACGCCATAAGAGATAGAAATGAAAGGAGATAACAAAAAACAATACCCATCACTCTTTCTAATATATCGAGTAATTAATTTCCCAAGATGTAAGTTTGAGAACTCATAAGCTAGGACTATCATCTTGAGGCACAACAACACCTAAGTGGATATTTATTAATACCATTTTGAAATAACAGTTTCTTGAGTAAAGCGTTATTAACCAATAGCAAGTGCTTTGGAGATGCTATTTTCAAGTATCAATACTCAGATAAGCCACAAACAAGATTTTGACTGGCAAATCACTATTGTGTACAATTTATACAAAGGGTACATACAAGCAAAGGTATGATTGGAGAGATCAAGCGATTGGCTAAGTTGATGACCAATTGTGAATAGAAGCAAGCTTAACAAGCATAAAATAGCACCTTCTATAAACAAAACAATGAATCCTTTCTCAAAAAGCTCATGCTCAAGCAGGCATGCAAAAGCAATAGTAAAGTAGAGACGATTAACAATTGTGAACCAAAAAAATCCTTGAAATACCAAAATGCAAACCATAAGAACCAACATAAGTACCATAAAAAACTTGATATCAATAACCAAGCTTATGCGAATTTTATGGTACCCAAAATGCAACTCAATCTTAGAAAAAAATAAAAAGGAGCCCCTTAAACAAGTAAATACATCAATGCAAATATGGCATTTTCTACATCATACAGTGCACAACAAACAAGGACACAAAATGAGAACAATGTCTGTATTCTACTTCCTCTTTCATTGATGGCTTACTACAAGGCTAAAACAAGAATTTACATTATCAAACAAAAGCCAAAATCTTAAGTTCTAATTTATCATAAGCAGATTGGTAATGAAATTTCAAGAAGATAATGCCTACTTGTGGTCACACTGCATAGAAGTGCTCTAGCAACAATTTATGATCAAAGGCATAATGCACATGCATGCAAGCATACAAGTAACATCTTCCATATTTAGAAAGATACACTACACATCAAACAATGCATCCAAGTGTAATCTTTATTGTGTGAGCAACATACACTTTTAAACAAGAGAACAATATCAATATCATGCCAAAACTTACACTTACAATCTTCAACCCATGGATTCAAGACATATGAAACGACCCTATTTTGAATGTGGCTCCATCACGGAACATGGGAAAATCTCCCATGATCCATATAGAACATGTATCTTCTATTTTTTGTGAAATTGAAAGGGAAACATCAAAACGTAATGTCAAGGCACCTAAAAAACCACAAATAGTTGGAAAAGAAAATCAATGCAAGCAAACAAATGGGCATTCAACAATTAGTGAGAGAAAGAAAGAAAGAAAGCTTTATTAACGTCTTTTCCATGCCAAAGGCGTATAAGACGAACAAGCACATCAACTAAGTTGGACACAAGATGGATTAGTGCCATCAAAGCAGAAAAAACGAACTAACTAACTAGGAAGAGAGTCATATAGCCAGGATTATATGGTACGTAGACCATTTACATGTTCAACTGGACATCTCTTCATTTCTCTGTCTCAAATTCTATCTCAGAATTATCATTAACTATAGGCTTTCGATCTACCAGTCTGATAATACCATCACGATAGATAAGCCGTTTGCCAGTTAATAGAGCTTCTTGTCTTCCCTTCTTACGTTCTTGAACTTGGATGAAGGTAAGATCTTCGTCCAGGTGAATTTTGGTTTCCGCAATTTGAATCTCTTCCCAAGAACTTCACGCCGGTGAGACACAGATGTGAAGCGGATGACAAGAGTATCTAGGTCCTTCTTAGGTCGCCAGGCAGTTTCCATTCCTTTGCTATGGTGTTGAAGATTTCCTTCCAAAAACTTCTCAGCTTCTGCAACAACATTTTGAGAGTTCGGAATACCTCTAACATGAACATTGAGAGCTTTATGCTCTCGCAAAAGACTCTCAGTGAACGTGGCTGAGATAAGCGAAGGTGAAGGTGGAGGTGGAGAGATAATTGGAGACGAACCTTTAAGCATATCTGCCCATGACTGGACAGCCGTATGGTTTTGTTTCACCTGATTTTCGAGTTGCTGGATTTTTGCCGAAGTAGCGATTTGGGAAGAGGTTTCACTTTTTATAACTGTAACTTCGTTCTTGAGTTCTTGAATGGAAGTATCCAACTTTTGAAGATGCGATGCAGGGAATCATGAGAAGCCAGTTGCTCTCTGTGATTGTTGAGATATTCAAATAGACGGAGTTGATCATCCCAAAGAAGTTTGACCAATGCATATGGAGGGAGAGAAATAGGTGCTTCTGGAGTGTTTGGAGTCAAGGGAATAGCTACAGTGGTTTCACTATTGTCAAGAATAGGGTTTGATGGAGAGATAGGAACCGCAACAGGCATAGAAGGAGGAGGGGTAGCTGGATCTAGGTGTAAGGAAGATGTTGAAGCATTGTTGGAGACGGAGGATGGTTCAAAAGTGGTGGCAACGACTCCTTTGCAACGTGGCATTATGAGGGATCCAGCAGATCAGTGATGAGGGACAACAAGGTGCGATGGAAGACAGCGATGGAGCCAGCAGATCAGGGAGCCAGCAAATCAGCGATGGAGGACATGTGCAATGCAGAAATGCAATGGAGGCCAGCAGATCCGCCAGCAGATGGAGCAGGTGCGATGGAGGACAGCCATCGCTAGGCCATGGAGATCCGCTGGCGCCCAGATCCGCGAGAGAGAGAGAGAGAGAGAGAGAGAGAGAGAGAGAGAGAGAGAGAGAGAGAGAGAGAGAGATAAATGACTATGCTGAAGTTAATCCATAGGTTACTTTGACCCAAAAGGTCGAGATTTGTGTAACCATGGGTATTTAGTTATTTAGGCCATCTTAAGTTTGTCTTAAGTTCAGTTGGACCCAATTTTGGTCATGTACTGACTCGTGGGTCCTTAGGGGTCTAATTTTGTTTAGGGGCCCTATCTTGACTTTTGGGGGTGCCCTACATTTAGTAAGTGGTTAACCTTAGGGTTTGGTGGCATTTGGTCACATCCAGGTAGAGTACTTAGATGCTCATTGTGTATTCCATTTTTATACAGTTTGGCTCTCCATTGCTCTTGTTGCTGTTTTCTCTCTCTCTCTCTTAGAGTTGGGCGCCCAGCCTCTTCTCTCTTGTTTCTTGTGGAGATTGATTGATAACTAGATCTTGGTGACTTGTCTCTTGCTTTCCTACATGGTATCAGAGCTACCGGATTTGCAACAAGCATGTTTGTTGGCGCCCTACCAGAAGAGGAGCTTCTCTACTTTTTGTTGTGAAATTTCAGCATCTTGCTGATCTTTTCAAGTGGAGTTTAAATCAGCTTTTTTGTCTCTTTTCAGGTTGAAGGAGGGCGGCCATCAGAGATCTTGGAGGAGCAATTTTTGGCACCCAAAAATCAGAATCTCAAATCTGATTTTTATGCAACCAGTTTTCAGCAAGTTTTGTTTGGAGGAGGGTGCCCAAAAATCTGCAACTGATTTTTGGTTGTGGTGTCTCCTTATCTTGCTGTTTTTGTTTTCAGGTTTGCATTTGTGTAGGAGGGCGCCCAAAATTCAGCAAACCCTATTCAGGGTTAGGTCAACTTGTGGCTGGAAATTTGCAGATTCTCAGCAAGTAGTAGGGTGCTTTCAACAGCCCTATTGGAGTGTGTGTTGATCACACTATTTCTCTTCCTAATTGGGTTTCGGTGTAGGCTTCAACCGAAGCTAACCTAATTTTCAAGAAGCTAGTTTTTTTGTGCAGAAAGACAACCATCTATCCTTTTGGGCACTTTGGTTGCAAATTAAAAGATATCTTGTGCTCCTACTTTCAGCTCTTTGTTTTTGAGTAGATTTGGTTGTGGAAAGGCTCTCTTTCCTATCTCCTACAAGCTGAAATTTTGTTGGAGGTAATGGCTAAAGAATCAGAAGCTATCGGTTCTTTGTTTAGTGAAGATCGGTTGGATGGCACAAACTACTCCTTGTGGAGTTACATGATGAAGAATCTTCTCATAGCGAAAGGGCTGTGGGATTTGGTCAATGGTGATGAGGAAAGGCCTCCGTCTTTGGCACCTCCTACACCTCGTGGATCATCATCATCAACATCATCTTCTCCATCTTCGGAAGAACAAAAGAAGTGGGATAGAAGGGATGCACAAGCACATTCTATGGTTGCTCTTGCTGTGAAAAGATCTATCTTACCTCATATTAGGTCTTGTAAGACATCTAAAAGTGCGTGGGATACACTTTATACTATGTATAGAGTCAAAAATCCAGCAAGCGTGGTGTATCTCAGAAATCAACTTTCTTTGTTGAAGATGCAAGAAGGGAATCAAGTGATCAATCACTTGACGAAGATCAAGGATCTTCGTGAGGAGCTTCTCAATATTGATGAGATAATTGAGGATGCTCAATTTGTTTCCATTACTCTCAACTCATTACCTTCATCTTATCTTCCATTTGTTTCATCTTTGAGTATCTCTCTTAGGGGACAGCAACTCTCCTTTGATGAACTTGTTGGGCTGCTTTTTCAAGAGGAGCAAATGAGGCAAAACTTTGCGGGTGACACTCAACTTGATCAAGCTTTCTTCACGAAAGGCAAGGGCAAAGGCAAGTCAAAAGGAAAGGGGAAGCCTCCTTCCAAGGATGAGCAAAAGCCCGTTGGAGGTCAAGATGTCAACACTCAAAAGAAGAAAGGGAAGTGCCATTATTGCAAAAGTATGGGCACTTCATCAAGGATGTGCGGATGATGCATCTTATTCTATTCATGGAATTGGAATTGTAGCCATCATTTTGCCTAATGGTGAAGAAAAGTACATTAAGAATGTGCTTTATGTTCCGGGAATCAAGAAGAATCTTCTTTCGGTTTCAACTATGTTGAAGCAAGGACTAGTTGTTGAGTTCAAAGAAGATAAGTGTCTTGTCAAGGATCCTAAAAGATCACTCTTGATTATTGTTTCGGGAACGATGCATGCTGGCTTATTCATTGGATACCTATGAGCGACGAATTCCCTCTACATGTCTTGTTGCTTCTACATCACAATCATTGGAGTTGGCTGAATTGTGGCACGCAAGGTTTGGGCATCTCAACTTTGCAAGTTTGAAGAAGCTGAAGACATTTATTATGGTAGAAGACATTCCTACTATTGAGCAGTCGGAAGGGCATGTATGCGAGGGGTGCATACTTGGAAAGTTTCAAAGGAAACCTTTTCCAATTGATGGAACCATAAGGGTTCTTGATAAATTTGATTTGGTTCAAAGTGATGTTTGTGGTCCAATGAGGACCGAATCCATTGGAAAGTGCATCTATTTTGTGACTTTTATTAATGACTTTTCCCGTTTTACATGGATCTATCCTATGAAGGCTAAATCGGAAGTTTTTCAACGTTTTAAAGATTTTCTAGCAATGGTGGAAAATCAGTTTGGGCATTCTTTGAAGACCCTACGCACCAATCGAGGAGGGAAATACATTAAGAATACGTTCGATGCATTTCTTCGAGAAAAGGGAATTCTACATCAAATGAAAACTCCCTATACGCCTCAACAAAATGGTGTTGCCGAGCGAAAGAATCGCACACTCATGGAGATGGCCCGTTGCATGCTCAAAGCAAAGGGGCTGCCTCACAAGTTTTGGGCTGAAGCGTTTATAACGGCAGCATACATAAGCAATCGTTGTCCTACTAAAGCATTGAAAGTATTAACTCCTTATATAGTTTGGTATGGAAAGAAGCCTACAATCTCTCACTTTCGCATTTTTGGTTGTACGGCTTATGCTTTTGTTCCGGATAAACTTCGTACAAAGCTTGAAGATAAAGGAGTTAAATGCATTTTTGTTGGCTATAGTAGTGAAAGCAAAGGCTATTGGCTGTTCAATTTGAGCACTAATAAGATTATTGTTAGTCGTGATGTGCATTTTGATGCAAAGAATTCATTGGTTGTGGCCCCAACTCATATCTTGAAGGGGGACAGCCCCCATAGTGTGAATGTTGAAGTTTTTCCAGATTTGGTACCATCTTCTATTGTTGGAGATAAGGGGCAGCAACCAACCAGTTTCGACCTACCCAACACCTCATCAAGTTTAGAGCCTAATGTTCATCAAGAACCGCCCGTTGTTGCTCAAAATCAGCCTGCAGGAACTGTTGGACAGCAAGGACCAGTTTTGGAAGATCTTGGACAGCCAAGTGCGGTGTCGGAAGATCTTGGACAGCAAATTGTAAGAAAAGACATGGCTGTTGGACAGCCCAAAACAGTCCCACGGTGGCTGTTGTCGACTTTGCGGGACAGCAAAGTAGGTTCATTTTATGATGGAAAGACACGTGCCTCTACAAAATCAGTGGACTATGCTGATTTTTCAGATTTTGCTCTTACATCTCATGGAGAAGTTGCAGAAGAACCTGTTTTCTATGAGCAGGCCAAGGGAGTAAAATGTTGGGAAGATGCGATGCAAGATGAGTATGACTCACTTATGAAGAACAAGATTTGGGTTCTTGTTGATCTTCCTCACGGGAAGAAGGCAATTGGTTCTAAATGGGTATACAAAATCAAGTATAAGGCAGATGGTACCATTGAAAGGTACAAGGCAAGGCTCGTTGCCAAAGGCTATGTTCAGCAAAAGGGGATTGATTATGAGGAGACTTTTTCTCCTACTGCTCGGATGACTACCGTGAGGGTAGTAACCTCTTTGGCTGCCCACTTTGGTTGGCATTTGCGGCAACTTGACATAAAGACAGCGTTCCTCAATGGTGATCTCAATGAGGAAGTGTACCTTCAACGACTTGCTGGTTTTTTGGTTGAAGGCCAAGAAGATAAAGTTTGCACTTTATGGACTGAAGCAATCTCCGAGGATGTGGTATCAAAAAATACATGCCTACTTTTGTGATCGAGGGTTTACTAATAGTCCTAGCGAATCTACTCTTTATGTCAAGCATACTTCAGATTATATTATCATTATTTTACTTTATCTGGATGATATTATTATTACGGGAAGTAATGAGCAGCAGATCGATGCCGTAATACTTGATCTTGGTATGGTTTTTGAAACCTCATATTTAGGCCTATTGCACTTTTATCTTGGTCTTGAATTTGTACAAGAAGGTGCTGAAATTTTCATCTCTCAAGAACGCTACATTGGGCAGATTTTGAAGCGGTTCAAGATGGAAGATTGCAAGCCGGTTGCTACACCTATGCAGACAGGTCTGAAATTAAGTAGTCAAGGTGATGGTGAATCATTTGACACTACTTTATATTGTCAAGCTATTGGCTGTCTCATTTACCTATGTAATTCAAGACCGGACATTTCTTATAGTGTCTCACTCATGAGTCAATTCATGCATGCCCCGATGACATCACATTGGAAAGCGTTGAAGAGGATCTTTCGATATCTTCAAGGAACAAGAAGTCATGGACTGGTTTTTCCTGCTTGTGATGATGCATGTTTGGTTGGTTTTAGTGACTCGGATTGGGGTGGAGATCAAGACACTAGACGCTCTACAAGTGGACATTGCTTTTTTTATGGTGATTCTGCAATTTCATGGTCTAGTAAAAAGCAGCCCACTGTTGCTACTTCTTCTAGTGAGGCAGAATATAGAGCGATATTTTCAGCCACGACAGAGTGTTTATGGCTAAGAAGACTACTTGTTGACATGAAGTTTGGTGAGCCCTCAGCCACTCTTATCTTGATTGATAGTCAAAGTGTTATTGCCATTGCACGGAATCCTGTTTTTCATGCGAGGACGAAGCACATCGAGATCCATTATCACTTTGTTCGGGAGAGACTTCATGATGGCTACATATTATTTGAATATTGTCCTACGGAGGATAATATTGCAGACCTCTTCACTAAGGCGTTGCCTAGAGTCAGATTTGAAGCTTTATGCAAAGCTTTAAATTTGATATCACGTGTTGGTTTTGTTACAAAGTGAAGATTTCAGTTTTTGCATTGTCATTTAAGGAGGTTGTTAGAAATAAATGACTATGCTGAAGTTAATCCATAGGTTACTTTGACCCAAAAGGTCGAGATTTGTGTAACCATGGGTATTTAGTTATTTAGGCCATCTTAAGTTTGTCTTAAGTTCAGTTGGACCCAATTTTGGTCATGTACTGACTCGTGGGTCCTTAGGGGTCTAATTTTGTTTAGGGGCCCTATCTTGACTTTTGGGGGTGCCCTACATTTAGTAAGTGGTTAACCTTAGGGTTTGGTGGCATTTGGTCACATCTAGGTAGAGTACTTAGATGCTCATTGTGTATTCCATTTTTATACAGTTTGGCTCTCCATTGCTCTTGTTGTTGTTTTCTCTCTCTCTCTCTTAGAGTTGAGCGCCCAGCCTCTTCTCTCTTGTTTCTTGTGGAGATTGATTGATAACTAGATCTTGGTGACTTGTCCCTTGCTTTCCTACAAGAGAGAGAGAGTGGTGGTTGAGTGAAACAAAAGATGTAGTGTATGTGTACATGTGTGTGCACGCACAAGCGTGTGTGTGTGTGTGTGTGTGTGTGTGTGTGTGTGTGTGTGTGTGTGTGTGAGAGTGAGAGAGAGAGAGAGAGAGCTTTATTAATGTCTTTTCCATGCCAAAAGGCATATAAGACGAAAGACTACATGCTAAGTATGTGGTACAAATGGGAGCGTATGAAATGTCTCCACAACAGTAAAGAAAAAGATATATGATGTATAACTACTAAGACCAAAATGAATCTAATGCATGAGCATCTGCCTACAAATGTAGATATAATGATAATGGTATAGCATGTTGTCATCAAATCCTGCTGCTACTAAAGAAAGATGTAATGGGGACTGCAACTGGAGGTAGGCCCAATATGTGTTGCTGATGTCGTCTATGAAGATGCTATGATGGACCTCAATGGGACAAGTGCATCTTGGAAGACGCAGCGATACCTCCCTCTAATCTCATAATAGACTAGGCATCTGAATAAGAAGTGATCCTCAAACTTCACCTCATATAAGGAACACATTTGACTTTCCTCCCTTAGGATACCCTGAAAGCAACCTTTCTCGATCACAAGTTGATGTGATGAGACTCAGAGCTATCCCAGTATGAATCTCAGACCATGTGATAATCCCAAGCCCAAATAGCATGGTAGAATTGGGAAACCTACTATATCCAACTCCAAAAATGAGTCCGATAGGGGTGGGTTTAAGCCCTGATTTTCCCTGCCATGGTCGATCAAGATATGTTCTATACAAGAAACGTCTATGTAGTCGTGGGGGAGAGAGAGAGAGAGAGAGAGAGAGAGAGAGAGAGAGAGAGAGAGAGAGAGAGAGAGAGAGAGAGAGAGAGAGAGAGAGAAAGAAAGATTTTTTAATGTCTTTTCCATGCCAAAAGGCATATAAGACAAATAAGTACATATCAAGTATGTGGACCATCTGGGAGCGTATGAAAAACGTCTCCAAAAAACTGAAAGAAAAGCATATATAATAAATCTAAACACAATTATCAGTGTTAACTAAACCAAAAGGTAGAAAGCAAGAAATGGCTATTTATAATGGAAGCAACCCGCAGATCAAGTCCTGGAGGTGACACTGCTATTGCTGTTGCTGCTACTGAAAAAAGATGTAATACAAGCTGCAGTGGGGAGTGAAACTGAGATCTGCTGCCGATGTCGAATGTAGGGAGGACGTCTCCTCGTAGTAGGCCGAAGAGGTATGGCTGCTGGGCAATGCTGGGAGGTGCGCTGCCTCTGATCTCTGTGGAAAGTCGTGTCCTCATCCTCGTCATCATCATCTAAGTCTGGGACTGGTCATGAACGTCGTCTGGAGAAAAAGGAGGTAATCTGAAGCTATGTGTCAGGAGCAATCTGATGTTGAGGCTGGAGATCCTGTTGAAATAGAAACATCTCTCGGACCATAAGTGCAACACAACGTGGATCCTCATATGTAACAAGTGAGCGCAAAGTAACTGGTGTATCCCTGAACAAGCAATGGTATCTCCCACGAATCTCATAATAAGCTGGGCAAATGAAAATAAAATGCTCCTCAGTCTCTACTGCCCCTAGGGAACAAAGCTGGCAAATCCTGTCCTCTCGTGGGGTACCCTGAAACCGGCCAGTCTCAATCTCAAGCTGGTGTGAAGAGACATGGAGCTGACCCAATATGAATCTGAGACCATGTGATAAACCAGATCGTAGGTACAGTGGTAGCAGTGGGGACCTTGATACATCTGTCTCCAAAAAATGAAGCCGATAAAAGTCGGGTTTGACACCCAACTGACCATTCCAGGCTCGATCTAGGTAAGCTCTATAAATGGATCGTCTGATGTAGTCATGGGTACCAGAAAGAAGGGCAGTGGTAGAGATGCCGAGTGTACTAAGAAGTCTGGAGGCCTGAGAAAACCAAGCCACATTGTAGCCCTGACTGTGAAGATGCTGAGATGAAATGAGAGCAGCCTGAGTATATCTCTGCTCAGAAGAATGGAATGCACTGACATGCTGAATATATGTGATGAGCTGGAGTAAGGCATCAAGGTACATGGGTGGGACCGCAAACTCAGCAAGGATGATCTGATGTGGTACTGAAGGCTTAGCCCGAATCATGCGTGAAAGCATAGTGATCTGTAACTGAGAGATACTAGCCCAGTTAGATGAGGTAAGGCCCGTGCACCATGCAGCCGATGCATATAGGGCTGTAGGAGAAACAATGGTGTCAAAAAGCCGACACTTACTCGAGGCATCTCGAATAGACTTACGGAAGCAAAATCTCTCCATCTGGGCAAGGGAAGCATGGCCTTTCCCAAGCCTACTAGAGGCTGCCTGTCTCATACTAAATATAGGACCAGTAAAATGGGTGCCCAAGTAAGTGTAGGAAGGGACAATCTCTAACGGCCGACTGTCAAAAAGGAGCTTGAAGCTCGGCGCAAGACAGTAGGCGCAAAATTGCCTCAGCTTATCAAAATCGTCTTGCCACTGAAAACTACATGGTTACATGACTATAATACAGCCCAGATAGGAGCGCTAACGCTATACATTGATGATTGCATGTCAATGCTCAGTACATTGGGAGCATGAAATCTAACTGCTTAATTTACTATAGCCGTTTTTGCATTAGATGGCCGTCTTTTCTAACTGTACAAGTTAGGTGGGCTGTCAGTGATGTCGTCTGACAGTTCATGGATCGACTTTTCCCTGATGAAGAAGAAGTTGACGAAGTCGAGTTAGTTGGTAGTTGGTGAAAAGTCGATAAGTCGACCAAGTCGGACAAGTCGTGTGTGTGTTGATGAAGTTAGTCAAGTACTTCGATGTCGGACACTTCAGACACTTTCATGTCGTTGATGTCAAGCACTTCGATGAAGTCGCAGTTGATGGAGTCAGTTTGTCAACCCCGAAGTGCCCGAAGTGCGAAAAATGCGAAGGTGCTAAAGATGCGAAGGTGTCCAAAAAATATGTAAGTGCCAAAAATGTACAAGGCACCAAAATCCCGAAGGTGCGAAAAGTGCGAAGGTGTGAAAAATTTTGAAGGTCCAAAAAATGTGAAGTTTGGACTTCAACAAGGGGAGTTTTTCGGGATGCTCATTATTGAATGGATTTTGAGGCTAAGTATAGAAATCCAACACTCCCCTTTAATGTGGATCCAGAAAAACTTGGATCTTCAGATTTAACATGTCGTTAAATCTGAGATGATGCTCTTTTGATAGAGCCTTGGTGAAGTAATTTGCTGCCATTAACTCTGTCCTGCAGTAAAACAATGACACTTCCTTGCTTTGCACCTTAAGGTAGTGATACCTAGTTTCTACGTGTTTGCTTCGAGAGTGAAATCTCGGATTTAGAGAGAGTGCTATTGTGCTTTGATTATCACAATAAATTGTCGTTGGATGTTCCTGAGCAAGGCCGATATCTGCAAGCAGGTTCCTTAGCCAAATTGCCTCCTTGGTAACATTCGTGGCAGCTATGTATTCTGATTCGGTCGAAGATAATGCTACTGAGGTCTGCTTTCGGCTGTTCCATGAGATTGGGCCTTGATTCAATAAGAATACAAATCCAGAAGTTGATCTTCTGGTGACGATATCGCCTGCCCAATCTGCATCTGTGTATCCTTCAAGAATACTGGCAGATTGGCTGCCTCCATAACATATGCTAAGATGTTTAGTGGGTTGAACATACTTCATGACCTTCATGAGAGCTTTCCAATGAGTTGGCCCTGGATTCGATAGGAATTGGCTGAGAGAGCTGATGGAGTATGCCAAGTCAGGTCGAGTGCAGAGCATAGCATACATGAGTGACCCGATAATGGAGTGAAACGGATATTGCTTCATTTCCTCCTCTGCCTCGGATTGTGGACACTGCTCCCTTGACAGCTTCAGACCAGGGTCGAGTGGGAAGTAGCTCGATTTGCAATTGGTCATTCCATATTTTTCCAACACATTCATGAGATATCATTGTTGACTGATGAAAATCTGTTTGTTGGGTCGATCTCGATAGATCTGGATTCCGAGACAGTAATGGGCTGGACCCATATCAGTCATCTTGTACTCCTGTGCTAGCATGCATTTCGTATCCTTCAATAGATTTAGATTGTTATTAAAAAAATTTCGTATCATCTACATAAAGAGTGAGATAATGAAGGAAGTAGAAACAGACGAAGTAGACATTCAAGTCTACCGAGTTTGGAATAAAACCATTCTCGATTAGAAATGCATTGATCTTCTGAAACCAGCATCTTGGTGATTGTTTCAAACCATAGAGAGCCTTGTGAATTTTGCACACAAGGAGCTCCTTACTCTTTAGCTCATATCCCTCTGGCTAGGACATGTAGATTTCCTCTTCAATAGTTCCGTTGAGGAAGGCAGTCTAGAAATCCATCTGGTGGACTTCAAGATCGGCTGCAGCTGCAAAGGAGAGTAATAGACGAATCGAAGCATGCTTAACGACTGGACTGAAGGTCTCTGAATAATCCAGATCTGGAATCTGGGAGAAGCCTTTGGCGACAAGCCTAGCCTTGTATCGATTTAATCTTCCTTCAGCATCATACTTCGCTTTGAATATCCATTTGCATGGAATCAGATTTCGATCCTTTGGCAGCTGAGTTATTGTCCATGTTTGATTCTCGATAAGAGGGTCGAATTCAGTGTCCATTGCAGCTTTCCACTGGTCAGCATCAGGTGTCGACATTGCCTCAGAAACAGTAGTTGGTTCCTGCACAAAGTAGCAGGCTGGATCATCCATAAATCAGGATGGAGGCTGTCTGGACCGGATCGATCTTTTGGGTTGAACTTCAGTCCTCTGATGTGTTTGGATTTGTCGAGGTTCTAACTCACTGTCGGAGTCGATGTCAAGCTTGTGATCAATCCTAAGTTCGAAGTTGTCGACTCTGGGACTGGAAGTCAATGGAGCTTTCCCTTTGTGGTCGATAAACTGGTCTTCCACAAAAATGACATCTCTACTTGTGAACGATTTCTGAGTGTTCCAGGCTGTAGAGCTTGTATGCCTTGTGATCTGGGGAATAGCCGATGAAAATCGACTTTCTGCTGGTGTCGTCCAGCTTCTTTCTTAGATCAGCAAGGATAGGGCCTTCGTGATGGATCGATTTTGCAAATAGGCAGCTGTAGTAACAGCTTCTGCCCAAAATTTCTTTGGAAGAGAGGCATGGGCCAGCATGCACTTGGCACTCTCGATGGAGTGTCCTATTCTTCCTCTCAGCTACACCATTGGACTGAGGTGAGTAGCTGGTTGTGTATTGTTGATGTATTCCATTTGCCTTGCAGAAGTCCTTGAATTCGGTGGAGATGAATTCTCCCCCTCCATCAGTATGTAGAGCCTTGATCTTTCTCTGGGTCTCATTTTTGGCAGACGCCTTGAACTGTTTGAAGAACTTGAAAGCTTCGGATTTGTTCTTCAAGAAATAAGTGACAGTTCGTCGAGAGAAATCATCAATGAAGGTTAGAAAATAAACTGCCCTGTCGAAGCAATCTGCATTGGGCCACAAATGTCGCTATGTACAAGATCAAGCAAACCTTTGGAAGTATGGATTGTTTCAAAAATAAAAGGACTTCTAGCATGCTTGCTGATAATACAGCTTTCACATGGAGAAGTTGGTTTGCTAACAGAAGGAAGATCTTGCACTAGATTCTAAGTTGACATTTGCTGAATACTATTGAAGTTTAGATGGCCTAATCTGAAATGCCAGAGCATATTAGTCGATTCAGAAGTTGATGTATGATTTTTCTTTGTGTATAGAGCTTGTGGATCCGATCCTGAGCCAGAGGAGGAAGCATTCCTTCTAATCTCCTCTTGTAGTAGCATCGAGATGACTCTTGATAGAGTGAGATGTTGTTGGGTTGAAGTAGCCATGACCCAGGTTTCGTAGGCATCAGGGAGACTCGATAATAGAGTCATTATTGCATCCGAATCTTCAATGACTGATCCTGTTGCAGTCATCTGCTCCATAAGGTTCTTGAAAGTGTTGAGATGACTCGAAACACTATCTGCATCAGACATTCCATACTTGCATCAAACCGCGATTCGAACCGCCTATCGCGGTTCAAACCTTCGAACCGTTAGGGGCCGATTCGAACCGGAAACCGGTTCAAACCAATTCGAACCGTTTTTTGGCCCCTCAACCAAAAGACAAAGAACAAAAAGAAAACGGTTTGAACCGTTTCCCGATTCGAACCTATCTAGCCGGTTCGAATCGGGACGAATCGGCCGATTCGAATCGGCATGTAACCTTGAGACATTCTGAGAGTGAAGAATTTCTTCCTTAGATGAAGCTTGGAGGTGACGTCTCTAATGTCGTAGAGAGTTGCTAGGATGTCCCATGCATCCTTAGCAATCTGAGCAGCACGTATGTGGCTGATCTGAGAGTCCTTGATATTGAGAGTGATCAAGGCAAATGCTTTGCCATCTCTCTGTCTCCACTTGGTGATGCTGGCTGCATCAGCCTCTGGTTTGACCTCAGTGCCATCGACGATGTCCCACAGTTCTTTGGCAAGTAGAACTACTCTCATCTTGAATTTCCAGAGATGGTAGTTCTCTCCGTCGAGCTTGTCAATCAGAGATGAACTAGAAGATGGATCCATTCTGGTGTTGAAGAGATCACTGGTAAAAACAGCGATGTCTGAATACTGTTGGCTATGCACTTGCTAAACGATGTCTTGGTAGAAACAAGACTGATAACCTGCAATAAAAATGCGGACTACTAAGCCACCCGCTCTGATACCATGTCGGAAAACCAGAGTTTGATCGATAGGATAGCAGCGGAAGTGGATAACGACGGATGGTTTGTGGATCGGTAGTGCAGCAGTTACCAGCAGAAGATATGAAAAACTGAGTAGCAATGAAAAAGAACGAAGCGGTAGTGAGACAAAGACTTGCACTCTGATTATAATCAAAACTGAGTATAAGAGCTTGAAGCTGGGCGCAAGACAGTAGGCGCAAAATTGCTTCAGCTTATCAAAATCGTCTTGCCACTGAAAACTACATGGTTACATGACTATAATACAGCCCAGAGATCCGATAGGAGCACTGACGCTATACATTGATGATTGCATGTCAGTGCTCAGTACATTGGGAGCATGAAATCTAACTGCTCAATTTACTATAGTCGTTTTTGCATTAGATGGCCGTCTTTTCTAACTGTACAAGTTAGGCGGGCTGTCAGTGATGTCGTCTGACAGTTCATGGATCGACTTTTCCCTGATGAAGAAGAAGTCGACGAAGTCGAGTTAGGTGGTAGTTGGTGAAAAGTCGATAAGTCGACCAAGTCGGACAAGTCATGTGTGTGTGTTGATGAAGTTAGTCAAGTACTTCGATGTCGGACACTTCGGAGTCGTTGATGTCGAGCACTTCGATGAAGTCGTAGTGGATGGAGTTAGTTTGTCAACCACGAAGTGCGAAAATCCCTAAGTGCGAAAAATGCGAAGGTGTCCAAAGAATGTTTAAGTGCCAAAAATGTACAAGGCACAAACATCCCGAAGGTGCGAAAAATGCGAAGGTCCAAAAAATGCGAAGTTGGACTTCGGCAGGGGGGTGTTTTTGGGATGCTCATTATTGAATGGATTTTGAGGCTTAGTATAGAAATCCAACAAGCAAAACTATTCCAAGATCATAAATCGATCTTGTTTTGGTCTAAAATAGTTCGCACAAACTATGAGCTTTTACCAAAAAGCTACCTCATACTAATATTAACTTTATGCAATAAAGTAAGTAGTGCCATTATGGCTCAAAAAGCTCAGGCGAAGAGCTTCAAGGCTATCATAGTCCACCAGGTGATGAGAGCATGTGTGCTCCTCCCAAGGTGTCTCAATACTCTAGTTCTTGCAAAGAGAGCATGTGTGCTCCTCCCAAGGTGTCTTCGGAGCATTCCATCTTCCCATTTCCAAATGTAATTCATGAGAATTTGTCCTTATGCATGAAATGGCTTGCTTTTTCTTCATAGATATATCAGCGACGATGTTGGCAGCAATGTGGCATTGACTATGAGCTCCTATTAAGGATTGAAGCGTTCTTTATAGTATTCCATTTTAACCCCTCTTTGAACTTAGTACGTACAAAAGATTCCAGCTCCTTATCGATTCATTCTTTATGCTGAATTTTTCAAAAGGCAAATCATTTTGTATTGTCCAATAACCATCCACTTTTTAGACTTTGAGGGAGCATGCATCACTTTAGATAACCTAACATCTTCTAATTCTTCTACTCTTCCGATGTAGTTGATCATTTTTATAATCAGCCTTGAGTCTTTCTGCTGTATTAACTTGGCAGCGTTCAAACCTTTGAACATATGCCTCCACGTGACCCTTCCTTTTTGGCCAATAAAATTCTCTTGTAACTAGGTCAAGTGTTTGATGATCTATCAGCACAGTAAATCTGAAACTATAAAAATGTCCCCAAATTTTCCAAGCGTGAATGACAGCAAAAAGTTTCTTCTTATAAGTAGAATATCTACTCTGAGATGGGTCGAACTTCTTGCTTTCGAAAGCCACCAGTCTACCATCTTGACATAGGACTACTCCTACAGCATAGTCACTAGCATCCTTTCCACAAAAAATGGCTTGTTAGGGTCCACTGTGTAGTATGGGCACTATAGACACTAGATACTTCAAGGCCTCAAAACTTTGATTTAATTCGTCAGTCCACACGATTGGCGAACTGACCTTATTACACTTGCAAGTTTGTTTCACCATTTTTGGTTTTCCGTTTGGCATTATTCACTCCCTTAAGAAGATTAGTCGAGGGTAATGCTACTTTAGCATAGAATTGAAGTCATGCATTGCTTCACTTCATGAGTGGATACATAAGGTAGATCAGGCATATTCACATCACCTTTAAGCTCAATTAAAGAGCCACAATGCAAAAAAGGAAAGACTATGTTTCACATAATCCTTTTGTAACGACTCATTTTCAACGTAAAACCACTCTTTACCTAGAATAGTATATTTATTATGTGAAAAGATAAACTATCTACATAATTATGAATCCTCAACAGCAAGTGATGAACAAACTAGTCCCAAACTTGTTGATCCCCACTTGCCGCCATAGCGAGCACATACTTGTGATCACTTGGTGCAATTGCTACCTCGAGCTTCTGCACCGATTAGCATTAATAAAGTTGTGAGTTAAACCATCATCAAAGAGGATGTTCAAAACTTGACTGCCTATGAAACCATTCATACAAATAAAATCATGAGGTCCAAAAACGGTTGTATTAAAACAACAATTATTAAATGCAAAGGGTACCTTTCGAATCACCTTTTCGAACCGTGTTTGAATCGAGTTTGGATCGGGAAAGAATCGACTTCTCCAAGTTCGAACCGGCGAATCGGTTTTAGGGTTTTTTTTTTAAAACATTAATGTCACAACGTACATATTACATATTACATATGTCATATTCCAATGTACCATGTGCATGGTTATTTAGTGGTAAATTAGCAAATGTTCAATGATTCGAATTTCACGAAAATGACAAAACACACACACACACACACACACACATTTGTCAATAGTCACACACCTTGCACTTCTTTGGGCAATCTTTGCACTTCTCCATGCAGGAGAAACACAACCATCGCTCTTGGCCTTATCAAAATCCCCCTTTCCTTGCCTTTCTTCAAAAAGGAGCCCAAAGATGGCTTTCCTTGGGTTCATATTTTGGGCTTGACGTTCTTTGCGGGCTACAACATGCATATTGAAAAAAATGTTGGCAAAGTGCACCACATCCTCTACGGTTTGTGGCTAGTCATGACAGACCTCAAACTAATAATCTTTGGGCAAGCCCAAAATGAAATGTAACTTTAAAAGCACTAGGTCCATCCTGCTAGTGAATCGAGATACCATTTCCTGGAATTCCTGTAAAAAGGAGTCCAACGGCTTGCTAGAATAATAAATGTAAATGATGTAGAAGCCATAGGTTACTATGACCCAAAAGGTCGAGATCTGTGTAACCATGGTCATTTATATTTTAGGCCCAATTTAGTATGAAACTAACTTGTAGGGACACGTGGGTCCACTAGGGTCCTATACATGTGAGTTAAGTACCTAACTTGTTATTTGGGGTACTTAGTTATTTTATGTAACTTATGGTAGCTAGATAGCCATTAGTCAAGTTATTGGACAGCCAACAGTCATGAAGGTAGATAGCCATCTTGGACTACTTATATGTAGCCATTCATTTGTATGAGACACACTTTTGTTAAGCAATTTACTGTTCATATTGGTTGTCCACAAGTTTCTACAAGAGGGTCATCTAACCATCTCTCTCTTCTCTTTGAGAATACTTTGTGTTAATGAATAGTCTTGATTCTGGATTCCTACACGGCTTTGTCCCCATTTACAAAGTTGAAAATTGACGATGGTATTCAAAATCGTCTAAGACGGGTAAAAATACGGTCTTAACAACCACTTGAAATCATCCCAAGTCATCGGTAAATTGGCTAGGTCCTTTAGATCTTACCACCATGTCTATGCTTCCCTGCACAAGAACATGATAGCAGCCGCAATCCTAGAACTGTTAGGTAAATCGTGCATGGAAAAATGCAAGCTCCATCAAATTAGCCATGCCAATACGACATCTCGGTGTCTGTCCTTTTCTCCCAAAACGAATTCGAGACTAAACATCGAGTTGAAGACAACTTGCCACAACTGACCCATTGCCTGACACTCTACTTTGGCCCTTAATTATTTAGACTGCATGTCAACAATTTGTTGTTGAAGCGAAATGATGGCGAGCACCATCTCCTCTAAATCAGCCACTGTTGGGCCCCAAGGAAGATGGGGCCCAGGTTCCTTCCATAGGTGCATTCATGATTAAGAGAGAGGTGTGGAAAAAACCTGAAGAAAAATAAAGACCATAGGTGCAAAGATGAGCTCAAATGAAGATATGTAGCAAAAGAGGCCTTATGCAACATAAACTTTAAGAAAGAACTTTGCAAATGAGAAAGAGAACGGGCTGGGTCCATGAGCACGACCCCTCATCCTCCCTCAAACACCTCCATCCAAACAGAATAGGTGGGGGCCTTGTGGGTACCCACCTGTACCTCCTGCCGCCTTGGGACCTAAGTGGTGGCTTATGAGACCACCACATTTCCCTTGGAATCCAGAAATTTATTTGATTTGTTTAAGCCCCACCCCCAACCTTCTCTTCTACGTACCTACTCCCAGAGATGTGCGCACTCTCTTGGAGCATGAAGGACACAGAGAAGAGAGGAAAGGAGATGGTACGGCTTTGTGACAGGCCCACAATACCAGTGAAGGAGATTTGCCATAGTTTGTTTGGATATGATTTTCAAATCTTAGCATATCGAAAAAGGGGGTTACACTTAGGCTTATGCACGCCCCGAGTGCCCCCAATGAATGCATTCTGCTATACCAAAGAATGCATTCTGCACCCTCATCGTGGGCAATTATCAAAATAAGTGGGTCAAGTTTCTCATTATTCAAAAGAAGATGTGTTTTACTTGTGCCCAAATCAGCTAAGTAGAAAAAGTTGGTTACCATGAAAACACAGCATAAAGTTCAAATGGGAGAAAAGGTCAACCAAGCAGCTTGTTACTATGACAACATAAAGCTCAAAAGAGACAAAACATTAACCTGGCTAAGTAGAAAAAGTTTGTCACCATAACAACACAGCATAAAGTTCAAAACAGAGCATAAAGTTTAAAAGGGACAAAAGATTAACCAAGCAGTTTTTTTACTATGACAACATACTATAAAGCTTACAAGAGACAGAAGATGAATCCAGTGTCTTTGTTGATATCAGCTCTGCACCATATATGAAAAAGAGATGCTATCTGTATTACCGAGTAACTTACGTATGACTTCCAAGTTCTTTGATGTCATGCTCGATAATAAAATCATAGCGTCCTCCTGCTCTTATGGAATCTATGGGTGCTTTTGAATTGTCAGCAAGTATAATACGTTGTCTTTCTGTTTGAAGTTCAGCCTGCACATTCATGCTAGCTCACAGTTTAACAACTTTTGCCCAGAAAGTTACTGATGATGCAACTAAAGGCTAAGGTTATACGAAACACAAGGGATTTAAATTTATAAGAAATAGCACTCAAAATGTAACAGCCAAGAAAGAGAAGAACAATATGCCTTGTTGCCTTTTATTAATTGAAAACAATTAATATGACACATGACAATCCAGGGCTACCCCTTCCAAGTAGATCATACTTCGAAATAAAGGACTAAGCCGAAGCAGACTCTGGTCACAAGAAATCTGGTTCTCTAGCAATGGGCACATAATAAATACAATCATAGCTGTTGCTGATGCACTGATTAGACATGCACTGATTGGGAGCCATACTGAACCATCTAAAATCATGACAAACTGTATTGAACCATAGCAACTCCAGCAAACCATCTGAAGGAACCAGACTGAACCATTTGAAATCAAAACGAGAAGCATCTCCTATCATATTGAACCTCTCTCTCTCTCTCTCTCTCTCTCTCTCTCTCTCTCTCAAACCATGCGAAAATACAACAAGCCATATTGAACCACCACAACTCATAGCAAGTGACATCAACATGCCATTGAAACATACTCTCTGCAGAGATAAGACATGGTGAAAGTAAAATGTATGAATAATATACAATGTCAGGCCTCAAGGCACCAAAATGATAAAACAAGGCCTCTCTCTCCCCCGACCTCTCTCCCCAGTCTGTCTCTCAGATGCCCCTGCCTCGCGTCCAGCCCCCCCTCTTGATGCTACCAGCCCGACGTGCCTGTGTACCCAATGTGTCTGGTCCCACACCCTGCGAAGGTCCTATGAATTGAGAGGATGCCTGATGTGCAATTGCATGTGATGCCCCGCTCCTCTCTACATACAATGATCCCACCCCCGCCCTCGCAACACCTCTACCTCACTTCCTAGGCCTATCTGGAATAGGAAGTGGCTCCGCCTGTGTCTCTGCGTCGGGGTCCACTAACAGTTGCTCTATGTCATCCCCCTCCTCCTCCTCATCCACCCACTCCTCCTCACACCCCACTGTGTACTCCTCTCCCTCCTCCCGTGAACCCTCCTCCTCATCTCCCTGCTCAGGCGGAAGCTGAACAGTCCTGTGACAACACTCTGTCCCCGCCAAACGCTGGTTCTCTGGCGTGGAGCGGCCCTGACAACCCCACCATGTCACTGGACACAGCTGGTCCTCCCTCCACTGGCACCGAACCATCCCAAAGTGCCCCATGAAGCGCTCGAACTTCAGCAAATCTGCCTCGAGTTTGTTGAGGCTCTGACCTGGTGGCAAAAAAAATATTTCACGTGTCAATGTGCGTAAAAGCATGAATCGTCAGACATGAATCATCGAAGCAGTCAAGAGTTCCATTGAAAATTTGGCTACAATACCTGGTCCTGGATAAACCCCGTCGTCTGCCGGTGCAGCACAGGGAGTGCAACATGTGGGATGAAAATGACAAAAGGTAAAATAGATTCTTACGTCTAACAAGCTGCTCGAATGGGGCTCAGCTCTCATCGAATGGTCTCCTTCTCTTGACGTAGGAGATGGGCGTGTATCGCCTCTCTCCTGGGAGGCCTCCATGAAGCATCCACTAATGCCAACTGGAGCATCATCTCTCTGAAGATGGAGTGGCATGGGACCCAGGTACAGTTATGGACTCGGCTCATTACATTCGCCACGTCCATTTACATTTACTTTACTTTATGCATAAGCAGGCCTTGGGCCCTTTTTTATTCATTAGTGACACTTAGACTACATGGTTGGCCTCTGGCCTTATTATTCATTATTAGGCCATTTGGACATATTACTGGAGAGTGGGGGCCTTCTTCGAGGGCGCACTATTTTCCCTCCCAGTTGGGCCCTAGCCACCGGAAGCTTCCTTTTAGGGCTTCCTCTTGGCTATCAGTAGGGAAATTGTGTCATTTGTTATTCAGCTGATGATATTGATCTCTCTCTTTGGTCTCCTTAATCTCTCTCTTTCCTGCTTTCTAGGGTTAAGTCTTGCTTATGTGCTGCTTTCATAGCTTAAGTCTTTTGCTTATGTGATGCTTTCATAGCTTAGCTCTAGATCAGCTGTGACTTTATTCGTAACTTGGTATCAGAGCAGTTTCCTGATTGCTGAATTTCAGATTTGATTTTCTAATTGGGTGCCCATTTTCCTTGCTGATTTTTCTCTCTTTGCTGAGGGCTTTCGTCTCTTTGCTTCAGCAACATTCAGCACAATTTGGAGGAGGACCAGCTCCTATCAAAGCATTTTCCTTGGCGGAGCTTTAGCAGATAGCTAGCGGAAGTACTTCCTCTAAATTTGGCGGCCGGAAAAAAAAAAAAAAAAGTTTTGGGCAGATTATTCTCGGCGCCCAAGTTCCAACCCTCTATCACCCATTTCCAACTTGTTTGCAGGCTCTCCAGCGCCCAATTCCCTCATCTCTTTCGTCCGTTCCTCCTTCCATTTTCAGCCCTCTTTTCACTTTTGTTTGCAGGCTGTCCAGCCGCTTCACACTTGTCACTTTCGTTCGTTTTTGTCTCCGTTTGCAGCCATTTTTCACACCTTGTTTGCAGGCTGTCCATCGCCCATCCTCAACCAAATTTCACAAAATTCCGACTCCGTTTGATACTCCAATTTGTCACCTGCCTCCTGGCTGTCCAGCGCATTTTTACAGCCTTCATTTTCACTTTTTTTCATTTGCTGATTGCTGTCGTGATAATAGTGGTTTTAATAGACTAATTTGGGGTGACGACGAGAGTCTGCTCTCTCAAGTTTTCGTCTATTCCTTCCACTATCATTATGGCACATTCACCTACCCCGAGTGAGACTACTCAAGAAACCTTATCCGATCAGTTTCGTCGCATAGATGAGACGCTTTCTGGCCTCGTTCTTCGCTTCGATACCGTTATGACCGGCTTTGCTACTATGCAGTCACAGATTGATTCTTTACAGCCTCATGGTCCTGGTAAAGCTCCTGTTTTTCCTTCATTTATGACTCCCCCTCCATTTGGATTTCCATCTTCCTCTGCTAGTCAGCCTGGTGGTGGACCGTTCATTCCACCTAACATCTCCTGGTTTCTTTTCACGGCCCCTACTTCTTGAGCCACACTTTGCTCGAGACTTTCGTGATAGGGTACAGCTTGCTACCTATTCCGGTTCCTCTGACGGGAACTTATTAGAGAATTGGTTTGCTAAGCTTGACACATATTTTCAGATCTACCCTAAGACTGATCCTCAGAAGATCCAATTGGCTGCTTTACATTTAGATAGACGCGCCGCCACGTGGTGGCGAGTTTATAGAGCTGATCCTGATCGGGAAGGGCTCCATTTATGGCATACTTTTCGCCGTGACCTCCGTCATGCTATGATTGACCCTCAGTGGCTCGACCGCCAACGTGATACATTCCGTACTCTCACTCAGACCAGTGATCTTGCTTCTTATACAGATCAGTTTATGGAGCTTTCTTATCTTTTCACAGATCTACAGCCCACTGAGCTTATTTCTCGTTACATTGCTGGGCTTCGTGGTGCTTTACGTTATGATGTTTCTTCCTTCCGTCCTCCCACACTTGTTGAGGCGATGTCTCTTGCCAGTACTTTATAGCATAAGTACTCTGACACTCTTCCTTCCCGCTTCTCCCGACCCCATCCTCCTGCTTCACCTTTTCCCGCTGCGTCCACCCCTACACCTGTCCCTTCTGTTCCAGCTCTCTCCATTGTCCCTTCGTCTCCTCGTCCTCTGACTCCTCAACCTGCTTTTGTCCGACGTTACACGTCTGCAGAGTTCGCTGACCTTCAGCAGCAGCGTCTTTGCTTTCATTGTAAGAGTCCTGACCATTTTGCCCGTGATTGTCGTCAGCTTCTCCCTACTACTATTGCTGTTTTTTACCATGAGGGCACTACTCCAGATGATTCCAATATCTACATTCATATTTCTGATGAGCCTGACCTATCCTCTAAGCCTTCCACTAATTTACTTCCTGCTACTTGCCATGCTCAGCTTGCCTATGCTACTTGGACAGGGCGTCCTGGTCCTCGCTCCATTCAGTTACGTGTACGTATTACAGGTCATGAGTATATTGCTTTAGTTGATACTGGCAGCATTCTTTTATTAGCGATATATCACTAGTCGGATACGTGCTTCACCTGTTCCTGCTTCACAGCCTCTCACAATTGAGGTTGCCAGTTCCCATTCTTTTCCTAGTTCTCAGATGTTTCAGCGTTTACCATACCGCATTGGAGATTTTTCTGGACAGGCAGATCTTTACATTATTCCTATGGAGCGTTATGATCTTATCCTTGGTGCTGATTGGTTTGCATCTCTTGGAGCCGTTACACTGGACTTGACACAGCAGACATTGACATTTGTACTTGATGCAGTTACACACTCACTTGTTGGCATTGATTCTCAGGGAGACTTCCAGTTGGTTACCGGGAAGCGGTTTATGCGTAGTCTGCCAACGGCTGACGATGCAGCTCTTCTTTCCATTCAGAGTACATCAGTTGCTGCTTCACTTTCACCATCCGTGGGTCCTCTTCCTCAGGTTGATGCTGCTTCGGATTTACGGGTTGTTGTTGTGTGCCTTGCACCTATATGCCTTGATTCACAGGTATCGTATTCAGTGGTCATTCCTCGTTTCATTGATATTGAGACCGTATACCTTGGTGGTATTTCTACTATTGCTTTTGCGCATACTTCAAATTGCCCTCCTGGTTCGGTGGTTGGTGCAGTATCTTCTCCATTGGTCTCTATATCTCCATCTCTTGAGTCTGTTATGGCCGATGTTCTTGCTGATTTCTATGGGGTTCTTCATGGGTCCACGTTTGATGGTTCCCTCGCTATTGGTGATCAGGTTGTATCTTCTTTCGCTTTACTCCATGGATCTCTGCTTGAGGTTTGTGATCTGCCTCATGATATTTCTACGGTTCCTGACATGATTCATGCGCCTTTGGCCCTTACTGTTACACATTTTTCATCAGAGGATATTTGCCAGATGGTCACTATTACTTATCTAGGGTATTTATATGCTGGGATCTTTCTAGATGAGTACACGGACATCCTTCCGTCTCCTGGTGTTTCTACATATAGGTTTGCTGCAGTCCATGCCGATGCTATGGATATATGGCATTCCTGGTTATTACATATAGGTTTTCATTTGGACCTGTTGATTGGTGCTGGTTTTTCCATATTACTGATCGCCTATGGTGCGGATATCTCTATGATTATGCATGTGGCTCTCTATCTGTTCCTTGGATTGTTGCTCATTGTCAGCTTGGGTTATTGCCTCCGTTCCAGCTACTGTTTGTCAAGGTGATCTTCAGGTTCCCTGTCATTTCAGGTTGCTCCATATCGCTTGGTCTCCGATGCTGAGTTGCCACTTTGTTCTGGTGTTCCGAGACCATCAAGGTACCTTGAGAGAATTCCTTCTCCTCTCTTGGACAGTTTTTGGGGATGTTGCCGCCATATACTTCAGTGTTGCTCATATGTGCTTTGATATGCATTCCCAGCTACACGTGGATATTGCTCTGCTGCTTGCTACTGATGTTGCGGAACCTGTTCCTCGTTCCAGTGCATTTCTTCTATTCCTCACTTGTGCGCCTGGTGTGTACTTTGGGATTACACTTGCGGCCAATTCCGATGGGTCATCCGATTCTCCATCCGTTTTTGGTGTATCCTATGATGGATTGGTATGTCCATATGAGGCCTTTTTGGATGAGTTTTTCGGCTACAATTTGTCAGTTGGGGCCTCTACTATTTCTAGATTTGTTGCTACTATTTTCATGCATCATGTCTTTTTAGATGATGCATTGATTTCTTGGACCTTCTGGAGCATGTTGCTCTTCTCGTGATATGGGCCTTGAGGGTACCGTATGCCATTGGTACTTCTCATTCATGGGCCCTATGGATACCTTGGGCTTTTGACCATGTTGGTGCATATTTCTCCATTTTTAGCTATCCTTTGTTAGGATGATCTCCTTGGTGCTAGTCTTCCGATGCAGCTATCTTTTCTTGGGGCACCTTGCACATATGGTTGATAGTTACGTGTGTCATGCGGCTATTCGCGATGAGTGTCCATCTCTTTTCCAGTTTCCTTATTGGCTTCCTGGTGCTGATGCAGTTCTACCATCTCGGGCTTTTTGGATACCTTGGTGCTCGAGAGCTTATTACCCGCGCCAGTTCTCATTTACAGCATGTTCAGCAGCGTTATCAGACCTCAGTTGATCGTCACCGCCGCCATGTTGAGTTTCAGCTTGGAGATATGGTTTATCTACGCCTACGGTTTGCACATCATCATTTTGTCCAGGGCCATGCTTCTACTGAGAAGCTTGCACGACGTTATTATGGGCCTTATCGCATTTTGGAGGTTCTTAGTCCAGTTACATATCGCTTACAGCTTCTTGCTTCCACACGCGCTTGTGATGTATTCCATGTCAGTTTATTACGTGTTGCTATTGAGGATATATGTAAGCTTCCTAGGCTCGGATCTTTCTCTTTGAGACCTCCTTGGTGAAAAGATTTGAGGTGACTCCTCAAAAGAGGTGTTCACTGGCCCAAAACGGGCTGGCAGTCAGCCTGCGGACCAAAAGCCAAAACCTCTCTTTCATTTCTTTGTTAAATTTTTAAACACCATGTTTAAAAGATTATAAATAACTATAACAAAGATATAAACAACTAATTCTTTCCAAGAAATTAGCAAATAAAGTTCCAATGTTAAATAAAAATCGCTTGGTAGCCTAAATACTGTAGTAGTGTACTCATTGCTAGTGTGTGAATTCGAGGGGAATTACACGTGCCATGTTTTTGCAAAATACCTGCCTGACAACAATGTATTGTTTTTGGTTGCAGGTGAACCCTAACACTTGCTTGGTGGATTCGGCAGCCGCCGGCAGATTCAGTTTTTGGTCCAGTGGGATGGCCGTCCTATTAAGGAGGCCACATGGGAGCCTATTGATGTCTTTTATCATACACCATCACTTGCGGATCAGGCTCGTGCTCTTGCTGCACTTGTTGATTCCTCTACATCAGATGTTGTTCTAGCTGTTGATGCACCAGGGCTTGCTGCTACTTGATCCAGTTTCTTTTCGGCAGTTGGGTCTTTTTCTTTTGTGCCAGGGAGAGTTATGGACTTGGCTCATTACATTCGCCGCGTCCATTTACATTTACTTTACTTTATGCATAAGCAGGCCTTGGGCCCTTTTTTATTCATTAGTGACACTTAGACTATATGGTTGGCCTTTGGCCTTATTATTCATTATTAGGCCATTTGGACATATTACTGAAGAGTGGGGGCCTTCTTCGAGGGCGCACTATTTTCCCTCCCAGTTGGGCCCTAGCCACCGGAAGCTTCCTTTTAGGGCTTCCTCTTGGCTATAAGTAGGGAAACTGTGTCATTTGCTATTCAGCTGATGATATTGATCTCTCTCTTTAGTCTCCTTAATCTCTCTCTTTCCTGCTTTCTAGGGTTAAGTCTTGCTCATGTGCTGCTTTCATAGCTCAAGTCTTGCTTATGTGATGCTTTCATAGCTTAGCTCTAGATCAGCTGTGGCTTTATTCGTAACTGGTACCCCTGCACGTGCGCTGGAAACTATAGGAATATCGAGAGTAGGTGCCCCTCTATGGCTAGGCCCTGCACCTATATCCTTGCTGCTCTAGACCACTCTGTGAGTAGGCCCTGCACCCTGGCTCTGCAAGCCCTATCATGTTGCCTGCCCAAAAAAACTTTGTGCTGGTCTAAGTGGCTCAGTGGATGACCCATCATGGTCGTATGTCTCTCGCGGCCTCTCTACCTCAACAACTAGAATGGCACTGCAAGCTGCTATGCCCATTCCCCACCCATCTAGATGGAGAAGCAATGACTTTGACCTAGACATGCAAGTAGTAGAGTACCCCTTGTGGATATGAGCACATCTTTGTTTGTTTCTGTGTGGTCATGATTTTGTCGGCCGCCAACAAGCATAAGAAGATGTAGGATTGGTGATACTTGGCTCTCATGGACGGGAGGAGGCATTCTTGATAGATGAACGGTCGCAACTCTACGCTTATCACTGACATTCTTTGATACTAGGGTAGGGTTTAGGATTATTAACTAGTATCTGAACCTATTTCATTTGTTGTTTTGACTTTCAACTAAATTGCTTTGTGGCCTGTGATTGTCGCCACTAGAAATTGCCAATAGGTTTGGCAAAGTCTTCTACATCATGACTCCTATACATACTATGCACACATTGTTCAATGATTGTCAAGGATGAGATTGAGGGTGTGAGTTGGGGGCCACATAGGGTTGGTGAATTTGCAGGTACGTTAGTAGCAATACCTTCAGGGAGTTGCAACTCCTATTTATCTAATGGATGGTTGTAAGATGCTATGTTGTGTTGCTTGATGCCTACAAGAACGTTAGGAATGTCTCTTTTGGCATTTGCGGCACATAGGTCCTGTTTTGAATGTCATGCTCGTTTTTTTCTTGTCGATTTTGTCGAAACTTTGTTTTGGCGGTAATTTTTGAAATGAGCTCTATTTATCGATGCAATGTATTGAATTGTTGCATGTCTTGTGTGTGTTTTGCAGGTTTTGAGCAGTTGCAGTGCCCGTAGCTGATAGGCTGACCTGACACGATGCCGATTGTTGGTAGGGGCATGTGGGCAAAGGTTGACCTTGTACAGGGGGATGTGGTTACGTCCCATAGTTCAGGTGCCCACCGATGGAGATGCTACCATTGCGGTCTACTATTCACAGGGTCACGTACAAGAGTCAGGGCCCATTTAATGCCATTGACCATTTATCTACAATCAATTTCGTGTGAGTTATCATAGAATACATATTTTTTGAACCCTAGATTTGATTCTCCAATTCTTTCCAAGGAGGCCTAAGTTGGAAGCACATAAAAAGCTAATTTTTCCAATCCACTCGATTCATTCTCCTACTTTTGCCTTCTCTTCTTTATCCTCTCCATGCCCTCCTTCCACTCCTTGCTCTCCCCCTCTTCTTTTCCTTCACTCTTAAGAGTGTTCAAGCTTTTTCACATTCACTTTTCTAAAACATGCAATAAGAAAGGAGACCAAAAAAGTGGCAAAACCGCCTACTTAGGCTTTGCCTTTCTATAAAGAGAATGAAGTCCAAATTCTAGGTCAAATTGATAGATACTAAATCAATTTAGAAGCGTAATGCATCGAACTTCAAATCGGTGAATCGGGAAACATTGTATGATATCAAAGCAAGTACTGATAAGTTGCTAGTATAGAGAGCCAAAGACTGTGAGATTCAAACACGCTCAATTCTTTGTGGTTCGGATTACATGAATAGATTCAACGTGGGAATCGTGGTGTGGTTTCAATAAAATTGTGCTTTACTGAAACCATATTTGCTGTTGATAAATCTATAAACCTTCCACATATGAGTTAAAGCCCATAAACATGTCATAAATTAGAATTATACATCGAGGAAAATCTTTCTACAAATCCCACATGCATGCAAATTCTTTAGCATGCATGGTATATGCTGAAACCACTCATCCAACATAGAATTGTGGGCAAAACTTTCCTTTTGGTTCCACGCATGGATCTAAATTATTACACTTGGTGCCAACCAACGACCTTGCTCCATCAAACCATTATTGTAGTCAAAAACCTTGCAATGCATACACTAACTTCCAAACTCTAATTAGTCCTTTACCCAGAAAACAAAAGTTGGCTCTTATACCACCTAAAACAGCATGAAAAATAAGATATGAAACCTATCTCATTGTCGAGTTCATGTGTGCCATCACCATAAACCAAAATGGATGATCCAAAACACAAAGATCGCTAGCCACTCATTGCCCAACCATAAGCTCCCTCCAAGAGCTTCTCCAAAGCCCAAGACCTCAGCTATCGTTGAGCTTGAACCCATACAATAAACACCTACGTCCAATACGACAGGTGTTCATTTGTGAGGATGCCTCAGGGGTAGATACTCACCCTTGAAGATGCACTTACCCTTAATAGTAGATGACAACATGTCCTTGCTACCATTGGCAATGTCTTGTCCTTGCTAGCATTGGCATCAACCCAAAACAACGTTGAGCTTGAACCCATACAATAAACACCTACGTCCAATACGACAGGTGTTCATTTGTGAGGATGCCTCAGGGGTAGATACTCACCCTTGAAGATGCACTTACCCTTAATAGTAGATGACAACATGTCCTTGCTACCATTGGCAATGTCTTGTCCTTGCTAGCATTGGCATCAACCCAAAACAATGGCCAATCTAGTTATGTCGTTTGAAGACATAACATTAACCCAAGATAAAAGTTTGATGTTTTGGTCAAAGCTGAGACTAAAAGAGCACTTGCAGCACCTCTTTAGGGTTTTAAAGACGAGAGGTTGGCCAATAAGATCTTAAATTGTAAATGGAGCACTTTCATCAATGAGCTTTATCTTTATGATCCTATTTCTAGGGAACTAGATCTCGAGAGATAGCAGAGTTATGGAGATTCTTAATCCCATAAACTCCTTCCATTAAGACTTTATCCTACGCTTTAACTTGCAATCAAATTGTCTACACCATTCTTTTTTGTTCACTGACAAAACGTAAGGAGTTTATGGTCCATTTTATCTCCACTACAAATAGCTAAAAAATTTGTGGGTAATATACAAAGATTCCAGGCATAATTCAGTTACATGTACTAGCCCATGGAGGGCTTTATGGGCATAATGCCTGTTAGACAAAAAGCCCACGGACCTGTTGTTGTTAAAAGAACAAGACAATTTTGCCATATGATACAATGCCCTCAATAATGAACTGAAAACGTTGGCAAGACCTTTAGGATTTTAGATGTGTTTCAAATAGGTCCTGAATTTAAGGAAGCTAAAACTGACTTTGCTTGAAGGGTAATTTACAATTTTCTCGAACAATTAGCTTTTGGAGATTACTGCAGTAATGTGGATAAAACTTGACAGAGGCTTTGACAATTTGTAATGCTGGTAAGAGAAATAGGAAGAATTAAGATTCCATACCCAAATGTGCAACTTAATACAAAGATAAGCAACCTTCAAAGAGTAAGTATTATTTCACCTTGATCACCACATCCCTGACAAGGTGGGTTGTATGATTTCCAACACTGATGTAGCTGCAGAAGGTCTCTCCCAGATATATTGACCTAGACACACATGCATCCGAAACAAAACAAGCTCAAACAATTTAGCTCAAAGAAATAATTGCTCTACCAAACAAACCCATATCGTGATCCATGCTCTAATGCAATGTAATGTTCACTTACCCAAACGTTTGAGGAAGAAGCAAGAGACCCGAGAGGCCCAGGGCATCAACTGTGTCACGAAGCTCGAATCTCCTGGCCCAGTTATCTGCTTCCTGTCCTGATCTCAATGGATCCCCATGGTCATGTTCATGTTCAGGCATATCTAGTAGTTTAGACTGAGTTCCTGTGTCTATCCAGTCCTGGCCAAGGGAAAGATCCATGGGGTCTACAAGCAGAGGAAGATCCACATGGCAGGCAGGCCTGCATAGCCTCATCACTCGAAATGCAAGCGAGTGGCCACTGCCCCCAGCGCTCGTCGTCGTGGTGCTCATGATTATCGCCCAATTCTTTCAACAACAAACAGCACTTCCTTCTTCCCTCGAATTCCTCTCTTCCCTCTTCTCCTCCTCCTCCTCCTCTACTTTGCTCTTCTAGTATTCTAGTGTGAGGAACTTTTTAAAGGGTTGGTGTGGGTGGTCCAAGGCCAATTTAAGGGTGTTTTCACACACTAGGAGGTGCAATAGCGACGATGAGTCACACATACCTTTCATGTGTTCCCTTTGTTTTTCGGTATTTTTTCGGTTGGTGGGCCTTTGTTCTTTCTCCTCTATCCAATAACAACCAACATGATGATCTCCCACCTAAAAATTTAAATTTCAAGGTCTCCAAGTCATCTCCACATGGGGGGCCTTTGCTTTCTTATGTGAAATGGGATGGCCTTCCTACCTTTTAACTCCAGTGAGGGTTGAGGTTTTTGACAAATAGACATGCCTTGGGCCTATGTGTGAAAACACCCTAAATATAGATTTTGTATCTATAGAAATGGAGCCTAGTTACCTAGTGGACATAGCAAAGTATGCCTTTGTTAGGTGAAGCACAAGCTTTAAATGACATCCAACGGCCTAGCTTAAGTGAGAGAGTGTATCCACTTAACTTAGGCAATCATTTTAATTAGCAGGCGCAAAGCCTAGTTACCTAGAGGACGTAGCAAAGGCCCTTGCCAAGAAGCATATAACATGTAACTAAGACAAAAGAAATTAGAAATTTTGTTTTGGTGTAGAACCAACCTGTTTTGCTAATTTCACAAGGAACCTAGCTCGCCAAGAAGGCTATTTCTTGTAGCCAAAAACATAAATTTTGAAATTCTTCTTTGGTTTGGAACCAACTTCTTTCAACCCGTTCCACAAGGAACCTAGCTCGCCCTATCAGCTCGTTGGGGTCTTGAGCAAAACCGACTCAACCACATCAAATCCACATTACAAGAGCCCTCTACATGTTCAATTCACCTAACAAGAAAATATTTGCAGATTTGCGAAAACTGCATATTTTTAGCTCCATAATAGTCTTATACATAGGGTAGCGGTAGCCATGGAATTTAGGCAACTCGGTGAGAGGACTTAATAGCTAGAAAGAAAATCACAACCTTCCTTATTAACACCACACACATGAGAAGATAATGAGAGAGAGAGAGTGTGTGTGTGTGTGTGTGTGTGAGTGTGTGTGTGCGCGCGCGTGCGTGCGTGTGTTTGGGGGGTGTGTGTGTGTGTGTGTGTCTAATGTGTGTGTGTGTACGCAATGATGGAGAATTCGTTTCAATTGGTCCACATCTACATTTAGGGTTTTTGACCAAACCTCGCTATGAGTTGATTGGCACCAATGGTTGGGGCATTTACATGACATAGCTTATACAATTATCCATATGCAAATTGTGAAACAAAACTTATACAATTATCCATATGCAAATTGTGAAACAAAACCAACTATTTCATAAAATTGGTTGGCAATGTTGTGTTAAAAAACAATAATCAAACGCAAGTGCTTAGAAACTATGATCTAAGTGGATGATTTAAAAAATAAATGGGAAATTGGCAAAAAAAACGTAGGGGTGAAATAGTTATGTTTTTCTAAGATTAGATGCAAGTGATAATATATTTCTAAATCCTTGTTGTCTTGGAATTATGGCATAATGGTTAGCATTTACTTTCTTACCTCAAGGATTTAACTCTCATTCAAAGTGTGTGCATGCGCAGAGATATGACAATGATTAATTAAAACCATATATGCAATGATTTTGTGAATGCAAATAGATATTTTTTTATCTGATTGTTGTTGTTGGTGATCATGTGTGTGGGTCATGAACGTTGAGAGCCTAAGAATGTATGCAAGAAAAAGAGAGATGAGAATTTTTTTTATTATTTTTGACTTGTTTATGAATGTGCATTTAAAGCATGAGCATGCTTGCAAGAAAAAGAGAGGGACATGAATTGTTTACTATATACAACTTGCATATAGAGGTGCATCTAAAGGAATGAGTTCTTGCAATAGCCTAAAACATTGTACTCAAACTCCTATAACTTGATGAAGTTGCATGATTGCTTCATCTTTCTCTTCCTAATATCAGCTTGTTTTTTTTTACAGTCCTTTGTCCAATGACCTAGCTTGTGGCAGTAAAAACACATCCCCTTTTTCTTTTTCTCTTATGAGGTGCTAACTTGATTTGAATTTTCAGTTTTCCACTCTCTCTAGAATCTCTGATGTTTTTTTGCCTATGGTGACCAATGCTTTGATCATCAGGCTACTTTTGGCGTGACTTGACCACCTCATGTCTTTGTTCTTCCTGTAACATGATACCATGAACGTATGTCCATGTATGGTATAGAAGAATCAGAATAATTCTTGACATGGATATTCGATACTCCAATATACAAGTTTATTTGTTATGCCTCGTTATTCTGAATTAGGCTAGAAATGTAATTAATAACCTTGTGGCCCAGTCACACATCTAATGACATGTGGAGCTATTGCATGGAATAGGAGGATTATTGTAGAGTATCAATAGTAATGACTTGCATGTATAGGAATGCAATAGGCTTGCATGGGCATATGCATAGGCACTATAGGGACTATCTATCATTGTGGAAACTCACCTTACTACCATTGACTATTGTGTGATTGATTGCTTGTTCTCTCTCTCTCTCTCTCTCTCTCTCTCTCTCTCTCTCTCTCTCTCTCTCTCTCTCTCTCTCTCTCTCTCTCTCTCTCTCTCTCTCCCCTATCATGTGGCTTTGGGGTGAGCCGATTGGAGATTGATCAGTAGCTTCTACATGGATGGGTGGTTTGGCTCCACTAACATTGTTATTGTTGTTGTTGTTGTTGTTGTGTGTGTGTGTGTGTGTGTGTGTGTGCACGTGCGTGTTGTAAGCATGATCTTGAGGTGCTTCTCATTGCAATGGAGCTCTTCAAATGTCGGCAATCTCTCCCTCGAAGCTAAAGCTCATAAACATTTGGCAGCTTGTAGTCATGTTGCCCATTGTCTTTTATACTAGCTCCATGTCTCGAATTGATTCACCAACAACATGGAGTTCATGATACCTTGATCCTGGTGAGAAATTCGTCCATTGTATAGCTCTCATTCATGCAAAATTCAACTTGGTGTGCGAAAACAATATCCAAGAGGGATTTGAAGTTTCGTATTGTGCTCTCAAAGAATCTCATGCCTCTCCAGGCATAGTCACCTCAAAAATGTGAGTTATCACATTATCTTCCATTGATAAGTCGATGAAAGTGAGTGCACATCTCACACACCTATCAAAGGCCTTAATTTGTTCTTTAGTGGTGATCGACCTTTACTCTTCTCCCATCATGATTTTTCACAACTCCTTCTCAATGAGAATGTTTTTCATCTTGAACATCCAGACACTATAGTTTGAGAGTCCATCAAGCTTATTTGCTTCTCCTAGAATTGATTCACCCATATTGGCCATAACTTGCAACTCTAACGTGATTAAATCATGAAACTATTGGATTTATCCGAATAAGTGATCTTTACTCTACATCCATTCATCTATCCGATTTTGTAATTTTACTCATGTTTCTACAAAATTTGTAGAAATACACAAGAACAACTAATAGTCGGGTGCAACAAGTTGAAGGTGTTCGAACTATCGAATGTTAACAGAACTTGTTTTGAAGCTAACGACTTGCCCTAATGATTTTTTCAAGTAGTTTTCGAGAAGCCCAATTGGATAAGTGACATCGCATCGTGGCTAAGCTCCAATTTGTGATCTACGACCAAACAACTGCCTTCAATTGTCATTTGGATAAGCCTAAACGGGTTGGGGAGATTGAGCTCAGTTTATATAGACCATCAAATCTCACGATCTATTCATGATGATGTTGAAAAATCGATGTTACACTCATGTTGTGAGAAGTCACATGTTTGGATACTTATGTGTTGGCTATAAATATTAGTTACTTGATGTTTACTATAATGGATATGAGATTTGGTAGCATGAAAGACAATTGCAAATTGGAAAAAATATGTGTTGTGTTCAAGAGTGGAATATAAACTACATTGTGGATACTTATGTGTTGTCCATATGAAACATAAGAACAAATAGAAAAAGATTGTGGAGATCACAATAACTTGTGAAGAAATTGCATGTAGATGCACGTGGAGGGAAGAACATCTATTTGATCAAAACTAGGACTTTATTCTATTGTCCAATTGGGCGGTCGTAAGATTGGCGCTGAGACCAATGCATCTTTAAGCTTTTGGAAAGCCTGTAAGGCTTCCTCCGTCCAATGAGGTTCCGTGGTGAGTTTGTAAATTGGCCTTGCTAACTCCACAAAATCAAGGGTGTAGGCCACTCAAGTCTACACTTTTCGATTCATACATCACCATCTTCCAACCTTGGATGAGGGTGGAGGCCTAACTACAAACTCTGTCCAAGCGGAATATACACTCTTCCCACATGAGAAATGATATTTCTAAATCAACTTTTTTATATGTTCGGGGAAAATGCACATGGTGAGTACTAGTGAATTGCAAAGGATTTTCAATAGTACACATTAATCCATAAAGGAGGTGCTGGAGAAATTAAGTGTCAATGTGTATTATGCCTTGAGAAAGCCATATATTTTTGTGTAGATTTTCATATTGGGGTACAATTATTATTATTGTAGTGTAAAAGCTCTGCTTAACATAGGATCTCCAATTATATACCTTTGGAAAAGGTTTTTTTTTTTCATGTGTGATGCATTTAAGATAATTTTGATAATATGACTTGTAGTTTGCAAAAGAAATAGTATTACTAAAAAGTCTTCTCTCACACATGAGAGAGAGAGAGAGAGAGAGAGAGAGAGAGAGAGAGAGAGAGAGAGAGAGAGAGAGAGAGAGAGAGAGAGAGATAAGCAAGTTGCAAATTCATTCCATGAAGGGCTGGTGTAAGAGTCATCTTACACACAATCTATTAATAGTGATAGTAGATCAGAAAAGCTCTTGTCAAGTGCCCTTGCACATCTTTTATCGATAGAGATATAGCACATTAGGAGAGCTATTTTGCGTTGATTGTTGACCTTGTGTGCTTGAACCTCAATTGTATTTGTGGTTACATAACTTGAATCTCATATGTGATCGTGAGCTCATTCACAAGAATGTGTTAATAGCTTGTTTGATCACCAATAGAGTTTTCTAACATTGTATCTTATTTTGTATTGATTGAGGCCACTTAGTAAGCTATTACTCACTGTATAAAACTTACCCCTATGTGGGGATGAATCTTTGCCACTTACACATCGTTGCACATGCAACGAGTAGCTTCATGGGTATGCTATGGACCTCCAATAGGCCATTCTACTTGCAAGTTTCACATAAGTTGCCACTACAACTTAGAACTAGCAAGTGCTCTCCTTTGTGCAAGCAATATTAACTGTGGGACTACTTTTGCATCTTGTGTGTAGTTAACTCGAAGATTAAGTCACTGAGTTGTGTGTACATACAACTTCAAAACTATTACCCATCTACCTCTTTGCAAGTGGGCAGCTCCAAAGCAAGTTAATGTGTCGATAATTTTTTCAATTGTCACTAGCACATGGCACAATTTGGTGGTCTTTGCATAGCATATAAATATAGATATTTAAATTGTACAGGTAAAAGATTCAAATCAGTGACTTGAAAGATTTAATTATGTTACATACCTATTCTAGCCAAAACAGCAAACCATTTATATTTCATCTTTCCCATCTCCCACCTGCATATTTTCTACTATACATGCAATTTTCTAATGTACCCATGACAAAAAAATGCTAGGAGACGACTTTGCATTGGTCCTCTTCATGCAGCATGAGAACATGCGAATCTAGAGATGTCTTACGTCCTTGTGCGGTCTTTGCGAGAGGTATCCTGCCACAAAGAAAACGTATCTCCAGACATTTACATTTGTGTATCGGCTTGAGCAACAGAATGCAAAAACAAGGCTTCAAAGAATATATTAGTTAAACACTCTAAGAATGCAAGCTAATGTAAACTAGCTTAAACTTGCAGGTCTAGATCTTCACATTTCAACAAATGTGTAGATAGGAATAGTTCATCTCATGCTACCTTCGTAGAAAGCGAAACTCGCGTAATTGAGTGTCGAAGACTTGCTCTTTGGCGTGTAGTTTCTCGATATGCTTTCACTAGCACGAATACTGCTGCTGTGATAACCACGCCAAGTAATATTCCTTCTCCAACTGGCAAAGCTTTTCAATACAAAACCAACAAGAATCTTTGTTCAGTTTAGTAAGAGTAAGTATTTTGACATGTCATTGGGCAAAATTTCAATTTAGAAAGTGTACGATGCACAGTGCAATATTTCCATGCTGGGTTTTACGTGGTAGCTTGGCTTGACAGAATCACATGGGTTACTAACAAAATTCATGCCACGCAGAGCATTTGAAAAGTTGCTACAAGTTCTAATAATTTTGAAAAAAAGCTGAACCACCAGCGAAGGTCAGTCAAATAGACCACCCATTTAATAAAAGTTGGAGCAAAAATTTCAACACTTAAAACCAATTAACCAATTAGGATGCATAGTACTATTCCTGCGCGTTGAATTTCACATTGGAGTTGAATCTTTATGGGCTGGTTATAGATTATAAAGAGCATGTAGAAATTAAAAACAAAACAGGAGAACCATGTGACATCTTCAGCCAGAGAAGTTTGTCCAGCTCAAAAACCCTTCTGCCAATTTCCATCAAATCTTTGCATAATCAACCAAAATCAGTTGACTTTTGAACAATATTTGTGCAACCTCTAAACTTTGACTAAAATTTGCTTTTCTGAACTGTCATTATTCAAAAAGGCCTCAAAGAATTGCCGTTGCAACTGCATCCTCTAGACTTTTAAACTCCCAAATCCAACTCGTTACAATGAGTACTTTACTTCGATCACACCTTGGCCATGAAACTCTATTGCCTCATGCTCAATCTTATGTTGTGCATTTTTGAACTCTGTGTGCTCCATCGTGTAGATTGAAACTTTCATAGTATTCCAAAACCAATTTTTTTTTTTTGTGACCAAACTATAGACATACTTAAAGTTTCATAGACAAACCTTAAATTCAGGTAAAAGAATCTGTGATTTTGTGGAGTCCTCAACTCCAGCATGCATAGCACAGACTTAATGACACTACAACCCTACTGACATAATCCATGCCACATGTAGATGCAGGTCACATGCACAAAATTATGTCCACATTAACTCCCATACATTTCTAGAGATTGCAGGATGGTTCCTAGCACTTCTAAGTTCTCGCAGGTGAAGACATGGTCTGTTATACTGAAAGCAAGCACCAGAGAGCAAAGCCAACCAAACAAAGTCGCTAATTCCTCATAGAAACATGAGAAAATTACAAATCATTCTTAAAAACTCACACTCTATCTACCACATGCTAATGTATGCCTATGAATATGAGCAATGTTGGGCCAGCACAGCAACCCAAGTCCCAGCAAAGCTCTTAACATCCTTTTCAACAGTGATGGTCCTTGTCAGGCTCATTGGGAGTTAAGGCGAAAGTTTCAGCTATTAATACAGCTCTTTTTTCTTACCTAATTATGAAGCTCACTTGTTGGCAAAATTTGAAGCTTCTTTTATTGCACTGTTGAAGGTTGACACGTAAAGGATTTTGGCTCAGATCATTATTGACCGCTCGTTCTTTTGAAAGCAGCTTCACATTGTGAGAAGCCTGTTGGGACACATCTTGGGCTTCAAGTTTGGTGCTCCAAGTCTTCATTGCTTGTGTTTTGCTATCTCAGTATGCAGCCTAATTAGCGCTAATCCAAAAAGACTCTAAATTGTGGGATGAAACCTTGCTTTATGTTTGTTGGTTGCACATTGGCGTTTGCTGAAAGTGAGTGAGCCATGGGGGTTTGTCAAGCCTGGAGTGGCTTTGGTACTTTCAATTTCTAGCCACAGTCAATCAATGATATTGCCTTGGAGGTGACATGTGACAACTATCATAAAGCAATCATATACGTAGTATGTACAATGCTCGGGTGTTAAGACAGGGATACAAATGCACATCAAAGGTAATGTTTTTGGAAGGTTTAATCATTTCATTCCTAAGTTTCAGCACTTGTTTTCTGAATTTGATACAGATAAACTACTGGTGAAGACTTTGTTGCTCGATGAGGATATCAATAACAAAAAGGAAAAATCAAGTTGTCAAATGATGCAAAGAACGGTCCCCACCTGATCAAGGCTAAGATTCACAAGCAATAGGTGTTGGACGCCCAAATAAAATCAATGCCAACTGCTTACTCACAGGAGGTGCACAAGATGCACGCAACAAGAAATCTCAAAGTCCTGGCATTGTGATCTCTAGATAAGGTTTTTTTGTTTCCGGGACCTCTGTAGGTCTAGAGCCAAAGAAAATGACAGTTTGCAAGTGGATAGGTTTCCTTCAGTGAGCCTAGACCAATTCAACACAATAACTGGCATAACTAGTAAGGCTTGTTACTTCTGTTTTCTTGACAAGGTCGTATTAGCATTTGTCTCTCAGCATTCTCATTGTGATATTTTGCTAAGGTCAAGTCGAACATTTTGTATCGGAATAGAAAGCAAGTTTTGCAAGACCTCAAAATGACAGAAGAACAATGTGAAACTGGCAACTTGAAAAGCCATAAATCAAGGTTCACAATGTTGGTCTCACCTTATGAGCCAGGAAGTAAAAGTCATATTCTTCAAATTTTCTCCTCGCTCATTAATACAGGTGCCAGCAAATGTTTGCGGCCTTCAAATGTTTGAGTTTGCAAACGTGTTTGCAAGTTCGTTGCAAAAGTTCCACAGACACTTTCATTGGAAAAAGTTCAACTTTACACTACATTAAGATGGTAATATTTAGGATACGTTTGGAATAAACAGCTTCATAATATGCCTTGGACTTCAAAGTTTGATACATCACATTGCAACATATTCAAAATTTGATAGATATTTTGATTATAGATTGTAATTCACACAACTTCCTACCATAGCATTGAAGTTTCCAATCGAGTTTGCAAGTTAATACAAACGTGTTTGCTGGTAACTATGCTCACCATAGTTCATGGAAGACTTGCCAAGCAAACTTCAAAGTCTTCAAAAAAAGAGTGTTATTATGGTTCTTATAGACCGTCAAAAACACTGGGTACTCCAAGGAGCCACCACATGCATCCAGGGAAGGTAATTGCAGAAACAAGGTGCTATGCTATCATGAACCAATCCTAGAGAAACGTAAAAAGAACTTACTCAGAAATGAAGGAAATGCAGCCTCAGACTGATACAAAAATTTATATTGATTCGCATTAAACCTTCAGTAAATCAATGGGTCTGAGGGGCCTATTTATAGGTGTCTAAGGGTCTCTTCAATTTCTCAAGCTATAACACTAAACATTAAAGCCATTGATTTGATTCTAAGGTTCAACTACAAGGTACCTTGCTATCACAATTTCTTATTGATTTCTACAAATAGTCACCAGAGACTCTTGTATTACTACAAACTTATAATTAAGTGTCAACTGGTAGCTTTAGATATGATCAACTGTTTTACGTCCTTTATTGGCCAGAAGTAGGTAACTTGAGCTTTACCTTCTTGTTGAAACCACCCTGTCTGGATAGCTCAAAACAATGAACCGTTCTAGTTTGCTGAGGAAAGCCCTTTGTGGTCCTTAATCAAGCCTGGGAACTTTCAATAGCAGACATTCAAGAATCAAATGTAAGAACTTTGTACCCTTCAAGAACACGTTCATGATTTGACTCACCTCTTGAAAAATCGATGCCAAAAACTTTGACCCCTCACTGCAAAGACAGTACATCACAAAATGAATTTTCCAATGCAACTTATATTTCCAATCCGTAAGAGAATCATACTGTTTCTCCAAAAGATGCAAGTTGTCTTCACATAGCTCCTTGGCCCAAGAAATTGTCTGTTAACAATTTTAATTTTGTAGATGAACATGAATTTGCAACCACGTTAACGCCAACTCACTATATATGGTTGGATGAAATTTTGCACAGGAACTTACAGTAGCGTTACTATATTTCCAGCTTTCAAATTCTCTAGTCACCCCGACTTCTGACCCAAAGTGAAACTCAAATCCATCATCTAGTTTCTTCCTTGACAAATCTAAATGATCAGTCCACAAGCTTCTGAATATAACTCGAACCCCTCGTCCAAAGCAACGAGTTTCCCAGCAGTTTCATAATACTGTCAACGTGCATAACGATTGTTACTTACAACTCCAATTGCAACATGTCGTCTATTAGCACCATGCTTCTAAATATTCACCAATTCAAAACCACCATGTCAGGTTGCTGCTGACATGTTTTCAAACTGTTGTCGATTTTAGCATTCTGAGCATCTATTAAATCCACGAAGTCAATGCCCCAAAAGAAACTCCCACTGATGGCACATCCTCCAGTAATCATGCGCAACCTGAACCTCTTTTTGGGCTATTTTTCAAGCCTTCATAAGCAACCTCCTGCTGCTATTCTGCAGATCCAACTCCTTGCCCTCAAAACAGCCTATCTTTCAAGCCAAAAACATTTGTAAATCCTCCAAAATTGCTGCCTTCTGCAACCACTACTTGCAAGCACAAAACAAGAGCTATTTCACGAAGCTCTTCCATATGCAAATTTCTTGCACTCTCACAAGTCACAACCTTGCAGCCCCACAAAGCTGCACACTCTCAAGCTTAACTCCATGCCTAATGGCAGTCCAGCCTAAAGATGTTTCAATCGTTACAACTTCTAGTGGGATGAGCATATTCTGCACCGTAGCTGACTTCTTAATCATGGTGTGCACCATGGCTTCTCAGTCATGGTGCAGCAACCATCTAATGGTGTTGTTGGTTGATACCACCACCTCTCCCGATGGTGGTATCCTTACATGTGTGGGAACCCACCACTGTCACCAGAGTGGTTGTGGGGAATATGCTGATCCCTTCTAGTAAACTAGAGACGTGGGCCTCCCTCGATCACATTAAATCTCCCCTAAAGAACCTTTTGTGAAGGACTTGTCTAATCTTGGCTGACAAATATAGCCCTACATTGCCACACTCAAGATCCCTTCAAGGATTTTTCTCATCACAAAACCCAGCATTCAAGATGCAACAAGAAATCAGGCAATATTGGACATGTGGGGCCAATTACATGTTGTAGAATTAGAGTTTGTACTTCCCTATTCTTGAAACCTCATGCATTCATTTAAGAAACATGATAGTGTCGACAATGATGCAAAAATCATAGAAACATGAAGAGGAGTTCACATGGCACACTCAATGGGAGAGACTGGAGAAGAAACTCCAGTATCCATTCATCTCTACATGTCTTATACAATGCTTTGTTGTAATCATCCTACAAGGAAGATTCAAATAGTCCTATTCATGACATATTTGTCCACGTCTCCCACTACTTCTCTATCTCCATTACTTGTATTTCTAGCTTCCATGATTCCGTCTACTTATGGAGAAGATTATCTACCAAAAAGATCTACTCACTTGCACTCTCATTGAATCCATGTCTAGCGGCCATAGCTGCATCTAGTAAGTCTATGAGACCGATATCATAATTGACCAAGGATGCAATGGATGCAATTTCCAATTTCGAACAAATAGGAAATATTTAGAAAAGAGGGAGGAAATGCATAAGCCACAAAATCTACAACAAATAGGAATATACTTCAATATAGAAAAATGGGTGCTGCTTCCAACCCACCCCCACGGAGCTTAAAGAAACAATCTCACGGTTTGTGTACAGATCTGTGCCGCGCCGTACACACATTTTTGCAACTATGCAGTGCTACCGAGATAGTGAGCAAAGCAGACGTAACTGATTGGAATTGTGTTGTTGTTTGTTACAAAGCGAAAGGGAGGAGAGGCTGAAGCGAGAGTAATTCATGCTTCTCACCTAGTGCGGCAGCAATGCCGGCTCCGGCCGCTCCTCCAGCCGCGCAGCCTGTGAAGGGAATCATGCAGGCTGACACTGCTCCACGAATCTTTCTGAAGACGCGCGAGCGTATGACGATCCATCCGAAGCCCAGCACTCTGTTCTTCATCCAGTCTTTCAATCTCGTCCATATCCCGATCCCCATTCTCGCTCCTCCACCCTCCTCCTGCTGCTCCTCCTAACAACACAACAATCAACACAAAGAAAGGCAGTTGGGTTTGGAGCTGCTGGGCTGCTGGTTGCTTGCTGGATCAATTAACACAAAGAAGGGCAATTGGGTTTGGAGCTGCTGGGCTGCTGGTTGCTTGCTGGATGGTTGCATTCCTGTGCTGCCACCTGCTGCTCTCACAAAAATAGAGTCTTTGGCTGCCTTTTTCACTCAAACAAATGAAAAATTAATAGTCCCCATCATCCTCATCCTCATCATGATCATCACCATATTTTGGTGGGTTTCATGTAATAGTGGGTCCACAAAAAGAATCTTCCTCATAAATAGTAGTATTCCAAAATTTACACTAAATTTTAAACCATTGTTCGCTAGAGTTAACAGTTCTAGCTCGTATCAAGTATTAACTTCGGTATCGAGCAACCGACTTGATTAGTATACGTTTTTGTCATACTTTGAGTCAATACGTTACTCGGGCTCGTTTTTGGCTAAGTAGATGCTCATATTGATAACTGAACTAGGGGGGCAAACTTGATCCTGATATAGTATCAAATCTTTCTTGGTACCCAACATTTGCATATGTAATGCATTTTATTGATGGTGCAGTTCACAAATCTAAAATCGACGTAATTGATTAACCACATTGATTCATCACGAAAAGAAAAGATGCTCTCTAGCAGACTCCCACACCCAACTGTATTGATTACAATAATAGAGAAAGAGTATAATATGTATAAGAATTGGGGCTCGATAAAGATTAGCCCAACCCGTCTACAAGCTTGGAGAGAGAAAAAGAACTGTAAAATAAAAATGGTTAAAAGATTGCACTTTTTAACTCTCATTAACGTTTTTGAGAACCTAATAACATCATTCATGGAACATGTTTGCATGATAGCATGCTAATTAACCATAGAAATATATTACATCAAGCATGACAAGTACAAGAAAGGTAAAGCCTGTATTTTTCTCATAATAGATTTGTCCTTCAAATTTCATGTTGTCTTTTCTATGCCTAGCTTTGTCCTCAAGAATTCAAACTTGTCTTTGCCCAAAGCTTTCATAAATGTATTAGCCAATTGTAGTGTGCCACATTCATATCCCTACATTGCAGTTTCTCACATATAAAGTGATACTTCACCTCTATATGTTTGGTTGGAAGCAATAAATTTATATTGTCCATCATGTATGCCATATGTTGTCCTTGAACCAACATTCAGTGGATGGAAACCATGATCTGTTTGTCTTTGTAACATAGATGACTTAATTTCTTCAACTTATTGAGGGTATTGTCTCTCCCAATCTATGTACACAGTCCATAATGTTGGATAATGAATATCTATTCATGTATAACCCATCATTTTTATTTGATTAGCATTTGTTTCCTCTATAGGGTGGTTTCAAAATGAATAATATCTTTATTTTGTGTTGTAGATGCAATTATAATTTCAATCTCCACTCTTCTTCACCAAACTAGGTTAGACTAAATAGTAGGCCAACTCTTAAACCCCTAAACTCCTCTCTCTTTATCAATTATTTGCAATTATTATTAGTTTAATTTACAATGACATAGTATTTGTTGGGAAAGAGGGGTGTGAGAAACGAAAAGAGCTAAAAAAGAAACGAACACGAAAAGAAGCGAACTCGAAACTCAAAAAAGAAACGAACTCAAATAAAAAGTGTCCGTGTGCAGCGAAATAAGCTATCTCACTCTTTCTTTTACGCCTATCAGACACGAACAGAACGTTAGTAATAGGAATCATGTTCGAGTTGATTACGTAACCAAATTTTAAGCATCAAAACATCAGAAAGATAATTTGTCGTGAACGGCTAGACAAATTATTAGTCGTGAATAGCTAGACTGATAATCAGTCGTGAAAGACAAGACTAAATATTAGTCGCAAACAGCTAGACTAATAATAATTCGCGAAGAGCGGACTACCAAATTAAGCAATAAGAAAGTCAAACAGAATGTAGAAAAACATTACAATATTGACACAAATATGAACGCAGAACAAACAGAGTTGTAATCAGATTAAGTATAACGAAATATACAAGTCAATAATGCAGGTGAGCACAAGACAATAGCAGACGTAACCGCATGCTTCACAAAGCTAATCACACAATCTGTGAAGGTGATAAACCTATTACTAAGAATATAGATCTGGAAGAAAAAGACTCAATGCGCGAAAGCATCTACAATGTTTGTCTCTAATTATCAGCGATGTTTTGCTCTGATGCTGTTATGTGTTGTGATGAATACGCAGATGGTATTCAATATATATATATACATAATTTTTATAGGTGTGTAGATGAAGAAAGTACAAAGTGGATGTGCTATCTGTGGGAGATCGTGGGTGGCTGCTATCGTTGTCAAATTTGATTGCATAGTACATGGGGATGAGCGTGAGAAGGCCGCGACGTCAGCCTTCGTTGAAATTAACGTTTGTGAAAATGCGAAAAACACGACACTTTGACAAATGTCTTAAAAACTAATTTATAGAGTACCTTTAGCATTTGTAGGGTAGTGTCACCTTTTTTGCCTGTCACAAATCACGTGTAAAAACACAATGTCACCTTTTTCGCCTATGGAAATTTACTTGTATTTATGCAGACAGTCGCGTTTTATTCGTCTGTCTTATTTTACATGTAAATATGCAGACTGTGCGACAACACAAGAAAAATACAGGAGCATGAATGGAGGCAGATTAACATAGGATTTATGAGAGTAAAGGAGTTAAATCCAACACCCCCCCCCCCCCCCCCCCCCCCCCTTAATCTGGATCCGTGAATGCCTTGATCTTCAAACTAAGTAATGCACAAAACTTGTTGTGTGCATTAACATTTAATGCCTTCGTGAATATATCTGCAACCATGTCCTGCGTTCTACAGTACGTTAAGCTTACCTCCTTGTTGAGAACCTTGCTTTTGATGTAGTGATATATGATTTCAATGTGCTTACTCCTAGAGTGAAATCTAGGGTTGGCCGACAAGGCAATAGCACTCTGATTATCACAGAATATAGTTGTAGGGCTATATTGATACAAACTAATGTCTGTCAGTAAATTTATCAACCAAAATGCTTCTTTAATAGATTAGAAGCAGCAATGTATTCTGCTTCTGTAGAAGAAAGAGCGATAGAGGTTTGCTTACAATTGTTCCATGAGATAAGACCGCCGTTGAAGAAGAATGTAAATCTAGATGTAGACTTATGATTGTCTACATCTCCTCCCCAGCTTGCATCAGTATATCCACTGAGCTGATGAAGATTGTCATTGGACTTCTCCATAGCAGATGGACTGGTCCATGGTAGCTCGAATATATCTCATGACTCTTATGAGAGCCTTTCAATGGGTAATGCCATGATTAGCCATATATTGGCTGAGTGAGTTTGCTGCAAAAGAGATGTTAGGTCTTGTATAGACCATTGCGTACATGAGAGATCCAAGTATCGATCGATAAGGATACTCTCTCATCTGCTCCTCTTTTTGCTTGGTCTGGGGAATTGGTCCTTTGACAAACGCAGGCTTGGATCCATCGGTGAGTGAGCTAATTTACAATTCATTAGATTGTATCTATCAAAAACATTGTGAAGATACCTTTGTTGAGTGATATAGATCAGTCGTCTCACTTTGTCTCTGTGGATCTGAATGCCCAAACAGAAGTGAGCTTCGCCTAGATTAGTCATGTCGAACTCAAAAAATAACATCCGCTTAGAATCCTTGATCGAATTGGTATTGTTGCTGAAAAGCAATGTATCATCCATGTATAAGGTGAGGATAATGAAGGATTGCTACACCGACTTAGAATAGACGTTGCAATCAGCAGTGCTTGGTTGAAAACCTTGTTCGATGAGGAATGTGTTTATCCTCTGAAACCAAGCTCTGGCAGACTATTTCAAGCCGTAGAGTGCCTTATGGAGTTTACAGACATGATTATTCATACCTTCCAAAACGTATCCTTCGGGCTAGATCATGTAGATGTCTTCTTGTATGACTCCATTCAGATAAGTTGTTTGCACATCGAGTTGATGCACTTCGAGGTCGACAGCTGCAACATATGATAGGAGGGCTCGGATTGATGAATGCTTGACTACTGGACTGAAAGTCTCACTATAGTTGACGTTGGGAATCTGAGTGAATCCTCATGCTACCAGTCTTGCCTTCTTTCGATCAATTGTTCCACTGGCATTGTACTTGATCTTGAAGATCCATTTTGCAATCAATGACATTGCAGCCAATAGGAGCTTTGAGTAATGACCACATTTGGTTCTTGGATCATAGAGGAACACTCTCTGTCCATGGCTTCTCTCCTACAATGGAGACAGCTTCGGCCTAGAAACTCTCGGGCATCGATGCATGCGCCAACATACATTTCGCTGATTCAACTAGAGAATGGCTCTTCCTCTCGGCTAAGCCATTTGACTGAGGACTGTAAGGAGTGATGAATTGTTGCTTAATGCCTTGGCTCTAACAGTACTCCTTGAATTCAGTAAAGATGCACTATCCACTATTGTCTGACCTTACGACCTTGATTGTCCTTCCAGTCTCTTTTTTTGCTTGCTCCTTGAAGATTCTGAAGTAATTGAAACCTTCTAATTTCTTCTTGATAAAGTACACCATAGTCCTTCTAGAAAATTCATCAATAAAAGTTATAAAATACTTTTCATCCTTCAGCGAAGGATTTTTTATTGGTCCACAAATGTCTGAATGCACAATGTCTAACAATCCTCTAGCAGTATGCTGATGGCTTGATCTAAATGGTTTCCTAGTCTGTTTACCAACTAGATAGTCTTGACAGACATGTAACTTGACTTTATCACGAGGATAGTCTAGATCAAGAACAATAAAATGACTAGACATTTGTTGTACAACAGCATGATTCAAATCACCAAGTCTATAATGCCAAAGTAAACCTTGATTTGCTTGAACAGAAGTACCGAGCTCCTAACTAGAGGCAGAAAAACAATGACTTAATCTATACAAGTATCCATGTCTCTTTCCGAGTGCTAGGATCTTGCTTGTCCTATCAACTACTTTGCACTGATCACATTCGAATTCTACTTTATGTCCTAGATCTGTGATTCTACTTACAGAGAGCAGATTTGTAGATAGATTGGGTACATATAGGACTTTAGAAAGTAGCTTAGACTGATCATTTGCAAAGCTTAATCTTATAGTACCTTCACCTTTAATAGCTTGTGTGCTATTATCACCAAGGTGAACATATTTGTTGGTACTGTAGGGTGTATAGGACTCTAAACAACCAATGAGGCTGGTCATAGAGCTTCTATAGCTGCATTGGCCACTTGTTTCGACTGTCCCTTGTTGTTGTTCTTAGCTTGCAGTTTTTAGCAGTCTTGAATTTCGTGGTTGTTTTGTTTGCAATATCTACAGAAAAGCTTCTTCTTCGTCTGCGGATTCGATTGTTCTTTGTGATGTGCTGGTTTCTGGTCTTGCTTTGATTGCTTCGGGTCTTTCTTCTTCTTCTGCTTAATTGTGCTCTTGTTGGTGTACAAGGCATGAGAACCAGCTGAGGAACTTGAGGCTTCATTCCTCTGCCTATCTTCCTGCAACAACATTGTGATGACTCTCGAAAGAGTCAGCTCTGGATGTGTCTTGATGCTCATCACCTAGCTGTTGTATGAGCTTGGCAAGCTTGTAAGCAGTTGCATCATCGCGTCTTGATTGTCTATGACAGATCCGACAGTGGTCATTTGCTTCAGCAGGTTCTTGAATTGATTGATGTGATTCTGCAGGGAATCACCATTCGCCATTTTGAGGGAGTAAAATTTCTTCCTGAGATGTAGCTTGGAAGCTATATCTTGCACTTCATATAATGTGCTCAAGATGTCCTAGACTTCTTTGGATGTCTGGGCTTCGTGGCCGATCTGAGTATCCAAAATATTGAGGATGATCACTGCGAAAGCCTTTCCATCCTTCAGCTTCCATCAGGCGATTTTGCATCATCAGCTTTGGGTTTCCCTTCTACACCTGTACCAATGCCATAAAATTCTTTATCCATTAGCACTGTTTTCATCTTAAATTTACACAGATGGTAATTGGCTCCATCAAGCTTGTCCATGATAGGACTGGCTTTCTCTTGAGAATCCATGTGGAAGATTAGTCTAGGTGATAGGAAAAACTATCAATGTCTTAAGTATGAAAATCTGGTGTTAAATTACAGAACAAGAAGATAATTACTCTATCGGCTAGTAGAGTCTTGCTACTGTGGAAGCTTATCAGGCTACAGAAATAGCTCTGATACCATGTTGGGAAAGAGAGGTGTGAGAAACGAGTTGGCCACCTTTTGTGCGTGTTAGTTCCAATATCCCTCTCTCCCCTTCGATTTCCTATCATATTATTGTAATCTTATAGTGATATCACCCTGGCGTGATGATTGATTATAGGTGACATGAGTAAGGAACCTGAAGGTGCCCCTGCTCCATGAATTGAAAGGCGAATCCCTAGGATTGATGCGCCAAAATACGATGGAGGATCCGACCCCGTCAGATGTTTCCAAGATTTTGAAAATGCCCGCAAATTCTATGGTGATACTTCTGAGAATGATATTACTTGGGGATGCTAAGGAATGGTATCTTAATCTTGAAGAATCTGATATAGTTTCCTGGGAAACCCTTATCACAGCCCTCACCAAACGATTCAAACCTTCCAAGTTGACCCAAAGCCCTTTCATTCAATTATCCCATATCAAGATGAGAAGGGACAAATAAGTACGCACCTACATTGAGCACTTTAAGTGTCTCAAGGTTGAATGCGTTGCTGAGAAAATCACAGAAAAAATGACTATCAAACTCTTTTTGGCAGGCTTACCTAAATCTATCAAAAGAGAACTTAAATCATACGACCAACTGAAAGAAGTAATGGATGACACTATTAGAGAGGAAGATGAAGGATCCGATGATGAGTATGATCATTGTGATCGCAAGGGGAAAGTTCCCATTAAAAAGGATCCGCACCTCTAGTTTTAATTCCACTGATTTGCTACACCACATGAAAATTTGAAAAATGCATGGCTTTCTCCAGAACATGCTCCATTATGATATTGGCCTGTGGCCCTTCCCGGATAAGCTATGGTGGCAGATGTTGGAGCCCGTTGGCAAAGAATTGCATGCCACCAAGGTGACGCTCAATAAGGAGACCTACGACGAAACAACCCGACAATGAGCAGCTGTCATTGGTGTGTGACCACCAATCCAATAAAGAGGGGGATAATGTTGGCCCCAAGGTCCTTTAAAGTTTTAAGAATTTATTGTGGCATGTGTTTTGTAAGCCCACAAGTAAATTCAAATAAGGTTTAGAAAAAACCTTATACCTAGAACTTTTGCCATTTAAGTTTAATTATTACAAACACCCATTTGTAATGGTTCAATTTAGAAAGTCTAAGTTTAAGATTTAATTCCTAAGTTCAAAGTTAATTCCTAAGTTCAAGTTTAGTTTTAAGTTTACTATAACTTTACAAGTTAATTAGCATTAAGCTTAGATTTAGTCCCATAAGCATGTTAGAGCATAGGCCCACCACTCTTGCCATATATGGAAGTGGATGTGTGCCCTCAATGACACTTGTATAAGCTTTGCTATAATAGACCACTTTTGTGATATCTTGTGTATGCTTACTTGTGTTTCCATTGGTGATTGAATACCTTGTGGTAGGTGCTCGAGCCCCACTAGGCCTTCTCCTTTGGATTGTTGTATTGCTTATGGGATAGTTAGTTATTTTACTCTCCAACCCTTGTGGAGTTCTTACTTCTAATCACTAGTTGGGAGACAACCATAGTGAACTTAATCATGCTCTTCATATGTAGAACCATCTTCTAGTAGGGAGACCGCCTTAGAAGATACCTAGGCAACAATAGAATAGTGATTTGAGTGGATCTTACCCGTACTCACCCTACACAACCCATTTTAGTATCAATCTAAATCTATTAGATGGGAGACCGCCATAATAAAGCCTAAGAAGATACTAAAAGTACAACAGAATTGCCCATTCTAAATGGGGGGTCCCTTCACTCAATTTCAAAGTGAAAATTTTTAATGAATTTGAAGGCCCAATGGCCCTTCGGACCCCCTCAACCTTTAATGGCCTCCTTTACTTGCCATTCAATGGCCACCATTCATCTTGTGGTCTAGATCGCTCCCCGAGAAATCGATCACGACTGTCCATCGACCTCCTTCATATTCTGATGATGATCCATGCTTCTGCGAACTGAAGCTCCTTTATGTGGCCACTACGCACCTCAAAACGCTATGGCCTCCCTCTCGTTGACGCGCGCGAGGCCTATGCCTCCTCCTCCATTTTCTCTCCATTCAAGCTTTCATCTCTCTCTCCATAACTATGGATGCATGTTAGAATTTGATCTTGATCTTACTGACTCCACGGTTGGTCACGACCCTCTAGCATCCTCATCACAGTACTAGGGCGCCCATCCGCAGCCATTGAAAACATCAAAAAAGGTCTTCAATAGTGGAAAATTCGTGAGTTTTCTCCTTAAAACCCTAGCTTCCTTTTCTTTCCATACCTGAGAGAAGGATTAATTGCTCTATGATTGCTCCATGGCTGACCCTGCCGTTCTGGCAATCACTTGGCCTTTCCCATACAGTGCTGGGTAGCAATTTACAGTGCTCAAATCCGTTGAGTACGGAGAAAGATCCATGTCTTCCCGTTTTCAAGAAGCAGACCACTTTCTTTCAATTCCCAAAATTGCAACTTTCTCCCTCCATTGTAAATGGATTGAAAATCCACTCAACCCTGAGTTACCACTACCTTGCAGCCTGTTCTGATCCACTCAACTCTCCAATTGACGGAGTACTCAAAGATATCTGACCAAATTTACGTCATAGCCACTTCGCGAAGCAATACACTGGTTTGAGCAATTTCTTCGTGAATTCCCATTAAGATAGCACAATAAAAGCTTAAACTATATTACCAAAGAAACTGTACATATAGAGTATTCACAAACTGCATGAAGAGACAGATGTACTAAAATTGGCCTATCACTTGCCAACAGGCCCAATATGGCCAAATTCGACTGACAAACTCGGGACATGCCCCCGAATATAGCAAGTACTATAAATAACAATGTTCAAGCTAAGTTTTCCTACGTGTGACTACTTGGCTAACCCAAGTAGCCGGCTACAGGATCAGTGCCCAATTGATATGACGATAGTGGTTCATGTTCCGATAACAAACAAATACAGTAAATCTAATTATCTGTACACTAATTACAATATCACATTTAGAGCTTATACTAATGAATCAAATCAAAGTGATTTTTACACAAAGCTCCAGCCCTGCAGGTGAAAATTCAGCAGGTGCAGACAAAAAAGGACCGGGTCCTTGTTGGAAGTAAATCTTGTTGTGCGGTGACTACATCTACTTACGGATGTAGTATAGCGTAGAAGGTTCGTCCACTTCCTAAGATCTACATAAAATTTACAAATAAAGTAAGAATATGAAGAAAAGGAAGAACACCAAGGCTTCCCAACTGGTGCTCGGAAACGAAAGCATCAAGGCTTTCCCAACTGATGCCAAAAAACTAAAAAACAATCTAACTAGGCTTGTTAAGGCTTATCCAACTAACAAGCGATTTAACTAAACTAGGGCTTTGCTAAGACTTACCCAATTAGCAAACTCCTTAAACAAATTAAACCTTGCTAAGGCTTTCCCAACTAGCAAGGTGCCTAATTAATTTCTACCTAACACCCCAAGGGAGATGGAAAATATAAATTTCGGCTAAACTAAGCATAAAGCAATTAAAAACATGCCACAATAAAAACCAATGAAAGGAGGCAAGAGGAGGCCCGAGCACTTTCCCTCAAGCTATGCACCTTCCAATGGGAACACAATGAAATCGCAATATAATATCAGAAAGCAATTTGCCATAATCTCAAGGTGTTATTTTAGGATAAGAAGACCAAGGCGGAGTGGCCAGATTCAACACAACAACCACAGAATAGTCGACAACAACAACCTACCAAGACCAAACTATTTTGCAGATATCGCAAAATATCCAATCACAACATCAAAGACTGTCGGATTCTCAAGCACAATGAAGCCAAAAAGAAGATGTAGCAGCACTAGGAAGGAGGCTCTGAATCTGTTAGAAACTCCTAGAAAGAAGAGATTAAGACATTGATGGTACAAGACGAACCCATTAGAATGTCATGGATTAGTATCTCGATTCCAATGTTTCTCAGCACATGACACCATGTAAATTCCTATTTGAAGATCTGAGACAAGCACATTCGAAGTATGTTTACTTTGGTGACTCAAGTGCACTACAGATTGGAGGCAAATGATCAATATGCCTCTACACTTCCAAATGGTGAATTAACCTTGCTTAAGAATGTACTGTACGTACCCAAATTGACAAAGAATTTATTGTCAGTCAGCAAGCTTACTAATCAGGGCTATAGAGCCCTATTGAATTCAAAACAATGTACCATTTTGGATAAGAACTGTAATGAAGTCCTCTCTGCACACAGAGAAGAAAATTTATGTATCTTGGGTCATGAATATGCATTTACTATTGTTGTGAGTAATTCAGATGCGCTTCTATGGGTAGTTGTATATAATGTATTTCAAATAAACTAGACTTTGGGCCATGTAATTAAAATAATATTAAGAAGGCCAAAGTTTGATTTAAGTCAAATGGCGTGTTTCTTTGTGCACCATAGATTAGATTGTGTTTCTTTTGAAGGGTTAGAATTGAAGTAGCCAATAGAAAGCAATCCCCAAGAATAAAAAGGCATCTCTTGTACACCATTTCACATGCTAATTGAGAGGATGAAACTCTACAAAATTGGAGATTCAAGCATCCTCATTGTGCTATTGCTTTGTGCCTTGTACTCTTTCTTTGTGTTTGCTATTTTCCTTCCATTTTGATATTCATTGTTTTTGTCAATTAAAGCTTCTCATATGGATCCTTGCAATAGCTAATGAGTGTCTCCCTCCTCTCTCTCTCTCTCTCTCTCTCTCTCTCTCTCTCTCTCTCTCTCTCTCTCTCTCTCTCTCTCTCTCTCTCTCTCTCTCTCATCCCCTTTCACCTCTTATAAAGATGAATATGTGTGGTTAGTGTTAGTTGAATTAGAGTTAAGGTGGGGTAGAGTTAGTTTTGTGTAGAAAAATAACTGAATTGGCAACTAAGCATAGTTAGATTCCTATCTTTGTGTTTTAACTCTTTTGATAGGAAGAGGGCTGCTCATCATCCTACTTGCTACACCCTACGACCTTATCAAGTGGGCCTCGCCACAATACACAGTACAAGTAGAGTAATAAGTGCGAGGGCACTAGCTTCCTACTTGTATAAGTCCAACCCAATGAGCATGCAAATTAGTTTTGTAGAACTTGTAAAACTAGGAATAAGTGACTAGGGGTGAACATGATAAATGTAGCATGGTTGTCAATAGAACCTATTCCGGAATCTGTTGAAGATAATCTAGTTCCTTGGCAACATGCATTATCTTACGACAACGAAGTTGAGTTGACAGATGAGCAGATCCTACACCAGACGACGGATCCTACGCGCTATGGACATCAATGAATACCAGTTCAGCCACCTCAAAAGTCTCCACGTGCTAAAGTCTCCAAGACGCCACCACCAAAAGCACCTGTACCAAAGAAGAACCAACAAAAACAAAGATACAATCAGGTGATTAAGTGGAGCAACCTACCAGAAGAGTCCATAGCCACAATGGACGTAGACATTCAGAACCATGAAGCTAATGTCAAAGAGCTCAGCAATAACAATCAACGATATACAAGAAAAGAAGAAAGTTGTTTAGCCTGTAGCTCAAGGGTCATCAGTTTCAACATCAACTTCAGGATGTCGGAAGCAATGCAAAAGTTATCACTCACACTCGAGCTAAAATCAACCTTTTGAAGGAAGAAACTAGTAAGGCACTAGCCCATGATGTGCCAAAAAACTTCAAAAGTCATACCTTGGACGATGTGGTGATAATGTTTTCAAAAGCGCGACAAGAGCCTGATGCAAATCAGGATAAAGAAGAACAAATCTACGAGTGACCGACTCGCACTCAACCGATGAATCTAATAGAGCCGGATGAAGAAGACAAAATTGTTCATGTGGGAGCATAATTCACACCCTCACAATTCACCAACCTGCAGAAACTATTGATGGAGTAAAGACTACTTTGTGTGGTCATACAAAGAATTGAAAGGAATTCCATCATCTGTAGTTCAACACACCATACCTTTGGTCGAAAGAGCAATATCAAAAATGAGTCGATACTGCCGTTGCAACCCAAACTACATCGAGCTGATCAAGCAAGAGTTATAGAAATTTCTAGATGTCAATTTCATCTATGAAATCGAACACACAGAATGGATATTGCCCATAGCCATTGTTTCCAAGAAGAATGGAAACATGCTGAAGGCCCTTATTGCATCGCCAAGATTCTATCACAAGGGGTAGTGACTTTAGAAACAATGGATGGGACACCGCTTGCTATGCCCATCAATGGTAGTCGGTTACACAAAACCTGTTCACCACCAACCTTCCCAAACACTTCTTGAAGAGTTCAAAATAGGCTCATCATCGAATAAAGAGCCAAGTTTTACATAAGCGATCTCTATCCATGCTTTTTCTAATGCACTTCATCATCAGCAATAAACGTGTCGACAACCTTCTTCCACAACAAGCACATGCAAGTGCCATGGGTCCATCACTTATTTAGGTTGGGGATACTGTTGGGCACTTAGTGGGTCTCGCCACTAAAGTACTATTGGCCAAGCCTTACCAAGTGGGCCCCACCATAGTACATTGTACATGTAGAGTAATAAGTGTGAGGGTGTTGGCTCCCTGCATGTATAAGCCCAACCCAATGAGCACGCAAATTAGTTTTGTAGAACTTGTAGAACTAGGAATAAGTGACTAGGGGCTTAAAACTCTAAAATGACATTAGAGGCCCTAAGTCAAGCACAATAAAAAGCTAAAAAGGCCCAAATAATAACTCACATGAAACATGTGAGTTCTCCTTGTGCTTTCTTAGTGCCATTAGATTCGTTTTGTGTTAAGTTAAACGACTTGGACCCATTTTGCATGTTCAATCAGGAGGAGGAGATTATGTTCGTTTGACAATCAAAACATCCTTGCACCTCACTCTCTCATCTCTCTCTTTAGAATGTCCAAATGTACCGCACTTCGTACACCATAATCTTGAATTTGAAGAAGAAGCTTTCGGTCTCTTGTCTGCAACTCTGAAGTTTGCACTTTCAAATCATTGAACTTTTTATTAAGATCAGCCATATTACTTTTCTAAAGCTTTTTAACTTTAGATGTCGTAGACTTGTCCTCAATGGTTTTGCTATCTTCTTTTCGTTTGGACTTTCGTTTCTTCCTTCGATCTGCATCATCAGTTTTTGTGTCTGACAAGTCATTGGAATTAGAATCGGAACTAGAAGAACTTGAACTGGATTTGGATTTAGATTCATCTTCACTACTGATGGAGTCATGCTTAGACTTTCGAGTACGTCTGGTAGAACTTCTTTTGTGTGCTAACTTGGAAGTCTCGTAGTTCTCAACGCTTGCTATTACTGCTGATAAAGAAGTCATATCTCCTTGTCTATAGTATCAATCAATTTCTGGTGGTAAACCTACCAAAAACTACTCAACTTGCATCGCGGCAGGGTACACACCAGTTAGTTTTCCAATCGGATTCTTTACTTTTTGTGTATACCCTCAAAGAGATTCTTTGCTCTTCTTCTTTACATTGTTGAGTCTTCCAAGGACTCTGGATAAATAACCAATTTTTTTGAATTGGTTTAGAAACGCATCTTTCAGCAGTAACTAGGTAGCTACATGTCCTGGTCCAACTTGGCACGCTTGCTTTCTTTTAAGACCAGAGAAGATTCGTAGCTTGTCAACATTAGTACCTTCGTTATTTGAGTTAGAAATCGATTCCAACTGCGAAATATAACCGTCAGCATCATCTGAAGATGTTCCTTTAAAATAATCATATTTGATCTTCGAGATTGAAGTAAAACGGGGACTGGGACCTTCCATATTTGGTTTTGGTAACCCATCAATAAACATTAACATTTGTACCTTAGGTGGAATGTCACTATAAAGTGGATTCAGGTACTCATGAAAATCTTGAATAGACTGTTCCAAACCTTTATTCATTGTTATATGACTCAACTTTTGAAAGTGTTCATAGTCATCTTATAGTGGTAGAAAGTATTCCCTAAAAACTATGCAAAAATCATCCCATGTACAAGGTTGATTGCCTTTTGCAACTAGGTCATCCCACCATACTAAGGCTCTTGTTTCAAGGAACATAGTAATAGTGGATAACTTTTCACATTTAGGGAATTGGTTCATGCCAAAGTATTTGTTCCAAACATTAAGCCATGAACTTACCACTTGTAAGTTCCTATCTTTCTTCTCCCCCTTAAACAATTTTACAATAGGTGGAACTACATGCTTCTTTTGGTTGGCTAACCTAGACTCTAAGTCTTGGTTCTTTTGATTAGTTTCAAGAAGCTGTTTATTAGTGGCTTGAATTTGTTGGTATAAAAGTTCAAGAGCTTATGCCACATTGGATGGGTTTGATAAATCAAAAGTTGGGTTATCATTGGTTTGATCCATTGGTGTTGCTTGTGTGTTTTCCTATTATGCAAATATAACAACAAGTGCTCAAATTAGAATGATAGAAATGCTTTAATTCTTACACCAAATGTAAATAAAAAGCATTTTACTTCTACTCATTCAATCTTATTGTTTGTAAGCTCAATCCAAGCCTACTATTTGCAAGCTCAATCCAAGCTTTAAGAGAACAACAACAACAAGCTACCTTTGCCTTAATCCAAAACAAAAATGAAAACCAAATCTTTTGTAAACTTCAATTAGCTAAATCCAAGCTAATGCTTACATAAAGATCCCAATCCAATTCCATTTCCATTTGTCATTACAAAAGAAACCAAGATTTTCACATTTCTCACTATTCTAGATCTCCAAATCTCTGAAACTAGTGTCTAGAAATGGAAAATTAATGAAGCTTTATGAAAACTTCAATTTTCAGATCTGATTTTTAGATTTATAGGTCTAAAAATCAGAACTTCATAATGACAAAAAATAGAACTTCAAAACTTGTTTTATGCACAAAGTTACACCACCATTCCCTTCCTACATTGCCATCTTTATGAAACTAGGAGATAGAAAGGTGTAATTAATGAAGTTTGGATGAAAATTTCACTTTTCAAATCTGAATTTCAGATTTATAGGTCTGAAAAACAAAACTTCAAAATAAAAATCAAAATTTCAAACACTTCATTTATGCAAAAAAAACACTAGTTTTGAGCAAAACACATAGCTAGAATCAATCTTTTTGCAAAAAAAAGTTTGTGTATGTAGAGGAAGACTTCCTTTAACCGTCCCACAAATCTTTTTTTAGAGCTTTTAAAAACTCAAAGGCCATTTCAAAACTTCTCTAACATGATAAAAAATCAGCCCCTAAACAATTCTATAAGCATCACTACTCTCTTCTAAAGAGAATTAGATTCATTGGGTACTTCAACTACAAACTTCCTACAATCCCCAAAAAAATTTAGTTGGTGATCTTAATAGAACTTGAAGAAGGTTAGAAAGGTTACCATCCTTTGTCTAGCTCTAATACCACTTTAACAAGTAGAAGGGAGGAAGTCCTCCAAATCCAAGGTAGAGCCTCCAAATGTCCTCCAAGCAACCTGCAAGCTCCAAGATGCTTCCCCAACTCCAAGCTAGGATGCCTCCACCTGCAAGTAAGGATCTGCAAGCCTCCAAGGATCTCTCCTCCACCTGTGTCCCTACTCTTATACACAAAGGTAGATAACAAGTTGGCCTCAAGTATTCACCACCCAACCATAGCTATATCCAAGCTCCAAGCAAGACCTATCTAGCACCCCCTTGCTAACCATAAATAAATCACAAGCATACCACAACAATCCATAGCATACTCAAGATCCAAACCCTACTTATGTCCCATACCATAAGCAAGATCCAAACCCTCAGCATACTACACACAAGAAATTACTCTACACACTAGTAGCCACAATAGAGCATAAGCAAAATAAGCAAAAGGGATATCTCCTCCCCCCAATGGATGCCCTACTCCCCTTATATAGATGGCAATTGGTACCCTCCAATACACTACGGAGTTCCATGCACATCCACTGAGAAAGAGAGAGGCCTAGAGGAGTCCAAGAGCCTTCATAGGCTTATGGAAGGTCATCAAACATCTTCCATGAATTATGACTCTTTGAATGCTATTCTCGTGGAACTTGAAACTCAATGGACCTTTTAGGAGGGTGCCCTCCTACTAGGACCCATTGCCCAAGTTGTGCAAGTATACTTTGGTCCAAGACCAATAAAGTGATATAGTTCAAAATTGAGGCCCAAGGTTTAAAAAAATAGTCATCCAATTACTTTCTAATACCTCTCTAGGTTCCATACCTCCATCCAAGGCATAGACACCTACCTACCCTTATCCAAGGACACTAGTATTTTAATCTAAGACACTTATCCTTAATCCTAAGGGTATCCCTTATCCAAGGGTAACTTGCCATTTAGCCCCCAACGCTAAATGGACCTGTAGGGGTCCGAAGCACTGCCAGTTACATCGGTATGTACATTCCCTACAAAAAGTTTGGTTGAAACTGAGCTAGGAAAAGTGCACTTCTCCTAATATGCACTCTAATTTTTGCTATATAAGGGAGAAATTCGAGTCATTTGGTACTTCATTCAGTGGCTCTGTCAAAAAATCCAACAAAATTTCAAAGTCATCCATTGCAACCAAACTTCTCACAAGCTCTCATCTCCTATTGCATCCACCCTCTACACACTCAGTTCTACCATTACCGCTTTCGGTTTTTTGATTTTCACCTTTTCTCAGTTTTTAAGCCTTTTACCCATTTTTGACACCTTTTCCACCTTTTTGAGCACCTTTTCGCCTTTTCACATTTCCATCGATAATAGTCCTTACCATCCATGTAACAACATGACGTCTTCCTCCTCTACTGACGATACTGACATGAAGAAGGTCATCCTTGTGAGATACCTACTGCCACCCAGATATGGACCTTGCCATCTGACTCCTTGATCAACCCTTGGCTTTAGGCTGTTGGCCCCCTTCTCGAAGCAATGGGCTTTTTCCCAGCACTCTTCTCTTCTGACATTAACATGGACCTAGCTCTTCATGCTTATGCCACCTAGGATGCACCAAAGTTGCATTTCCATATCCTATACCAAGGTACCACATACAAGGTACGAGTGAATGCTAACTCCATGGTCACTGTCGATGTAGTGTCTGGTGATCATCCCCATCTCGCATCGCCAAGCCAAAAATCTCATCAAACCTTACGTAATCTAGACTGCTCCTGAGCTCCCAGTCAAAATTAACAACATGTGTTTGATAGAAGCTATCAATGATCCCATAATCCAAGCCGCCGCCTACTTGTTGAACAACTTTTTAGTTGTTTCGACTTTTTGCAAGGACCGCATACTGTCCATGCTCTTAAGCCAAATCGTGGAATCATTCATAGAATTCCTGAGCCCCTCGGTGGTGCCATATGACTGGCATACCTTCCTAATCCATGAGCTCTCCATCGCCATCAAGCCTAACATGCGTGACCGCATTGCCGCAGGACCATTGCTATGTAACTTTGCTTGTGCGCTTCTCAAAGAGAAGGTTCACGGGTTTAACCGCTCCACCGTTCTTTCTGTCACCATTCCACACACTAACTTGTACCCTCCTGCTATTGCATCCACCTCCACCCAACCAACAACTACTAACACAACGGCCAACAAACACATGTGTGGCGCAACCCCCTCTTCATCTAGCCCTCCTGCCACTAGACAACGCACTGCACCGCCACAACCCACTTCTGCTGCTTCCATAAACACAGCTTCTGCTTTCGTTCAACCCTCTGCTACCACCACCACGTCTACTCCTCTTGCTCCCATTTCGACATCTTCTACCTCCGTTCATGCATCTTCCACTGCTTCCATCACCATCGCTTCATCCATACCCCATGTCTCCCCTTCTACCTCACTCCTTTAGATCAACCCCCTCGATTCATAGCTCTCTCCTGACACCCTTGCTTGGATGAACCTGATCAATCTTTTGCCACCTTGACAAGGTCCCTCACCTCCCACGTCTCCATCCATCCTCCAGATCATCCTTCAATTCTCTAAGGTCCCTGTCATCCTCTCATTCGAGCAATCTATTCTTACACCTCTCCAAACCACTTCTCTCACACCTCCCACTTCACCTCTGAAGGCTGCCGAGGGTGACAAACCATTGCCTGGCGACTCATTTGTGCAGACTACATATGCAACATCGCTTGATCGTGCTGACTCCACCGCACCTGACGACATGCTATCACCTGAAAAACTAATCGAAGACAATGATGACACAGTGTAGGTCATCCGAGCTCCATCCCAACAAGCCCCAACTAGCACCACCATACTGGCCACGGTCTCACGGACCTTTCAAGGGCCTACAAAATCTTGGGCACATTTTTCCAAGAGGCGATAGCCACAAGAGCAAATCTGGATGGCCGAGTATTGTAGTTGGCCATGAGCAACACCCAGTTGCGGGTAGAAATCAGCCAACTCTAGTAGGATCTGCTGATTGCCCAACAACATGAGCAAGCAAAGGAATCAAAAGTGCTAAAACTCAAGCAGCATGAAGCCGATCTCCAAGGGTACATCACGACCCTCTCAAAGTCTACCACGGATGCTCAACTAAAGGCCCAAGAGATCCAGCAGCAGGTCACCCAACATCTCACTCCACTCCAGGCACAACTCTTAGTGGTGGAAACATAAAATCTATGGTTAGGAGCGGAAATGGTGACACTGCAAACCGAAAAGATGGCTTGGCTAGCGCAACTGACACTACCAACAAACCACTCAGCAAAGCCGAGGTGGATCTTCTCACCAAGCAAGTGCAGGTGTACAATGACACATTTGCCAAGTACTAAGCCGAGTTTGACAATTATCGACGCAGGGAAATACAGGAGTTAGCACAGGCAAAGAATGCCTTGAAGGCATGCCAAAGGCACATGGAGTAGCAACCTTAACCAGCCCCTGTGGTGATTCCATCGCCACTGCCATGTCAAGCTCTAGTCAGGACAAGGAAAAACAGGCAGAGGGACTAAATGTTCAGGACCAAGGCTCAGATGTAGTTGATGCCAATGTCCAAGACCTGAGCCAAGAAACAGATCCGAGCCAAAGCCGAGGGGAGCACCAGGCTTCCACATCTCAAGGCTCAAGATCCATATCTGTCGGCTAAGCTTTTTGCCGACCAAAGTCCGTGGAGGAGAAAATAAATGAATTCTTAGCCAAACATCTCCACGAGTCCTCACGAGGCAGCTGGCAGATATTTTTTTCCACCCAAACAATCAAGAGTAACGAGCTGAAAGCTCTTCCAGCGCTCCAAGCACAACCAGAGTGGCACCAACAACTCTTTGAGAGAGACCCTGCGACCATCAGGGCCTATGTGACAAGTCCACGCCAATTAAGGGTTAATGCGCATTTTCTCCCCTGCACGAGATGATCCAAATGGGTAGAATGCATCACTCCCTTGGACCAAATCACACTCCATAACTGCAATTGTCTAAGAATTTTTTCAGAGCACGGATGGAACACAGATGTAGATGCCAAAAGGGCTCTAATCCAGTTTTTCAAAAATTATATCAATTGCCCTGATCCAACAGTCCGTGCGGCCGTCACTTATGCCCGAGACTTAGAATATTTGATGGGCATTGACTAAATAGGACAATTTTCTCCCTCCAATATATCATGAACCGAATAAAGCACTGGCCTCCGAAAAGATTGAAGATCAACTACCCGTGGCGCACATATACTATCGAGCGACACTCCTTGGCGATCCATGGACGCAGAGATTCCAAGCTTGGGTTGACCAATATTGGTTAGCAGGAGTCCACAAGTCCCTTTTCACCCCAAAGGACTTGAAAAAACCAACCGAATAACTTTCACCGTAGACATCACCACCTATCTCATCCACCAAAGGTGCACAAAAAAGAGTCTATACTAAATCAGCATAGTGCTGAGGGACCGACACTACTTTAGGTCGTGGGTCATGTTGGGGGTATTCCCAACATGATGCAAATAAATAAAAAGTCGAGTTAGTAGAAATAGTTGCGAGGGTCATGGCATCCTGCGTGTATAAGCCCATGGCCCAATGAGTAAATAAATAATTTTGTCATAAACTTGACTTTGGGCCATGTAATTAAAAATAATAGTAGAAGGCCAAAGTTAAGCTTAAACTTAAGTTCCTAAGTTTGATTAATTAGTCAAAGTCAATCGGTGGTAGGTGAAGTGTGTTTCTCTCTCCACCATTGATTAGTTTGTGCTTTTGATGAAGGGTGTGGATTTTAATCTTACCTTCCTTGGAATAGCTGATAGGAGAAAGGGGCAAGGGCCTTCCCCATCCATAAAAAAGCACCATTTGTATCATATTTTCATGCTTAATGAGAAGGAGAAAACTCTACCATTTTGGAAAGAAGCATCCCCATTTGCTATTCAATACTTGCTAATGCTCTTGTGTGTCTTGCTTTTGCTCTCTAGTTTCCATGTTTTTTGTTTCATTAGTTAATGTTTTTCCATTAGCATGCACTATGAGCTAACCTCCCCTGTCACTCTACTTCTTCTATCTATCTATCTCCCTCTCTTCTCTTCTTCTCTCCCTCTTTCACTCTAAAATCATGATGTGTGTGTGTTTAGTGTAGGGAAGAGTAGTGTTGAAGAGTGGTAGTTTTAGGAAAAAGAGTAGGAAGCATCTAAAACTAGCATCTTGACATTGTTAGGTACCTATCCAATGATCTAACCCTTATCGGCAGGCGGAGGGCTGCTCATCGACTATATCTACTCAACCTAAACAAACTCATTCTTGCTCTTACAAGGTTTAATAGCATACTTTTGATGACACAATATCTTGCTTTCAAATGTTGTACAAAACTAGAATTGCCTTACTTGAACTTTGAGATGTAAAAATCTCAATAAAGCAAGATAGTACATCGAGTAATGGAAGGGAAGCATAAGTGAGAATGTTGAAGTTGGATACCACCTAAAACTTTCCTCTCTTTACCATGAAAAATGAGCCATAAAGACTTGGCCTTCCATCTTGAAGATCCCCTTGAATCCATCCGTTGAGGATACTCCTCCTCAAACCTCGACCCCAACACAATGTCATCTTGATAGTCTTCGATAAATATGATTTGAAATGCATCTTGAGATGCCTTGATCTCGGCCCCTTCCAAGGTTGAATTTTGATCTTCATAAAATATGACATCTCTATTCTCAATCCCCTTTGAGGTAGAGAGTATAAAGGCTTTATAGGCCTCCTTGGTGAATAAGCATCCAGCCATGATCCATGAGTTTGGATCATCTTTCAAAGTTGTTTCCAAGGGAATATATGCAAAGCAAACACCTACAAAGACACTAAGGTGATCAACCTTAGGCTTCTTGAATAAAACTTCATATGGTGTATTTCCTCCAAGAGCTCCATCACTCCTCAAAGCTTTGATCTAATCAGAATTCCATCTCAACATATACTTTGAATAATAGGAAATAATCATGCACCATAAATCTTGAAAAAAGAAGATATAACCATGTGCATCTTGTGTGATCATCCTCCTTTGAGAGCTTGGATACATAAGAAACATCAAGAGATTTTGCACTCTATCTTGGATCCAATTTGTAGATGCCTTTATATCTAGATCCATGTGCAAGGATCTCATCATCCTTCTTGATCACACAATTGTCAATATGGAAATTGACATCAAGGCCACCATCAAGAAATTGGCCAACACTTATAAGATTCTTTTTAACTTGGGAACAAAAAGAACCTTGTGAAGAGATAGAATTTTTGATGATGCAAGTTTCAAGAAAATAGTCCCTACTCCTTCAATTTTGCATTCTTGATCACTTGCAATGTATATGGACTTCTTGATTCCTTCATAAGGCATAATAGATGACAAGGAATCCTTGGAGCTACACATATGAGATGATGCTCCACTATCAATATACCAAGAGGCATCCTTCTTGAAGGTGGAAGAGGAGAAGCTTAATGCCATAAGTGAGCATTCTCCAACACTTGCAATAAAGTCTTCTTTCTCATGAGAGATGTTGGCTTGATTGAATTGGTTCTTCTTCTTGAAGCAATTCGTGTCATAGTGGCCTTTCTTGCCACAAAAGAAGCACTTACCATCTTTCTTCTTCTCCTTTGAAGTAGAATCTTGAGAGGAATCATCATCCTCTTCATCTTGGTCTTTTGTTTTGTCCTTAGAGAAGCGTTGGCCTTGCTTTTCGCTCCTCTCTTTGTGCTTGGAAAATAGAACTTTGCCATCACCATTATGATTGAGTGACAATTTGTCCCTCCTTAATAGATTGTTCTCATGCCTTGATTCTTCAGCTATTAGCACTCCTTGCAAAGCCTCCAAGGTTGGTAGCTCTTCTATTTACTGATTTCTCATCAGTGGGATTCGATTCTCTATGTAGGTTAAATACAGTTTTGCACCTTACTAATTTTGTGTTTGCTTACTATATGTTACCAAAATCTTATAGGTCTTTCCTGCAATCAGAATCTTGGTTAACATTCAACCAGACAGTAAGATTGGTTGTTGTAGTATAGTTTTTTTTTTTATAAATCCAATCTGTCAGTGGATTCTCGGGAGCCCATTCTCTCTTGAACAATACTTACATCAATTGAAACATGCAAGTCATGGTGCTCATCAATGGATCAGCATGCAACTTAGATGAACACTCAACTGATCCTATTTCTACTTGATGTAAAACAAGTTGAAAATAGATTTTGAGACTCAAATTAATCTAAATGCAGCCACAGAAACAGAATCAAGAAAACAAGAAACTAATTAGCAAGCATTACAAGTACAAGAATCAAGAAACACTCATCTCTTGATTCTTGAACTTCCCAGGAATATCAAGAACTGAAATGTAGATGAATATGCAAAAGCTATGCCACTATTTCAACCTATGTAGTTTACTTGAAGCTTGATTATACTTTAAAACATAAAAAAAAAAACTAATCCACTCTACTCCACAATGCATAGTGAAGACAGACAGATATTAATCCAATTCCACAACCACACACAAAGGGATGGAAGGGCATGATCATAAGGAAATCACTCAAGAAAGCCATCATGATCAAGGAGCTCTATGAATTCCAAACTCGTGGATGATCTTCTTTATTCAATACAAGGGCAAGACATTGCAAGAAAAGCTCCCTCACAAGAGAGGGGGGCTCTTCATAAGCGAATGAGTTGCCTCGGTGGAGCCCAAGTGACAGTTCCACAATTTCACAAATTACAAGTGGAATTAGTTCCTCCACTAGAGGTCACCATCAAAAGGTGGCTCACTCTACTTTATTTAAGAGGGGTCTACAACATTTATTACAAATGCCTACACATACTAGCTCCTACATGGTCATTCCATCACTTGGGATTCACCATGAGGCTCACATGATTTCTAGCTGTTGTCCTAGCTAGTATTTCTCAGCTCTCATTCTCGTCCTTCTCTTCTTCCTCAGAGACCTCGATCTAAGGTGAGAGGTGCTCATGAATAGCTTTCAGTCTCATATCTTGGGGATTCCTCAAAATCAGCCAACATCATTCTCCCCTAATTTGTTGAAGGACCCACTGCAACATATATCGAATGACGTCACCTTTGCTTCCACATTGGCACTTGGAAAAGTGTAGACATTTGTTCGCTTGTGTAAAACCAAGTGTTTATTTCCGCAAAACTGTTTCGCAAAATTGAGATCTCCCAACGACCCTTTACATTCCAGCCCACTTGAGGACCTCCTCCATGTCCAGCTCTCCTTGTTGCTTCATGGACTGCTTTTTTGTACTCATTTGTTTTCCCAGGGCTTCAAATATCTAAAAACGTAATAGCCAAGTTGTAGCGGTGCCAAATATTCTCGTACCTTTTGTATGAACCCAAATTCCTGCCAGTCCTCCACCATTATGACATAATGCAAAGACATGAATGTTGCTCTATAGTAGAGTTGGGCCATCTTCTTCTGCAAGGCTATGTTGAAATTGATTAGTTTTTTATGCTGGCTCACCAACAAGTGTACATGGTAGCTAGTCTTGGATAGGCTTAGCATGGAAAGTTTGGCCGCCTCTGAAAGCTCTTCAGAATTGACAAGGATGGAGTACTTATCGGGGGTGTGGTGAGGTGGCATTAGTCCAAAAAACAGTGTTTGAGAGGGATGTGGGGGTGGTAATGGCGATGATGGAGGAATGAAAGTGGTGGTAGTGGATGCGAGAATGGTGGATGGAGGGGTGAGTTGGGTGGGAGTGGATATGGCATATGGTAATAGCTGGCTTCCCCCTAGTTGGTCTTCCTTTCCCTCGTCGATGTCGTCTTCTATTTCAATCAGGTCCGCAACATCGAAATATGATGAACTGTCTGTGATAATATGGACATACTTGGCCTACTCTTGCGGTACTTCAGTTGGTACTACCTCTTTGGGGATGTCATTACCATCTCCCTCTCCTCCCAAAACTGTTGTCTGTGTGTGTCGGTGATCGTGGCGGCATTGGCGTGTTATCCAGTAGCGGTGGAATTGCAACTGAATGTGTTGGAATAACTTGTGAGTCCATTGTTGTGTCGACAACTATGGATGTGTCAGCACCATCGATGGCATGATGTGGTGAAGAATGCTGTTGTGATGTCATATCTGATGTGGATTGTTGTCCTGTGAATCCATCTTGGTTTCTATTTCATTGGTCTCTATGCCATTGGATGGAGTAGGCTTCTTGGCTTGCACCTTATTCCTTGGCCTAGCTTGTCATGTCTGTGGTTGTCGTGCCATGGTGGTGGTGTCTGCTTGTTGAGCAGAAGACTATTTTGCAGAAGCATCCTTTTGTGATGCCGAGGACGTGGGTTGCTTTCTCAAGGTCAACTTCATGATGCTAGTGTTTGGTCTCTTTGGACGTGGCCCTTGTGGAGAGGATGAAAGTGTCCTCTTCTTTGAAGCTGCATGAGCATGTTTGGTCTTCTTAGGTGATGCTAGAACCTCCCAAGCTTTATCAACTAGCATCAGTAGGTCTCGGCTCTGTGGTCGGTGGCTCAGTTGCTGCAGTGTAACATCTGTCAGAAGATAGCCTAGTAAGGTGGAGGGCTGCTTGTTCTTGATACACTCATGAAGGCAGTTTGAAACAAACTATGCCCAGTCATACAAGTTCTGATTGTGGAGCCAGGAATCTGCCATCATGTGAAAAAGTGACATTGGTATTTGCAAGATCTTCGACCTATAGTGCTGCATGTACTTTGTCAAGTAGGCACATGTAGTAGCTAGAGGCTTGTCATTGATTGCGTCGACTCTGTAACCGTCTTTGTTCTTTCACTTATCCATTGAAGGATATATGTACTTGTAGTATCTTGTGGATTCGATCTTTTGGAGTGTTCAACTGACTGTATCTGGTCCTCATGGGAAGCCAAAAGTGTGGAGTTTAGCTCCAACTATAGGGATGATATACACAAAATTCTTGTTGGGAGGTAATATGAACCGAAAGAATCAGTCAATGTGGTTATAAGAGGCACATGCAATATGCATTAAGAATGGACTCTGATAGCCACTCAAAAGAGGGATCTAGAGCTCAATCTGTGTTAGAAATTGATGTGCTTTCTAGTACCAATCGTTCATCTCTGTGAGATCCAGATTGCCCATGTTGATATCAATATTATTAGTATCAGGATCATCATAACCGGAAGAGTTATGGAAAGACATGGTGTGTTTCTGCTGTTGGTTTTGTTACAGACTCGACTCAATCCAAATGGTAAACAAAGTTCTAGGTAAACTCGAGATCTTACTAAAGTGAACAGGGGCTCAATTCAAATGAGATCTAACTTAATGACTCAGTTGAGATCTGACTCGATGACTCAGTTGAGATATGACTGAATAACTTGGTTGAGATTTGACTCAATGACTTAGTTGAGATCTGACTCGATGAGTTAGTTGAGATCTAATTTGAAGACTCAATCAAAATCTGAAGTAATTACTCGGTCGAGATCTATCACAAGGACTAAGACTCAGTGATGATAGGACTGAAAACAAAGGACTCGGTTTGATCGACTTCTGAAGTAGTTTGGAGAAAAGATTTGAAAAAGTGTTGGTGAGGTAACTGCTTGCTGCAAGGAAACACGAAATAAAGGATTGAAATTTGTCGTGTTTGAAGCATAAATTTCCTTCTCAATAGTAAACTAGAGCATTGTGTTTCTCTAGCAATACTATCCCTCTACGTGGCATTGTGCAAAAGATGTGACAAATTTTTTGTAAACCTAGCATATTCTTGGCGCATTAGGCTTTGTGAAATAGTTTTTTGATGGCTCTCAGTTTTTGTGATTGATGACTACTGATGGAGCTCAAGGATCATATGGAGTGAGTGAGCACAGTCACAAAGAGTTGAAGGTTGTCAAAAATGAGCATGTAAGCAAAAAGATCACCAGAATTCGTTGCTAGAAGCATGAAAAAGATTGCACATCACTGAGGTGCAAATGACTTTGTCCAGGGCTATTTTATAACTATTGAAGACAGGCTCTGCTCGATCGAGATTGAATTAGCTTGAGTCGGTCGAGATTTTAGTCAGAGGACTCGGCCGAGATGTTAACCAGAGGCCCTGATTTCAAATTTACGTAACTACTTGAAAATTTTTCATTAATGACTCAACATTAACAAACGTTATTTAATGTTAACAACTATTAATTCTAAAAAAAAATTCAATAAAAAATTGCCAAAGTTCTTTAGAGTCTTAAGTACATTTATATCTTAATATTGACTATGACTTTTCTTTCTCTATGAGATTTTGATATTTACGTGATTACTTGAATTTCAAATCCTTGACCAGAGGACTTGGTCAAGATGTTAACCAGAGGACTCGGTTGAGATTTGACATGGAGGAATATGTCAAGATCTGACATGGAGGACTCAATTGGGATCTGACACGGAGGACTCGGTCGAGATCTGTTGACTTGAAAGACTCGATCGATATTTGACACAAGAAAGTTTGCATGACTCTCAAAGAAGGTACTAAGAATTCAACAGGCATTACTGCCTCTTAACCATAACGAGATGGAACGGTGTGATCCATCTAGTGACTTTATTTGGGGTTAGCATAGGATTGGACGAGATTTTCATATTCATCTCTCAAGCCATTAAGTATGACTTGGACTAGCTCACTTTGTTTGATGGAATCTCCAATACAAGCAAGCTCCCTATAAATGTCTTTCACTCTCAAAACATAGTTAGTGGCACTCTCATCACTCTTTTGACAACTTTGAAATATTTGATTTCTAAGAGTGAGGAGCCTAGAGGTATTTTTGGCCTCATATATTGCTTTGAGAGTATCCCAAGCATCCTTGGACAAAGCACAAGCACCAACCTCTCTCAAAATCTCATTAGAGACATTCATCTTGATAAAATGGAGAGCCATCCTAGCTCTCTTCTTATACTTTTGTACTTCTTGAAGGACTTGAGGCTCCTCCTCAATCCCAAGTACTATGTCCATCACATCTTGGAGTATCAAGATTGACTCCATTCTAACCTTCCAAATAGAGTAGTTGGAGGTAGACAGTCTTTCACTAGATTCCAATATGTAAGAACCCATGGATGCCATCAAAAGTAGTGAAGACTCCTTGTAATGAGACAATAAATGTTGCTTCTCTGTCACTATAGGATCCTTGAAAGGGTATTACCAACTCCTATGCAAGATCTTGCGACAAAATGTGAGATGGATCTCGTAGCTCTACCAATTTCTCTCAAACTAGATCAACCTCTCATCAATTTATGGAGTATAGGCAAAGTTTGGGTCAAACTATCTTTGGCACGTGTGAAACACTCAAAGAATCCACAAGTCACTCTAATACAATGAAATTGTAAGAAACAATGTGGCTATGACATCAAAATGAACACTATATCTCAAATAGATGGGATTGGCAAGCCTCTTCTTGAATTTTTTGGTCAAACTAGCAAGATATGGATCAAACCAAAAGTGTCCACACAGGTCTAGGTGCCCTACCTAACCCTCTTCAAAAGCTTATAACTTTTAATTGGCTCCACCAAATGAATTGAAACTAATCGCTACAAAAGCTAGACAATTCTAGCGCTTTCAAACTAGCTATCAAGCATGAAATTTGGATCTGACTTGGGAGAGAACTACCAAGATGAATTTGGCTATCCTTCACACATGTCTGAGCACCAACTTTCGTACAGTACCAGATCTGGTCATAATGAACCCTCTTGATCAAAAATCCCTTAGATAGCATGGGAGATGCAATCAACACTCTCTAGATCTAGATTTCATGAAAATTTTGAAACTATGGATGATAGATGCATCAAATACTTAGGTAGGCTCTGATACCATGTGAAAATTCACACGTGTGGGAATGCCCTAATGTGAGAAATGAATCTTGGTTACTTGTATTTGGGTTGTTCTTTGTTGGGACATTGGCTTATCCCATTTTTATTCTTATTGCCATGACAATAATTTTTCTACAGCTCAATGTGAATAGTGTACACTCAACAAACATCTAACGCCACACCTCACAAGGATGAGAGAAGAACTATACCAACCAATCCACCCTTCAAGGTCACCATATTGTATTACTTCCAAGTCGTGGTATGTCTATGTACCCAAACTACGAGCATTTGAATGAAGTAAGCCATGAATTCATGTTGCATTGCAAAGAATAAGTTGGGGGTGCTGAACAAGGAGTTGACTTCTATAGCTCTTCCTCCAAGCTTAAATATGATGAATGTCATTTCATGTACTTATATATTTTGTCTATGAATTCATACCAATAACATATTCAACATGAGTTTTTTTTATCAAATCCAATTGATCCTAGTCATGCTTATTGTTGGCATCTAGATGACCAAAGCCAGCACACATCTTATGAACATTTCAAGCATAGGAACAATGAGATTTCAACAACGTATCATACTTTTAATATAGTTCTTGTGTCATTGTTTCTATTTTAATCTTACAATTCAAAGTTCTCAATTAATCGTTAGTCTACTTAAAATTATTTTACTATAAAAGAAGTGTTGTTAGATTGGTGATTATTAGAATCTTGTCATGAGAATGACTTTCACATTACTTTTTCTTGGTGAAAGTTTACTATTCTTATTAGAAATGTGTGTAAGTGGTGGTGCAAAATAAACCAAAATTGCAAGTGAATTTATCATCAAAAGTTTCTTATTGCACTACAAAATTTTGTTCATTGGAAATCTAGTGTATCTTTTTAGACACATACAACCTTTTTTACCCAATAGTAATCTTTTGTATTTTGGACATTTAGGAGCATATTAGAGTATACATATTTAATACAACTCAAGAAAACACTTGTGAAATTCCCTAATAACCATTCTACATTGAAGCTAATTTAGTAGCAAGAAATAAACATTGTTATCATTTCTATTGAGTAGACATTTTTGTGATATAACTACATGGAACACCCAATATATGTCAATGATCATCAACACATCGGAGTTTAATGCATGAAATTTAAAAGATAAGGTCTTTCAAGGATGTACACAATGGAATAATTCCTAAGGCTTTTGAAAGATATCAAAAAGTTTTTGCACTAGTCATGGAATCTTTGTAATGAGCATGAAGATTTAAAATGAATTTACATACACGATAATTTGTTGAAACAATATGTTTTTGCATGATCCCTATTTCACTTTTTTCTTTATCAAATATGGTTATTATACCAGTTGTACTAGTAAAAAAACTAAAAATTCTCAAGTATCAATGGCTTTCAAATCAAGTCTATCTTTTATAACAAGCAAAGGATCAAAATGATTAATCAATCAAACAATGTTACATAACAACAAGACTTAGGTACCCATATAGCCATAAGGGATTTAGAAATCTCTATTACTCATGTATCCAAATGATTATTTCAAAAGCACGGACTTAGGGCATGTCCCCATTGACATGTGTTTGAGACAAGTTCTTTTTCCCACCCCTGCTCTTGAGTACCTCATCTTCCCAAAGACCAGTCATCCTCACTGACATGTGGAGAGGTATGACCCCACCTCCAACACTTGTATATTACTAAACCAAACTTGAATGTAGAATTACAAGACCACAATCTGTTAGAGTGGAATAAGGCCCCATCCCCACAATAAACAAGTTTTGGGCCCAATATCGGGTCCTTATATGGTGGAGTACAGCCTGCATGAGCTTATTGTTGGTAGTTAAATTACAATTTCTACTGTAAGTTGTGAAAGGTATTCTACTCCCTTGGTGAAAGTCTACCTCCCATTGTAGTTTTACTCTATTGTAAATTCATATGCTTCTATCAACTTTAGAGAGTTCATTGAGATAAGTATATTTAAAAAATGTGGATCTTGATTAGAGAGACATACATTTAAGATCATAAACACTTCTAGTCAAGATAAAATTATAATGATTGTCTAATAAGCATCGTTGTAGGCTAATTAGTCACTTTATTGAGCAACAATTCTCATAAAAGACAAAGAACTTGGGACATGACAAGGATTATAAGAATTGAATAGTCAATTTCTCTTGTAAAATCAAATGCAATATATTATATGGTTGACCATATTACTTTGGTGTTGCATTTGGACCTAATAGACAAGATCGTGTACTCTAAAAAGTACAACAAATGGAACCATAGAAAAACTAGAGGTGTGAGGTTTTGAACTAATCTTTGTTTCTCATTTGGATGTTTGAAAGAGAAACAACTACAAGTAGCTAGAGACTATGGTGGTAGGGGTCCCTAGTTGATATAGTAGCTAGACTGTGTCATGCCCACATTTGGACTGATCTCAAATTATTATCTTGTAAGGAGGTCAGTAGGCCTGCCTCGACCCATAAATTAATTATGATTATGAGGGGTTGGGGCCCTCATGGAATTAAAGTCATAGTTAATGGTTGGAGGCCTAAAACTAAAGAAGGTGGATATGTATGGATCTAATAGTAACTCATAGGATAAGTGAATGAGCCAGCGCAGTTAGGCTACTGATGTGTCCAGTGAGGTATCACAGTGCACTACTAGTGATGCATGGGCCTCGAAGAGTATAAGTATACAGATTAGGATCTCAAAAGTGTATGCTTGATTTTGTTGATTGTAGCTACATGTTGCTGGTGTGATTCCTCTCTCCTATTGAGCCATTACACTTTGTTTTAATTTCTCTCGCTTACATATCAAGATTGTTTCATTTCTAGCTTTGAAGATTGATAGGAATGAAGGTAGTAATCTAATCAATCACTCGTATAAATTGATAGAATCCATTCAAGGTCCTCATAAATTATATTTTCAACATGGTATCAGAGCCTTGTATAAGATATTAAGTGTATGATCTAAAACTAGTCACATATTAGCACAATTTAAGTGCTAATAATCTAGTTTTAATGTGGTGAGTATGGCAAGAGAGATAGTATTAGTTTTTTTACTTCACCTTCAGATAGAGGCTACAAGAGTCCTTTACACGTGTGGAAGTGTGATGGACTATAGACTAATCCATATCCTTGGTGCAAGTCCAGTATTTGCAAGTTTGTGCTTGAGATGTCCAAAAAATTGTCAATTTTGAGATAGATTTGTTTAATTAGTTATGTGCCTTGGCATTTTGTAAGTAAATTTTTTGCGAGTTTCTTTCTTGCCATCATTCAATAAAAAGATAGCACATGGTGTGCCACCTTTTTTATCCTACTACTTCAATGTTTATTATTAAGAATGTGGGTTGGTACATTGGTTAAAAATCCACAAAGTATAAAATAATATAAAAAATTCCAACGAGACGCTTGGCACGCTGACGTGCTCTCTTTGGAGGCTGTAAAAAAAAAAAAAACTCATTTCATATAGCACGCCAGCATGCTATGTTTAAAGGCTGCAAAAAAAAATAAAATTAGTTGTTTTACTTAGCACGTTGGCTTACTATGTTTGGAGATAGAACATAAATATTTTGAAATAATGTTTTTACTCAGCATTTGGTTCTCAAATGTGTCAAAATAGCTTTTCTATTCTATAATTTACTCGGCTAGCACACCGGCATGCTAGCCGAATCAGCTCCAAACAGAAATTTATTTTTTGAAAAAGTTCTTCAAAAAAACTCCATTTTTTAAAATAAAAAATCTGCTCGCTAGCATGTTGGCATGCTCCTTTTACAACTTCAAGAATAGTTTTTTTTTAAAATAAAAGTAAACATATATTTATAGAGTAACAAAGTATTTTGTGATGGACCTATTTAGATTTGATGGATAGTCAAATTTTTAAATATGCATCAAATCACAATTCTTATTTTTAAAAATTCATGTAGTGGCATAAAAAGTGTAGCACACCACGTGCTACCATTTTGTTGGATCATGAAGAAACTCGCAAAACTCGCAAAAAATTTACTCGTAGAATGTCAAAACCCATTAGTTATTGAAGCTCCGTTGGCTGATTCTGAGGAATCCCAAGATGCTGGGCTAAAGCTATTCCAAGAGCACCTCTCACCTTAGACCGAGGAGGTCTCTGAGAAAGAAGAGGAGGATGAAAAATGAGAGCCGAGCATGAGAGCCAAGAAATATTAGCTAGGACAACTATTAAAAATCATGTGAGCCTCATGGTGAATCCCACGTGATGGAATGACCATGTAGGAGCTAGTATGTGTAGGCATTTGTAATAAATGTTGTAGACCCCTCTTAAGTAAAGTAGAGTGAGCACACCTCAATCGAGTTCTGAACATACCATCTCGACCGACTCCTACACTTGAAATCTCGACCGAGTCTTGACTTACCATCTCGACCGGGTCTGTAACATATCATCTCGAGTAAGTCCGGACTTTGAGATCTCGACCGAGTCTTGACTTACAATCTCGACCAAGTTCTTTTTTCAAATCTCGACCGAGTCCTCTTATCAAATATAAACCGAGTCTTGAACTTGCGTTCTCGACCAAGTCCTGCTATACTCATTATATCGTTGCTAAGGGGACTAGCATCACCCTTCTTATGATTTACAAATACTATCCCGTAGTATCCACTATCTTACATAATGGATTAGACGTAAACATAATGGCTTTGTCACTAACAAAGTCATGGGGTTTTACCCAGCTAAATCTACCACGGTACAAGTTATGCATGGCAGATCAAAGAGTCACTGACCCTATAGGGCATTTATCAAATATCCCAGTACGTAATGCATGGAACATTGATTGTGTTATAATAGACCTCCCAGAAGATGTACATACATACAAACTCCTTCTTGGTACACCCTAGCTACAAATGCCAGGCATCGTTCAAGATTGGAAGCGAAGTAAGATAATATTTGGCAATAGTGAAAAGCGAGTCACCGTTGAATCCATAGGCCACATTAAGCTTGCCAAGGTTTATGATGATTGGTCATCCACAACCTATGATGCATCCGATAGTGTTCCTATACGCCGAAAGGACACTATACGAGCTCAACCGATATCATCAATTGGGGTCACGCATTAGCCACAATGGACTGTGCTGACCCCAACAGATGCCTCATAGAGCATCTAGAGACTGATAAAGTTAGAGTGAAGGTGACAAAGGTAAGCTATAATAAGAAACAAAAGCACCCATATAATAAAGTCTTGATAATTGCATATACTAGACTCAATTCTACTAGTAAGAGTCCAAGATAGAAATCTAAAAGCTTCTATAGACAAGATTTTAAGCTCACAATCCAAGGCTAAAGCAAGTCATATAATATTGTAGTTTCGCGAGAAAGCTATTCCGGAAGAGAAACTAAGTGATGGCAAAAAGGGACCCAACCATTTTAATATGAGAGGCATAACCATGAAGAGGAAATGGTCAAGGTATATGACAATTCCACAATTGCAACCATTTTAATACAAATGGAGTTGGTCTAGGAAAAGATATGAATGCTAACACAAATACAAAGCCAACTGCAACTCTAGAAGAAGAGGTGGCAAGAGTTGATCTTACTAGGCAGGCACATGAAGCCATCATAGCATGAAATATTTTGTAGCATAAAATGATCAGCTAGTTGAAAAAATTGCAAGTGATCAATCCCATAAGGTTTGAGGATATATTTTCCTACTTTGATTGATGATTGTTTAGGGTATGTGCAATTGCACGCATCAAGAAAGTTGATCAAATATGTTTAGCAAGATAGTTGTAGACAACTCCTATGGTGTGGATCGTTTATCTTTCTATAATAACTAAGTGGTAAGGTAAGAGAAGACCCATTAATCAAAAGACTAAAAGGTAGTATATAAGTATTGGAGGGGAGGATTACCGTCCTCCCTATTGATAACATTCAAGTGTGAGATGAATTACTAGAATTAGGGGCTACAACCTCAGCAAAAAAAAAAGAAGGGAAAACTGAAGCCAAATTTTACACTAAATCAATGGATCAGTCTCAAGAGAAATTGCATTTGCTAACCATGGTGATCCAAGATTGGACAAGGGTGTGTCACGATGTTGAGAACATATTTGGCCTAGAAATCAAGATGGCAAATGTATGTAAGGTTAGTAATTATAATGGTTATGAAAATTTTGTATGTGGTTTATGTACATACTGATTTTAAAAGCATGTCACTTCACATCATGATCTCTCTTCATGTTCTATACAGGGTAGATGCCCATACTAACTGTTCAATGCATTCTATTCGTATTGCGTAGTTAGTAACGATTCTATGTAGCTGTAACCACTCTATATTGATCACTCCAGCATTATAAATCTCTTTACATATTTTGTTAATTATATAGTCTTTTCAGAACAAAAAATGAAGCTCATATATTGCCTACTAATCACACTTTCAAGATTATGTCTCTAGAAATCTAATTACAAAGGATGATCAAAATCATCAAATAATGTCTCTGATCGTTCAGCTTATAGTACTTGTATATAGCTGTAACACTGTTCAACTTAAACCATGTGGTTGATCACTCTAGTATGCAGTGAGCGAGTAATGACTATAAATCTACTGGCAGCTGACTGATTCCTTAGCCATAAAGATCATCGATATCTTCTCCAGACGTATACAAGTATGTGGGTGTACTTCCTATGCCAGTAACAGGAGTAGTAGTATCAGTAGCAGCAGCGGGTCCTCGACTATGCTGATCTTGAAAACGAAAGTCAGAGCCAAACCCTCTGGATTGTTGCAATTTATTTGCAAATGTTCGATACTTGCGTATGTCTGCATCGCTAACACTTCTACGAGCATATTTCATGGACTCCTCAAAATGAGCAGGCTTAATTTCAGCAATTTCATCCTCGGCTTTATCCTCTTCCATAGGTTCTGGGGCGTTTGCTGACCTCCTCTTTTTACGTTCAATATCCTTCAAACAACAAAATAAACCTTAGTCAATCAGTGCTGAATCGGTTAACTAATTGCCCACAAAGCTCAAAGAATCAAAGATAGCAAGGGTATACTCATGAAAATCCTAAATAGTTGAATACAAGCTGGTAATTTAGAGCTGGAACCTTTTCGATGGTCTCCCGAATAGCGTACTTGCAGGCTCTCTGACAAATCTCAGTAATATCTGCTCCACTAAATCCTTGAGTAAACCGTGCCAAAGCCTCCAGATCAACATCCTTAGAGACAGGAGATTTACGCAAGCAAGCCTGAAAGATTTTCAGCCGTGAAGGCTCATCTGGCAAAGGAATGTATACCAGTTGATCTAGGCGGCCTGGCCTAAGCAATGCTGGGTCTATGATATCAGGCCTGTTGGTTGCTCCTATGATGAACACAGTTTTCTTTGCACTCATCCCATCCATTTCTGTAAGTAGCTGGTTCAGAACCCTGTCAGCCGCGCCACCGGCATCACGGAAACCTCCACGCTGCAACCAGTCAAGATTAACTAAGAATGATCAGGCGGCTAGCACATGATGATCTGAAAACCTGTTATAGAGGCGTTAGTGGCAATGAGAGCTAAAAGTTGCTAATCGAGAAAGAATGTGTGAGTAATTAGAGTTGGCAATATTTCAGAATCAAACATCCTGTTACTAGATTGTGGAGCATTGACAGTCAATCAATTTGATAACTGATGTATTCAATCGAGCTAATTAGGCACCAAAGGAGAAGATCAATCACTTCATACATACTTGAATTGCTATGGAGTCCAATTCATCAAAGAATAGAACGCAGGGCGCTGATTGCCGGGCCTTATCAAAGACATCTCTAACATTTGCTTCACTTTCACCGAACCACATTGTCAAAAGTTCAGGACCTTTTACACTTATGAAGTTTGCCTTACATTCATTTGCAATGGCTTTTGCAAGTAAAGTCTTTCCGCATCCTGGTGGCCCATACAGCAGCACCCCTTTTGATGGCGACATCCCAAACTTCTCAAACTTTTCGGGATGCTCAACTGGGTACTGGACTGTCTGCGATCAGTCGACAGTCATAGACAATGAAGAACTCTAAGCATGATCGGGCCATATAGTGTACAGACTACAAAGTTTGAAGCCATATAAGTTTTATTTCTAACAGTCCTACATTGCAAGCAATTATTTGTCGTATTCCTCATTAACAAGCTCAATAGACTCTATCATTTGTCTGCTTTCGTTTTCTTTGGATTTGATCCTCAGCTAAAGTATCATTTTACCTCTTGAAGCTCTCTCTTGACAGTCTCCAAACCTCCAATGTCATCCCAGGAAACATTTGGCACCTCCACGACCTACAACCAAAATAATAAGAGATAATATGCCTTTAAGTTTAAGTGCTGTACTTTGATTTCTACTTCTGAATTAACAATATCACCTGGTGTGCATTGAAATATATCATAACCTTTTGACGAAAACGAAAGAAAGGGATTTTAATACTAACAGTTTCACGGAGAGCAGAAGGATTGCAGGTCGAAAGTGCGGTCATGAAATGTTCATTTGTTACTGCCATGGAACTCAGAATCTCTGCATCAATGGTTTCATCATCCAAATCAATCACATCCATTTTTTCCCGAATACATTGAAGGGCAGCTTCTGTGCACAAGGCTGCAAGATCTGCCCCAACAAAACCATGCGTATCCTTGGCAACTCTCCCTAAGTCCACCTGCAGTACATAAGATTTGCATTTCATAAGGGTTGGAGTATTGCATGGTGTTATGTTGTAACATGCATTTTCAGAGCTCTTATAATGGGTTCCTAATTAAGAAATTAGCAGATAGTATGAAGGAGAATTTGCAATTACTCACATTTTCGGAAAGTTTCATATTTCGTGTGTGAATCCTAAGCACCTCCAGCCTTCCAACGTCATCAGGGACACCGATGTCTATCTCCCGGTCAAAACGTCCAAATCTTCTAAGAGCAGGATCAATACTATTGGGCCTATTGGTGGCTCCTATAACAATAACGTGTGCCCGGGACTTTAGCCCATCCATCAGTGTAAGCAATTGCGAAACAATTCGTCTCTCTACCTCGCCCTGAGTTTTTTCTCGTTTTGGAGCAATGGAATCAATCTCATCAATAAAGATGATGGATGGTGCATTTTTCTCGGCCTCCTGAAAAGCCTTCCGAAGGTTGTTCTCACTCTCTCCTGCCAGTTTGGACATAATCTCTGGGCCATTTATGAGGAAAAAAAACGCTCCTGTCTCATTGGCAACTGCCCTGGCGATCAGAGTCTTCCCTGAACCTGGAGGACCATACAACAATATTCCCTTTGGTGGCTTCACTCCTATAGATTTGAACAGCTGAGGATGTCTGAGTGGAAGCTCTACGAGCTCCCTGATCTGAGCCATTTGCTTACGAACACCACCCACATCATCATATCCAACTTCATCCAGCCTATCTATATCCTCTCGCTTGATTGCTTCACCTTCACAGTATATCTCTGTGTCTGGAGCTACAATGCAATACTCCGGTGGATCGGTCTCAACAACCTTGAACTCGACACTGCGCATACCTCCCCGCACCAGAAAATGATCTCCTTTACGTACAGGACGGTATGCGTCCAAAAAGTATGCTGTCAATTGAGTACATTTCCATCATCAAAATCATAGTTCAATGCTCTATATAAGTTGCAGAATTAAAAGCCTTATACCTAATTATAAGCTCGTCAAGGGAAGATTGCTGTGTGTGTGTGTGTGAGAGAGAGAGAGAGAGAGAGAGGGAGAGACGCTTAAGATAAGCATCAAAAAGGTTGCCAGTGATTCCTTCAACGGTGTCATCAATAGGCAAAACATGAACTCGTTTGCCGTATTTTACATCTGCACATTGATAAACCGATACCACATCTCCCAAGCGCACTTTTAAATTCGCCCGAATAACTTTATTCATACGTATTTTAGCCTCCTCGCAAGCATCATCGGCAAGCACAACGCAAACCGTATCTCTCCTTTTTTTCCCCTGATGATTAACAAATGGCCAACTAAGTATGAGTTATAATAGTGAGAGACATGTCCTGGTTAGTAGCAACGCTCTTAAGATCAGAAAATAGAGGTCATCTGTAGCTGTATATACAAGTTTTGAGCAGAAAGTATGACAATATCCTTGTTGACCAGCAACAGCAAAATAGACTTGAAGATGTTGCTTTCACTGCTCAGTATAAGTCGATCATACATTACCAATTTTGGCAAAAACTGATCTCACACGCCCGTGGATTGAATAAAAAGGAATGTTTGTGGAATGATTCTATTATCAACGATGCAATTCACGGTTCTAGATGTTAATCCTATAAAAAAGCATGAACAGTCACCAAGTTCTATTGCTTTGTTTTATTGAGTACTTCCAGGTAGTTCTGGATTGCAACTATTTCAGTGGCGATAAATATATATTAGCCGCCGATAGTCAGACATGAAACTGGACTACACCTTCACAGTCTACTTCCAAAGAAACTGTACAACCCAGAAAAGAGCTGCAGCCTGTATTAAAGACTAGAAAAACTTTATTTATGTACACGGTATGTCCTGGTGAAGATGTTAGAGATTAATATTTATCTTCACAAAAAATATATTGATTTGACTGTTTCAGAATGAATTTTCATGGTTTCAGAAATACAGCGATACAAACTTTTTCTGTGCACGTGCTGTGAATAGCGAAATGACGTAAATCACAGTCCTGAATTTCCTAAGATAACGGCAGCCCATGTTATACTTCCAAATCTCACTGATTCGAGTTAGATCCCTTTGAAGTGCAATCAAGTCCAGAAAATCAAGAGAGAATAGCAACTTGTTAGAGAATTCAAAAGGAAAATTTGCAACTTTTACTTTAAATGGGTGGTGAAATCAAACCCTTATAAGAACAGTGTCTCCTCTAAAAAATTGTAGCTTTTCCATGGTATCTGGATGAAGCCCAATCACTGAATTATCATCATTTACTGCCTCATCAACAATCAAACGATTCGGTGCCTTCTTCTTCTCAAGGATTGCTGTTGAGTAATCTCGTTTAACATTCCCTTTCCTGTCACAGTACGCAATCATAACGCATAACCTTCAATGAATAAATATACAACATACATTTGTAATGTTAAGACCCTATTCACACTTTCTCTGAAATGGGCACCTCAAGTTTCATCTGCTTAAACAATCCACAATGCAGCCCATGAAAAAAAGTGAACTTCGGAAAGAAGATTCAGACATAATGTCATCCAGACAGAGAGAGATAGAGAGAACAATTACAACAACAACAGTTATAATTAGACAGAAGCAAGAAATGAAGCACACACATTAATTCAGGGCGACCAGCTGCTTGTTTTGGCTGTGTTGATCCCGCAGTAGATGCCATACTTTCAAGAGAGACCAGCTCCTGCTGATTGAATGATAATTACACTGATCAAGAGGAGCTTTGTGGACAGACTAAAACTGTAGGAAATAGATATGAGGAGGAGAGTTGATGGCAGCTACAGGCCTTATCAGATGGATGTTGGTATCAGCTGATTGAGCGTTCAGACTTTTATATCCATGCATTGGATTGCTATTCACGTCTGTCTCTCTCAACTTTTGGGTTGGATTCCGAGCATCACCATAGCTCTAAGTTATACCTCCTACATTTTTGCAAGTCTGCCTATTTCTTTTGGAATATCTAAAAGCCTTCTATATTTTGCAGATGCTTCTTTAAATTGTGCATCTACTCAAATTTGCTATTACTTTGGGGGCAATGCCTTGGCCTTCCAATCAAGGAATGATGCTGCCCAAGCCCAAGGGTGCCGGCCATACCAAGGTGGAAGGTGTGACTAGGGGAATGGAGCCTTGCACTTCCTAGTGCCGTGTATGAGAATTTTTTTCACGGTTACTTTTTTTAACCGACATAATATGCATGTGGCAGCCAATGAGTGGCTACCAAATAGAGAATGCACATGTAGAAATGTTTTGTGCTTAGGTGTCATCTCTTGGTGGTTGTCCACACGAGAGGTTTGGTAGAAGGTTGAAATCCTTGTGAACTATGTTTCTCAAAGTGGCTCCTGTTACAAGGAAAAAAGGAGCAATGAGCATTACCAGAGGAAGGCTCGATAACCAAAGAGGCTCAAGGCCTTAAGCCTCCTCTGGTGCAATCCCAAATTTGAATCTTTTAGGTATTTTTCTCTCAATCATTTATTTATCACTATAGCCTTAAGCTTCCATCAATCAAGCATTCATTTATTTTTCGCCTCTAAGCTCTCAACTTAGATTGACTCCCATCACTTCAACCTTCCGTTGGAATTGAAGGTCAAGTGCCAAGTGCCAAGTTTTGTTCGCAACATGGATGTTGAGTTGAATGGAAGACTCAAGTGAATCAAAGATAGAAGTAAATTATGTTATTTGAGGTGCGACTAAAATGCAAAGAAGGAACAAATAGCTATGATTATCTATGAGGTATCACCATGGGGTCCATAATTTAATATGGGCCAATTTGTGCTAATACTATAGTGCATATAAGTTGAGAGGGGAGCAAATTTTGGCTCCCCATTCCAAGTTTTATGATTTTTTGGGGTCATAGTTCACTCTTTAAGTACGTCCAACTTGCTTTTTGAAGGCTCTCTCTCTCTCTCTCTCTCTCTCTCTCTCTCTCTCTCTCTCTCTCTCTCTCTCTCTCTCTCTCTCTCTCTCTCTCTCTCTCTCTCTCTCTCTCTCTCTCTAGAGTGAGTGACTGTGTGTGTGTGTGTTCACGTGTCACGCATTGATTCATTCCCAAGGGAATAGTGCTTCCCTTGCGAAGTTAGCTTGCAAAACTATCCTCTTCCTACTCTAACCATACCTAAATTAACCATCCTACTTTAACCACAAGCAATCAAGCAAGAATAGGCAAGGGAGGTCAGTTACACCTACCCCTCTCTCATCACTCCAAAAACACAAGTAGTAAGCAAAAGCAAGTAATTAGAAAACAATATATTGAAGATCCTTCTCAGGAAGTGCTCTTTATATTTCAAGATGATGCAACTACCAATAATGTTCAAGGTACTACAACACCATTTCAACAAGGCAAACCAAAGTTTGCACCGACTAGACACAATCCTCTAGAATTTGTTGGTCCTACCAGTTTGAATAAAACTATTTTGGGAAACTGTTATAATTGTGGTGAACCAGGACATTTTTTGCCTGACTGTCCGTAGCCACGAAAATCGATTGGATTTATACCTTTATGCTCGAACTGTAAAGAACCTAGCCACAAGTATACAGACTGTCCACAACCGCTGAAACGACGTCCAAAAAGTACCAGTATGTTGCTACACCTATTGCTGCTACTGATTCGAAAGTAAAACCTTCGGCAGGGATGCTGTTGTGCAGAAGGTTGATGTCATCGAAGCCAAACAATCAAAGACAATTGACCAATCTTGGCCAAGTGATGTTGAGAAGCTATTCAAAATGACTATGAGAAGCAAAAGCTTCTCGAAACCTGAAGCTAAAGTATCTTCAAAGAAGCAGAGAAATTCCTTGAAGAAGAAATCTTCGAACAAGTCAACAACGAAGGAAGATGTCAAAGCTGATCCTGATCACGATTGTGATGCAACTGGCGAAACAAATATTCATGGAAAGCCAGAAGAACAGATTATCACCTGGAGTCGTGACAGACATGAAGGCGAAACTCCTATGTCCAACACCAGTTTTGCTTCAGAAGATTCTTCTTATGACCTTAATATATTCTCTAATGCATCAGACATTGAAGTAAACTATTTCGAATGCTATGAGAATAATGATTCATTGGATGACGAAGAAGAATTCTTCGATGTCTACAATGCAGATGCTGATGTAAGTGAATCAGAAGCTGCAGACCAAAATTCTAAAATTTTTGATGTAGATGATGAAGATACAGATGACGAATTTGACGAATCCGAACAAGAATTTGGAAATAAAGACCAGGCTGACAGCAAAAATAAATCTGTGGAGTCAACCATACGCGAAATTCATGGCCATACCTAGGCTAGTATGACGGAAGGTATTATTTTACCAGATTCTACTGAGCTGATTGAACTTGCACCTGAAAAATTTGTGCATGTTTCTAAGTCCCTTGGAGAGACAAAATTAGTAGAATTTACTAAGCTATTGAAAGAATATAAGATGTATTTGCATGGTCGCTCAAAGACTTGAGAGGAATTTCTGCTGAATTTGGCAAGCATTGCAGTGATCTTAAAGAAGAACAATTCATGTCCGCCGACAAAGACAATATCGTCTCAATCCAAAGTACTCTCTGATGGTGAAAGATGAACTCAGCAAACATCTTAAGACAGATATTATCTATCTCGTCTTAACTAGTGAATTGGTATCTCCCATTGTTGTAATTCCAAAGAAGAAGATTGGCAAAATTCGAATTTGCCAGGATTTCAGGAAGCTGAATGCTGCTACAAAGAAAGATCACCACCCATTATCCTTCACGAATTCCATTCTAGACCAGGTTGTTGTGGACAAGAACGTTATAGTTTTTGTGATGGCTTCTCTGGCTATAATCAAGTTGGAGTAAGGAAGGAGGATCGACTGAAGACCACGTCTACTACTGATTGGAGCACTTATGCCTACAAAAAAATGCCCTTTGGTCTTAGCAATGTGCCAACTACTTTTCAGAGAATTATGATGCTAACTTTTGTTGCTGTTCTACGAACATTTCTCAAAATTTTCATTGATGATTTCTGTGTTTATAGTAATATCAAGTCCCATATACAGAAGCTGAAGCTTACATTGCAGAGGTGTCGAGACACTTGTTTGTCACTTCACCCCAAAAAATGTTTTCTCAGTATGAGAGAAGGTATACTTTTGGGACATAGAATATCCAGCAGAGGAATTGAAGTTGACAAAGATAAATTTGAAGCCATAAAGAATTTGTTGATACCAACGAATCTACGTGAACTAAGAGGTTTCTTAGGACATGTTGGTTATTATCGAAGATTTATCCAGAATCATGCCTATATTGTTGCAGCCCTTACACAGTTACTTAAGAAGTATGTTGCTTATATTTGGATGACAAAACAATAGAAAGCATTCGAAGAACTTAAGCAGAGACTGATTAATGCTCCCATTCTGAGACCACCTAACTGGATGAAACTATTTCATTGTTATGTTGATGTGTCAGCATTTGCTATTGGTGTCTGTTTGAGCCAGAAGGATAAACAGAAGAAAGACCATCCAATATACTATGCTAGTAGACAGCTCAATTCCTCGGAGAAAAAATATTCTGCAATAGAAAGGGAAGCAGTTGGAATGATTTTTACTGTAAAAGAATTTTGGCACTATTTGCTGGGATATGCTTTTATATTTCATGTTGATCAATATGCTTTAAAGTATCTTGTTGATAAACCTGATTTATCTGGTCGAATAGCTCACTGGGTTTTGTTGCTGCAAGAGTTCACTTATCAAGTTGAGCTTCGACAAGGAAAATATCATACTAATTCTGATTATCTCTCATGACTTAGCACGAGAACGATTGAAGAGCCGTTAAACGATGATTTTTCAGATAAAAATTTATTCGAGATATCTTGTACGAATTTTTTATATTCTAATAGAATTATTTATCTCAAAGATCAGATATATCTTAAAGGATATGACTTGGAGAAGAAGACAATATTTCAATACAAAGTAGCTCCTTATACCATCATTCACAATGTTCTATATAAGCTTGTTGCAGATCATCAGTTAAGAAGGTGTCTTGAAGCGGAAGATATTCCAAAGGTTATTCAAGCTTTACATTCCAAAGATGTTGGTGGACATTTCGCCATGAAGAACACTGTTGATAAGATTTTGACCGCCAAATATGTTGGGAGAGAGGGTGAGAATAAATGACGAACACGAACGATAAATGAACTCGAACAAGAAATGAACGAGAAGCGAACTCAAACAAAAAATGTTCGTGCGCAACGAGATGAATTATTTGACTTCTCCGTAAGCATGACTACGCCTATCAGAATGAAGAGAACTTTAGTGATAGAAATCACAGTCATTCTAGATTACGTAGCCAAACATTTAATGGATGAAGCGCTAGATGAATAATTTGTCACGAATTGCAAGACAAATTATCTGTCGCGAATGATTTGCGAAGGCTAGACTGTGCTCGACTGATAATTAGTCGCAAATTGTTCGCGAAAGACAAGACTAAAAGCTAATCGTCTATTACCAGAAAGTGTAGCTAGAAAGTTCAGATAAAATGAAGAACAAGCATAGCAATATTAACACAGATCTGAATGCAGAACAAAGAGCTGTATCAGATTAAGTATATCATGTATACAAGTTAATAATGCGGCAGAGCACAATACAATAGCGGACGAAACCGCATGCCCTACGAAGCTTATTTTGTCTGATATGAGAAATCAAACCTCTTCTCTTAGTCTCTTCTTCACTCACTTGATCATCTAAATGGTGTCCAGAATATGTATATATACATAATATTACATGTGTGCAGATGTGAAAGTACAGAGTGGATGTGCTGTCTGTAGGAGATCGTGGGTGGCTGCAATCGTTGTCCAATTTGTTAGCACAACTGCATGGAGTGAGCGTAAAAAGGGTGCGATGTCAGCCAGTGCTGAAGTGAACGTTGTAAAAATTACAGCAAATAAGGATCCTAAAACACTTGAAATGATGAGGAAAACAATAGATTATGATTTCATAAGATTAGCACAAGTTGAACCATCAAAATCCATCAAAAACCTATGCTTGAACCTCACTAAATGGCCCAAATCCTTAAAGAAGGCTTCACATGTGTGAAAGTACGGCCTCCCACAGTCTGAGTACTGTACACCATACCTACATTCAATCCTATAATCATTAGTAATCACAAGTACTCAAACAATTATGAACATAGAGAGCAATTGCACCATTATGAGAGAAAAAACATGAAATTGCTTGATTTATTTTGGTGAGATATCATCACCTATATATACATGATCCATCACGGTTTTGGGCAGGTATGAGTAGCCCTAAACCTATCCCTAATGCTAATTTTGGTGGATCTTTCATCCCTACCAAGTTAGGGTTGGAATCTTGGAGATCCCTCAACAATGCAAAAATTACCAAAAATAGCTCCTATTTTTTCTCCCTTGTATCTAAGCATAATTTGGACTCATTCCAAAGGTTCTAACACTTAGATCTACTTGAGAACATCCTTATGAATGGAATCCTATGCTATTTGGCACGTGTGACAAGCCACATCATGACCATCTAACTATTTACAAGTCATATGACCAAAACTAGTCAAGCTAGAATTGTGAATTTTTAACACTCCTCCTCACTATCTAGCTTGGTTCAATCATTGCTTTACTAATCACTCCAAGTGATGATCTGAACTTCATAAAATATGTCTTTTGAAGTGGTTTAGTAAGTAGATCAGCTACACATTCATTGCTTGGAACATGCTCCAAAGCAATCTCCTTGGCTTGCACCATTTCTCTCACAAAGTGATGGCATATCTCAATGTGCTTAGATCTTGCATGGAAGATTGGGTTAGATGCAAGGTGTTGGGCTGATATATTCTCATTGTAGATGATTGGTGCCTCCTCTGAATCCATGATCTCTAGTTCCACCAATAATCTCTTGATCCAAAGTACCTCCTTTGTAGTGGTTGTCAAAGGTTTGTACTCGGCCTCGGTTGAAGATAGAGATGTAGTTTCTTGCTTTTTTGAAAGCCATGAAACCACCTTCTCCTCTGAAAGTTGAATAGGCACTTGTTGATTTCCTATCCCTCTTGTACCCTGCAAAATCTGAATCACTAAATGCATGAAGGTTAATCACATCTCCTCTATATAGAATCCCAAAATCCAATGTACCCGAGATGTATCTTAGAATCCTCTTAGCCTTTTTCCAATGGATATTCAATGGCTTTTGCATGGATTGGCTCAACCTACATACACTAAAGCTAAGATCTGGTCTAGTTATAGTGATCCACATTAAGGAACCTATAAGTTGCCTAAACAAAGTGATGGCCATGAAGGATCTTTCATCATCTTCATTTGGCACTTTTACATCTTGCTCCATTGGTGTGTCAACACTTTTGCATACTTCCATCTTAAACTTCTTCAAAAGACTTTGAGCATAGTTTACTTGGCTGATAAAGATAAAATCAGACCCTCTAAGTACTTCTATGCCTAAGATGAAGTGAAGACACCCTAGATCTACCATCTTGAACTCTAAGGATAGATCTATCTTGATTTTTTCAATACCATCAACACTATTTCCACTAATGATGATGTCATCTACATAAATGAGTAAAAGTACAATACCAACATCATCAAACTTAATGTAAAGAGTGGGATCATATTCACTTTGAACAAAAGAAAGTGAAATAAGATAGCAATGTAGTCTTGAATTCCAAGATCTCGAGGCTTGCTTCAAGCCATAGATGCTTCTTTGGAGATGGCATACTTTGTTCTCCATTCCATGCTTGATGAACCCTTGTGACTGCTCCATATAGATATCCTCTTCCAAAAAACCATTCAAGAAAGCATTAGAGACATCCATTTGACATAGAATCCATCCCATAACCTTTTGCAGCTAATCTTGCTTTATGTTTGTTAACACTCCCATTTGCATTCAACTTAAGCTTGAAGACCCACTTGCATCCTATTACATTCCTTTGAGGTCTCTCAACAAGCAACCAAGTTTCATTCTCAATCAAGGCATCATACTCATCCAACATAGCTTTATACCATTCTTTGGAGTTCAATGCATCTTCAACATTAGATGGTTCTTCAAAACTAGATAAAGCATAAGAAGTGGATGAGATACCCTCAACTTGCTGTCCTTTGCCTTGATATGTGAGCCTTGATGGCTCCACTTTTGCCCTTGAAGATCTCCTTGGTGTGATAGGTGGGTTTGGTGCTTGCTCCTCCATGAGCTCCTCCTCAAAACCAAGATCTTGCTCCTCGGCCATCTTCTTCTTGATTGTTGGAGCACTTGAGCCTTCTTCAATCAAGCATATGCATATGATGTTCATCAAAGATGACATCCCTTGAAACAACAAATTTGTTCAAGGATGGGAGATAGACTTTGTAGCCCTTGCTTGAGCTTGCATATCCAAGCATGATCCCTCTTGTGGAAGATGGATCCTCCTTGGTTCTTGTTTCCAATGGCACATGCACATAACATATACACCCAAAAACTTTCAAGTGATTAAGATTGGGCTTCTTTCCATACAGCATCTCATAAGGAGTTTTGCCTTCAATTGCTTTGCAAGACACCCTATTCATCAAGTAGTTTGCACATACAAGAGACTCACCCCAAAAGGATTTGGGCAAACAAGCATCTAATCTTAAAGCCTTAGAACATTCACATAATGTTCTATTCCTTCTTTCAGCAACTCCATTTTGTTTAGGAGTGTAAGGACAAGAAGTCTCTTTCTTGATCCCTTCCTCCTCACAAAAGGCCTTGAACTCATTGGAGATGAATTCTCCACCATTGTCACTTCTAAGAATCTTGATGCTATGATTATGATGCTTTTCCACAAACAACTTGAACTTTACAAAAGTATCAAATACTTGAGACTTGAAGGAAAGTAAGAACACCCAACAATATCTTGAGTAGTCATCAATGAAGGTTAAAAACATGGATGAGCCTCCATTAGATTTGCTGCTAGCAATGTGCACATCCGAGTGTATGAGTTCAAGAGGATGAGATGACTTTGTGATGGAGTTAGGAAACACCTTCTTATGTGCCTTGGATAGGCACAAGCTTCACAAACCTTGTCTTCCTTCCCAATAGACCTTGGTAGGCCTAAAGCATACTCCTCCTTGATCATAGCCTCCATGGAACCCGAGTTGACATGTCCAAGTCTTTTGTGCCATAAAGTAAAGGTAGATATCTTGCTCTTCTCGGCCAACATGACAACATTAGTATCCACAAATGCATCCAACTTATAAAGTTTGCCAAGTCTAGTGCCCTTAGCCACTATCTTACCCTTCTTCTTTATGAAACATTCATTTGAAGCAAAGTCAACATTGAAACCATTGTCTACCATTTGGCCAACACTTAGTAGATTCTTTGTTATTGTAGGAATGTACAAAACACCTTCTATGTTGATCTTTTTGGAAGATCCTAAGCAAAGGGGAATGCTACCAACTCCTTCAATCTTACAAGCTTCATCATTTGCTGTATAGATAGACTTTATAGGTCCATCATAAGATAAGAGAGAAGAGAAAAACTCCCTTTTACTAGTCATGTGTGAACTAGCACCCGAGTCAATCCACCAAGGATCTTCTCCTTTGAAGCTTGTTGAAGAAAATATGGACATCATGAGAGAGTCCTCATGTGAACTCTCCTCGTCCTCCTCTTTGCTCATGTTGGCTTGGCTTTGATCTTGCTTCCTCTTGAAGCATTCCGAGGCATAATGCCCCATCTTGCTACAATAGTAGCACTTCACCTTTGATTTGTCCTTCTTGACTTTGGTGGTTGATGGAGATGCCTTTGAGGGTCCTTCTTGATCCTCAAGCTTTGTAGACTTCTTGAATGTTGATCCTTTGCCTTTGGACTTGCCTTTGCCTTTGGTGAAGAGAGCTTGGTCATCTCCACCTTGGATGGAAAGCCTATCCATCCTCTCTTGCATTTGGCTCCTTCTTGATTCCTCGGCCATGAGTGTGCGTTGGAGTTCTTCAAGTATGGGTAGCTTACCCATAATTGCATATCCCTGAACCAAATTGTCAAATTCAAAGCTTAGTCCATTCAATATGAGTTGAACAAGCTCTTCATCCTTGATAAGGTCACCTATAAAGGCTAGCTCTTTGTTCGATTCCTTTACTCTTAGGACAAAAGTATGTGCACTCTCTCCTTTCTTTTGATAGCTTCTATAGATTTGATTCTTCAAAGCTAACATTCTAGTTTGGTTCTTGGATTCATAGACCTTTTGCAAAGTCTCCCAAGCATCTTGAGCTGAAGTGCAATCTCCTACCTCTCTTAAGAGTTCATTTGCAACATTCATTTTTATGCAATGTAGTGCAACATTGCACCTCTTGATGTATTTGGCTTTTTCTTGAGGATGAATAGGTTCACCCTCATTACCATTTACAATTTCCATCAGATCTTGCATGATCATGATAGATTCCATTCTAACTTTCCATACGGAATAGTTAGTTTTGTTGAGCCTTTCATTAGTATCCAAAAGATATGCATTTATAGATGCCATCTAGTCTCCTAAACAAGGACTTGACACAAATGAAGGTTACTTCTATTGATTTAATTGAAGGTCTACCTTATCCCACTTCTTAGGGACCTGAAAAGATCAGTAATAGACTTCCTATAAATATCTAAGAATGATCTCTAACAAAATCAAATCATAGAATACTAGAAACAATGCACTTGCTTGATTGAAGTAGACAATACTAGTAGAATTGCCCCTCTTTCTATCAAGAACATTAAAGCTTCCAAATGATCTGATCAAGAGTGAATTTCAGCAACCTAATATACTTCCAAAATCACTTGTAAAAGATCTAAATGGAACTTAATGAGGATGCAACACAATCTACTATCCAATCACAAGCAAAAAATGATCAAAATTGATGAAAAATTGATCTAATTTGGTGCATAAGTCAAGAAATGGTTGGACTGAACCTAAATCACTTTAGGAGGTGTCTACTACACCTTAGAACAGCCTTGAAGAGTCCCCAAAACTCTGATCTTCCCTCTCCTTGAATGCTAGAAAGCCTCCTCTATGAAATCACCTCCAAAACTCGCTTAGAAATCAATGCTTGGAGCAAGCAAAACTTGCTATCTTGGTAATGTGAATTGAATTCAACTTTGCCTCTGGTTTTAGACACCTAAACACCTGCAAATGAAGTCACACAACACCAACACCAACACTTTGAGTTCTAGAATCAATACTAGATGCTAAGATCCAATCTACACAAGATTTAGATAAAAAATTGTGATCAAATTGAATGAAAACCAAGGATTTAGCTCATTTCAGCCTTTAGGCTCTGATACCATGTAAAAATTACAGCAAATAAGGATCCTAAAACACTTGAAATGATGAGGAAACAATAGATTATGATTTCAGAAGATTAGCACAAGTTGAACCATCAAAATCCATCAAAAACCTATGCTTGAACCTCACTAAATGGCCCAAATCCTTGAAGAAAGCTTCACACGTGTGAAAGTACGGCCTCCCACAGTCTGAGTACTGTACACCAGACCTACATTCAATCCTATAATCATTAGTAATCACAAGTACTCAAACAATTATGAACATAGAGAGCAATTGCACCATTATGAGAGAAAAAACATAAAATTGCTTGATTTATTTTGGTGAGATATCATCACCTATATATACATGATCCATCACGGTTTTGGGCAGGTATGAGTAGCCCTAAACCTATCCCTAATGCTAATTTTGGTGGATCTTTCATCCCTACCAAGTTAGGGTTGGAATCTTGGAGATCCCTCAACAATGCAAAAATTACCAAAAATAGCTCCTATTTTTTCTCGCTTGTATCTAAGCATAATTTGGACTCATTCCAAAGGTTCTAACACTTAGGTCTACTTGAGAACATCCTTATGAATGGAATCCTATGCTATTTGGCACGTGTGACAAGCCACATCATGACCATCTAACTATTTACAAGTCATATGACCAAAACTAGTCAAGCTAGAATTGTGAATTTTTAACAAACGTTGGTGATAATGCGAAAAGTGGGTCACTCTTACGAATGGCCTTAGGATAAGATTTACAGGGTGCCTTAGCTTTTAGGGCACCTTCGACATTCTGTAGGATAGTGTCCCATTTTCTCCTGTCACGATAACCTGTGTAAAAACACAGTGTTCGCGATTCTTTCGCCCTTTATTCGTCTGTGCGAATTTGCGTGTAAATATGTAGGCTGCGTGACAACGTTAGTAAATATGTAGCAAGAATGGAGGCAGATTAAAAATGAAATTTAGGAGAGTAGGAGTAAATCCAACAAATATTGGTGGCCTACCATGTTTAAGGATGTTTCTATGTATAGTCAGTTAAAATAGCAATGATCGACTTATATAGTGCTTTCCTATTTCGATGGCACCACATGTGCTTACTTCTAGAGTTATCGGGCCATCTTTCTTTTACGAGCCCTTTGAGTGTTTTTAAGGAACTCATCTTTGAATCTACTCAAACTCGCATTCTAACTTTCCCACACTTTCAAAAAGTGTTTATTCAAATGACATTTAGACTAATGAACTTTGAAAAGTCAATCTCTAAGTCTAAAACAAGTTTTGGCCTCAATATGCCAAATATGGAAATATTGCAAAATGTGATGAAACTAGTTGAATCTTTCACAGTCATGCACTCAGGATCAGAAAATGCTCTGATGTCATGCAAATATTTACACAAGCAATAGCATTGTCTATAATTCACTATAACACACAAAGAGAAAAAAAGCAACTCACTCAACCTGAATGAACAATATAACATAAGAGACGAAATGTAGAACTTCCTAGGTGTTAGCCTATGGTCTATGTTACAGCAGGTAGTAGCTAACTTACAACTAATACTTACAAATTTCCTTACAGCTTGTAATATGGCTACTTAATGAAAAGTTGAATGAAGAGTGATGTTCAGTATTGAACTTCTAACAAACACACACACACACACACACACACAAACAAACAATGCATAATTTGTTCTTATTGATTTTTTTCATGTGATACCTCTAAACCTCGACTATCAGAAAGTAAGTGCATAAATACCACCCTTACTGTCCTTTCATCTAATCTTGTGGCTTAAATACCTTAAATATCAAAGTAATGGAGACTTTGTGCCCGTTTTAACCACTTTTTGAACAGATTAAAAAGTAGAATAGGCATATGTTTTTTTCAAAAAAAAAGTTGTTGCTCCTTCCAGCTTACGTGTCAGGCGTCAAGGTGCTACATGATAGCATCAAAGTGGTTAGAAAAGGTCAAATTGCTCATTATGCTTCATAATGAGCATGTAGAAATTTTCAAAGTATCCATTCTATAATGGAAAGCGTAGGGCACAAGCGAAATTTTGGAAGGCCAAATCGGACGAAATGGCATGTGCCCAACCCATTCCATAGTACGTTTAGATCTCTTTTTTAAAGACCTCACCAAAGTTTTAAACATTTCAACATTTCAAAAAGTTCATTCTAGAATGTTGTGGGCTTAAAAAATGGTTCTGATGCCAATTATCTACATTAAAGTTGTGCAACATTAGCTTAAAAATGGATAGGTTACAGAGATCTTTCATGTAACAAATTTGAGCATCACCTCCAACATAGCCTGTTACTATATCTTTAGATGACAATAGTGCAAAGCTACATGATCAATCAAATAATATCCTAGCTTGCATGGAGTGTGATTGAAATCAAGCTCCAATAAATCTCTCTCTCTCTCTCTCTCTCTCTCTCTCTCTCTCTCTCTCTCTCTCTCTCTCTCTCTCTCTCTCTCTCTCTCTCTCTGTCTCTCTCTCTCTCTCTCTCTCTCTCTCTCTCTCTCTCTCTCTCTCTCTCTCTCTCTCTCTCTCTCTCTCTCTCTCTCTCTCTCTCTCTCTCTCTCTCTCTCTCTCTCTCTCTCTCTCTCTCTCTCTCTCTCTCTCTCTCTCTCTCTCTCTCTCTCTCTCTCTCTCACAACACACACACACACACACACATCATAAAATACAATCGATTTCTCATTTATCCTAAGTGAATAAGAATATATTAGGGATAGATTTTTAAAAATAGAAAATGCAAAAAAGCATCAAACATCTCTCATCACATCTATTTATAGCTCACATGGCTACGATCTGACACCCTACTTTCCATTTGGCATTTTCTCAATAGGCCTTAGTAATTCTCCCGCTACTTTCACTAGGATGTCTTCAAGTACACCTTTTGGTTTCACAAAAGACTGATCGACTAGTTTGATAGCAAATCTTGTTGGTTTTAGCCCTTGCAAATCCCATTTTTATACAAGGTAGTGGAGATCAATTGACACCAGATCCTCCATCTACAACTGCAACTTTGTCCTCTCATATCTCTTGTGTTTGATTGGCAGAGTGATGTTGTGTTGCTCACTCTCCCACACTACTACAATATTGAGGATGCTGTGTTGGATTTCTATCCTCTCCATCCTTATTTCATGCTAATCTAGATTCATTTATTAGCTGTTGTAAATATTGGCATAGTCGCGACATCTGTAGAAATACAAGAAAAGTCGATGACAGTCTACATCGACATGTCCGATGTCTTCAAGCTATCCGACGTCCGTGTCCTCGACTTCCACATCCGACTTGTCTGAAGTCATCGACATCTCCGATGTCGTCAGCTCCGATGTCCAAGTCATCGACTTCCACATCATCGACTTATCCAACATCTTGCAACTTGTCCATGATCTCTGACTTGTACGAAGTCATCGACATGTTCGACGTCTCTAACTAAATCAGATGTCGACTGAACACAACGTGCAACAACAAGTAGTGCCTTAATCCTGATTTGTAAATTTAACCATTCTTTTATCCTCATCTGGATGCCTCTACTTGGTTGGGTGGTTTCTCCATAGTGTGTTATCTATCCATTGTGTTTGTGATTTGTAGCAAGATCTGAGGAGCTTCCCTTATAGATGTGGTCTCCAATGCATGCACGCTCTCTATGAATGTCCTTCACTCTCAAAACATAGTTGGAAGCACTTTCATCACTTCTTTGACCACTTTGAAAAATTTGATTTTTAAGTGTGAGCAATCTAGAGGTATTATTCTTGGCCTCATAACTGGCTTTGAGGGTGTCCCAAAACTCCTTGGCCGAGGTGCAAGCACCAATTTCTCTCAACACTTCATTTTCAACATTCATCTTAATATAGTGAAGAGCCATTCTTGCTCTTTTCTTGTACCTTTGGACTTCTTGAAGCAATTGAGGCTCCTCTTCAAGTCCAAGGACAATATCCATCACATCTCGGAGGATAAAAATCGACTCCATCCTCAGCTTCCAAATAGAGTAGTTGGAAATGGTCAATCTCTCACTATGCTCCAAGAGAAAGGATCCCAATGATGCCATGAAAACTTGAGAAATTGTCTTGTAATGGATCAAAAAGTGTTGCTTCTCTCTCAGTGATGTATTCAACAATGGTGTCCTACCAACTCCAACTTGAGATCTTGCAACTTGGTGTGAGATCAATCTAACTAGCTTTACCAATCTCTATCAAACTAGATCAATCTCTCATCCAAAGATGAAGCAAGGACAAAATTTGGGACACCTTCACTCAAGCATGTGTAAAGCACTCAAAACATCCACAAAAGACTCAAATACAAGTGATTTGTATGAAACTATGGCTATGGCCTCAAAATGATGCCTAGATCTCAACTAGACAAGATTGGCATATTGGATTTATTTCCTCTACTTTCCTAAATCCTATGTTAATCTACGTCCATTCATGCTGCTGCATTTTTACTTGTGTTGTCCCACAGTCTGCATAATTGAATTGTTTGTCGCAACAGTCTGCATTTTTACTCGCAATTTTTGACAGGCAAAAAATGCAAAAAATGTGACACTGCATTTTTACACGTAATTTATGATAGGTGAAAAATGCAACAGTTGCACAGTCTGCATATTTACGTGTAGAATTAGACAGGCGAAGAATGCGACAATTGCCTTTAAAAAGGCAAAGATTGCCTTTAGGTAAGGACAAGGCCAAAAGCCAAAGAGTGGACCACATTTTTCGCATTTTCAAACACATGCAATCTGAGCAGAAACTTGACGTTGCAACCTCCTCATGTTCACCCCACGCACTGTGCAAACAAATTTGACAACAACAGTAGCCACCCACGATATCCTACAAACAACACAACCACTTTTGTACCTTCTTCATCTGCACACCTGTCAAATTTGTGTATATAGTGGATACCATTTCAGTATTCAAATAAAGAAGCATGATTTGTGACATGTGAGATAGACATTGTAGATGCTTTCATGCATTGATTCTTTCTTTCAGATAGATTGTTAGTAATAGGTTCATAACCTTTACAAATTGTGATTAGCCTTGTGAAGCACGCGGTTATGTTCACTATTGTTTTATGCTCACCTGCATTACTGACCTATATATCTCATTATACTTAATCTAATTATAGCTCTGTTTGAATCTACGTTCAGATTCGTGTCAATACTACAATGCTTTTCTATGTTGTATCTGGCCATCTGATTGATTTTTCTGGTTGTCTGCTCATCGCTTCCGCTACCACCATGCATTAAAAGCTCTAAAATTATTATGTTTTTGTGTTTGCCTACTAAGTCACCAATAGTGCATGCATCGAGAGAATTGAACGGACTGATCCTCTCATTTCTTCGACATGGTATCAGAGCTAAAGATATCAGAACCTATCTGATTCTTTAAGTGGTTTCATTTTAGATCTATTTCTATAGCCTGATAAGCTTCCACAGAAATAAGACTCTACTAGCTGATAGAGTGATTGTCTTCTTATTCTATAATTTAGCACCAGATTTTCATATTTAAGTCACTAATAGTTACTCCTATCACCTAGACTAATCTTCCACATGGATTCTCAAGGAAAAGTCAGTCCTCTCATGGACATGAATAGAACTAATTACCATCTGTGGAAATTTAAGATGAGAACCATGCTAATGGCTAAGGAGTTGTATGATGCTGTTATAGGTGTAGAGGGAATACTCAAAGCTAACGATGCAGCAATCTCCAGATGGAAGCTGAAGGATGGCAAAGCATTTGTGCTAATCATCCTCAATATTTTGGATACTCAGATTGGCCATGTGTCTGAAGCTTAGACATCCAAGGAAGTTTGGGATACACTGAAAACATTATACGAAGTGCAAGGTATAGCTTCCAACTACATCTCAAGAAGAAGTTTTACTCCCTCAAGATGGCAAATGGTAATTCCCTGTAGAATCATATCAACCAGTTCAAGAACTTGCTGAAGCAAATGGCCGTTGTCAGATCTGTTATAGACGATCAAGATGCAGTAATACAACTGCTTACAAGCTTGTCAAGCTTATACGACAGCTGGGTGATGACTATTACGACGTATCCAGAGCTGACTCTTTCAAGAATTATTGCAATGTTGTTGCAGGAAGACACACGCAGGAACGAAGCCTCTAGTTCCTCTGCTGATTCTCACACCTTGTATACCAACAGAGGCACGACTAAGCAGAAGAAGAAGAAGAAAGACTTGAAGCAATCAAAGCAAGACCAAAAACCAACACAGTACAAAGAACAATCAAATCCGCAAACTAAGAAGAAGCTGTTCTGTAGATACTGCAAGAGAAACAACCATGAGATTCAAGACTGTCGGATACTATAAGCAAAGAACAATATCAAGGAACAGTCAAATCAAGTGACCAATGCAGCTACAGAAGCTCCACAACCCATTCAAGAAGCGGATCATGATGCCTTCATGACCAGCCATCAAGGAGCATCCAATGACAGTTCTTGGTTCCTGGATTCCGATGCCACTCAGCAAATGACCAGTCTCATTAGCTGTTTCGAGTCCTATACACCCTACAGTACCAACAACTATGTTCACCCTTTTGATTACAAAGGGCCCAAGTCTATTATTTCTATTCGTGCTCATTGGGCCATGGACTTATACGCGTAGGAAGCCATGCCCTCGCAACACATTTATTATTGAATTTATTTAATATTTGCTCGCGTTGTGTTGGGAATACCTCCAATAGGCGTAGGAAGCCATGCCCTCGCAACACATTTATTATTGAATTTATTTATTTGCTCGCGTTGTGTGGGAATACCCCCAACACACACAAAGAAGGAAATTTATACATCCTAATTCATGATTATGCACTTTCTGTGAGTAATCCTGATGCTCATGTTTGGCATCAAAGACTAGGTCACTTAAACATGCGTTCAATCTTGTACATGCATCATAACAAAATGGTCAAGGATGTGAATATAAATGTTGTTTCTACAGCTAATCAGACTGTCTGTGAAAATTGTCTACTAGGAAAACAACCTAGAACAAAACTTCCAAGAGGACAAGCCAAGAGAGCAAAGTCCATTTTGTCACTGATTCATAGTGACTTATGTGGTCCCATGAGCGTACACTCCTTGGGTCAAGCTCTATATTTTTTCACATTCATTGATGACTACTCCCGGTACACCAGAATTATGTTCATAAAGAACAAGTTAGAAGCATTCAATTGCTTGAAAGAATTCAAGCAATATACTGAGAATCAGACTGGTCAGAAAATCAAGGCCCTGCGGTCTGATTCAAGGGGAGAGTATATATCAACTAAATGGCGGACTACCTACTATCATATGGCATACACCATCAGTTCACAACCAGCTACACTCCACAGCAAAATGACATAGCTGAGTGAAAGAACCGAATACTATTGGAAGCTGCACGATCCATGATTGTCAACGCTCAATTACCCAAGATTTTTTGGGCTGCCGCGACGTTGTCTTCCTTGAAGACAAATTCCATGATTTTAAGCAAAAGCAGCCAATGTAGGAGTATGTCAAAATAGCTCCATTCTCCATTGATAGGCATCGACCTACGAATGTTCCAATGCAAGAGTTTGTCTCAACAGCTCCACTCACCCACTATTAATGCCCAATGCAGATGAATGAAATTCTGTCATGGATGTTGAGTACTATTTCTTGATAAAGAATAAGACCTGGAGTCTTGTCAGATGATCTTCATGCTCCAAGTACAACCAATATCAAGCAAAGTACCAGGGGAACAACCGCTCCCACGGACGATGCTGACGTGTTTGGAACACCATTAGAACGTGCCTAACCAACCGTTCTTGTAATCAAAGATTAGATTAAATTTCTCTCTCCATCCATATAAGTAGATCGAAGGTGAGAGAATTGGTTGGATTGTCAATTGGATGAGTGTCAACTTGATCTAAGCATAGTGTTGCTGAGCCGACGTCCAAGAAGTCCGCTAGTAAGCGAGACGATCTGACATTATTCGTGAGAGACATAGCTTCGCTTGCACCGATGCGCTGTGTGGGTTTGTCACAACAGCGCTCTTACAAAAGATCATTGATAATATAGTAGCTTAAATGCAATGTAGTTTTAACTTGAATGATCTCGAATGCATGAATGTTGTTTGTCAAAAAAATTTCATTCAACTTATCTTGTAAAAGATAATTCAAGAGACTTGCACTAGACTCAAAATTACTAAACATATCTTGTATTCATCTCATTGTATTCAATTTGTTTATGACATGTATTGCCCTCTAATTTTGTGTTTGATCCATTGTCACTTGTCAGGGTGAACCGGTGCATGTGGCAAGTTCACATGCTTCTTCTTCAGATGATGAGGCGGGACCATCACATATTGGAACAGAGGCTTGGCTATACCATAGAATACCATGTCCATGTACACGATGTAAGTATGCACTATGACGAGACCGATGTATTCATTAGAGAAAATATGGGCCCAAAGAGGGCCCTATAAGAAATGCCATGTAGGAGAGAGAAAAATAACTATAAAGTGATTCAAATATTATTTTCTAACTTCTTTAGGCATCTGCCTTTACGAAACAAAATCTTGTTTTGAATAACAAAATCCATTTCAGTCTTTTCCTGATTCGAGGAATCTTGTATACCTGAATCGACCCCAAAAAGTATTTGTTGCCAATACTTTCCGAAAAAAGGATCAGACTCATATAGTCCTTTGAGAGACTGAAACAACCTCGGTTCTATAATAGTAAAGCATAACTAATTAATAATCGATAAATAACTCAAAGCATCCGCTAGAGTATTTTGACTTCCTTTACAATAATGTATAGAAAAGTCAAAGATTTGCATCAGCTCAGCCCATCTAGCTTGCCTCTCCTTTAAATCTATAGCATCACAGAAATATCGAAGAGTCTGATGATCCGTCCAAACCTCAAATATGGTGCAGGCTGATATTCCAAGAAATTTTCTAGCCATCTTATGGAACATCTTAAAAAATACAAGCAGGATAGAATTTAAACACATAACTTGCCCATCAAGTTTAGGCTTTTACTTTATCCATAATGGCTTAAGTTATTCAGTTCTAAGTTTAAATTGTCATGGGCACTGCACATAGATATGTAATTTCAAGTTATATAAAAGTTAGTCACAAAGGCCTATTGGGGGTTTGTCCCATGGCACCAATGTGATTCAAAGTTAAGTTAGTCTATGTGGCTTACTTGTCCCACAGTGCCTTTCTATAAGTGACCAACACTCCAAGTATATATAGGAGTGGAAGAGTCCATTTTTGAGAAGAACCTCATTTGCAATACATGCCTATCTTTTCTCTTTGAGTGTTCTCCCTTGTGTGGTTTCATGTATTGTGTTACTTCACATTGTATTGTACATTATTTATCTGGCAACATGTTAAGTTAATCTAGGCCCTCAATTTTCTAGTAGATTAAGCCTTAGAGGAGGAGATTTAGTTTAGGGTTTATTCATTGTGTTGTGTTGCTCCCGAGTCCAAATACCAGGAATCCATATCCTATAGTTCTCCAACTTTGGTCATGAAGGCTGCTTTATTTTTCTCTTGTGGTTGAGTCGAGTGAATGGTAATTGCAGCATTTGCTTGTTGTTGTTGGAACTGCTTCTTCTTTTCATTGTTGTATTTCAATGTCCTATAGTCCTTAATAAGGTGACCAGTCCTCTTTTTACAATATTTACAAAATAGTTTCTGTCTTGGCTGGAATGATGAAGTCTCTAAATTCAAACCTAAATTCGATCTAGACTACATGCTACTTTTCTTGTCAAGATAGTCTGACTTTGTAGATCCCCTGAATCTAAACTTCTAATTTTTCTTTGAGAATATTAGAGCTTGAGGATCCAATCCTGATTTGGAGGAAGATCCATGTCGTCTGATCTCCTCTTGAAGTAGCATCGAGATGACTCTTGATAGAGTGAGATGGTGTTGGGTTGAGATAGCCATGACCCAGGTTTCGAAAGATTCAACTAGACTCGATAGTAGAGTCATTACTACATTAGAATCTTCAATGACTGAGCCAGTTGCAGTCATCTGCTCCATGAGATTTTTTGAATGTGTTGAGATGGCTCGAAATATTGTCCGCATCAGACATTCTTAATGTAAAGAATTTTTGCTCAAATGTAGCGTGGTTGTAACATCCCTGATATCAAAGAGGGTTGCTAGGATGTCCCAAGCATTCTTAGCAGTCTGAGTTGTTCGAATATGGCTGATTTTAGAGTCTTTAATGTTCAGAGTAATCAAGACAAATGTCTTGCCATCCCTCTATCTCCATTTGGTGATGTTGTTTGCATCAACCTCAGGCTTGACCTCTGTGCCATCAACGATGTCCCACAGTTTTTTGGCAAGTATGGTACGACTTTCATCTTGAACTTCCAAATATGGTAGTTATCTCCATCGAGTTTGTCAATCAGAGATGACTAGACGATGGATCCATTCCTGTGAAGAGTTCTAAATCACTAATAGAGACAATGATGTCAAAAGATTGCTAGGTGCACACTTTCAAAGCGATATAATGTTAATCGAATTCAGATCTCTTCTTTAACTAGCTAGCCACATTGTCATTCTTGTTAATGTTTGTATTGATATATGGTCTAGTTGACATTGGATTGAAATGTCCCAAGTATAGCTTTTCATGTACATCATAAAAGAGGACTAATTACCCCTCACTCTATCCGTGTATTATTTTCCTTTTAGATTACGACTTTGTTTACGTTTGATGTGGCCCTAAATCTTTCTCTATCCAAAGCTTAAAATAGGGGATTAGTGTTATGCTCATACTTCCAAGTCATATTATATTTCAAATGCAAACCTCAAATTTTTCACCATGAAAATGTCATTTTACCAAACATAACCCGACGTAACATCTAGCCAATTGAAATCTAGCTATAATGGATTTATGTTATCTATTCGCCCTACACTTCACATGTATTCCCAAGGAAGGTGCCGACAACCCATGGTGGATGTTGGCATCGTCCATATATAATATTGATTAGACTCGTAACATATATCATACATGTGAAGTGTCACGAGTGGCATATATAATGAAATGATAGAGAGCTACTATTTTCAATGATTCATATCCATGGACACCTTTAGAACCATGAAAGCAACTCATTATTCATCAACTAGCAATGTCTTCATCTCATTGACTAGCTACTCATTTAGTTGTGCACTTTGTTATGATAGGTGTCCTTTTTTTGTAAACTCACATTAATGCACAGCTTGTGGTCCACAACCCAAGAGTTATATGACTGTGAAGATGAACCATTAAGACGGATGATCTATAGTTGTTCCTCTAACGCATCCTTCCTTATTGGCTTAGTGATGTGATGTCTGCTAGAAACTACCCAAGATTTAGTGTCAGATTGATTTACTCTATTGAAGACATCAACTTACCAGAAGTTTACATCGCAAGCTCGGGTTTTCCCAATGGGAAGCACACGGAGCTCGTGATGTATTTGTATATAACAGATAATTATGGAGCTTTGTAATCACTTCCCAGAAATCGAGATTCCAGACAATGCACTTCCTTGCCTGGCTCCTTTGATGTAGCGAAGACATGGCATGGCTTTTCCTGCACAAAGACTGCTGGATAGAAATGTAGCAGGAATTCATGAAGAAACCGTTGCTGCATAGTGCTGTTTGTGGCTTTGTTGCAGGAAGATTATTTCAGTGTGAAGATGATTGCTTTAAGATTTTGGCATTCGCTCATCTTCATGGTTTCCCAGCCTCAGAAACCTGTCATAATATTTAAAGACCTTCAAAATATCATCCGCATCAGAGTGGCGCAGCGGAAGCGTGGTGGGCCCATAACCCACAGGTCCCAGGATCGAAACCTGGCTCTGATATAGCAACAGAGATTGTGGCTTCCAATTCCCATGTGTGTATGCTTTTATTAATTTTTTGTGAGTGTTCTTGAACTCTCCTTATTTACTTTCTTTTTCCACAAGCACTTGTATCAAAGGGAAATGTAAAATCTCCTCTATGTGTAGACTACTCGTAAATACCTGCAGTTTTTTTTGGAGTTCATTTAAAAGTTGCCTTACATAACATAATTTTGTACTTTTGGCAATAAGTACCTTACACATTTTTAAGGTACCTTTACTATTTTTAGAAAATTTAAGAATCACCATACAAAAATGTAAGGTGTGGTTTCTATTTTTAGAAAGTCAAATAAATCTGAAATTTCTATTTTTGGAAAGTCGACTTTCTAAAAAAAAAAGTTAAAAAAAAAAAACCTGCAGTTAATTTACGCAGGGGAAGGCCCACGGGCGGGGGGGCCTTCCACCTTTGGAGGCTCCCTCGGGCTGCCACCCTCAGGTGCCTCAAAAGGCGGAAGGCCCCCACCCTGGGGGCCTTCCCCCTTAAAGAAGTTCTTTTTTTCTTGTGTCACTTTATTTGCAAATTTGCAACTAATGGTACTATAATCTGTTATGTACATATATACAATATACATAGAGTAATAAGTTGATGGGAAACAGGGAGCATAAATTTTCAAAGACTGAATAAGGAGCACAAGGTTACCAACAACACACAGGGTTGGAGCTTGAACCGAGCTTGAACCATTGTGGCTGTAGTGAACATTCTTACCCAACTCAATCTAGTGGACTTTACTATTTACTTAACCAGTATATACTCTTAAGTGATTGAATCTACTAGCCTTGACTATTGGTGAGGGTGCATAAAGTTCAATTTTTGAAATGTCGCTCCTCTCATGTTACTCTAGGGTACAACTATTATGTTGAATTTTTCATGCTTTTTCTACACTGCAACAATTCAAGTTTATGTCTATTCTTTTCTCATGTTTTTTCTCTTGGCAGTTCCCATATCTATACTTTCACTTTGCCATGCTCAATTACAATGTTGCAATACAAGTTAAGCACACTAATAGAATAGGAAAGGGATCAAAATCCAGAAAATAGTAGAACTACAAGTAATAAGGCATTGAGTGCCCAACACAAAAATAGAAAGGGTCACAAAGATTTTGAATTTATCAAATATCCAAATAGCTAGAAGATTTGCTTTGACATTCATCCAAAAAGGTCTATTCCAACATCATCCAAGTTGCAAGTTACTACAACAGAATAAGTAACTAGACCCTAAAAAAATGGTGACTCAAAACAAATAGGAGAGTAAATTACTACGTCAATGTAAGCAATAAGTGAAAGTTAGACACAAGTTCATTAATGTAGATTCACATAGCGCTTAAGAAAACACACATAAAGATACAATAGTAGTCTAAAGTAGTGAAAATCTATGTTAACAAAGTCTTATAAAGCATTAACATGTATTTTTATAGGGAAAATTCATTTTAGATTAAACCAAAAGCATTTTGGCAGATTGGATCAATTCGAAACCCGAACCAACCACAAAAGAGCCCTTGTATTGCGCAGGCTACGAAGGAACTAGCAACATGCTGGAAATCGGGCAGCTCGGGGAGGCTGAGATTTCTTGGTGCATACAAACTACGTTTATTGGATTCGGGCAGATCGGGTCTGCCTTGATCACAACTTCGAAGTCGCTGGATCTATGCAATCGATTCCATAGCCATGCCAAAATTATAGTGAATTAAAATTTTAGCTTTGCGGAAGTGTTGAACTAAATGCAGTGATCAGAGCAAAAATTGAGCAGTGTTATTAGTCATATAAAACGATAAAATCTACAAAACAATGAATTCGCAAGTATGAATCAGTTTGAACATGCAATCACCTTACACAAACTAAATTGTTGGAACAATGATGGATTAGTCGTGTGGAGATACAATGTGATTGCAAAACAGATTAGGCGCGTTCTTCTTGATACAATACTCTGTGATAATAGAGAAGAAGGACAATACAATCGCGCTCTGAATGAAATTACTGATCTACTAATTCATCGATCTTAGATGAATATGTACACATGGCTAACTAATTTAAAGAATGGTTAACTTTACACATTAGGATTAAGGCACTACTTGTTGTTGCACGTCGCTTTCAGTTGACATTTGATTTAGTTATAAACGTCGAACACGTTGATGACTTCGTACAAGTCAGAGATCATGCACAAGCTGCAAGATGTCGGATGATGTGGAAGTCGATGACTTGGACGTCAGACGAGCTGAAGGCGTCGGAGATGTCAATGACTTCGGACAAGTCGATGACGTGGAAGTCGAGGATGTTAAAGTCGAGGACGCGGATGTTGGATAGGTTGGAGACGTTGAGGATGTCGATGATTTGGACAAGTTGATGACGTGGAAGTCCAGGACGTGGAAGACGAGGAAGCGAATGTCGGATAGCTTGAAGATGTCAGACATGTCGATTTAAACTGTCATCGACTTTCCTAGTATTTTTGCAGATGTCGCGACTATGCCAATATTTACAATAGCTAATAAATGAATCTAGATTAGCATGAAATAAGGATGGAGAGGATAGAAATCCAACACCCCCACTTAATCTGGATTTTTAAATGCCTTGATTCTCAAATTTAAGAGAGCACAAAAATTGTTTTGTGCTTCCTGATTCAATCCCTTTGTAAATATGTCGACTGCTATGTACAAAGTTCTGCAAAATTTTAGGCTCACCTCCTTGTTGAGTATCATGCTCCTTGTATAGTGATATCTGATCTTGATGTGCATGCTCCTAGAGTGAAATCTAGGATTGATTGACAATGCAATTGAACACTATATCTGAATCTTGCCTTAGAATGTAAAGATTAGGATCAGCATCACTCTTTATCATTCACCTTCGCTTGAAGTGTTCATCAATGCAAGAGTACCACGCCCGTGGTGCTTGCTTCAATCCATAAATGGCTTTGTTGAGCTTACAAACGAGATGCTCTCTCCCTGGCTCAACAAATCCTTGAGGTTGTACTAAGTACACCTCTTCATCCAGCACTCCATTAAGAAAAGCAGATTTAACATCCATTTGCTGGATCTTCCAACCATAGAAAGCAGAAATAGCAATGATAGAACATATAGTTACCATCTTAGCTACGGGTGCAAGGTTTCTTCAAAATCAATACCTTCCTGCTGCTCAAATCCTCTCACAACCAACCGTGCTTTATACTTGTTGAGTTGCCCATCAGCTTCATATTTGATCTTGTATATCCATTTGCAAGTGATAGGTGTCTTACCATCAGGTAGCTCAACCAAGTTCCACGTCCTATTTTTTGATATAGCTTCCATTTTTGTTTCCATAGCTTCATGCCACTCCTTGTGCTCCTTTGCTTTATCAAAAGTTTTTGGTTCCTGAGCCTTGAGCACAGAATCCATTAGGGCTAGATTTATCTCTAATCTTGCAGGAGGTTTTCGATTTCTACTTGATCTTCTAAGCTCTCCCTGCTCACTTGATTCGAGAGTATCTCCCTTATTAGCATCACTTGTTACTGACAAGTACCACTTAGGCACTCTCCTAGGAATCTCATTATTGACCCTGTCTTTTTCCATTGGCTCTTCCATATCGACACCAACTTCTTTCTTCACTTGCATTTTAGCTTTATCATCAAAGGGATCAATTGTCAATTTAATTTGGTCATTTTGACCCATCTCATCAAAAGTAGCATCTCTGGAAATCACGATCTTTTGTGCATCTATGTCATACATCCTGTATGCCTTGGCTCTTTCATCATATCCAAGGAAAATACACTTAACAGCTTTTGCATCCAGCTTCTTTCATTTTTCATCAGGTACATGAGTGTAAGCATCACAACCAAATATTCGTAAATGAGAAACATTAGGTTTCTTTCTAGTAAAAGCTTCGTAAGGTGTCTTACCCTCCACGGACTTCGTAGGACACCGATTCAAGATATGAGTAGCTGTGTTGCATGCTTCTGCCCAAAAAGTATTTGGCAAACCCTTGCTCTTAAGCATTGCCCTAGCCATCTCCACAATGGATCTGTTTTTCCATTCTGCAACTCCGTTCTGTTGTGGTGAATAGGGTGTAGTGGTTTGTCTCTTGATCCCCTGATCCTTGCAGAAATTTATAAACTCTGTTGAAAAATACTCACCGCCACCATCTGATCTGAGGGTCTTAATATAACAACTTGTTTGTTTTTCAGCTAGAGCCTTGAACTGTCTAAACTTGGCAAAAGCATCAGATTTTTTGCTTATGAAATAAATCCAGATATGTCTACTATAGTCATCAATGAATGTGATGAAATAGTAACAACCACTAATGGACCTAGTTTGTATTGGTCCACACAGATCACTATGAACAAGATCAAGAATGCCATTGCTCTTCTTGCTCCATCTTTGGAAAATCTCTCTCTCTATGCTGTTTTCCCAAAATGCAACCCTCACAAATTTTTCCTTCAAAAGAGATATCAGGCAATCCAACAACTAGATTACCTCTTTTAAGGATTTGCAAGCTTTGAGCACTGATATGACCAAACCTTTGACGCCAAAGATCACTTCAACTATCAACAGTGCTTACCATAGCTTGAGTAAAAGATCTCGCATTCAATTTGTAGAGTCAATTCTCGTTGACTCTAGCTCCTGTAGTAATCACTTTGTAGTGATTCTTGATGTCTTTGACAAGACATTTGTCACTGTCAGACTCAACCTTGAGTTGTTGATCAACCATCGTCCCAACAGATTGTTAGCTAAGCCAGGTACATATTGCACATTGTTTATATGCTTTATCTTTCTGTTGGCTAACTTCACTGTTACCACTCCAACTCCTTTAACAGATAGCAATTTGCCATCTGCTTGTCCAACTTCACCACCATTGTCAGTTTTCTTGAGTTCTGAAAACCACTCTTTCCTTGAAGTCATGTGCTTGGATGCACCACTATCAATGTACCAGGTATCCTTGGCTTCATGACTTGTCATTAATGCTATAATGAACAATTTTGAACTCTCACCTGTGTCATCTTCATATTGATCATCATCGTATTGATGTTGATCAGTATAATTGTCTTCATAATGATAGTCATCAAATTAATGTTGATCAGCATAATTATCCGCTTGCCATTTGTCTTTTCTTTGTTCCATTTCCTTCTGTTTCTTGAAGCATTCACGCTCCCAGTGACCAGATTTGTTGCAGTACCTACAATTTCCAGGTTTATTTTGTCTTGAATAGCCGCGTCCTTGACCTCGGTCTTGATTCCAATTACCTCGATTCGGACTATCATTGACTTGCTCATGAAATTGTTGAAATGATCCTCGACTTGAGTTTCCTCCTCTCGATTGATACTTTCCACGGCCAAATCTTCCACCTCGTCCGCTAACTGCAAGAGCTTGATCATAGCTCCTGTTACGATGATTCAAGTTCTCTTGACGTTGCTCTTCTTGCAAAAGCAATCCACCTAGTTCCTCATAGGTTGGAAGATTTTCTCTTGTGGCTATACTCATCACAAACATCTGATGTGACTCACTCAGACTATTCAATGTCAATTGCACAATCTCATGATCTTGTACTTGCTCTCCAACAGCTGCTAATTGATCACGGATCTCTTTGATCTTCAGTATGTGATCGGCAATAGTTGCACCATCATCCATCCGCAATGTATGCAACTTTGTCTCTAAAAATAATATTCGAGATGTATTTGTCGTCTCAAACAATGCCTTCAATGTATCCCACGCTTCTTTTGGTGCTTCTGAATCTGAAATATAGAAAATAATTGCATCTCTAACTAATAAGTTGATGACATTTTGGGCTTTCCGTCTTCTCCTATCAAATGCCCGCTGATCTTCTTCAATCACTGGTCTTGTCTCTTCACTTGTCACGATCTCCCTAGCTCCTTTTCCATCAAAATGTTCTTCAGTTTGAATTTCCAAACTGCATAGTTGCCGGCACCTTCCAATTTGCTTGACTCATTAAGAACACTCTCGCTTAGAGTTGCCATTACTGGATAGATGAGTCTGGATTACAAAATTTATTCACACCACAGAACTGTAAATTTTTGGTTGTACACCTGATATCGGTACGACGCGCTGCACGACTGCTCGGAATTCTCTTTACCTCTGGCGCGTCGCTTCGATATTGGTATTGATATGTGATATCGGTATGACGCGCGGATGTACGACTGCTCTTGGTTTTCTTTACCTCTAGCGCATCGATCCGATATTGGTAGGGATATGCTATATATGTATGACGCGCGGATGTACGACTGCTCAATATTTTTCCTGCCTCTGGCGCGTCGATCCAATATTGGTACGGAAAAAATAAAAAATAGAGGGAATATAAGAACTTTCAGAGGGAATATTCTAGATTTCCCACTTCGGCGCGGTGGCTATGCCGCCTCCTCTTTGCAAAGATTTCGAAATGTGTGATCGTTCAAAAGACAGAGATCAGTAATGTGAAAAGTATGAAGCCTTCTAAATCTGAATGGTAGTACTAGACATTGTCTAGTGTGATTTGCGGTACTCCAAACAGACAAATGAGAGATTTCTTGGCAAACCTCTCACACAAATAGCACTTTCCACAATAACTCAAAGGTATTGTAAAAATCTCCCCCACTCAACAGATTTTCAATCTGTCTGATGCTGTCCCGGCCTTTCTGATGCCTTTGGGACTGTGCTTTTGTTCCCCACTGATGATTCTGAGCTCCAACCCTACAAAATACACCAAAGAAGAACTTCTTCCAGCCGTTTTTGTCTCTCCAAGCTTTCACCTCTTGTGAAGGACTTTCTCACTTCGTTGCGGAGCTTGTGACAAGCTGTATCCATTGATCAGGCATGTAGGACTATCGCTGCTCTGATACCATGTCAAGAATTAGATATGCAACATCAAGCATTCACCATAAGAAATCACCACAAGAAGACGGAAGAAGAACACGTACTGTCACTCTATCAAACTAACTCGTACAAAATGTAAAATGTACAAATAAACCCTGAACCCTGATAGAGAGAGAAAACCTACGAGTAGACTAATAGACTAGCCTACGGCTATTGACAGCTGGTCACAGCTGTCAACATTAATGTGCATCATAAACAGTAACAATGAAGTTTATCATTGATTTCTAACACAATTTGTATATGTATATCCATAAAGAGTATGGATATCGGATGGATCTCCATCACCATAGCAAAGGCATAGGTCTGTAGTGGCTCGTACATATCTGATAACTTTGACAAGAGTTTTCCAATGGATCATGTCAGGATTGGTTATGTATTGACTCAAGGAACTGATGGCGTATGCAAGATCTGGCCTAGTCTACATCAGAAATCCAATAATAGATTGGTATGGATAGCCCTTCATTTATGCCTTCTCCACATTAGTATGAGGGCACCTTGGATAATCTGAGACCTGGATCCATGGGATTATATACAGGCTTGCAATCTATAAAATTGAACTTCATCAACAAGTTATAAAAGGACCTCTACTAGGTGATATATAGAAGTCTTCGATTTCTGTCTCTGTGGATTTGAATCTCGAGACAATAGTGAGCTTCTCCAAAATTTGTGATACCGAATTCTTGGGACAACATCCTCTTTGTATCTTTTGTCAGAGCAATATTGTTGCCAAACAACAATGTATCATCCAGACACATCTAGAAACTTCCATCTTTCTTCGCTTTAAGAAGAACAGGAGCGCCCCATGGTGATTTACTAGGTTGTATATGTCTCATCCTCAGATAGTTTTCTATTTGATTTGAAATCTTTGTCTCCTCTTTCTGAGAGAACCTATAAGGTTGTCTAGAGACAGGTTGACTTCTTGGAATTAACTCAATCATGTGGTCTACTGACCTAGAAGGTAGTAAACCACGAGGTAATTCAGATGGAAAAACATTCCTAAATTCATTTATGATCTGTTCTTTCATTGCTTGTTCATGATCTAAATTTACTGAGTTAAGAATTGCGAAGAAATCACAACCATTAAGATTCATTTCAGGAACATCCACAACTAGAATAGCACATATTGAAAAAACTTTATACTCAAAATAATCCAATGTCTCCATTTTATTAACTGTAAAAATCTTATCCAACGGACGTACAAAATTACTGCCAAATAATGTAACTACCTTGTCATCCTCCTTGAAAGTGAGAACATTCTTCTCAAAATTAATTAACAGAGAAGGCGATATACTAAATAACCATTCATAACCTAAGATTAAAGTAGTACGAGCTAGGTCTAAAACTTGAAAATTTACTAATTTTGTGTGTCCTTGCATCAAAACTGAGAGCTTTGGGACTTTTACGTTCCAAGTCTCCAACTCTACTCTTGAAGCTAAATAAACTTTATATCTATGATTGCTGGCTTCAGTTTCCAAGCTGAGTTTCTACACAAGACGAGAATTAACAAAATTATGAGTTGAACCATTGTCCAATAAAATACTTACTTCCTGATCTTTACTTGTGCCAATTAAATATAAAAGTTCATTAGGCAAGAAAGAAATAGTACTAAAAGAACATTCACACTCACAATTAGTCAGGTTGGTTTCCAAAGTCTTATCATTGCCTCTTGGGATCTCAATCATGTGAGCAGACACTTTCTTCCTTTCTGGACAAAATTTCATCATATGTCCATGCTTCTTATAGACGAAACATAAGTTCTCTTTCTTAGCCTTTTCCCGGGACATAGATTTCTTAAATCTCTTTCTCTCTGGCTTCCTAAGTTTCGATGCTGCTGATCTACTTCATCAAGATATTTTGCTTGGTCAGGACCGCGCTTCTTACCCTTCTTGGTTTTCAAAGTGGTTGGAATTTGCGCAAACTGCTTCCTGGATGCCACCACTGTGGAATCATATGCTTTCGCAATTCGAAACGCATCCTCGAGGTCTTGAAGCACATTTCGCCTACATTCGTTCTGATAGTCGGCTGGCAAACCTAGGACACACTGCCAAAGCGCCAACTTCGCATCGAATGATGGAACCTTATTCCATAGGTCCATGAATTCATGGATATAAGAGTCTAAACTCTTTGTACCCATCCTACAGTTCACGAACTTCAGGTAGTAGTCAACGTCATCAACAACTATGAAAGCTTTCTTGAAAACTTCCGCAAACGCATCCCAAGTAGTTGGCTTCATCGGTAAATCTCGCCACCACGATGACGCTTTGCCACGTAAGAACATCACGACACTTTCAATTTTCTTCTCATCGAAACACCGTGCAGATTGAAGTAACTACTCCACTTGGCCAACCAGTCCTCAATGACTTCAGGATTTTTCTCCTTCTTCTCTCCCGCATAAACCTCCGGTTGAAAACCGAGATTGGGTGAAGACATCAATTTGACTTGATTCAATGGAACCTCCATTTGTTGATCTCTCATCTGATTACGATTATTCATATCATGGAGCATCGTCCTCAACTACTGACAAATCACCATATAAGATGGCGCACCTGGATTCGCAGCTTGATTTAAAGTTTCTTCGGCCATCTCGATATATCTATCTTGAAGATTACTAGATTTAGTTAATATCAGATTAGCTTATAGTGAAGTACAGTTGACCAAAATTGACTGAAATTGACTCTAGCATGGTCAAATCACTATTTTTAGTCAATTTCATAGATATTACAAGAAACTGAAAAAAACTAAAAAATTTGAATTTTCACACTTTAATTTTTTTTTAAATTTTTTTTTACGTTTTCTTAAAAATTTGTAAAAACCCACTGTCAGTTATATTAAGCAATCGAAATCGAAAATTTGATTCACTGTTCGATTCTTAATTTTACTACATCAATGTCCATCAAGCATGCTACATTAAACTGATTTTTCACATTTACGAAATTTTATGTAAAATCAAATTCTACGGAAATTGTCAGCTATAAAACCCAGTTTTGTATCTATCAGTCAGAGTACATGCGTATAACCACTCAAAACAGATCCAAACCACACATACATTTCAGAATCAATACCAATTTTGCTCACAAAATCTCAAAACTTTAGATGATCATATCTTTGGCTACAGGACACCAAATTGGGTGCTGTAAAACTCTAAACAGAGGGAGACCTAGTGAACAAGACACTTGCCATGTCAGCCTGCCACCTAGGATTCACACGTGTGAGTTCAGAACAGCCAAAAGACCTATAGGAAGGCACACTTTTTCAAGCCCAATCTGCCTAAAAACTTGCAAACACTCAACCAAGCCTAAAAGAGATGATTCAAACAGTCTTAAATGGTGTCTAAGAGTTCCATGAAGCCTTCATACAGGTCCTACGAAGCAGTATGGGCTGAAAACCATGAATTCTTGATTTCTAGAAGTCAAAATTGCTACAAACTTCATGGAATTGAAACATAAGCCTCTACCCATCAATTTACAGGTCTAATAGCTTGCTGGAAAGGTAAAAGGAATACAAATCATGCTGCAAATAATCCAAAATGATCCTTTTATGGATTTAGAGAAATCCACCCCCCAAAATTCACCAAAATTGGTCAATTTTTGACACTTTTTGACTTTCTATAACCCAATTGCTGGAATTCTTGGCTCTAACTTCAAGGATAGCTTCAAAAGACTATGATTCAATTGATGTCCAACAACCTCCTACCATCCAATTTCATGAAAAAAACAAGCAAAAATCATGAATTTTGGCCCTTTCAGGTTTTTTCACCATGCCCAATTGGAACTAAATGGCAAGAACGTTTTCCAAATCCACATGCAATCCAATATATAGAGTTATAACCAACAAATTGATCTAAACTTGTTGGATTTTGAATTCTACCATCAATTTTGTGCCAAAATCATGGAAAACAAGCCAAATTTGCCCACAAAAGAGCCTAGAATCCAAATGAGAAATTTTCCAAAATTCACACGTGTGGGGAATGTCCACAAGTATGATTGATCTTGATTAAGCTTTGTGATTAGCACAGTAACCTAATGCTAGATTGTTTAACAATATCTAGTTCAGAAGAAATGGCTTAACCACAATGCTAAGCATAAGATTATGATAGCAATGAATCAAAGAATGAACAAAAGTATAAGATTTTAGTGTATTAGCATTAGCTTCAACACGAGTTAGAGAGAGACAACTAGAGAGATAACAAGCAAAATAGTTTAGATCCAAAATGGCATGAGATAACTACAAAACTTTGGTTCTTCATCATTGATTGTGAGGAGAGCTACACATATTTATGGAGTTTGAGGTAGCTCGAGGTAGAACCACATCTATCCATTCCAAGATGACAACTAAAGTGACATCTAGAGTCTATGTGACATTTGTCACTTGCCATGCATGAAATTCTACCAACTTTTTACAAGTGTACTAGTTCTAACTAACAAAGTACAAATCATCATGCATGTGTCCATTATACTTTGTGCATGCCTTGCATGTCACTATGGATCACTTACAATTAATGCATGTGAATTGCCACGAGTTTCTACAAGCATGAATTTGCCAATTCTATGTCTACAAACTATATGCAAGTTGTATTCTTCAAACTAGACATTACATAACCATGTAGCTTGAGTTCTATGTAGGCCAAACTTGGCATTTTGCATTTATGAGCTACATACTTGCACGGTACAACATTGGTAGCAAGCCAAGAAATCAATATGATTTCTTTTTCCAATTTTAACACTCCTCCTAAAAATAATCTATATTGATTTGAACATGGATCTTGGTATAACTCCAAGATTGGCTCTATGCTTGATGAAGGAACTTTTGCTCAAAGGTTTGCTGAGCATATTAGCAATGCAAGATGATGTGTCGATGTGCTCCAAATTGATTTCCCCTCCAATGAGCTTCTCTCTCACGAAGTGATGTGCAACTTCGATATGCTTGCTCCTTGCATGGAATATCGGGTTGTTGGCAAGGGCTTGGGCTGAAATGTTGTCACACATGATCATAGGTAGATCCTCTTCCAAGGTTATCTTTAGTTCCACTAGTAACCTCTTGATCCAAAGCACTTCCTTTGTTGTTGTAATGAGTGTCTTGTACTCAGCTTCACATGATGAGAGTGATACAGTATCTTGCTTTTTGAAAAGCCAAGATATCGGTGTTTCTATACTCTTACAATTCAACATATTGAACTTCTTTAATATTGAAAGAGCATACTTGGATTGACATACAAAAGTTTTATCTTTAAAAAAGTCAATCTCTAATCCTATAATATAGTGAATTTTTCCAAGACCTTGCATCTTGAACTCTTTTCCAAGTGCAATCTTGGTTTCCTCAACTAACTTGATACTACTTCCTGTCAAAATGATATCATCAACATAAATAAGAAGAATGACAATATCTTTATCAAAAAACTTGACATATAAGGAAGGATCATAGTTACTAAGATTAAATCCTATGGCTGCATGACCCTTCTTATGGAAATGGATACACTCAATCTTGGGATTGAGCCAGTAGGTATCTACTGTATGCCCGTCTCTTCTGCATCTCACACAAGTCTTCTTGTCTGCACCTTGTTGTTTCGACCTCCCTTTGGTCTTCCAGTTGCCTTTGCTTGTTCCCTCTGTTTGCTGGTCACAATCCTGCCTCTGATTGGACTCCCTCTTAGGCTTAAATTGCTTCTTTGATTTTTCTTTGTTGCCGTAGAGGGCCTGGTCAGAACCATCTTTGTGATCAAGATGTTCTCTGGCCTCGACTTCCTCTCAAATTTCGACAATCGCCTTTTCGAGGTTCATGGCTGGATCTTTCGCGAGCAAGGTTCTTGTCATCTGGAATGATTTGGGTAAGACTCTCAACAAGTACGTGAGCTGCTTCTGAGCTGACACAACGTTCTCTGCTCCAGAGTTATGTAGTGACAGAAACAGATCCTTCATCTTTCTTACGAAAGAAGTGAGGTCTTTTCCATCCCACTGCAAATTCGTCAACTGATCTTCCAGCATCATGATTTGACTTCTTGATTTCGTCTGAAATCTGGTGAGTAATGCATCCCACATCTCCTTAGCTGTAGCCAGGTCAAGTGCGAGACTATTTTCGATGGAAGATAATAGCAAGGCTACTGCCTTGTCATTTTTCTCCCTCCATTCACGTAGCTCCTTGCCTGTTATCGTAGGCATTTCTTCTGTGCCATCCACCCAGGGGAATAGTCCTTTGCCCTTGAGTATCAAATATGTCTTAACTTTCCAAGATAGAAAGTTAGATCATGAAGAATCAAGTATTGTGCAGATCTTGCTCTGCGTGCTGCTGATTGAAGCCATTGCTTCTTGGAGGTTTTTCTCTTGTTGATGAAAGTTAGTTTGAATGCTGGGCCTCCTGGATCTGCTAGCTTCTTGGCTATGTCAGAATATGATAGGATGACCTGCTCTGATACCACTGATGAGAATCAGTATCGTGAAGCTTTCGTGAAGAACCATGATCCTCTTGCGACTCAGATGGAGTTCAGGTGCGATCGTTGGACACTGCCAGCTAAATCACTCCTACAGTCCTCTAGAGTGTAGTTAGGCACTGCTGATCTACGTTTATGAAACTAGTACAACCTTCAACATAGTTTCAACCAAGGTGCGGAATTCAAAAAGAACAAAAAAACTCAGACACACGATTAACAGCAGAAGCATTTGCATTCGAGATCAGACACAACATGAAGAATTATCTATATTGATCCCTCTGATTTCTTCAAGCACTGCATGCAAATCCACGCAGTGCGTTGGTGTGGGAGAAACACGGTTCTCTCACGAGTAATCGTCTCGCTTTACTAGCGAACAATTGGATCTCTATGGATCCTGATCACAGAGCTCGTCTCGCACGCAGGCGGACTTGTTGTCTGTATTTCGTCTTGATTGCTTACTAGCATCAGACTACTTCATTACACTGTATGTGTATTCTGTTGATCTATATGTCAAGTATCATCCAGTAAGTATGGTCGCTCTATGTAAATATGAGATTAGAGTGATTAAGCATCTACAACTAATCAGGGAATTACAAGAGTGGTAGATTAGCCATGACCTAAAATGTATCTGCTGACGTCCTACCGTCATACCATCAAATCAGATATCTGTGCTTCTGGGTACTTGCATGATCTCGTTGGCACTCTTTGGAGCGTGGAGGGTAGGAGAAGGTTTCGTTTCCGTCGTTGGTTTCGTTTTGGTCGTTTGCCATCTCTCGTACTGGACCACAAAAGATTCTTGTTCGTGAATCTTTTGTGTTCGCGAACTGTTCGTCTTCGTCTGCTTTGACTTTCGTGTTCGTGAAACTTTTCGTGTTTCGTGTCTCTAGACTTTTGTGTTCTCGAACATCTTCGTCAGGCTGAGGGTTGAAAGCTAGCAAGGCTTTGTAGTTAGAAACATTTTGTTTCTTCAGTTACTTCCTTTGATGAATTGCTCAGTAGACAACACAATATTCAAGAGAGAGGAGCCAAAACTTTATAGGAGGGCCAATGTCAGCTAGGGCTTGAGGAAGGGGCTTTTTAGGAATAAGTTTGACCAGTTTTTTGAAGACATAGTGGGAGAGGGAATCAGGAACATGGAGTGCTAACTGGAGAAGTTGGGTCCCAATTTCTACCAGAAGTTAACGAAAAACTTAGGAATAATCCCATTAGGACCAAAAGTTTTTCCAAGAGGGAGAGAAAGGAGGGCAAGTTGCAGCTCATCTAGAGTAAATGAGACAACTAGAAAGGCAAAGACATCATCATGGAGGAAAGGGCCAGAAGCACTCATGTGCCAAACCCAATCAAATAGCAATAGTAAAGAAACTAGAGCCATAATCAAGAGAAGTACAAAACATTCATGTTAATATAGCCATAAAAACAAATTCACAAATAGAGCTACATGAAATCATCAATAGAATTGAAGGGATGAAAGCAAAATGGGATGAGATTCATGTGGATTGGCACATGAGACCTAGCAAGCTCTATTCACAAGGCTCACATTCACAAAGAGAAAGCCAAACTTTCTCATTTGCAAATGAGCCAAAAGATTTTTCAAATGATGTCTCTTGCCCTACTTATAGAAAATCCCCTAACTTAACTAAACATAACTATCTTGAAGGATAGTTGGCCTTTGTTTAGTCTTATTAAATGTAAATGGGCCCTTGTTGGTCTATTATCCTTATTTGAATACTTTAGAGGGCCTAAAGAGGGAACCACCTTTATTCTTAAGGCTATTAGCTCATTTTGGGCCTAGCAAAGCTTACAATGGATATTATAATGTGTTCATAAGCACTAATGTACTAAAAGTACATTACACTCCCCCCTATTTCAACATTTTTGTCCTAAAAAATGAAGATGCTTGTCTAATTAGCTTGATCACCTCAGTTAAGTAATCATGATTGAAAATGTCATGTGCAAAACTTGTTGCATTGTTGTAGATCCAAACTTGTTGAATTGAATCCATTTGTTGGCTTCACTCTATAGTCCATCATCCTATGAATAAATGATGGTCAAAGAAGAGATTTATGAAGTAGCATATTGCTTTTTTTGGCAACTAATCTACATGAAATGGATAGAGAGTATCATTGCAACATCCTCTTTTTCTAATTCTCTTGGATGTCTTTACATTACATCTGGTTCTATTGTCACAGTTGGCAATTCATGTTTTTTGACCAATTTGATGAAGAAAATTACAATTGTTCCAATACCAATGGTAGCCATGAGTTGTTGTTCAAGATAGCCGACATTAGGAATGAGACTCAGGGCGTATGATGAGGCATGTCTTCGAACATATTATTGGCCAAAGTATAATTAATCTAAATAAATCTTCATTCAAATTTGGCCAACTCAAATCGGCTCCATTGAAAAGTGTTTCACAACTATTCTCATTAAAGTTGAATTCTGATTTTCCCCAATTTGAACTTCACAAAAGATTTCTTTTCAAAGATTTGGTAACCATAAGTGGCCATGATTATGCTTGAAACATTGATTAGAGAGAAAGTGTATGAATCTCAAGGCTGAACTATCGAAATGACAATTTCAATATTTTGGTTCTCCCACATTAGAGTATCATTGTTGAGATTACTCAATAGAAAATTGATCACATCTGAATCTATTGAACAATGTAAACCTCTCCAAAGGAACTAATACAGATTGATGACATGTTTTAAAATCAGCTTCCTATAGAGAGTTGGTTGACTAAGAGAATATTTCCAATTGTTATTCACATTCAAGCATGTTGAAAATGCATGTGAACTATATATTGGCAGTTGAGTTCTAGAGAATCCATAGAAGCCACTTTAATCTCTTGTGAAATGGATCCATGAGGCATAGCGCAATAATCTATAATGTTGATATGAATAGAATCTCTATGGAATACAATTTCATCATTGCTAGTAGTACATTAGAGAAACTTAGAGCCTGACGAGGGCCTTTGAAAAAGATGCCTTTTTATTTTATTTTTTCTCATTTTCGTAGCTATGTGGACCAATAAAAACCATGATATCAGGCTTCTACGTAACATAGCTTTTCTCAGATATAAATAAAATAAAAACTTTTTTAATATAAAAATGTTTCGTCGGGCAGCATGTGGAAATGCTACTGGATGTTGAGGCCTGCCCTTCCAGCTCATCATTGCCCGAAGAGGCCCAAAAATGTTGAAAATGAATATGACAGGTGGTTGGATTGAGAAAATTGATGTAAAATTAATGTATTGTCAAATCATGGTTTACAAGGTTAACTAGAGTTAACTCGTAGCGCCAATTAATAGTTCAATGTTTCAAATTTTGGCCTACACATATTTTCAGATTCATGGCTTTTCGCCTACACATATTCTCAGATTCATAGTCCAGTGTTTCAAATTTTGGCGCCATCAAGGAAGCCGTGCTCCTCAATCAACTCTGTGATTCTCTTCAGTGAGAAAGATGACACTGGATTATGGGTGCCAAAAAAATATTCAAAAAACTCTTGGGTTCTGATGCATCCATCATCAAAAGGAACATTTCGAAAAAGCAAAAGAACAAAACTATCATTTCAATCTTATTGGAAGGGCAGAATTTTGGATTTTAGAACATCATCAGGAGGAAAATCTATTTTTGAAATTTTAATTCAACATGTATATACTTACAATACACATGCCACGAAGTTTTAATTATTTTTTATTTTTCACTTCCTTGCTAACATATAATCAGCACATTCAGCAGAAATTGATATCGTAGTCTATATTCACTTTGAAAGTGAGTGGTTTCTTCGCATACAATGCATCTCTTTTGAAGGGCTTAAGGAAAAATTGCATAAGCCTCTTGGTTGGCTTGACTAGGTTGCTCCTCCGAATAGGAGGTAGATGCCTCATCTATGTACGTGTTAATAGCACCTTCATCATAAGTAGATTCATAGGTTGTGGTATCAATAGAGGAATGATCTACCAAATTGGCTTGTACATGAGGTCGGTTTTGTTGGTTCGGCCTGTTTGGTTGGGTAGATCCTCTTGGACCTGGGAGTGCCAATTTTTTTTGTTGTGCAGGTGGTTGTTGTCTTGGCAACTTCTGAACTTGTACTAGACTCATATAACGTGAGTTATATGGAGCCTGTGGTTATCCTTGTGGGGCATATTGTTGTGGCCTAGAATACTGCATGTTGCATGGGTTGTACCTACAGCTTGATGTGGTATGGGTTGTCATGTCACAAAGTATACAATGTTGCATTTCATACAGTCTGTGTGATGGACACTACATGTATGTGCACCATCACATTGTGGAACCATGCGTTTTCACGCCTATGGATAGCGTTACCAGATGGTAATTGCCCTGGAAACTGACTTTGAATCGACCTTAAGACTTGTTGAAACTCTTTGTTGAGTTTCTCCATTTGTTGTTCATGTTGTTGATTCATCAACTCAAATTGAAATTTTCAGACTTGGTCGGAATCTCGTGGCTCACTTGGATGATTTTCATTAAAAACAAGATAAGCTCTTTTCTCTTTATGGTCCTCATCATTGTGGACCCTTTGTCTTCTTCTTGAATGGCATCAGACATAGCTGATTTAAGAGTATGATACTCTTCGCTAGGTTTAAGCTCTTTTCATATACGTCTGGGAAGGCCAACTAAAACCATATGATCAATGTTTTATCAGTTGGCTATTCTTGGACTTGACTTCTGAGATGCTTGGCGCTCGATGTAGTCACGTACTCGTTCATCTTTTTTTATTTTTTTATGTTACCAAGTTGCACGAATGGGCTCTCAATGAGTAATAATTTAATAAAAGACTCTTTCAACTCGGACCAATCATGTCTATCATCACGATCGAGATTAAAAAACCACTCTCGTGCTTTATCCACCATGGTCATTGAAAATAGTTGGACTTTTGCATCATCCATATACTCACCATATACTTCACATGCATTCTCAAAGATTTGTAAAAATCTATGAGGGTCCCCCTTACCATCGAACTTTGGTAGTTTCAATCTCGGTGTTCCTTTATCAGATCTCTCTCTATGAAGAGCATGTTGAACAGCTTGATCACCATGGCTATAATATCGATGAGGCCTCCATCTGGAAAGCCCAGGGTCTTGATTCATCTAAGTCTAAGGTTTGTTTTTATCATTTGGATTATCACTCAGTGTGATCTCATTCAGAAGTTCTTCTGGTATATTTGCTATGAGAATTGGTCTGATTCAACTTTTTTTTGTTTTTGAACCTTTTTTTTCTTGAAATATAGGGTTGAATAGAATTAGGTTTAGAATGGGTCTGATGGATCTGAGCAGAAGCTCGTCAGATGTATTTGAGTGATAATGTCGGATGTAGAATCCACACTCGTTGGATGTAAAATCTTTGACAATTTAAGTGCAGTTGGATCTGTTGTCGATTATAGTCTTGGATGTAACTGTCAGGTGCACGTCGAATGCAACTCTATTCTAAGACGTAGTAACTGGGATATTGGATGCAATTCAAAACTGATATGTGCTTGGTAGGTTCATCGGAAACAGAAATTGAATATGTAATGGTAAGTTTTATATAATGGTTTAAATTCTGGTGTAAATTAGAATTAGACTTATGAAACAAAAACTCAGAAGCTCGTCAGATGGATCTGAACGTCGAATGCACAATGCAAAAATCCCAAAAGATTTGTCAGATGCAATGTCAGATGCAAGAAAAGATGCGAAAATCCAGAAAGATTTTTCGATGCAACGTCGAATGGAAATTTGTTGGATACAAAAATGTGAAAACCCTGAAAATTTTGTCAGGTGCAACATTGGATGGAAATTCGTCGGATGAAAAAATGTGAAAATCTCGAAAGATTTTTGGATGCAAGATCTTCGGATGCAAAAATGCAAAAATACTGAAAGATTTGTCGGGTGCAATGTTGGATGCAAGATTGTCAGATGCAAAAAATGCAAAAATCCTAAAAGATTTGTCGGATGCAACGTTAGATGGAGATTTGTTGGATGCAAAAATATGAAAAGCCCGAAAGATTTGTCAGATGCAACGTCGGATGTAATTTTTCAAGTTGGTTCTAGACTCATACTGTTCTTCTTCGTCCTTAAATGATGCGTGATAGGGACATGTCGGTGGAGGATTGGTGTGAAGAGACATTAGCAGTGTTTGCTTGAACCTCAGGCAGTGGTGTTCTGATGGAATTCAGATCTTAGAGAAAATGAAATGCGTGCTTGTGAAACTGATGAATGGAAAAAAGCAAGCAGACAATCAAAAGCAAGAAGAATTGTAAAATCGACTGTTATAGTGGAGTTCTATAGCAAGATTTAAGAAGATTATCAATAGCAACTGGCACCAATATTTGCTGATTCACTATCACAATGTTTATTGGTTCTACTGAAACCATTTACAGATTCCTATTACCCTCCTTCCGATAGAGACTCTATTTTTCTTCTCAATCCTATAGCTTGTAGCATAATGGTGATGTGCCATGCCTATAAGATTGGCACATCTACTACCTGATATTGATCCTTGACTGATAATGGAAACTTAACTTAAATCTATGATCTATCAGGACTCAGATATCTACGTTCTACAGTCTGCTTCAAATCTTCTCTGGTTTCCTACAAAATGTAGATTATTACTAATCTATTCGAAATAAGAAACAATGAATAAGAATGAATCTACTCCTACTAAAATCACTAGCGCAACAAAACTAAATCTAACGTCCTACAAAGTTGTTATTACAAATATACTGATTAGAATCTGCTGGGTATCGGGGTGATACAGCTAATAAGTATTGGTAGATGAGGTGTATCTGATAAAAATGGTCTTGATTGTGAAAGTACTATACTTTAGACCGTAAATGGATCTACAAAATATCCACAAGAGTGATTGGATGCTTGCCTAACAAACTATCAAAAAACTAGACACAAAAAAGTTGATCTAGATTGGCAGTTTGACAAACAACAAGAATTAACAATCAAAAGCATTGATCAACATTGAAATCCGAGCCCACACGTGCAAGACACAGCCTGTTGTACAGCCTATAGACTGAGAATGGAGTAGAGATTGATTTGGTTTCATTTGGATCACAAAAACTCAATGTACATAGTGAACTAGCTTGAAATTGCCAATATTGCTATGCTTATCATTCATTCAGTCTGATCTTTCTAGTTGTTCTTTCTGGTAATAGACGACTAACATTTGGTCTTGTCTTTCACAAATCATTCGTGACTAATTATCAGTCGAGCACCGTCTAGCTCTTCGTGAATCATTCGCGACGAATAGTTTGTCTTACTATTCGCGACAAACCATTCTTCTGGAGCTTCATTCATTTATTAAAGTTTGGCCACGTAATCAAGAATGACTGTGATTCCCATCACTACCGTTTTGTTTGTTCTGATAGGCATAGTCATGCTTACGGAGAGAGTCGTATAGCTCATTCCGTTGTGCACGAACATTTTCTATTCAAGTTCGTTTCTCGTTCGGTTCTTATTCGAGTTCGTGTCTTGTTCTTGTTCGTCTTACCTCTTTGAGCTTATTTTTCGTTTCTAACATATGACACATTTTTCTCAACTCGTTCATCTCCCTCTCTTCCAACATGGTATTAGAGCTATTTTCATAGCTTGATAAGCTTCCACAGTACAAGACTCTACTAGCCGATAGAGTAATTGTTTTCTTATTCTGTATTTTTCAGTATCATATTTTCATACTTAAGTCACTGATAATTTCTCCTATCACTTAGACTAACTCTTCCACATGGATTCCCAAAGGAAAGCCAGTCCTATCATGGACAAGCTTGATGGAGCCAATTACCATTTGTGGAAATTTAAGATGCAAACTGTGCTAATGGCAAAAGAATTGTACGACGTTGTTACAGGTGCAGAAGGGAAAGCCAAAGCGGACGCCGCGACAATTGCCAAATGGAAGCTGAAGAATGGAAAAGCTTTCGCGCTGATCATCCTCAACATCACGGATACCAAGATTGGCCATGTATCCAAGGCTCAAACATTGAAAAAAGTCTGGGACATCTTGAGCATACTATACAAAGTGCGAGATATAGCTTCCAAGCTACATCTCAGGAAGAAATTCTACTCCCTCAAGATGACAAATGTTGATTCTCTGTAGAATCACATTAATCAATTCTGTCATAGACGATCAAGACACAGTGATGCAACTGCTTACAAGCTTGCCAAGTTCTTACGACAGCTGGGTGATGATCATCATGACTCGTCCAAAATTGACTCTTTCGAGAGTCGTTACTATGTTGTTGCAGGAAGACACGTGAAGGAACCAAGCGTCGAGTTCCTCAGCTAATTCCCACGCCTTGTACACCAACAAGAGCATGACAAAGCAGAATAAGAAGAAAGACCTGAAGCAATTAAAGCCAGACCAGAAACCAGCTTAGCACAAGGAATAGTCGAATAAAGAAGAACTTGTTTTGCAGATACTGCAAACGAAACAACCATGAAATACAAGACTGCCGAATACTTCAAGCGAAGAACAACAACAAAGGGCAGTCAAATCAATTGGCAAATGCAGCTGCAGAAGTTCCACAACCTATTCAAGAAGCGGATCATGATGCCTTCATGACCAATCATCAAGGAGCATCTAGCGATAGTTCTTGGTTCCTGGATTCCGGAGCCACTCAGCACATGACTAGCCTCATTGGCTGTTTCGAGTCCTAACTCAGAAATTCATTTACCTTGGCAACAATAGCACACAAGCTATTGAAGGTGAAGGCACTGTAAGATTATGCTTTGCAAATGATCAGTCTAGGCTACTCTCTAAAGTCCTGTATGTACCAAAGTTATCTACGAATTTGCTCTCTGTAAGCAGAATCACAGATCTAGGACATAGAGTAGAGTTCGAATGTGATCAGTGTAAAGTAGTTGATAGGACAGGCAAGATCCTAGCACTCGGAAAGAGGCATGGATACTTGTATAAGTTGAGTCATTGTTTTTCTACCTCTAGTCAGGCTCTCAGTACTTCAATTCATTCAAATAAAGGTTTACTTTGGCATTATATGGTCATTTAAATCATGTTGTTGTACAACGAATGTCTAAACAATGTATTGTTCTTGATCTTGACTATCCTCGCGAAAAGGTCGAGTTACCTGTCTGTCAAGACTGTCTAGTTGGTAAAGAGACTAGAAAACCATTTAAGTCAAGCCATCAACATGTTGCTAGAGGATTTCTAGATGGTGTACATTCAGATATTTATGGCCCAATGAAAAATCCTTCCTTGAAGGATGCCAAGTATTTTATAACCTTTATTGACGAATTCTCCAGAAGGACTATGGTGTACTTCATAAAGAAGAAATCAGAAGCCTTCAACTGCTTTAGTATTACATAAAAAATTGGCACACAACAAAGCCTCACCCCAAAAGGTTTTAGGAAGATTTGCACCTAACCTCATATATTTGGCTCCTATCTTCAAGGAGCATGCTGAAAAGGAGACTGGAAGGACGATCAAGGCCCTAAGTTCAGACAACAGTGGAGAATATATCTCTATCGAGTTTAAGGAGTACTGCCAAAGCCAAGGCATTGAGCAGCAATTCATCACTCCTAAGAGTCCTCAGTCTAATGGCTTAGCTGAGAGGAAGAACCGCACTCTAGTTGAATCTGCTAAATGTATGCTATCACATGCATCGTTGCCCAAGAGATTCTGGGCTGAAGCTATCTCCACTACAGCTTACGTCCAGAACAGATGTTCAACCAAGGCCCTCTCAGACAAGACACCCCAAAAGGTGTGGACAGGCTCTAAGCCTTTTTTGAAGAACCTAAGAGTGTTTGGGTGCATTGCCTATGCGCAGATTCCAAAGGACACAAGGAAGAAATTGGACTTCCAAGGTCTCAAGACCATCCTGATCAAATATACTTTGTTTGATAACACTTACAAGCTGTACGATCCTGATACCCAGCAAATCTTGTATAGCCGGGATACAGATAAATCAGTAGTGCATGCACCGAGGTGAGTGCGTTTCGATATTCATCGGATCGTGTCCTCTTCTAGCATGGTATCAAAACAGTGTTTACTATTCTTTGATTCTTTAGATCATTGATATCAAAATTCATCTGATTTCTTAAACGATTTTATGTCAAAGCTATTTCTATAGCCTAATAAGATTTTTACAGAACCAGACTCTACTAGCCAATAGAGTAACTGTTTTCTTGTTCTAAAAATTTGCACTAGATTTTATACTTAAGTCACTAATAGTTATTACTATCACCTAGACTAATCTCCCACATGCATTCCAAAGGGAAAGCCAGTCCCATCATGGACAAGCTTGATGGAACCAACTACCATCTGTGGAAATTTAAGATGAGAACTATGCTAATGGCTAAGAAATCGTATGACATTGTTACAGGTGAAGAGGCAAGACCTGAAGCCGACGACGCAACAATCTCCCGATGGAAGCTGAAGGATGGCAAAGTATTTGCACTGATCATTTTTTAACATTTCAGACACTCAGTCGGCCATGTGTCTGAAGCTCAGACATCCAAGGAAGTCTGGGACATCTTGAACACATTATACAAAGTGCAAGACATAGTTTCCAAGCTACATCTCAGGAAGAAATTTTAATCCCTCAAGATGGTAAATGGTGATTCTCTACAGAATCACATCAAACAACTCAAGAACCTGTTGAAGCAAATGGCCGATGTCAGATCTGTCATCAACGATCAAGATGCAGTAATGACACTGCTATCAAGCTTGCCAAACTCATATGACAACTGAGTGATGATCATCACGACACACCCAAATCTGACTCTTTCAAGAGTCATTGCAATGTTGTTGCAGGAAGACACTCAAAGGAACAAAGCCTTCAGTTTTTCGACTGTCGACTCTCACGTCTTGTACACCAACAGAGGCTCAACAAAGTAGAATAAAAAATTAGGCCCAAAGCCATCCAAGCAAAATCAGAAACCAGCACAGCATCAAGAGCAGTCGAACTCGTCGACAAAGAAGAAGTTGTTCTATAGATACTGAAAAAAAAACAACCATGAGATTCAAGACTGTTGGATACTACAAGCGAAGGACAACAAGAAGGAACAATCGAATCAGATGGAAAATGCAGTTGTAGAAGCACCACAGACCATTCTAGAAATGGATCAAGATGCCTTTATGACTAGCAAATCAGATGGCAAATGTAGCTGTAGAAATACCACAGCCCATTCTAGAAGCGGATCAAGATGCCTTCTGACTAGCCATCAAGGAGCATGAGACGACAACTCCTGGTTTTTGAATTCAAAAGCCACACAGCACTTGACCAGCCATATCGGATGCTTCGAGTCCTATATGTCTTATAGTACCAAAAAAAATGTTCACCTGGGCGACAATAGCACACAAGCTATCAAAGGTGAAAGTATAGTAAGATTGAGCTTTGCAAACGATCAATCTAAGCTACTTTTGACTGTCCCCATGAGGTGTGGACAAGCTCAAAGCCTTCAATAAAGAACCTTCGAGTATTCGGATGCATCGCCTACGCGCAGATCCCGAAGGAGACGAAGGAGACGAAGAAGAAATTTGACTTCCAAGGTCTCAAGACAATCTTTATCAAATACACTTCATCTGACAACACCTACAAGTTGTATGACCTTGATACCCAGCAGATCTTGTTCAGTCGGGATACAGTCTTTATCAAGTAATTGTTCATCGACTTCAAAGAAAAAGGCATTGTTCCAAGTGAACCTTCAACGCCTGCCTCAGGCTCAAGCGTGTCCATAGTCAATCCAATACATGACAGCGAGTCAGATGAAGATGTTGTTGTTACTCAACAACGACAAATCCAAGGATTGAATCATCAGTCGACACTTCCTCCAAGAAGATCAAGCCAAGTGCGCACATACCTCATAAGGTGTTTTGTCATTTAGAGCTTTTGTAATGGATTGATTATGTAGATAGGCAGCAGTTGTGGTAGCTTTTGTCCAGAATTTATTTGAAAGAGAGACATGGGCCAGCATGCTCTTGGCACTTTCAATTAGTGTCTGATTCTTCCTTTCAACTATACCATTAGACTGAGGTGAATGACTAGTTGTATATTGCTGGTGTATTCCATTTGTCTTCTTCCAAAACTTTTTGAATTTGGTGGAGATAAATTCTCCCCTTCCATCAGTGCATAGAGCCTTGATTTTTCTCTGTGTCTTGATCTGTTTGAAGAATTTGAATGCTTCAGATTTGTTCTTCAGAAAGTAGGTATCATTTCTTCGAGAAAAAATCATCAATAAAGGTTAGAAAGAAAGTAAATGGCTCCTCTTGTGGAAGCAGTCTGCATAGGGCCACAAATGTCAGTATGTACAAGATCTAGCAAACCTTTAGATGAATGGACTGAATCAGAATTGAATGAACTTCTGGCATGTTTGTTGATGATACAACTTTCAAAAAGAGAAGTCGATTTGCTAATAGATGGTAGATCTTGCACTAAATTCGGATTTAACATTTGTTGAATACTTTTGAAGTTTAAATGGCCTAATCTGAAATGCCATAGCATATTAGTCAATTCAGAAGTTGAAGTATGAAGAGCTTGACTGTTTGTAGAATAACAATGGATCAGCTTGTAAAGATAGCCATATATCCTACAGAAATCTAAAACTTTTTTAGATTTGTCAAGAATAGTGTAGCCCTTTGTATCAAATTTGACCCTATGACCAGAATCAGTGATTATGCTTATTGAAAGCGGATTTTTAGTAAGATTTGGAACGTGAAGAACATTGGACAGAAATTTTACATCATCTTTTTGAAATTCGATCATGACAGTTCCTTCACCCTCGATGGTATGAGATGAATTGTCTCCTAATTGTACAACTCTAGAATGGTTGTATGACTTGTAGTCTTGGAAGTAGTCACAGTGGTGAGTCATGTGCTGTGGTGCTCCCCAGTGCAAATACCAGGAATCGATATCTTGTAGTTCTCCAACTTTGGTCATGAAGGCTGCTTCATTTTCCTCTTGTGGCCAAGTCAAGTGACTAGTAGTTGCATCATTTGCTTGTAGTTCTCCAACTTTGGTCATGAAGGCGGCTTCATTTTTCTCTTGTGGCTGAGTCGAGTGACTGGTAGTTGCATCATTTGCTTGTTGTTGTTGGAACTGCTTCTTCTTTTCATTGTTGTATTTCAATGTCCTGCAATCCTTTAATAGGGTCACCAGTCCTCTTACAATATTTACAGAATAGTTTTTGTCTTGGCTTGAATGATGAAGTCTCTGGATTCGAATCTAAAGTCGATCCAGACTAGATGCTGCTCTTCTTGTCAGGATAGTCTGACTTTGTAGATCTCTTGGATCTAAACTTCTAGTTTTTCCTTGAGAATAGAACTTGAGAATCTGATCCTAAGTTATAGGAGGATCCAATTCGTCTGATCTCCTCTTGAAGTAGAATCGATATGACTCTTGATAGAGTGAGATGTTGCTGGGTCGAGATAACCGTGACCCAAGTTTCAAAGGCTTCAAGTAGACTCGATAGTAGAGTCATTAATGCATCGGTATCTTCAATGATTGAGCATGTTGCAGTCATCTGCTCCATGAGATTTTTGAATGTCTTGAGATGGCTCGAGATAGTGTCTGCATCAAACATTCTTAATGTAAAGAATTTATCCTTCAAATGTAACTTGGATGTAACATCCCTGATATCATAGAGGGTTGCTTGGATGTCTCAAGCATCCTTAGTTGTCTGAGCAGTTCGAATATGGTTGATTTGAGAGTCTTTAATGTTCAGAGTGATCAAGGCAAATGCCTTGCCATCTCTCTGTCTCCATTGTTTGCATTGACCTCAGGCTTGTGACCTTTGTGCCATCAACGATGTCCCATAGTTCTTTGGCAAGTAGTACGACTTTCATCTTGAACTTCTAGAGATGGTAGTTCTCTCCATCGAGTTTGTCAATCAGAGATGAACTAGAAGATGGATTCATTCTGGTGAAGAGAGCAAGATTGTTGGTAGAGACAACAATGTCGAAAAATTGATAGCTGCACACTTTCAAAATGATGTCGTGATAGAAACAAAACTGACGACTTGCACGTGACTGCAGATTACTTAACTACAAGCTCTGATACCATGTCGAAAATCGATGGTATAGTAGAAACGAGTTTTGACACAAGGGTAGAACGTAGTATCTTGATGGGAATCGAATAATTGATTTCAAAGGTAAAGGTCTAGAATCAAAATATGAATCGAGACACTAGCAGTAGAAACTTACAACGAATAGTTGTGGATCGGAAGTATGTCAACATAGCAGCAGGAAACAAGATGTAAGCAGTATGTAATAATGCACAAATGAACAACAGCAGTTGTGTATGGACAAAAATTGTATTGTTGATTAATCAAAAATAGAGTATATGAGCGTGAAGCTGTGTGCTAGTCTGGAAGGCGCAAAGATAGAGCTTCAGACATTTGATCATTGCTAACTGGATTCTTACTTCTATTTGGGAAATATAAGCAAACTAGAAGGAACCGAATAAATCGAGGTTGATCATTAACTGCTAAAGGTGCAGACTTTAGTCTAATTTCACTTGACTTGTTGATGATTGCAGTTCAATGATCAGTACTTGAGAGTATAAATTTGAATCTACTTAATTAACTAGATCCATCCTATAGTAGATAGCCATCATTGTAAATAGTAAATCTATGTACAAGTAGGTGGATTGTCAACATCGTTCTTCTGATCACGACGCGGGTTGGAATTGATTGAAAATACATGGATCGCCCTTTCTCTGTATCGCACTTGATCTGACTTGATGAGAGAGTCGAGTGAGTCGAGTAAGTCGACAGACGATGGAGTCGAGAGTCGATGGAGTCGGTTAAGTTGAGATTCGAGACAGTTGATGGAGTCGAGTGTCGAGCATCATCAACACTTTCACAAGGTGAAGAGTACTTCCCTGGAGTTCATCCTGCTCCAGCACTTCAATAGCCATAGGTGCTCGTGTTTGCTTCACTGGCAAATTGTATGAAGTCCGCATTGGAGTCCAAGGACATTCCTTCCATATGCATCCTACCACGTAACCAAAGCAAAACTCTCTCATTTGGAACACCCTTGGTCTTGCGGCATCAGCAACAAAGATCGTAGGCCCCTTCTGAACATCGGATTGCCCATACAATTGTTGTCCCTAGAAGTGTCCCTAGAAGCTACAACTACTTGTCGCATCGAAGGACGTTGACCTCTTTGGACAGTAGACCGCCCATACAATCCTTTGTCCTCGGAAGCACATGCTCACCCATTGAGTTAGAAATCAGCTATACTAGGCACTTTGAGGAATTCTCACCGTAACAACACTCGTAGGCCTAAAACCATATCTATCATGACATGAATGCAAAATTTCCCTACACAGCCCTTTACTAACTGCAATGGGGAGTTTGCCATTTCCTTTAACTATACCATCTGCCATGGTATACTTCAGGCAAGTGTGAGCAAAGAGATAAGAGCTCTCCTTCTGAGACTCTACTTGGCCAAGATTTACCTCTCTCACAACCTCCGTACAATAAACAATGAGGATCCTCTTGCTGAATCTATCTGATCTCAGCAATTAGGTCATTCTCTATGACCACAAAAGACATTCTGATACAATATACGAGATAATGCATCAGGCACACGATTTTTGATACCTTTTCTATACCGAATTTCCATGTGAAATTTCTGCATCAATTCAGCCCACCTGGCTAATTGCACAAATACATAAAAATGTCATGGTCAGCGTATACAAACCCGCACCACACAAATAATGCCTCCATACTTTCAAAGCATGGATAATGACATACAACTCTTCTAGCAGGGTTGAGCTTTTCACTCAGAAAGGCCACTGGCCTACCCTCTTGCATTAGAATTGTCCCAACGATATCACCAACATCCGTTACTATGACATGGTTTCTGAGGGTCTACTATCTTTAATGTGACAAAGTCAGCCACAACTTGTTTCAAAGCGTCGAAACGTCATTGTTGAACTTCCGTCAATATTATTATTCTATAGCATATCGGTCAAATGTGCATCCATGTGTGAACAAGGCAGCCAGCTCCACCATGTTTAATGTGCTCTGACGTTGTACATGCAGGGAAATCGACAAGGATCGACATTGCTGATTGATGCTCACGGGATAAGCTAGGCTTTAAGTGAAGTTTCAGATTTGGAGTCTCACATAGAGAGGGAGAGAGAGAGAGAGGTTCATGAGAGAGGTTCATGAGATTGAGGAGAGAGAGAGAGAGAGAGAGAGAGAGAGAGAGCTTCATGTACAACTGAGAGAGCATGATCTGTGTGAGAGAGAGAGAGAGAGAAAGAGAGAGAGATATATGATGGCGATTGCTGCTGGATTTCTCGTTCGTTTTTTTAGTGCTGTATCGTGACTTTTTTGCTCGTAGAAACGGATCAATGACGCTTTCTTTGAATTGAAAGGGGTTTGATTTGCGGTTTACCAGAACGCGTGAAGAAGATTGATAGTCGTTCTGTAGCAGGTAACAAAACGAGAGGGAGATGGCAGACGCTTTTGAGAGAGAGAGAGAGAGAGAGAGAGAGAGAGAGAGAGAGAGAGAGAGAATAGGTTTTCATCCCTGGATTACCAATCACTGTGTATAGAGACTCCTAAGTTGTCATAGGTTTAGTGACGTGGAATTATTGCAGGTTTATGGCAAAAAGCAAGTACGAATACGTGAAGTCATTTGAGCTGGCTGATCACTTACTTCCCCACACTTGGATTGTGGTTCGCATCGATGGCCGCTCCTTTCACAGGTTGGTTTCCCATTCCATGTTTCAACTTCGATATTTACCTTGACCCTTTTGATACTCTTTGGAAAATAAAAATCACTTGTACCTATCAGTCGCAGTGATCAGATACCCTGTCATTTTCCAACCGAAATTCAAACTCTTGATACGATCTTGTTTCATTTGAATTGGTATTGAAAGAAACCACGCATATTGTCCACCTGCTTTCTAACATTTTTTGTTTAAGCATTCTATTAACGCAAAGTATTTTGAACCATGCTTGCATTTTCTTCACTTTGCGCTTTTCTGTTGAAGACAAGTGTTACATAAATGCCATGTAGCAGTAGTTAAGACCTTTGGCAATGCAAGCCTGGCAGCAGCATGTTCATTTATGTCCTTCCACTTAACTTCTTATGATTGCTATTCCACTAAGAATTTTATGCCTTTTCCAACAACCATCATGTTTGGTGTCACCTATCTTAGATTGTTCTGTTCGAACAGCTGTCTCTTTTTTGGAAATGAGTTGTAGGATGTGATCAGAATTACAGCAAACACATTTGCATTGCATTGTAGACTTGCAAACGTTTTTTGCAACAATTGCACTGGCAAACCCGTTGCAAACTTAACCTTCAATGGTTGGAGACTTGGTGTGAATTATGAGTTATGATTGTAGTATCTATGAAAATTCTAAATTCTAATATTGTGCAATGTGTTGTTTCGAACTTCAATGTCTAAGCCGTATTTGGAAGCTATTTTGTGTTAAAACTGCTGCAAACTTTTTGACTATTTGTCAAACTTGCAGATGTGAATTTGCAAACACAAACACTAAAAGGTTGCAAATGTTTGTTGGCGGACATGACTGCTTGAATGAACATTTTGGTTCCATTACTAGCTTTGGTGTGATGACTTCTTATAATCTGTTGAAACTTGGAAATATTGTATCGTTGAAAGTTTTGTGGTGAGAAGTTGTGGTCTGTAATTTTTTATTTGAACGTTGTGACTTTAGCCATTGTTTGGCAGATCATAGAGGATGTTGATTGAACTTTGATAAAACTTTGCAAAGCTTTACTAATATAGACCATCATTTAAGTTTGACCTGAGAAATGAATTTCTCGTAAGAAACATCTACATTTCTGCTGTATGATACCCTGACAGGTTTTCCAAAGATCATCAGTTTAAGAGGCCCAATGATGAGCAAGCATTGCGGCTCATGAATGAATGTGCAAAAGCTGTGATGGAAGACATATCTGATATTGTTTTTGCTTATGGTGTAAGTGATGAATACAGGTCAGTTCTTAATTTTAATGGGACGCATGTATATTGATCCTTTGCAGTTACCTATTTGAGCTTTCATTCTCTAAGAAGTGGCCAATCCATCTATGAATGCTAGAGGAGATGATTGTCGAAAGAAGTTCTTAAATCAAAGTAATTGGGAAGATTGCAGTATGAGCACCTTTGAATTGGAATGGAGCACAGGTGCAAATAAGTTCTGTAACATAGTTTAATGAACATGGGAATGCTTATTGTTTTACCTGAAAACATATTTCTTTTCTACCATTTGTTGTTGGTTATGCTAACAAAAGGCTTAAGGCACTGCTACACGCATGTACATCGATTACATGTGTGTTGTTCATGCTCTAAAGCACTGGGGTCTCAGATTGGGGAGGACCCTTGGAGGTGTGAGCACCATTTTGAGATATTATTTATTGTTTTGAGATAGGATAACTCGTGTTTGGTGATTATCTTGGTAATTTACTTACATGCATTTCTATAGTTCTTGGGAACCAGAAAATGAAGTGATTTTACTTGTGCATTTGTGAATCTTTTGGTCAAATACATCATTTTGGGAACAATCCTTTTGTGTTTGTCACAATCTTAAAAATAAGCAGTTTGAATCTTCGGAAACAGCTTGATTTTTTTTCATCCGGCATCGATTTCTGACTTTTGCAATTTTGCTACACAATTGAGCAAAGATTTGGCAGCTTTCTAGATCGTCGGAGGAATTAAAAATCAGTTTTGAAGCCATCTATAACTCATAACTCTGATTCACGAGTGATCAAGAGTAGATCAAAGTCAAGGAATAGGCTCATACTAGACCTTGGAAATTGTCCAGAATCTGATTTGGTTAAGCTTTTGATTTGCTTGAAAAGATCACTTGGATTGGCTGCAACTTGGTCTAATAAGAACGAATTGAGTGTAGCTCTATCATCCATTAAGGCAGAATATGAAGAGCTTTCTAGATGGTTATGTCCACTTTATGACGAGCTGGCAATACAACAAGATGGGTTGTATTTTATATTTTAAGATAGTCAGACTTGCATTCACTATGCCAACACAAAAACTTATTGAAGTGCATTACAATTTACAACTTCATCTGAGAGAAACTTCAAAGTGGAGAATGTGATCTCCAGAATTGCAATACTAGTATACATCAACTTGTGGACTATTTTTCCAAACCAATGCTCGATGAAAAATTTGTGCAGTCCCTTCAATAAGTTGGTATGCAAGATAACAAAATTGAAAGCAAGGAGGCTGTGTCAAAGATTATGTGCTCTTTTGTACCATAGTTGCGTGCAATAACCCAATGTGAAAAGCTTACTAGTTCTCATTAGCTGGTTTATTGGCTTTAACAAAAAAAGAGCTTCCGTTTAACTCCCGATATTGTAATTTGTATTTGAGGTGACAACTCATTGGTTTATTCAAGAAATGAATAAGTCAGCGCAGCTTATTCAAGAAAGGTTGAATCAATTGATGGCAATGTGGATAGTGACTTTCGGTAGGTCAAATGAATAAATTCCCTAATGATATCTACAATAGTCCTGGTTATATGTCCATGACTGATATGCTATGCACCACAATTTGTGGATAAGTTCATGTACAGTTCTTGTAGTATTGAAGTCAACTCTTCTTAACTATGTGTATTTGTGTGCCCCAATCGATATTCAGTGGTACACTCTGAAGCACTTCCTCCAATGTAGAATCTTCATGATCTTGTTACAGACCTATGATATTAAACCGTAACATTTCTGATGCAAATCCCTACATTTCTTCAGTTAAATACTGAGGATTATTGATCTGCCAGCATGCTTATTGTACACAAATGCACTCTGCTCTTGGTCAGAAGGCCAATCTATCACACTATATCTGGGAGCTTGGTACTAGGCCCAGTACACCTGATGCTCTGCTGCATGTATTAACAACTGTCCAGTCGAAGTTCTCATTTGTAGTATTGGTAGTTCTGGTACATAGAGCTGCTGCAGTTACTGGGCTGCAGTATGGTTGGGCTTGTGGAGGACTTTCTACCACGCAGGCATTTCTCATTTGTCTGCTCCATCTTGCATAGGAAACTCCTCACCTGGTATTTTAAAGAAAAAGCTTTGTCTCAAACGAATGATGATTGTCCAAGAAAGAAACACAGAACAAGTTTGACAATCAACTTTCTTGCAATGTCCTTCTACAAAGGAACTCATCAATACATTAAGCCTAACAAGGTGATTTTTGCAGGCTCCTGCACCTTATGTACCCCCTATCTAATTAAGATCTTGGACTCTAGTATGATCATTTAACAATACTCTATTCTTGTAATGCTCTCATTATTAAGCTGTCATTTACTGGTAAAAATATGATCATTGTACTCATATGAACTGCTAAGAATGTTCTGTTGCAGGTTGCAGCTGAGAGTCATTCTGTGAATTTCATGATCGTTGTGTTAGGATGAACTTTGTGAAGGATGAATGTTCTAAACAGTTGTGCACAAATAAACAAGTCAATTTAGATTCTAGAGCAGCAACTGAAGATCTCGTATGCAACATGCAGTTTTGTTTTTCGGAAGACAAGCAGCCTTTATGAACGACGCTCAAGGTATAGTCTTGTTAGTAGAGAGAGGGTAATTTTGGCACATGTTTTTGAGGGTGCTCATATCTTGTATCCGTCCAGGTTCCTCTTGTTAGAATTCTTCTAGTGGCAGGCTTTTCTTGAGTTGTAATAACTTCTTATGTGAGATGTTTGTTTATGATTATAGTAGCGCACGGTGTACTTATGTTATATAAATTAACTTCTTCAGAATCATTTCATTCAATGATCTTGTTTGTGGTATTCAATTCTCTGTATTACTTTGGCTTGGTGTATTTTTGTCTTGCAGCAAACTCATGTCCATCCTTGCATCACTTTTTGCTTCAACTTATGTGATGAAGTGGTCGCAGTTTTTTCCCGATAAGAAGTTGCAGTATGCACCTTGTTTTGATGGGCGAGCTGTGTGCTATCCAACAGAGGCAATCCTCCTTGATTACCTGGCATGGCGCCAAGTGGATTGTAAGTTGCCAGCAGTACACATCTTTGCTTGGCTTAAAAGCACAAACAAAAACCTTATACTGAAGCTTCAGAAAGCTTAGATTTCTGGTGATAACACCAAGTTTTTTTTTCTACATTTACCCTTTTCCCGTTCCAGGATCTCATGTAAAGATCAGATCATGTAGGAAGGTGATGCATACTCTTGATCAAGTAGTTTGCCGCTTTTACTGCCAGCCACCATATTGCATGCATCATGTTTATTGCACATTATTGTCCATTTGAGATAAAACCTTGGTATACTCATATCGCAAATTCAAGCGCATCAAAGACTAGATATTTGGTTATGGAGAAGGTGAATGCTATGAAGCTCATTCTGATACTGTGATGGTGTTGAAATAACGTGCTTTGAAGTTTGAGCTTGTCAAACTGCAAATCTTCAATTGCTTTTGAGTTTCCACTAACAAATATCACTTGGAACATTTCTACTTAATGAGAATTCCTAGTGCTTTTATGTATAGCTTCCAGCTAGTCCTTACATTTAAGTGATGCAACTTTTCTTGCATTCACAAAACAAGAAAAGGAATTATCCAGTCTGACTGCACATATATTTAGATAAAGTATTTTCATTCTATTTGTGTTATTTCCTCCAGTACTTGTCCTGTTTGGCAACTGATGCAGTGGCAGGAGTGTTTGCATATTCAAGGATGTGAGAAAATTTGCAATTTTATGTAGCTTATGAGCTGCAAGGAGATGCCCTAGCCAGGAGGAACATCCTGCAATATACTATCACAATCTTTGCAACTTTGTCGACTTTTATCCGTTATTGTAAAGTCGGCCTTTGATATGCTGATGAACCGTCAACTTATGCGTCTGTCAGGCCACATAAACAATCAGTACAATACTTGCTTGTGGATGCTTGTGGAAGCAGGCAAGAGCTCAGAAGATGCACAGAAGATATTGAAGGTATGTCATCCAGACTGAAAAACTATCAATAATCGTATGTGTCTTTGTCATCAAGTCCATAAGTCACACATTCCATACAGTATTTATAGCATTTGCATGAAAACCAAAGTCGTACAAATCTCAGTTCACTGCGTCAATGTGTGATGCAGTGTGCTTTGTCTTTAGAGTACAATATTTGTCAACATTTTAACTGTAGATGACTGTGGTTATGTCATTTTTGAGGATGTGGTATTTGAAATGCATTGAAAATGTCATGAGCCCACAAAACAGGTCTATTCTCAAAGCTTGTAGGATAGCATAAGTTTATGAACAAGTCAGCGCTAAATTGGAGACAATAGAATGGGAGTAGGGCGAGTTTCCCCTTGTGTATATAGGCCCTGCTTTATCTGTGCATGCACCCATGCAAGCCTATAGTATTCCCATACATGCAGTTCATTACCATTGATACTCTACACCATGCCAATAACAACCCATGCAATAGCCCACATGCAATAAGATGTGTGATTGGGTCCTCAAAAGGTTATCAAGCAAGAATAACGAGGCGTAACCAATAATCTCGAGTACTGGAGTACCGTGTATCCAAGTCTAGGACTATGCCGAATCCTGTATACAAGACATGGACGTAACATTCTTCCCCCCCTTGAACTGGTTTTGTCCTCAGAACATGAAAGAAAATCAGGAACCATTTCTTTAACTTTCAACACTTATCTAGAAAATCATTATCCTTAGTCTGACTTTAAATATAAAACAATTAGTTAGAGATAGAACGATCTTTCAAATGTTTATCTCTGCTCTGGCGTACAATCTTAGGTTTGGAATGTTGAACTTATAAACCTAGTTAAATAAATAGTACATGGCACATGGTCATAATTGAGTCCAAAGTTTTAAGGCCCAAATAACTTAGGCAAATTTTTTTATTACCAAACTCGTGGTAGGCCTTCTTGCATGATGATGCCTTTGACCCATTTGAGTTTGGTAGACCCCCATGCACACATGCATGGGGGAGAAGAAGTTAGATTGCCACCTATCATGACATGCATGCAACATGCAAGTAGGCATGCATGATAAATTGGACACTTGGCAATTGCATGCCAACTATTGTACATACACAAATTCTAATTAATAGAGGCTCCACGAGTTGGAGAGTGTGTGAGATTGAAGGCATCTTCCATCTTCATCATTTTGTGTGTCTTCTTGATCTAATTTTGATGTAGGTACTTGCTGCTGGGACTGATCTGGCTTTTTAGGCGTTTCTCCCTCATCACTCATCCAGATCTGATGAGATCAGGTGCAAATTGATTGTAGGAAGAGGGCCCTACCATTCATACTATCTCCACTTCCATTTTATGCATTAGTGAAGCCAGAACAGCCATCAATCATTTGGGATTGGGCGCTGCCTCAATTTTGTAATATCTTTCATTTCTCTTTGAATACTTGTCAGAAGTTGATGGAATCAGACGCACATGTTTTCTATTGGAAAGGCACTATCATTACTTGTTATTAGAGGTCAATTAGATATCAATTAGAATCTGTTTTTTCCAGATCTGATCTGCTAATTGAAATGGCCAGCAAGTAGAAATCATTTCTTTTCTTGATTCATCAAATTGGCATAGAGTAGAGTTCATATAGATTTGAACTAGGATCAAATCTAGGATCCACAGCTTGCTGGTTTTTCCATTTCTACTTGCATGACAGTTGCATGTCAAGTTTTTACATTGCATGTTCTATTCCTAGTTATGTTAGGATCAAGTAGACCTTGAAATCAACATTACTAGGGTCCTGAGTTCATAATTTCAAGCTATTCTAGCATCTTTATTTTACAACATGGAAAGTACACAAAGTGATAATTTTTTAGTCTGGGCTTCACTCTCTATAAGTCAGTAACATCACCTTCATGTAAAACACTTTAAATGAAACACTAGATGAAATATTACCTAACTCATGAAGAACTAACAATTACAGTCTGAAACTATCCACAGTCTCTTGTAGACAATTCATATATGCTTCTTGGTACAAATACTCTTAGAATATCCAAACATCTAAGGTATAGCAGTTCATCCTACTAGAATCTCTAGGAGATCCATCAAGATGAAAATGATTCTAACTAAACTATGAGTACTCCAGATACTCTCTTGAGTTGAATGCCCCTGTTTCTAGCATCTCATGCAAGAAAATAGCAACCATCCAATCTTAATAGATCTGTCTATCCCCTAAATAGAAATACGAATCATAGTTGCACTACTATTCTCAAAACGCGTGCATAAACGCGGTCCAGAAACGCGTTTCGGGTTTCTGGTAGAAACGCTCGGAAACATGTTTTTTTTTTTTTTTTTTTGATTTTGAAAGCTCTAATTAAGAGCATTATTACTGTGTAGTTTCTCGAATGTTTCGGGTACAGGATTTTCCAATTCAGGTGCATTAATCCATGTTGGGTTCTGTCAAGGATAAAAATTCAAAACTAACCTCTAGCCTGTTCGTTACGATCACAGATGGTTCCACTGGGACAGAGACAAAGAACTGTGGAGCAATTGTACCTCGCTTTTTGCTTCGGGGGGTGCTGCCCCCCGATTCCCCAGCCAGGGGGGGCCTAGGTGGCTGTCGCTGACCCCCCCCGGCGACAGTCCCCCTCTGTACCCCCCCCCCCCGTAAATAAAAATGGGGGTCCAAATGCGCGCCGATAAGGGCCCAATATTTATGCCCCCAACTGTATGCACATTGCACTCACATCTCCAATGAAATGATTGCAAAAGTGATCATCATTCATAGAGTTGATAGCCCAAACTGTAGCAGTAACATTTACTGAGAACCAGAGCAAATTACAACCAAATAGCTACTAAAAATAAGATCTGTTTGTGCCTTATCTACTACACTTCTGAGAGGCAAAACGTTGGTTTGACCATTGCTCCCCTAAAAAATTTCAGCCATAAGCTATTTTTCCAGTTTTTTTTTTTTTTAACACATTCCCGGTTTAGACATGTGTTTCACTGCAACTATGATACGCATTATTCAAGTTTTATATGCAACAGGTAATTAAAGACAAAAAGTGTACCAAAATGATATTGATAACCATCTTCAACTACAAAAAAATTGAGATTACCATCTAGAACTGAATCTAGACACCCAAAGTTCTATTGAACATAATTCAATTGTCATTCTTGGAGCCATTAGGATCTGCTATCCAATTGAGCTCTCTGGGATACAATCACTAATGAATTGAGTCTATTCCTCGACTGAGGAATACTCCAAACCAATTATATTGCATATCCTCTGCACATAATTTCTATTCATGATTCACAATGATTCACAATAATTCACAAATCACGCGTCTTACAAGCAACATAAATCAAAACAAACAGTTTTTGGTGAATTCTGTTCACACTTATTGTTGAAATTATTAACTTTATCCAGGAGTGACCTAACTACTCAAGTTAATTGCCAATGATTCAAAATTCTCAAATGTCCAGGTGCAGATCTCAATTTTACTAGTATAACACCACATTTAGATTCTTATCCAAATCACTTCTAAGTTAACAAGTAAATCTTTCACGAAAAGATTTGGTAACTCTGCAAGTATTATACTTGGTCATATGTCTATGTTCACCGATTCGTTTAAGTGCACCAAATAAATCCAGTAACTAGGAATACATAGTAGATACATACAAGATTAATCATGCACATATGATAATACTCTCACTATGACCCAGTACACAAACATATATCGTTATCTGGCAAATTCCTCCAAATCTGCATATGTTACTCACATATCTCACTGAGAATAAATAACTTATTTGGGAAATTTCTAAGACGAAGAACATATCACTCCCACGAGTTTTCCAACCCAACTTACCTCCTACAACATAATTACTTCCACTCAATCAACCCCTCCCTAATCCTAGTACTTAAACTAAGATTAGGTTGATCCAGACATGAGGGTCCGGGCCGGACGCGGCCTTTTCGCGTCCGCGTTCGACGCCCGGACCCGGACGCGTCCAAAAAAAATTTTGAATTTTTTTTAGGACGCGTCCGGGGCCCAGAACGCGTTCGGGCCCCGGACGCGTTTTTTAAAAAAAAAAAAAAAGGGGGCGCGCGGGCAGGAGATTGTTCCGCAGAAGCCCGAGAGGAGAGAGAGGGTGGGGGAGAGAGAGAGAGAGAGAGAGAGAGAGAGAGAGAGAGAGAGAGAGAGAGAGAGAGAGAGAGAGAGAGAGGGTTATGTTGTTTGTGTGTGTGTGTGATGAGTTGTGTGTGTGTGTGTGTGTGTGTGTGGGTTAGTTGATTTGTGTATGCACAGATGTGTGTGTGTGTGGGGATTTGTGTGTGAGAGAGAGAGGAAGAGACAGAGAGTGTGAGGGACAGAGAGAGAGAGGATTTGTGTGTGTGCGCGCGTGTACGAGACATGGTGTGTGTGTGTGAGTTTAGGGTTTAGGGTTTAGGGTGCTTGGGTTTGGGGTCTAGGAGAAGAGAGAGAGAGAGATATTAGATTTGCGTGCTTTTGTGTGTGTGTGTGTGTGTGAGAGAGAGAGAGAGAGAGAGAGAGAGAGAGAGAGAGAGATAGCCGCTCGTCCCATTTGGGATGAGGTGGAGTTGATGCCCGACAAAAAGTGGCGTTGCCCTTTTTGTCGAAAGCAGTTCACAGGGAACGCCTCTCGGGTTCGAGCACATTTGGGGGGCTTGCGAGTCCGACCCACGGGGGGACGCTACTTGATCGGCGTTTGTATGGTCATCCCCGCTGCGGAGAGGGCTTGCATTCTCGAGGCATATTCTGAGCCAGTTGTTGAGCCCGACGAGCCGTCCACAGATGCCGTGGACTCTGTTTCCATTGGTGCACCCACCGCCACCGACCCTGCCACTGGTACACCCAGTGCCACCGCCCCCACCCCCTCCGTCGCATCCGCACCCGCCACCGCCTCCCCCTCCACCACAGCCACCCGTACCCCCTCCGCCAGTACTCCCCATGGATCCATAGCCTCCACTGCTGCACCTACGCCTGTGCCATCACCGTCAGATCTGCACGGCCCGTTCACATCCTCCACTTCCGCACCTACACCTATGCCACTACCTCCAGGTCCGCATCGTCCATCCACATCCTCCTAGCCATCCACATCCCGAGGCACCAGACAGATGTCCATGCCGGGACCTTTCAGAGAGGGGCAGCACAGAGAGGCCACCAGGACCATAGCACAGATGTTCTATGACCTAAACCTCCCCTTTATCATGGCATCATCCTGCATCTTTCGAGAGGCTATCTCGAAAGTTGCAGTCTGCGAGCCCGGCTACACACCACCCACAGCCGACGCACTACGCGGCCCTTTGCTCCAGGAGCAGGTTGCATCAGTCAGAGAGAGACTGGCCGCAATGCATGAGGCTTGGGATAGATACGGCTGTTCCATCATGGCTAATGGGTGGACTGATCGTCGTAGGCGTCCACTCATCAACGTGATTGTTTCTAGTGCATCATCCGCGCAGCGATAGAGGAGGTCGGGTCACAGCGCGTTGTCCAGGTAAATTTTCTTTCATTGGTTGCTTGGTCATTTACTGCTTAATGTTGGTACGAAAGCTTTGCGTAGTTTTCAATTGATTGCAATGTGTTTCCAAGCTGTGAACTGATCGTGTGAACGTATCGCGAAAGGTTGTGACGGACAATGCGTCCAACTACCGCGGTATGGGGGAGCTTTTTATGGCAGAGTACCCCCTCCATTGTGTGGACTCCATGTGCCGCACAGTCACTGGACCTCCTCCTGCATTCCATCGGGCGCCTGCCTTGGGTTAGTGAGATTCTCACGAGGGCACTTGCGGTTGTGGACTTCGTCACACGCAAGCGCCGCATGACTCCCCTTTTCCACACATTCAGCAGGTAAGATGCTACTTATTTTTTGGCTCATTCAAGATGCTTCTTTTTTTTTGGCTCGTTTCATGTGTGCCTCTCATTCCGTTTGTCAATGCAGGCTCGACTTGAAGAAGCCCGCTCGCACCCGCTTCGCCTACCAGTTCATCATGCTTGAGCGGCTACACAAGCTCAAGGGTGATTTGCGGCGCATGGCTACTTCTGCAGAGTTCACCGCCATGGACCTGTCCACGACCCCAGAGGGCTTGGCCTTTCATGACATCCTCTTCACGGAGCCTTTCTGCGTGGATATGCAGCAGCTGGTGGACGTCATGCGCCCCATCTACTCTGTTCTGAGGCTCGTTGATCGCGAGGGGTGCACAATGGGCCTCATTTACGAGTTCATGGACCGCATAGGCGAGTCTCTCCAATGTTCTGAGCTGGACTCTGCCAGGTATAACTTTTTTCCGTCTCACCATCCTTTCTTCCATTTCGCACTCTGTTTCGTCTTGCTGCCGCAACACGATGGTATGTGATTGTTGCCTCCACATGGTATGGTCCACAGGTTGGAGCCGATTAGGCAGTTTTGGCGGCGACGATGGGATAAGTTTCACCGGCCCATTCACAGTGTGGCCCACATACTGCATCCGCTGTTTCAAAGCGAGAGGCAGTACGACGATGCGGAGCTGCGTGCGGACTGGTTCTCATACATTCGCCTCTTCAGCAGCGACACTAGTATCCGTAGCAGGCTCGAGGAGTAGAGGCTTAGTTACAGGTAAACTCTTGCTCAATCGTGTGCTTTCGTTTCCTCAATTTCCGTGCGCGGGCTCAATTGTACTCACGCACATCGCTGCTCAATTGTAGGCACTGTCTGGGGCTGTTCGGCGAGGACCTTGCACATGTCCGAGAGAACAAGCTCTTGCCTGTATCATGGTGGGAGAGCTACGGCGCTGGACAGCCAGACTTGAGGACACCCGCGCTCCGAGTCCTTTCACAGGTATGTTGTCTAATCTCATTCATCCAACCAGTTTTTGCATTTTCTCTACAAGGTCGGTACTCACTCGAGTTGTTGCCAATTAATGCAGGACTGTTCTGCTTGCGTGTGCGAGCGGAACTGGTCAACGTTCAGCCTTGTTCACAAAACAGGCGGAACCGTTTGACGACAGAGCAATACAATGACTTGGTGTACTGCAACACCAACACCAGGGTGGTTTGACGCATCGCGGAGAGCATGAGGGCAGGAGGCGACGCGCCCTACTGCTACAGGTATATTTCGTTGCTCTGTCGTTTTGCTTTCGTATTAGTTTAAGACATTCAGTTTAATGCCCTCAAGGTTGCTTCGGCTATTCTCACGAATGATTGACTTGTGCAGGTCGATCCCGATGAGTGCCTGGTTGCAGTGGCCGATCATGAGGCAGAGCCAGAGGTTGATCCAGACGATGCCGCTCGACGTGCTCTGCGGGGTGATCCCGAGGATGATGCCAATGCCGATGCCGATGAGACCACCCCCCTTCCTGCTGACGTTCCATTGCCCTCCTCTGATGATGAGCCCACATATGATTCAGACGAGACGGTCGACCTTGCAGGGGATGGTCCACGTGCCCCACCCAGTACTCCTGCATCACGCCCCCTTTTAGATGATGGTTGGTTAGAGTTTGTGAGGGAGACACAGGCTGCCACCCAGGGACAGATTGCGTAGAGACGCTTGAGAGCATCACAGGCAGTCGGTTCTTCTCAGAGACCCCCTCGTGGCAGAGGGAGACCCCCAGGCAGGAGTGTACCACAGAGGGTTCCTTCCGGTAGACCTAGAGGCAGGCCAGCCAAGAGGGGACGCAGCGATGATTTTTCTAGTCATCTCTTGGCAGGCGTTGGCCCAGACTTGGAGGAGTCCCAAATGCCAGACTTTGTATTTGACACCCCCGAGAATGCATCTGGCACGCAGAGGGATGATTTTTTTAGCACAGACTTGTAGATATTGATACACACAGATTATCATGTATATTGGCATCAGATGAGATGTATTTATTTTTTTACAGTTTATTCGTGTCATGGTTAGTTTATCATGGTTGCTTACAAATGGTTAGCTTTGTGAAATTTGAATGGTTAGTTAGAAATGGTTTGCTCCGTGCAAGATGAGAGAGAGAGAGAGAGAGAGAGAGAGAGAGAGAGAGAGAGAGAGAGAGAGAGAGAGAGAGAGAGACCAACACATCTGCATCTCTCTCATAACATATGCATCATGTTCAACCATTCAACATAACACGCTAAACCCGACACCGTAACAATGGAACAGTTAAGATAACACCCTAAACCCTAACAAATCATCATAAACCCACAACCCCACAACCATAACCATCAAAACAAGCCACAACCATAGTCATCATAACCACAGCCATAAACATCATGAACCCCACGTCCTCATTGTTTCGTAGGCATTGCACCACAGGTATGTGCAACACTTGTGTAGCATCCACTTAAACTTGTGTAGAATGCATTAATGGTCCAGGAATACAGTCCACAGGTTCGTGATCCCGATACGAACCCAACGGATCGAGTCTGGCTTGATTCGGATATCGTTCGGTCAAAATGGCCCTTCGACAAGAGAGAAACGCAATTAGGTCACGTGAAATGGACTAGTTTTGCAGCTTTCCGTCCGACGGCCCAATTTCTCCAAACGGGATCCGTTTTAGGTGCCGTCTGTTTCGGCCAGTGGACAACCTCAATAGGAACCTGTGGGAACAGGTAGGACGAGGAACGGACGGACGACTGGCCCAAATCATCCATCTGAAGTTCGACGTTAAACAGGGCTTCAGAGACACTTTGATTGGTCGGGACCTGATAACTGGGAGATGTTTTGGAGCCCTCGTGTGGGTACTGTGCCATAAGTAATTAGTAAGCCGTTGAAGTTCATCCGGGGAGAAACCGATCTCGTCAACCGAGCCATAGTAGTGTGTAGGTCTCGTGGTTCCCTGTAGTGAATGACACAGGTTTGCATAAGTAATTAGTAAGCCGTTGAAGTTAATCCAGGGAGAAACCGATCTCGTCCTCCGAGACATAGTAGTGTGTAGGTCTCGTGGTTCCCTGTAGTGAATGACACAGTTTTGCATAAGTAATTAGTAAGCTGTTGAATTTCATCCGGGGGGGAGACCGATCACATCATATCAGACATAGTAATGTCTAGGTCTCGTGGTTCCCTGTAGTGAATGACACAGTTTTGCATAAGTAATTAGTAAGCTGTTGAATTTCATCCGGGGGGAGACCGATCACATCATATCAGACATAGTAGTGTGTAGGTCTCGTGGTTCCCTGTAGTGAATGACACAATTTTGCATAAGTAGTTAGTAAGCTGTTGAATTTCATCGGGGGGGGCGACTGATCACATCATATCAGACATAGTAGTGTGTAGGTCTTGTGGTTCCCTGTAGTGAATGACACAGTTTTTCCTAAGTAATTAGTAAGTTGTTGAAGTTCATCCGGGGGGAAACCGATCTCATCATATAAGACATAGTAGTGTGTAGGTCTTGTGGTTCCCTGTCTTGAGAGCTTGTACACATTTTAGCATCATGTACATTGGTATCAGAACAGATGTGTATATTTTTTTACAGTCTATTCGTGTCATGGCCAATTTATTGTGGTTGGTTAAAAATGGCTAGGTATGTGAAATTTGAATGGCTGGTTAGAAATGGTTTGAACTACGCAATTTTTATGGTTGGTTAGAAGTGGCTTGCTCTGTGCAAAATGAGAGAGAGAGAGAGAGAGAGAGAGAGAGAGAGAGAGAGAGAGAGAGAGAGAGAGAGAGAGAGAGAGTGGACGTGGTATGGAAACTGTAAATGCTTGAGCTATTGTGGTACACAAGCGCATCTTCATGTCTCTCAAATTGAGAGCAGATGCACTTCACAGAAATACACCCCCCCTGATAGCATTTCATAAACACATACATTACATTGCAATACACCAGGCACGCGTTGCACAAAAAACACACCGTACATTAATTCATCAGATGTATCAAAATAACAATACGTATTTCTGCCATATACGGCTGGGGCTGTTCTTTACACTATGGTAGACACTAAATGCTGCCTCATCTACTGCCGAAAATTACATAACAACAGTCAGCCACATACGGCTAGACCCCATCTATTCTAAACATTCCTATAGATCCTCCACTGACTCCTCGCCCTCGTCAGGTGCATTGTTCTGTCGCTCTCGCTCTGCCTCCCGGTTAGCCCGAGCTGCCTCCTGGTTAGCCCGACGGCGGGCCGCCCTTTCCCTGACCATGATGAGCTGTCGTCGTGTGAAGTTCATTCCAATCTGCTCATCCAAATCCAGCTCGACAGCGGGGGCAGGTGGCTCCGGTTCCGGATTTTTCTGTCGAGCCTACCGCTGCATCTCTGCAAGTTCCGCCTCGAACTTTCGATGCCTTTCGTTGTGGGGTCGGACATCTTCCTCGAGCTTCCTCCTAACTTCGCCATCGGGCTTCGATGGTATGCATTCCGCCATCTCACGACGTCCTATTTCTCAAACTGACTCTCACAGCCTCTCGCAGCCTCTCTCTCTCTCTTACAGCCGCTCACAATGCCTCTCATAGCCTCTCTCTCACAGCCTCTCACTGGCTCTCTCACAGCCTCTCACAATGCCTCTCACAATGACCTTGTGAGTTCCTATTTAACACCACAGCCCGTTTCCCCATGTGCAGTTGTTCATGATCCCTCCATGGCCTGTTCCCCCACAGTGCGTGCCCATGTGCTACTGTACCTGCCCCCATGTGTAGCTCCCCCACGTGTTGCACTCCGATTGGGCCCGTGGTCTGCTCCCCCACAATGCCCATGTGCTACTGTACCTGCCCCGATTAGTTGCCCATGTGACGTTGTACCTCCCAAAACCCTAAACCTATATCATCACATAGGCCATGGTACTGTGTAGATCTTGAACTTCCCTGTGTTGAATGACACTGTGGAGCATAAGTAATTAGTAAGTTGTTGAGGTTCATCCGGGGAGCGCATCGTTTACCTGTATAGAGAGAGATAGCGAGGGCACGAGACAGAGTTTTGGAGACTCAAAAAATATAATTGTTGCTCTTTCGTGTCCGATTCTGTAGATATCAGACATGGGAGTCTCCAGATGGCACTGCATCTTCTATCGATGATGGCCTGAGGGCCCAGCTGCAGATGGCGATGGCTTGGATGGACCCACAAAAGTGTTGGATCCTGCACCACCATTGCCTGCACCCCACCACCTACCTGCACCCAAACCTGTGCCAGTCGATCCAAGCTGCCCACCAACCTCTTGCACTGGTGTGCAGGCCTTGGAAGCTGACGTAGTAGATCCTGCCTCCCTGTGTGTTGCCACAAGATGATGCCGCACTGTTGTTAGAGTTCCTGTACAAGGTGCCCATGGTCCGCCATCCATCTCAAACCAAGCAAATGTGCTTTGATCCTCGTAGCTGTGCTGGAATAAGTCAGTCCTAAATGCAGGTCACTTGCATGCACTGAAACTGGTGTATTGTGCCACATCCAATCCAATAAGTTGACCTCCACTCAAATGCCTCACAACAACCCTGGCTACAGAAAAAAGTTAAAACAAACTTTGCCAACAAAAATTGAAAGGCTAGCGAGAAAACTGGTGAGTATTATGGGATGCCTAAAATACTGTAAAAGGCTGCGAATAGGCTGCCAAAATGCCAAGAAGTATAGTTGCCACCCAAAAATCGTAAACCCTAAACGAGATGTGCAAGAAAGCCCTATTGTAGCCTACTGGCATGGATGCTCATAGCTACTACCTTCACCACAACTAGCCAGGGAAATTGCCAACATGCTTTGAAGAAAATGTATCACTATAGCCTGCAAATGAAGCAAACAAAAAAAGATGGAAGTGAGCTCAAAAAGGTATTTTGCTGTTTTTTTCTCCACTCGCTGTCTAAAAACTCTTATTGCATGCCAGAATCCCCATCTGTTGACAATCACATAGACTCCACCCTCACCGAGATCACCCACTTATTGCTCCTCCTACCATCTTCCTCCCTCCAAAAAACGCACAGCCCATTTATCCCCAAATCAGCTTCTTAACCGTGAATAAATAATCAAAACAGATCATGATTTGTAAATGTTTCGGAACAAGATTTTTGGAGTGCTCCACCCCCGGAACACCATTCTGATGCAAACATAGGACATGATTAAATAGTGAGTCCTTTGATGGATCTGAAGTTGAATTCAAAAAGCATTTGCTTTTGATGTTAAAGACTAGAAAATTGTGTGTTAAAGAATAGAAAAGCATTATGTATGTGGACTGGGTACATAGCAGTTAACTAAGGGTTCCAATCTGAGCTTAGGTAATGAATTGCTTGGATGGAGCTATTCATAGGATTGCAACTTGTTGTTGTGCACAACTCACATATGTCATGTGGCCTCGGTGATGTGCATGGGAGAGTTTCTACCTGGGAATAAAGCAGGAGGAGCTATCTAGGAGTTGTGGATAGCATGCGCATGTGGCTTGCTAGGACAAATGTTTGCCATATGGCTAGTGATAGACTTGTGCATCCCAAGATTGGTGGTGTTGGTGATATAGAATGCTGGCATTTCGAAGTCTTGATCGGAGCTTAGGGTGTGAGTATTGATAGTTTGGAGGTGAGTCTATATGCATTCCTGCGTGATTAGTTGATGAGTCAACTATAGCATTTTCTATTTCGTGTGTGTGGGTGTGGGGGTGTGTGTGTGTGTGTGTGTGTGTGAGAGAGAGAGAGAGAGAGAGAGAGAGAGAGAGAGAGAGAGAATGATGGGCAGTTTCCAATGGTTGAAGGTAGTGGGTTTTAGCTTTGGAGATTTGCAATGCCTTATCCCCATTAGGATCATGTAATACAGGATCCTCTGTTTTGGTTAATTATCGGTCTATCAATCCAATTAATGGCATCTTTGAACCATGTCTGTATCGATTATCCCACGCTTAGAAGCTCGTTCCGAGCAAAATGGGTCGGAACGTTCCGTTCCGTACGTACGGGCGAGCCATAGAGAATGAAAGGGAAATCATTATAAATTATTCAAGCTGATCGGAACTGGTTTAAGCGAACAGTCGTGATAATCTGACTAAATTTTTTTCAATAATTTTGACTGAGCACTGCAAAGAGAAATCAATATTTTCCACGACTGTTCAGTGTTCAGTGTTGGATTATAATGTTGAGGACTAGTTGCAGAACGCTTTTACATGTTGATCAGAATGTAACTGGTTCTAGTAGCTTACCGGGGAGGTCAGCACGCAAACACTTCTCATGCGCAATATGAAACTAGAAGCAATGTGCACATTACATGTAAAAGTAGAAGCGTGTGCCCATCGCATCCAAAAATGTTGATTTCCCTTTGCAGCGTACAGCATCAAAGCACAGAATAAAGGTGTTACTTGTAAGAATTCTTCCAAAAATATTGATTTCTCTTTGCAGTGCACAGCACCAAAGCACGGAATAAACATATCAAATGAAGGTCACTAGGTTTGTTCCGGACATGCATAATGCTGTTCATAAGCAAGCAGATTCAATCAGAGCTGAGCGAGGTAGAGAATGGAGGATTCGATGGCAGGAAGGATCAATTTTTTCCTTTGTTAAAAAAAACGTATTTTTTCAAAAGAAAAATTTGGTTCCATTCCGGAACGGGCCACTAAGATCCCACCATAGCTAATATACATCGGAATAAATACCCAAGTGTTTTGTATGGAATGGATAAGTGAGAGAGTAATGGCAAACAGGTGCAGACATTTCCAAGATAAGTGAATTGACAGGGCTGTGAAAGTTGGAATAAAATGGGCAATCATTCATAGAATGCATTTGAAGGATCGAGATTGATATCAGTAGAATAAATAGGTGAATCAAGGGAATACAAAATCAGATAAGTGCAATAAGTCAATGGAAATCTTTTGATTGCAGCTTTATTTTACTGAACCAATAAAGTCAGCCACTTTAAAACATTCTTCTATTAGAAAGAATTCTGGTTCCTAAATTCAAATTATCTCTTTCTAATACGCCGTTGGTCTGGTCAAATGAAATGCATGTGATTAAGATGTACAACAGATTGATAAATATATTGTCATCAGAGAATGACTTCAGCACAGCTGATATGCTATCTAAAATTTTCAACATTGTTACAGGGGACTCAAGCTGATTATAAAAACGAGCTACTTTATACTCAGTTTGGAATCAATTACAGCACATTGCCAGAAATTTTCAGAAAGGGATCATCTCTGTTTCGAAGAAAGGTCAGCATCTCTGAAATGCAATTCGAAGATGTTTTTGGTCACTTTAGCTTTACAATTGACACAAATCTGTGTTCAGGTCTGTAGCCATTATTTTGCAGGTCTGTAGTCGAGTTGCAACAGATGATTGTGTTGCTAAAGTCGATAGTCAAAATTGTAGCTGATGTTGTAAATAGTAACCTATTACTGCACGACTAAATTTTTTCTTGAGTTATTGCTCTATAATAGATCAATTATTCATCATTCTCCCCACCAGCTACTGTTTTTGTGTGTTGTTGAGAGTTCTTTCTTTTGAGGAATCTCAAAGTGACATGTTAGACTTGCAATTGTTTGAAGTGGATGAGAAAGCAGAAATTTCATGTGACTAGCTTTGGTCGCTAGGGATAGACTTCATCGTAGCTGAGTATGCCTCCTTTTGCCCAACAACTGATAGAACTTCAGCAAAATGGTCTGTGTATAGGTCTTTTGAAAATCCCACGTGTACATATGTGTATTCATGTGGCCAGATCTACAGTGGGGCATCTGTAAGATGAGTAGGGCTGGTATATTCATGCAGTTTGCATAAAGTTTTATGGCCTTGTGGGTGGAGTCTATGAAGTGAAACAGGTTACCATGTGAATTCACATTGGTGTGTTACTAGTTGCAGTAGTTTGAAACTTGAACTAGAAAATTCTATGCAGGAAATTATAATCCCTTTGCTTGAATGCTCATGCGATTCTTGAAGTTGTAAGGCTATCGGTGAGACCTTACGTGCTGCTTCATTTTTCATCACCCAGGAATTGTATCCTTAGGAGGTCACTCTGGGGAGACCTTAAGTTCTATCATCTGGGCTATGAGATACACAACCTTTATGTCAAATTTTTTTGGACCCTTTTGTTAGGTTGTCATAGCAAGCTCTGTCTATACCTAGTTTACTGATCAATTTAATGACTAATACTATCATTACATATTCATATGCAATGTGCATCCAGATACCATAATATGCATCAAAAGGTCCTCTTTCAATGAGCCCTGCAGTTTTCATATTCATTTCCTAAAAAAGCTCCCTCAGAAGTTATCTGTGTGTCTCGACTGCAAAGCTAGTCAAATTATACCATTCGTTGATGTATGCAGAACAGCACACTTTTAGGAATTATTGCAAATTTGACTGATAATCCTTGTCCTACTTTATGACATTAACAATCTGGCAAGCAAAAAATGGCACCTAAAGATAATTTCGTTGAATGATTATGATTCCACCTGATGCTTGGCTTAGAAAAGATTATCTGTTTATCACTTTCTGCTCTTTATAAGCCACAATGGTAAGAAATGACACAGTTAGTTATTTGCATTTTAATTTTAGAATGCAGATGACTTGTCCTTTAATCTAATACACTTAACTGCTGCAGGAGGAAGAAATTGTAAAGTTCAAAGACGGACTTCCTATCAAGAGGATTCGTTCAAAAGTTGTGGTTGAGCATTGTGATATAATCAGTCAGCAATTTTGGGAAGAACATGCTTACATTATCAGTTGAGAAATTATGCTGTGTAAAATCTCAGAAACGCTGAATTGCACATTCTTGTCCTTGATAACGAGTTTCCCTGTTGATGTAACACTTCGAGACGCCTGATCATCGAGACGCCTGATCATTTTAATTACTTGGGTGAATCATGATGGAGGATTTTTGCGAACATTATTACTCACAGAAGTTTCTGCAAAATACCATGGACCTGGTCCTGGATGCTGGAGAAACATTCCATTTATATATGAATGATCTAGGGATTATAAATATATTGCTCACTGAATGTTTTTGGCAAAACCCAAGAAACCTCTTGTTAAAATGGCATTTTGTCGCTGCCAAAAGAAATGCAATTTGAGGCTATTTGCCTGACAACAGATATATAAACCTGCTGGACACAGTTTCACAATCTTACTTTTGGGTTAAGGTTCATGATAGCCTTCTTATGAAAACCATTGCATATGTTCATGAAATATTTTTTACACACTTGATTTTATCAGTTAAGAAGCATGGGATCTGTCGAGTGCAATTTATGTGGGTATCTGTTGAGCGCAGTCTATATGGAGCTCAATGAGCAAAAGAAGATGAACTGACCAAGAGCGAATTAATAAGGTGGAGCTTGTCGTTGTTGATCAAGGCTCAGAAAAAGGTCCACTAACCTGAAGGAACCCTCAATACTTGATTTATTGAGAAATTATAACTCTACCAACATGTAATGGGGAGCCAAAATAGGAGTCTGACTTGGTAGAGAGGATACCGATATGGATTTCTTTGGACTTCCACCATAACAATAAAAGACATTCAAGTGAGCTTTTGAAGATGCTCTCTGAACTGATTATGATAGAACTTTGCTCAAAATTTTAAAAAACCGTTAAACTTTTCCATTCACCTTGTCTATCAGGGAAGAACTATCACTTTGTTGTCCATCTCATGAAGTTCAAATTTGAACTTCTTGGAAACAGAAAAACATAGCTTCAAAAATTCAAAACTTTGCAACCCATATCATGCCATAGCCATCTATGCACAAAATACCTCCTAGAAGCTTAACTGGTGTACTGTGCAATCCAAGGAATGCAGGCAAGAGAAACGAAATTGAATTCAGGTTGCACGACTCCAATCTCATTGGTGACAAGATTAGCCAGTTGAATGAAGGTGTAGATGAGGTCAAATGACAAACAATGACAATTTTGGAGGTTAGGGAGGGGGTACTAATCATGAATAGTTAAGTGATTGGGGTCTAAATATGAGGAAAGGCTACTAACTATGGATATAAATAGTTAAGTGATTGAGTGCTTGATAATTAATAAATCAGTGTTTAGTTCCATGTTTCTTATTAACAAGCAAGGGGCGCCAAAAGGGCTCTGAGTAGGAACAATGAGAACATGTTGTAATAGATCAGAAACTTGACGCTGGATCTCAGCTTGTTCAAAGTGACGTACGATAAGGAGCTTGGGAAGCAGGATGAGTACTTAGATGTAAATAAAGGAGGTAACATGGAAGGGTCATCAAAAACATCATGATAGGTCATGAGTAGATCATAGATAGGAGGTGGAATGGGAGGAGAAAACCAGAGGGGAGGAGGCACGATGAACACCAAAAATAGCCACAGAGTGGGCTTTAGAAAGACTATGCATAAATTGTTTGGCAGTGATAAGATTATAATCAGTGATAGAATCGATACTAAGAAAAGTAAAAGGAGAATCATCAACCATGATAGATATATGTTGTTGGGCAAGGTTAATGGTAACATCTCTTGAGGAAGCAAACCAATCAGCGTCAAGAGTGATATATCGCTCAATAGGAATGATGTAAAATAAATGAGTACTCTGAAAGAACTTCAACACACAAAGGATGAGAAATAGGAAGAGCGGTGGCATGAATACAAGAAGCAATTTTTTGACTAATAAATGAATGAGACTACCAAAATCGATGAGTGGAATAAACTCATGGCCATAGGCTAGTTGTGTTAAACATTTAGCATACTCAAGAAGAGGAGGGTCAAGATTTTCCTCGACATGCAAAGGGAGGAGTCATCAGGATCAAATATCTCATGGCCATCTAATGTAGAGTGGGCGAGGGTTTGGGCAATCACGATTATACTTATCAAGGCTACAACAATCAAAACAAAGGTTTTTAGAATGAATTTCAACCATTTCTTTCGAAAAAAATTGTAAAAAACAATAGTACGGGAAACAAAAAGGAGGACACAACTCCGAGGAACTAAGGAGAAAATTGAGAAACAAGAGGAAATGACACAAGAGGGATAACAGAACGAGAAACAAGATGACGGGAAAAATTATGGTTGTTGATCAAGATATTTATGTTGCAAAACACGAGCAAGAGACATTGCACGATCTAAAAAAATTGGTTGAAAAGATTGGACGTCAAATTTTAAAGCATCACACAAACCAACTATATAACAAACAATAACTTCAGCAAGCGGAAGATAAAAAAAAAAATACTCAACAAATTTTTCATTATAGGCTAAAAGTGTATCTATTTGTTGGAGTTGCCAATAGAAGGTAAGTTGAGACTGAAGCCATGTGTGGCTCGACCATAGCATAATGTAATGCAACTTTGAACTCAACCCCAATCAATTGTAGAATTAGAAGAGATTGAGTTGTAAGCACGTTTAGAAAGATAAAGCACAACAACTTGAATTTGTAAAACACGTTTAAATGAAAATAGGTTTTCAATTGAAAGAACCAATTTTGGAGTTTCATACCATCGAAAGACCCAAAAAAGATATATAAATAGAACTTATCACAAAAGTCATGGGCAATAGTATTGGAGGGATGAGGTGGGTTGTGGGAGGCAATATCTATGGTAGACAAATAATCCGGTGGAGGATCGGGAACTGAACTAGCATGAGCATTGGTGGGAAGTGGGGAAAGACAGAGGTGGATTCGATGAGAGCATACATAATGGTCATTTGAGATTGAAGGCCTTGCAATAGGGTGGTACTACCATTGGCCTTCATCAAATGATCGTCAAGTTAGACTTGAAGATCAACATGTGAGGATGGGCAACTAGGCATGGTGGAAAAAGGTGAGTGATGAAGAACTAGTGAGATAAGAAAGGAGGAGAAAAGAGAGAGAGAGGGGGCGATGTAGGGCTAGGAATTTTCTTTTTTCTAGCAACTAGATAATGAGAATAAAATGTTCATGTATGATTGTTTTTACTGTTGTCGTGAATTATGGTGAATTTGAAGGCTGTACATAGAAAACAAATGGAGAGAGAAAATGGCTACAGAGCAAAAATTCAGCAACTAAGAGAGAAAATTGCTCATATATTTATTAGGGTTTATGAAATTAGGGCTTCCAAAATAGTGGCAGACACAGTGGGGACGATGATCACGTAGCAACTTGATTTGACACTTGTCAAATTCATAAATAAAAACGGTATCTTACCGATTTCTAAGACGGCTAAGAGATGATCTTAATTAGATTAAGACCGTTAAAATTCAAATAATCATGCCTACGCAATCTTCCACGTAGTCATAAATATAAGCATAAATATAAATGACCTATGGGAACACGTGTACATTTATACATTTAATAAAAAGGGATTTACCAAATCCAAAAAATAAATAATGAATAAAATAATAAATAACAATTAAATAATAAACATAAAAGTCAAAGAAAAAGAAAAATTCGAAAAAAAGAAAAAGAAAAATTCATCAGTTGAATTTTTAAGTGATACTCGAAAGATTTTTGAAAGATTCTTCTCTCAAAATCCTTTGTTAGAGACAATATTTCTTCAGTCTGGAACCGTTAATACACGTTGGCAATAAGTCATCGTCCAATGACTGAATTTGGAAAGAACCATTTTCAAATACTTCAATGACCTTGTAGGGTACCATCCACCTCATATGAAGCTTTCTAGGAGATTTCTGATGACGATTGTCGTAGATCAAAGCATAATCATTCGCCTTAAGATCAACAATCCTGATATGAGTATCATTCTTTTGTTTGTCGCTCGTCCTGGATTTTCTTTGTAGCATCCTTCAAATTGTTTCGATATTCGAATAGTTCTTCAATAGTCAGCAACCTTTCATTCATACAACCTATTTCTGTTTGTTGTGCTTGTATACGAAAAGTTGGCACCTCGAATTCAATCGGCAAAATTGGATGCATACCATATGTAAGAAAGTAAGGAGTCTCTTTCGTTGTGATTTTCTCCGTATTACTATATGCCCAGAGCACTGAGGGTAACTTCTGATCCCAGTATGTAGCATGTGCAACAATGATCTTATTCAAGATAAAATATGTTGTCAGTAGTCGGATCGTGTCATTATAGATTTGAATAGAAAAGAAGCGACAGTTTTCGCATCGTTTTGTTTTGTTGCTTCCGCTTCAACATTCTTCGTTGCATAATCCGTTGCAACCAATATAACTCAACATTTAGTGTGTCGAGTTATTGACTTTATTGAACCAACAAAGTCAATCCCCAACTTTTCAAATGGTGCAAGTGGAATGATTGCCGTCAACGGCCAATTCATAGATTTGGTTGGTTTACCATATCTCTGGCATGGATTACAAGATCGACTAAGTTAAGAAAACACAATTGAAAGCACCTGACTGCATCAATCACCACAACACAACGTCAAGTGCAACAAGAATACAAAATTACTCTCTTCAAACTGTATATTCAAGAACTACTGGTAAGTACAAAGATGAGTTCTTTAAAAACACTCAAAGGGCTCGTAAAAGAAAGATGGCCCGATAACTCTAGAACTAAGCACACGTGGTGCCGTCGAAATAGGAAAGCACTGTATAAGTCGATCATTGCTATTTTAACTCTCTCCCTCAATGATCAACGTCACTTTTCATTTTAGAGTATACTCTATTCATGGAACATACCTCCATGATAGCATTACAAGTGAAAGTTTTTTTTTTTTTTACATAACTTGGTTTAAGCCAAGTTTAGCTCTAAAAGTTTCAAACTTTTCTTTACTCAAAGGTTTTGTAAATATATCAGCAACTTGTAACAATGTAGAACAATGTACAATACCAATGTCTTCATATTGTAATTTTTCACGCACAAAGTGATATTTTACTTCAATATGTTTTGTCCTTGCGTGAAAGATTGGATTTTAGCCAATTGTATTCTGCTTTGACTGTCACAGAAAATAACAGTGGGATTTTCCTGTTTTATGCCAATCTCACATAACAACTTACGTAGCCAAATAGCTTCCTAGGTAGCAGAACTCAATGCTTTATATTCAGCTTTTGTGGAAGAACTTGCTTCTTGCTAGACCATGAAAAATAGCCACTACCAAAATTGAAGGTATAACCTGTTGTTGACTTTCTATCATCTATACTTCCAGCCCAATCAGCGTCAACATAACCTTGCAACTTAGGTAAAACACTTTGTCTTTTGTAGACTAGACCAAGGTTTGGTGTACCTTTTACATATCTCAAAGTCCTTTTTGCAGCTTTCCAATGGTTCAAAGTGGGTGATGACATGAATTGGCTAATCAAACTTACAGCATAGTAGATATCAGGATGTATAGTTGTAAGATATATTAAACTTCCAACTAGCTGACGAAATAGTGTAGTATCAACATGTGCACTATCATCAATACAAGAAAATTTCTTACCAGCTTCGCAAGGGGTGATGGAAGGTTTGCACTCTGTCATGTGAAATCTCTCCAATATCTCTCCTACATACTTGTGTTGACATAACCTGATATCACTGCTAGTTTACCATACTTCGACACCCAAGCAATAGTGCATAAGATCTAAATGTGCCATCTCAAATTGCTTGCACAAGTTGGCTTTGATAGAACGAGTAAGGTTCTCATCATTGCCAGTGATAATGATATCATCAACGTAAAGTACAATCAAGGCAATGCTGTCATCATTTATAAGAACATAAAGATTTGGATTTGAATTTGTTCTTACAAATCCATGTGAAAGAAAGTAACTGTCAAAGCGTCCATACCATGCGCGTGGCGCTTGTTTAAGGCCATAAAGAGCTTTGCGTAGTTTACATACTTTTTGTTCTTGCCCTTTTGCCATAAAGCCCTGCGGTTGGACCATGTAAACTTCTTCTTCTAAGTCACCATTCAAAAAAGTAGACTTCACATCCATTTGATGGATTTTCCACCCAAAATGAGATGCTAAGGCAATGATAAGGCATAGCATAGTCCACTTAGCCACTGGAGCTAATGTTTCTTCATAGTCAATTCCTTTGCTTTGCTCATAACCCTTCACTACTAGGCGTGCCTTATACTTTGCTATTGTGCCATCCGCATGAAACTTTGTTCTAAACACCCATTTGTTATCAATGGGTTTCTTTCCAAGTGGTAGATCAACTAACTCCCATGTATCATGTCTTTGGATGGATTCTATCTCTTCTTCCATTGCCCTTTTCCACTCTTTGTGATCTTTTGCCTCATCAAAGGTTGATGGCTCTCGACACTTCAAAATGTCAGTCATTAGGGCATAGTTCACATGATAACGATCGGGAGACTTCCTTCCCGTGTTGATCTTCTCACTTCACTTTGTGTGCTAGATCCTGTTTGATTTAGCTTTGCGTCCTTCATGATCTTTTCATACCATTTTGGTATCTTAGATTCAGGTGATACACTACATGGAGAGTACGTATCCCAAGGAGTGTCCAAGTAATGTCTCTTACTTCCAACCGGTTTCTCCTTCATTGCTCCTATTGGCAAGTACCTCCCCTTAGGCTCTTGAATAGGTGGTGTTCTTTCATATTCGCCCTCTCGAATTTCGTCCTCACGTGCATCATGTGAGAGATTTCAACTAGTTTAGTCTAGTTTAGTCACATTTTGGTAAATTGTCAATAAGAGGCCAAAACTCATTTTAGACTTAGAGATAAACTTTTTGAAGTTATATTAGTTTAAAATACATTCAATAGACACTTTTGGAAAGTGTGGGAAAGTTGGCAGTCGAGTTTGAGAGAGATTCAAATTTGAACTTTGGGTACATTGAATCTAGACCCAAAAATAGTAGGGTTTACATTTTGGAGGGAAAGCCAAATGGCCAAATAGGGTTTGGAAACTCTATAAAACGATGTAACTCGTGGAGAGACACATCTTCTCTCTTATCTCTCTCATTTCATCATTATATATGGTTCTCTTTGGGTTCTACTACTCATTGGTGCACTATCTTGGTGTTATCTTGCAATTCTATGTGTAGAATGATCATTTATTGCTATTTGCGATTCCACACGTGTGAAATACAGTAGCTTGCTGGTTTTGTACGGACATCAACAGTACATAATCATTTCATTCAAGTTTGATCAAGTTCTATTAGTGTTTGCATCTCAAATTGTGTGTAGATGCTGATTTTTCTACATTGGCAGGATTGTTGGTTTGCTCCTTATTGTAACCAAAGATTTGGGACATGGATTGGATCTTGAATGATCTAAAATCCTTCACATGCTATCAGAGCTCTTGTGTTTTAGGTTATGAAAGGATCAGCCATCTTTAGCAAGGATTTGGAGGAGTTACCAATGCTAGATTGATTTCTACTCAAAATTCAGCATTTTTGCATGTGTAGAATTGATCTTTTGTAGGTCAAAACTCAATATAGGGTTATATACTTGATAAATTCCGATTTCACACTTGGTTTACTGGAATTAGATGATTTTTGGTGCATTAGGAAGGTCTCATTGGAGTCTACAAGAAGATATACCAAGTTTCTAAAAATTGCATGTAGAATTTGAGATATTCAATTTTTTGTGATTTTGTCAAAACCCTAATTTTGATTGGATTTCTAATTTGTGAGGTTAATGAACTTCATTTGAGTGTGTTTCAATCTTAGGAAGTGGCAAGAATCATTAGACTGAGGATAGATCATAGGTTGGTCAAGATTTCACTATTCTATGTGTTGATTTTCTAGTTAGAAGTGCTAGAAGAGATTTGAGAGGTTCCATATCCTTGTGATTTCTTCTTGAGTTCATTTTTTGACATTCAAGAGAGTGCCTTGTGCATTGGAACAGGTTGAAAGAGAAGATCAGGTCACTTCAACATGGCTACAATTGTGGATTTATGTTGGAGAGCAATGATAGGCTTACCTCAATCAACTATTCTACTTGGAAGGTGAGGATGGAGTCCTTATTGGAGATGAATGAGTTGATGGAGATTGTTGCAGGTGTGGAGGAGAGACCTCAAGCACCTCAAGATCAAGTGAGGTATGACAAGAGAGCAAAGAAAGCTCTACACATGATTAAGATGAATGTTAACAATGAACTTCTCAAGGAAGTTGGTAAGTGCACATCATCTTTGGAGGCTTGGGAAGCTTTGAAGAAGCTTTATGAGTCCAAGTCTACATCAAGAGTGCTTACTCTTAGGAGGCAAATCTTTCAAAGTTTGCAAAAGAAAGAAGAGAGTACTCATGCTTTTGTTTTGAGGGTTAAAGCATTCAATGATGAGTTAGCATGCATTGATGAAAGCATTAAGGAGGTAGAACTTGTTCAAGTTATACTTAATGGCTTGTTGGATGATCATGCTAATCTTGTTCAAAGTTTTGCTATTCAAAAGGCTTTGCCAAGTATTGTGGATTTGCAAGAGATCTTGGTGAATGAGGAGTATAGGCTTCAATCAAGAGGAGGTGGATCTACATCAACATCTCATTATGAAGAGGATGCTATGTTCATCAAAGGCAAGTTCAAGGGCAAAGGCAAAGGCAAGTGGTCTAAAGAGAAAGATCAAGGTGAGACTTCTTCTTTTGGCAAAAAGAAAGATAAGTATAAGCTGAAATGCTTTTATTGTGGAATCAAAGGGCATTTTGCTAATGAATGTTTGAAGAAGCAAAGAGATGAAGGTAGCAGGAAAATCAACTTTATTACTAATGATGAGGATGTAGGTGGTGGTGATTCTCTTTTTATGTGTTCTTCAAGTCCAATATCAAGTGAAGGTGACAAAGATTCATGGTGGATTGATAGTGGAGCTAGCTCACACATGACTAGTCACAAGGAGTTCTTTACTTCTTTGGTCACTTATGATGGAGCTAAGAAAGCAATTCACATGGCCAATGGTGGTGAGTGTGTGATTGAAGGTATTGGTTCAATTCCTATTTGTCTCTCTACTAATAGGAAAGCAAGACTTGATGGTGCTCTTTACATTCCTTCACTTTCAAAGAATTTGCTAAGTGTTGGTCAAATGATAGAGAAAGAATACATGGTAAAGTTTGGTGGTGATGTTTGCTTCATTACAAAGGAAGAAATCTTGGTTGCTAGAGGCAATAAACAAGGTAGACTTTTCAAGCTTGATGCTTTTGTTATGGCTAACAAAAAGGATGGAATGGAAAAGGAGATTGGTCTCAACTTTCCAAAGTTACCTTTTAGCATCAATAAGATTGGTGGATCTTATGCAAAGTCTAAAAAGCTTCCTTATGCTAGATCTAGGTCAAGATCTAATATGCTTCTTGGAGATGTTCATCTTTGTGCTAACTTGGCTAGTCTTGAGGATAATGATGGTGTTTCAAAGGTTCTTCATGGCAAGTGCAAGCATGCAAAGGTAAGGAAAGAGCTAACTTCATCAATGGAGGTGAAGGTTCTTCCTTGGAAAAGATTGTTGTTAATGATTTCTTTGATCATATGGAAAAGGATGTTGCTAGGTGCATGCATGAAGGAGGTGGTTCTTCTACATTCTTTTGTGATGAGTCCAAGAAAGTCATTTTTCCAGCAAGTTAAGTCACATGTATTCATAAAGAGAGTAGATCAAATGGTTCTATCAAGAGACTTGGTGTGGGAGATAGTCACAAGTCAAGAAGAAGAGAAGTATGTGAAGAGTTCAAAGTAGGATGTACTTTGAATGATGTCATTGTGAATGATAGTGAGGAGGAATCATTATCATGTGAGTCATTACCTAAAACATTGAGTAGAAGTTCTTGTTTGAAAAAAGAGAGTACTTCAATCATCCTTATGTTGAAGGTACTAATCATATTTTTCATGGCTTCTAATGTTTTTGAGGTTTCTACTTCTTATGATGCAATCATTAAGAGGGAGTCTTATGAAGGAAAGAGCAATGGAAGATTGGTTCTTGGGAAGATCCAAGGCATGGATCTCACATCTCTTCATCAACTCAAAGGATTCTATGATTGTGAATCGATCACTCATGATCGAGATGGCAAAAGGTTGGTTGGAGAAGACTACATGGAGCAAATCGAGAGGCAATTTCTTCAAGACAAGGGAGATCTCATTGGTGAGCTTATTGAGGTTTGTTATGGACTCAAGAAGGCTGGATTTATTAGGTTTGATACTCATCTTCACCTACTCTACTTCATGTTGGATGAAAAGTTTGGAATCTATCTTTTGATTTATGATGGTGACATTGGTGACATTGTTTTCACTAACCTTTGTGGGAGATCGAGATCAAGCATTGATGAGATCTTGTTGAATCTAGATCATATGTTTGAGAGGGAGTATTTCCAGAGGTTCAGGTCTAAAGATATTCATATCTTTGATATCTTTGATGATCAAGAGAAAGGTAAGCAAGTGGAAGCGACTCACTTTGCTTTATTCACATGTTTTGAAGAATTTTCTTGTGTAGATGATGCTATGCAAGTGGATATTGGTTCTCATGTTTTTCATACTGGAAAAGCAAGTAATGGACCTAGAAAACCAAGTTTGTTTAATGACTTTGATGATCAAGAGGAATATCAAGAGGTTGGTCTCAAAGGGCTTCAACAACACAAAAGGAAAGGTGGCAATTTGGAGCTAGTCAAGAGCATCAAAGGAAGGTTTTTTGGCAAAGATGTTATGGATCTGTTTTTGCAGCTTATTGAAGACTCAAGTAAGGTCAAAGGAGCAGCAAGGAAGTGTTGTTCAAGTTTACTTTACTTGTTCTATCTCATGTTTGAGCTATTTCATGTGGATGTGTGCAAATTGTCAAGATATGGACAAACTAGCTACATTGTCTTGCAATATCTTATTGTTGGAGTTGTACTAGCATTCTTGGCTGGTTTTGCTGATGGAAATGAAGTTATTGAAGGTTCATTATGTCACTCATCCATGGCTAAGCTCTCAAGTGTTGAACTACTTGGTGCCAATACTTGGAGATTGTCAATTTTTGGTGAATTCATGGTCATTTTCTTGTGTCAAGTAGACCTTGAAGATGGACTAGTGCAAACTACTTGGTTTATGGAGTCATGTGGTGCTAGATTTGCATAATGTATGTACTCACCTACTCATGGATTTCCAAGGTTTGATGGTTTCTTGTGGCAAGATGGAGATAGAGGCTCATTCATGGAGTATCATGGTGGATACAAGGCAACAAAGGACAAAGTTGGAGGAGAAAAGCAAGAAAATGGTCATCACTCACATTTATTGTTTGGTTGCTATAATTTTCCAGAGAGTTCAAAGTTTGAAACATGGAGGAATCATTATTCATTCACATTCTATTTGGTTCTTCATGTTCTAGTTATATCTTGATATGTAAAATTGATGTAAGAAATAGTGAAGCATCCAATTTGGACACTATTCTCTATATCAATTATGAAAGATACTTTAGAATCTTAGAAAGGAGATCTATACTTAGGATGGAGATCATTCTAAAGTTGGATCAAAGTTCTATTGTCAAAACTATGCCAAAACTAGTTGAAGAGGGAGTGTGAGAGATTTCAACTAGTTTAGTCTAGTTTAGTCACATTTTGGTAAATTGTCAATAAGAGGCCAAAACTCATTTTAGACTTAGAGATAAACTTTTTGAAGTTATATTAGTTTAAAATACATTCAATAAACACTTTTGGAAAGTGTGGGAAAGTTGGTAGTCGAGTTTGAGAGAGATTCAAATTTGAACTTTGGGTACATTGAATCTAGACCCAAAAATAGTAGGTTTTACATTTTGGAGGGAAAGCCAAATGGCCAAATAGGGTTTGGAAACTCTATAAAAGGATGTAACTCGTGGAGAGACACATCTTCTCTCTTATCTCTCTCATTTCATCATTATATATGGTTCTCTTTGGGTTCTACTACTCATTGGTGCACTATCTTGGTGTTATCTTGCAATTCTATGTGTAGAATGATCATTTATTGCTATTTGCGGTTCCACAAATGTGAAATACAGTAGCTTGCTGGTTTTGTACGGACATCAATAGTACATAATCATTTCATTCAAGTTTGATCAAGTTCTATTAGTGTTTGCATCTCAAATTGTGTGTAGATGCTGATTTTTCTACATTGGCAGGATTGTTGGTTTGCTCCTTATTGTAACCAAAGATTTGGGACATGGATTGGATGTTGAATGATCTGAAATCCTTCACACATCATTTTGTGGAGCATCTTCATCATTTTCTTCCTCCAGTATTGTGGGAAGTCTCTTGATGCTTTCACCTTTTGCATGGTCTTCATCTTCATACCTATGCGTTTCATCAAAGATCACATCTTTGCTAATGTGAATCTTGTTCATTACAAGATCAAAAAACCTGTAAGCTTTTGTTCTTTCATCATAACTGACGAAGATACACTTGATTGCTTTGGCATCAAGTTTCTTTCGCTCCTCCTTTGGCATATGTACATAGGCCTTATATCCAATGACATGAAATTTGTCAATTTTTGGCTTTATTCCAGTAAATGCTTTTTCAGGAGTTACATTTGGAACCGCAAATATAGGGCTCCTATTTTGCAAGAACGTTGCCGCACTGCACGCTTCCGACCAAAGTGAATCGGTCAAGCCCATTTGCTTCATCATGGAGCGTGCACTCTCAATAATAGTTTTGTTTTTTTCGTTCAACTACACCATTATTATGCGGCGTGTGTGACTATGTGAATTGTCTTTTAATGCCATGCTCTTTGCAAAAGTCTTCAAAATCATCAGATTTATATTCACCCCCTCTATCAGATCTTAGCACTTTTATGCGTGCCTCTAGTTGGTTCTCTACCAAAGTTTTGAACTCCTTGAAGCGAGCAAAAACGTCAGATTTCTTCTTCAAGAAATAAATCCATGTCCTTCTTGAGTAATGATCTATGAAAGTCATAAAATAATATGATTTTCCCAATGACATGGTCTTCATTGGACCGCACAGGTCGCTGGGAATTTCTTAGCTCTTACAGCTCCACCTTTCTTGAATGTTTCTCTGTGATGCTTTTCCATGATGCATCCTTCACATATTGCATGGTGATCATCCTGCAATGCTGGTAACCTTGTTACCATCTTCAGCTTCGCCATCAATCTCAAGCTTCCATAGTTCAAATGACCAAGTCTTTTGTGCCATAACTCGGATTGAGATGCTGTTGAGATGGCCAAACCATATTCACCTGGTTTTGCAGCATCCAATCTATAAAGGCCACAGTTACTATCTCTATAACCCTTCGCCACCACTTTGTGGTTATGGTTCGTATCCTTCATAAGGCATCCATCCTTGACAAATTCAACTTTAAGATGTTGATTTGCCATTACACCAACAGAAAGCAAACTCTTTTTGAGTACAGGAACGTAAAGTACATTAGGAATATTTTTAATTTTGCCATCAGGAAATTGCACAGGTACATTGCCCACACCCTGTATCTGGCGTTCCTCTCCATTGGCTTGAGTGACCTTATCCCCATAATGGATTGGTGAGAATTTTTCAAAGCAATCATGTTTTCCGGTCATATGCCTTGTGGCGCCTGACTCTATGAACCATCTGGCACCATCATCAACTTGGGATGCCAATGCCAATGAGAAAACACTTGTCTCATCATCTTCTCCATCATCTTCAGTCTCCCTCGAAGCAATGCCGCTCACAAACATCTGTAGCCCTTTCGAGACACCGCTCATTGTGGTATGTACCAATTCAATATCTCTGATTGGTTCTCCAATTGCCACAAGTTGATCTCTCAGCTCTTTTATCCTGGTGAAGAAGGATCCCACTAATTCATTTTCTTCCATCCTTACTGTGTTCAATCTTGACTTCAAGAACATGGTTCGAGCTGGATTGCAAGTTTGAAATTGCATTATAAGAGCTTCCCAAGCTCCCCTAGCCGTCGTGGCATCACCTATGTGAGTGATCACATGGTCTTTCATTGAAAGATTGATCAAGGATAATGCTCTCTGTGCCTTTTTATCAAAGGCCCTTATGTCACATGGAGTGGTATTTGGTCGGAGTTCAATACTTGCCATGATTTCCCACAACTCTTTTTCCATCAAAATGCTCTTCATTTTGAATTTCCAGATGTTGTAGTTAGAAGCCCCATCAAGTTTGCTTGCATCGCCCAAAATTGCCTCATTGATGTTTGCCATCTCCGAACTGCTTAAAACTTCACTTGTAGGCTATAAAGTGTATGCTAGAGCCAACCGTGATATCAGAAATCAATAATAATGACCTGCAATTTTTAGCTTACCAGGCCACCCGCTGCTCTTTCGCCAAATTGAAAGCCAAACTGGTGTCGTTTTCCAAAATGCTTCACGTCACCAACCCCCAGCTTCCTGCCCAATAGAATGGTGAAATCACTTCTGGTGCACTTCGAACACTTTCTCCATGACAATCACTCTATTTTGGTGTACCGTACTTGCAGGTACAGTCAGGGTGCCCTTCATTTGGAGGCTATAGCCTTTCTTTGTTCAAAATAGGCTAAAGGAGGTGAAAATAAGGGCAATTTGGGTTTTTGAACTGTTTCTTCAGTGTGAAGAAACTTCACCCTTCAAAGACTTGAGACCCAACAATTTTTTGAGTTTGAAGATTTTTAATGAAGTGGCAATGCAGTTTGCACTTCAGACCCCTTTAGGCTCTTTCACTTCAATCCAATGGATCCTTTAGATCCAACAACCCACCCATTGTGAAATGACCATCGTTGATCTGTATGAATCAAGATCAGACGGCTGTCAACGTGTCTGTGCGTTGATCAAAGGCCCTCGAAGTATTGAACACTTCAGGCCGCTAGCTGGTGATCATGACTGAGCGCGCGACAGCTCCCGCGACCTCTCCGTCTTCTCTCTCTACCAGCGATAAGGTTTTCTTACTCCTTCACGGACTATGGTTGCTCCTCATTAATCGCTCTAGCTGTCTTTCTCCTCCACGGCCAGTCGTGGCCTTCCTACCGCAGAATTGCGCTACCAGGACGTCCATTCACAACCTCTCACAACTTTGAAAACGTCCTCCTACAAGGAGATATCTCTGATTTTGTCTCTTGAAACCCTAGCAATTTTGAAGAGAAGAATATACTGAGCTTTACTTAGGCTTTCCCTGAGCTTTCCTTTGCAGCTCCTAGCTGACTGAGGTCGCCCTACTGTAGGTTATCTTCTACTCCAAACCGCTCTTCAAATGGTATTCGATTGGATTCAAACCAATCACAAACTCCAAGCAACCCTCCAGAAGAATTTTTCAGCTTCAAACTTGCTTGCTTTTTTATTCAACCAACAATTCCCTGTCTCTGAGTCCTTTTTACAGTTTTGAGCCGTTCCACGAATCTCCACAGACTTGGTTTTGTGCTTCCTAGCCAACAAACCGTCGTGAATTCCCAGCTCTGTGTTCTTGTCTGGTGATTCCAGCCACCAAGGGTTTTGATACCAAGTTAAGAAAACACAATTGAAAGCACCCGACCGGATCAATCACCACAGCACAACGTCAAGTGCAACAAGAATACAGAATTACTCTCTTCAAACTGTATATTCAAGAACTATTGGTAAGTACAAAGAATAGCTGGGTACATTAAATCTAGACCCAAAAATAGTAGAGTTAGCATTTTGGTGGGAAGGCCAAGTGGCCAAATAGGGTTTGGACCTGTTATAAAAGGATGTAACTCATGGAGAGAGCTATCTTCTCTCTTCTCTATCCCATTTCATGCTTATACATGGTTCTCTTGGGTTCTACTATCCATTGGTGCACTATCTTGGTGATTGCTTGCAATTCTATGTGTAGAATGATCATTTATTGTTATTTTCAGATCCACATGTGTGAAATATAGTAGCTTGTTGCTTTTGTATGGACATCAATAGTACTTTGTCATTTCATTCAAGTTTGATCAAATTCTATTAGTAAATTTGCATCTCATTTTATGTGTAGGTGCTGATTTTTTCTACATTGGTGAAATTGGTAGTGTATTTCTCTTTCTAACCAAAGATCATTTAAGTGGATTGGATCTTAAGGATTTGAAATACTTCACATGGTATCAGAGCTTTTGTTTCAAGTTATGAAGGAGAAAATCAGATCTATCAATGATTTGGTGAAAATATCAAGTCTAGAGCATGCTAGAGAGGATTCTACACCAAAATCGAGTTTTTTTGCTTTTGTAGATTGGATCTTTTGTAGATCAAAACCCTATATAGGTTTATAAACCTGATCAATTCCAATTTTTGAATTCACATACTGGATTTGGCCGATTTTTGGATCACTGGATCAGCCTAAGTGGTGGCTAATAGATTGTATATCAAATTTTCAGCATTTGCATGTAGATTTGGAATAGTCAATTTTTTGTGATTTTGTCAAAACCCTAATTTTGATTGGATCTCTAGATAGTGAGGTTGCTGGACTTCATTTGAGTGTGTTTCAATCTTAGGAAGTGGCAAAAGTTATTAGATTGAGGATAGATCATAGGTTGATCAAGATTTCATTGCTTGGTATAAGTGCTAGAAGAGAATTTTTGAGATAGTTTCAAATCTTGGTGATTTGTTTTGAAAGCATTTGTTGTTTTTCAAAGGAGTGCTTTGTGCATTGAAACAGGTTGAAAGAGAAGATCAGGTCATTGCTACATGACAACCTCAATTGGAATCATGTTGGAAGCCAATGATAGGCTTATCTCAAGTAACTATTCATTGTGGAAAGTGAGGATGGAGTCACTTCTTGAGATGAATGATGTTTTGGATATTGTTGTAGGTTTGGAGGAGAGACCAGAAACACAACAAGATCAATTGAGGTATGACAAGAGGGCCAAGAAGGCTCTACACATGATCAAGATGAATGTTACCAATGAACTTCTCAAGGAAGTTGGTAAGTGCACATCATCTTTGGAAGCTTGGAATTCATTGAAGAAGCTTTATGAATCCAAGTCTACTTCTAGAGTGTTGACTCTAAGAAGGCAAATCTTTTCTTGTATGCAAAAGGATGAAAAAAGTCCAAGTACTTTTGTTTTGAGAATGAAAGCATTGAATGATGAGTTGGCTTGCATTGATGAAAGCATTAAGGAAGGAGAGCTTATTCAAGTAATTCTTAATGGCTTGTTCGATGCTCATGCTAAGGCGGATCTACATCAACACTTCAAGAGGATGCTATGTTCACAAAGGGCAAATTCAAGGGCAAAACCAAAAGTAAGTGGTCTAAAGGGCAAGATCAAGTGGATGCTTCTTCATTTGGCAAAAAGAAGAATAGATCAAAGCTCAAGTGCTTCTATTGTGGCATCAAAGGACACTTTGCAAGTGAGTGCTACAAGAAGAAGAGAGATCAAGGAGACAAGCAAGGTAATCTTACTCTTGATGAGGATGGTTTGGATGTTCAAGATGCAAATGATGATGCTTTTGTGATGTCTTCATGTATGCTTGCTAATGATGGAGATCTAGATCCTTGGTGGATTGATAGTGGAGCAAGTTCACACATGACCTTTCACAAAGAGTACTTCAATTCTTTGTTGGCATATGGAAATGACAAGAGGGTGATCTACATGGCCAATGATGGTGAGTGTGCAATCAAAGGGATTGGCACAATTCCTATTTCTCTCTCTACAAATAGGAATTTTCATTTGGAGGATGTCTTGTTTATTCCATCTATTACCAAGAATTTGCTTAGTGTGAGCCAAATGCTAAGTAAAGGCCTTGAGGTGGGGTCTGATGGAGATGCTTGTTTGATCAAAAGGAAGGACGTCTTGATTGGAAAAGGTAAAAGGCAAGGGAAGTTGTTCAAACTAGATGCTTGTGTTATTGCTAACCAAGTTGGATGTGTTGCAAGGGAGCAAATTTCTATTCAAGAAGGTTGGCACAAAAGGATGGGACACCTCAACTTCAAGTCATTGGAGGTAATGGCAAGGAAGAAGGTTGTGATTGGTCTTCCAAGTTCCTTAAGTGATATCAAGCATGTTTGTGAGTCTTGTGTTTTGTCTAAGTCAAATATACTACCTTATACTAGATCTATCTCTAGATCTACAAAGCCTTTTCAGCTTGTACATTCGGATATTCATGGATTTACTACAATTAGCAATAGTGGAGCTAAGATGTATGTAACATTCATTGATGATTTTAGTAGATTTTGTTGGATCTATCTACTAAAGAGCAAGGATGAAGTGTATGATGTGATGTGGCATAACTAACAACCTGATTTACTGGAGTACCGTGTATCCAAGACTAGGAGTATACTGAATTCTACTTACTGGTCGTGGACATAACATTCTTCCCTCCTTAAACTGCTTCTATCCTTAGAAGCTCTCTAAACAGAAAGAATTACAATTCCTTTAAATTTCAATATTAATCGAGAAAATCATTATCCTTAGTCTAACTTTCATATCAAACAAGTACTCAGAGATAAACCTATTCCAAATCATTAATCTTTGCTCTGGAGTACAACTCAGGTTTGAAAAGCACACTAAGCGATAAATTTTTCATCTGGGTTATATTCACCATAAGTTAGTAACATCACCTTCATGTAAAGCATTTACATGAAATACTGGGTGAGATAACCTAACTTAAGAGATTAAAGTTAAGGAAATAATAAAATAATTACAATTACCTGAAATTATCCACAACTCTAACAGATAATTCATAAGCTTTCAAGTACAAATATCCTTAGAATCCAAATTCTAGGATATGATAATACATTTAGCTAGGATCTCTAGGAGAATTATTAAGATATAGAATGATTAAAACTCAACTCTGAGTATCCCAGATACTCTTTTGAGTTAAATGCTCATGTTTCTAGCATCAAATACAAGAATAGAATTCATTCATCTTAATAGACTTGTCTATCTCCTAAGATAACTGGAGATCCAATCAAATGAAGAACTGTACTCAAGCATCTGCAGAACATAAACTGTAGCAGAAAAACATCCACTAGATAGATAAATATTGGAGTAGAGAAATTCAAAACACTGATCTGAATTCTTACTCAAATAATAGATCAAGAATAAATCATCACAATTAAGAATCAGTACAATTCCTTATAATCCTCTGACAATAATTAAGTAATTGTTTATGATCCGTCAACCATAAATTTTTAGATTCGTAACTTTCTGGAATCCAAAACCATACTTAACCATTTATAGGATACTGGAGTATATGTTCCACATAACTCAGAAAAAGTAAGAATCATTCCAAAATCTTTCCCAATAGGAAAATACTGGATTTTAGGAATACTCTCAAATCAGGATTCTTTAACTAAAATATAGGATATTCAAGTTCTACAAACCACTGGTAATTAGAGACAGAGAGCATACCATAACGACAATCATCTTCAACTACAAAAACTTTAGATTACAATCTAGAATCACATCTAGATACCCAAAGTCCTGCTGAATATCAATTCAGTTGTTATTCTTGGATTCATTATGATTCGTTATCCATTTGAGCTCTCTGGGATACAATCACTAATGAGATGAGTCTATTCCTTAACTAAGGAATACTCTATCCCAAGAATACTACATATCCAATGCACACAATTTATAACTAATGAACCAAAATGATTCATTAATCATGCATCTTACAAGCAATACAATTTCGAAAACCATCAGTTTCTGGTGAATCCACATCACACTGATCGTTTTACCAATTAACTTCATCCTGGAGTAATCAACTACTCAAGTTAATTGCCAATGATTTAGAAATCTCAAATTTCTAGGTGAAGAATTCAATTATACTAGTATAACACCCCATTTAGATCCTTACCCAAATCATTTATAAGTTAATCCATAGTTCTTCTATACAAAGATTTGTTAGTTCTACAAGTATCTATCAAAACAATACTTGATTATATGTTCATGTTCACCGACTAGGTTAAGTGCACCAAATAACTCTAGTAACCAAGAATACAAAGTAGATTCATACAAGATTAATTGTGCACATATGTGAATAATCTCACTATGACCCAGTACATAAACACATTCTTATCTGGCAGATTCCTCCAGAACCCACATATGTTACTCACATATCTCACTGAGATCTTGTAACAAAATATTTTCTATTTCTCAAAGTAAATAACATATTCGGGGAATCTTTGAGACGAATAAAATTCACTCTCAGCAGTTTTCCAATCTCACTTACTTCTAATTACATAATTTCTCACACCTGATTAACCTCTCTCTGATCCTAGTACTTAAACTAAGATTAGGTTGATCCAATATAGAACTCTCAAACTCAAATTTTGATCAAACTTCTATTCCAATCAAAATGGAATTAGTATCTTTCAACCTTTTACTGTACTACTTATAGATAATGATTCAAATTCCAAACTTGTTCCAGATTGTCCACACAATATCTAGAGAATTTCTCATATTTTGAAAAGTTCCAATTAGGTATCTTACTCTGAATCTGGCCGAAATTACTTTCAGACCAAATCTCACTTCTATACCGCAGTTGGTTCTCTTCCGAAAACTATGCAACCAACAAATTCCCAAATAGAATTTTATTCCACCACTTCACCCCTCATAAACTTCCGTAAAAGTTAACTGGAATTATGATAAATGAAAATATCTAAATCCTAGAAAAGTCAGTAATAAGTGCTTCCACTAAAGGATTCACCCTATTACACACAAGACTTTTCCTTTATTTTCACTCTGAGTGATAGAAACTACTATTCCATCGAAATCCATTTATGCAACAGAGATATTCCATGGCTTAAGAGATTGAAACATTTTAACCTTAGAATTTATCTGAATTCCAACTCTATTCACACAAGTAGTAAATTATATGACATAACAGTCTTTTAGAAGAATAACTTCATGCTGGAAAGAATCATATAAATCAGTCTGATATCCTATATTTGAGAAATTACTAAGAAGTAAAGGATTAATTAAGAAAGTGAGAAATAGATTTGAGAGCCTCTGATTTTGTAAATAATGAGATACCACATTGGGAACTAGATTAAATCTCAAAATTTCTCAAAATATCCCACATTTGATCGAATGGTTTTTTTCTTTCCCATATCGCGACTAGGTACTAAAACACACCATTGATTATCAGATCTTTACAGTCCTAGAATCTCCTTTTTAAAATTACTGATGTCCCATACCATCAACTTTTCCTTCCAGAAAACCCTTAACCGCCTGATATTCTAGAGATCCACTGACCATCTAGCTGTCCTATAATCACTATAGGATATTATCTCTTGTTTCCAAACACTGGAGAATCCATTTTATTTGGATGATTGGCATGCCTATGAGATGGATATTCATAATCTACATCTGATTATGTGACATAGACAGAAGAATTAACATGGTTCACTATTACACCCTGAACCTTTCTGGTTATTGACAAGCTTCAAAACCCTACTAATGCATCAAATATAGGGACAAGCTTTTGTCAACTAACATATCCAATATAATCCACATATCAGATTCCACTTCTAAGCCTCACAATTGACATCCAAAACTGCGGATAACTCAATGGTTACAAAGATATCAGTTACGAATTCATCTGAATGAATTCTAACCAAGAAATTATTAGCCAGTATTAAGCAATTATTTACATGGATTACCAAAATCCTAACTACGAAATACATTTCCCGATCACTTACTACCTCTGATGTCCACTCTTCTTCCCTCCTTCAAATTTTTAGTTCCCTGAAAATCTATTTCAGCTAAGATACCAAGAAGACGTAATGACATTAGTAAATGTTTTAAAAAACTATTACTGTAGGAAAAAGTCCAAAAAATTTCATTTATATCCTATACTTGGGCTGAATATAATTCACCATAGGATTTTGCTGGAAATGAAATCAATTTTTTTTTTTATTGACTGGTTTGGCATTACTCCGTTAATATTGACGAAACCTATCCAAACATGAAATTACATAAATGGAAATCCCATCCATAGGATTTCAGTAATTCTTGAACCGTATCCTATCAGATTTACTGACTAGATAAAGAATAGTATTGCCAATCATTCAACCTGGTCATTTCATATTGTTTGATGATTTTAATCCAATTTAACGAGTATCTTGCACAAACGTTCACTTTACTAATTTATATCGATCAATATTGATTAGAAAACTTATCAGACAAGTAACTGATTTCCAATTATAAAATGGAAATTCAATAAAAGAGAAAAAAAAAATTAAATTTTAACTTTCAATCTGGGAATTTCCAACTCCAAAAGTTAAAAGAAAATGACAGCACCGTAAAACTGTCTGCAATTCATTGCGGTTCCTTCTGTCAATTTTAACTGATCTATCACCGGGAAATAATTTAGACTTAGTGAAAACATTATGATCAATTCTGACTAATAAACTCAATTTAATCAATTCACTAATCTAAACTGATTCCATAGATAACGAAAAAATGACCGAAATTTTGATTTTTTCTGAAAAAACTCAAAATTTGTTTTATTTTACGTAATTCAAAAATTCTGACGAAAATACTATTATTTTATAAGGCAATCGGAATCGAAAAAATCGAAACATTGTCCTATTCCTAATGTTACTAACCCAATGTCAAACTGGCATGCAAAGCACATCAGTCACAAACATCATTACAGAATTTTTTACGTAAACTTCAGTTTTACAGTATTTGTCAGCCATTAACACAGATTTGTGACCCAACTGTCAGCACATGCATATGACCACTCAAATCGATTGTAAATCCCTCATGCATGTCAGAATCACTTTGAGAATTAGCATGCAACCAATCCATGCAAGCACAGTACTACAAATTAGGGAAATGCCTGGCATGCAATCAGAACAATTTCAAATTTTGCCAATTTTACTCACAAAACTGCAAAACTTCAGATGATCATAACTTTGGCTACAGGACACGAAATTGGGTACTGTAAAGCTCAATACAGAGGGAGACCAAGTGAACAAGATGTTTGCCACATCATCTTGCCACCTAAGCTTCACACATGCGAGATCAGAGCTGCCAAAAATCTGTAGTAGGGTGCACTTCCACAAGAAGGAATCATGCAAAAATGTGCAAACACCTCCCCAAGCTCAAAATTGATGCTACCAACAGTCTTAAACCATCAATTAGACTTCCATGAAGCATTCATACTGATCCTAAGATGCTATATATAGGCTGAAAACGAAGATTTCTTGATTTGTAGAAGTCAAAATAGCTTCAAACTTGATGGAGATGGTGCATAAGCCACCAACCATCAATTCACAGGTCTGATAGCTTGCTGGGAACACACACACACATAAACACACACACACACACACACACACACACACACACACACACACACACACATACACACACACACACGTGTGAGCTTTTTCTCGACACATCGAATGCGTGTGCGCACGCGCATGCACACACATACATCTATATACTATAAAACTAGTTTAGAGAGAGTGTGGGTGTTTTGCCGTAATGTCATGCTGAGCTGCCAAAAATGTCACCAATTTGCAAAGAGAAAAACGTTTGAAAAAAATGTATATGGATTCTTTCCATGGTTTAAAAATGCATGTCACTAACTATTTGTCATCCTTCATGATGACACATCTGTGCCCTTCTCATACCCTTCTCACCCCTCTCCCCCCCGCACTCTGATTATGACCATCCATTATGGCTATTAAAGATTTTCTCCTATGCCCTACTTTCCTCCCTTTCACCCAATTTCAATTTTTTTCCTCCCCTTCTCTCTCTCTCTCTCTCTCTCTCTCTCTCTCTCTCTCTCTCTCTCTCTCTCTCTCTCTCTCTCTCTCTCTCTCTCTCTCTCTCTCTCTCTCTCTCTCTCTCTCTCTCTCTCTCTCTCTCTCTCTCTCCTCTCTCTCTCTCTCTCTCTCTCTCTCTCTCTCTCTCTCTCTCTCTCTCTCTCTCTCTCTCTCTCTCTCTCTCTCTCTGTGCTGTGAAAAATGCACTCAGAGAATGCAAAATTCTAGCTAAAACTCTGGTGACAAACTGATAAAATTAAATCACGAACGATTCACGAAACTCGATTATTTCTGTTTGCGAAATTTTTCGAAAACTCGAATTATTTCTGTGTCGGATCAAGCAAGCTCTGCAACACAACGAAACGAAATGAGAAGTTTTATAAAGGAAAACGAAACGAAACGAAGTGAAGCAAAACTTAAACGAGTACTGACATTGATTCATGCTGTAAGCATACAGATCGCAAAACGAAACGAAAGAATTCGTGACAAGATCAATCAAGCTCTATAACGAGACGAGATGAAACAAGACAAAACGAAACGAAACCTAGGTGAGCTCTATAATTGATTTACCCTTATAGCTAGGTGATTGCGAAGCGAAGCACAAAGCGAAAGGATTCACAAACGAAATCAGTTCGTCAAGAATTTAGATATGATTGCTGGTCATTGCCAGCTATATCATTCCTACAATCCTTCAAAGAGTAGACAGACACTACTGATCTACATTAACAGATTAAGATCGCATTCAACAATATCAAACCAAGGTGCAGAAATTAAATGAGCAAGTGGGAGAGGGATCTTGGTTCACAGTGAGGGAGAGGGATCTTGGGAGGGGGGGGGGCACGCGAGAGAGAGAGAGAGAGAGAGAGAGAGAGAGAGAGAGAGAGAGAGAGAGAGAGAGAGAGAGAGAGAGAGAGAGAGAGAGAGAGAGAGAGAGAGAGAGAGAGAGAGAGAGAGAGAGAGAGAGAGAGAGAGAGAGAGAGAGAGAGAGAGAGAGAGAGAGAGAGCCATGCATGGGGAGGAGGGCCATGGGGATTAATGTGTATGCATGGGCAGGATGCATATATACTCCTCCCCATGCATGCATTTAAAAATTTCATTCACAAAAGTGTGTGAAAGGAGGATGTATGGGTGCCCACACCCCATGCATCCTCCTACCCCATACATATGTGCACAACATGCGCATAAATAGTTATATATATATATATATATGTATGTATGTATGTAGGTATATTTATATAACTATATATGTATGCATATATATAAGTATGTATGTATGTATGTAGGTATATTTATATAACTATGTATGTATGCATATATATATATGTATATATATATATATATATATATATATATGTATATATATATATATATATATGTATATATATATATATATATATATATATATATATATATATATATATATATATATATATATATATATATATATATATATATATATATATATATATATATATATATATATATATATATATATATATATATACTAGTAAAGAGTGACAGCCGATCACTTTGGATCTAGTGGGTATGCCAGTCGTTGACGGGGCCGATCTAGGTGGCGGCCGATGATCCGTCGACAGGCGAGTAGCGATGGTTTAGGAGGAAAGCCGATGGCCGTTGACAAGTGGCCATGTTGAAAATTGATGGTTTATCAGAGATGATTGACTGATATCAAATTTAGAGGAGCTTTGATCAAAACAGAGGCTCGAATATCATGTCAAAAATTAGTGGGAATGAGCAGAAGTTGAGGAGTGGGCTTGTATAGGATTGGAAGCGCCACAGTTAGCAACAAAACTAAAGGATATAATGTGTAGGATATCATGTCAAAAATCAGTGGAAATGAGCGGAAACTGAGGAGCGGGCTTGTGTAGGGATCAAAAGTGCCACAATTAGCCGCCATTGCCCGTCAACGATGATCGGATTGCGTTCTTCCTATAGGATAAAAATCCGAATGTGTACCAAGGTCGGATAAAAATTCGAACGTGAACCAGGGGTAGAACCGATCCGAACCGGGATAAAAATCCAAAAATGAACCAAGCTCGGATAAAAATCTGAACGTAAACCAAGCTCGGATAAAAATCCGAACGTGAACTAAAGTCAAACCGAGATCCACGATTCGAACACATTCAAAAGTGCTCGGATTCGATTCGATTCGATCCGATCTGAACACGTTCAAACTTGCGTCGGATAAAAATCCGAACGTAAACCAAGGTCGGATAAATATCCGAATGTGAGCCAGGGTTGAAAAAAATGAACGTGAACCAGGGTTGGTATAAGGGAAGCTCCCTAAGATCCTGCTTACAAATGGAAAACACACTATGGAGCAACCACCCAACCAAGTATAAGCAACTAACAAACTCTAGAAGCTTCACCCCCAAGCCAAGGAACAAGTAGCATGAAGGTAGAGTGAAACCCTGGCAATGAATCCATGATCACAATGAGGAGTAGGGCAAGTTTGGCCTCAATATATAGAGCCAAAATCAACTTGGGCACATAGCCATGCATAGCCCTAAGTTCTCTATACATACATTCACCTAGAATAGAGTCCTAAGCATGGACCACCTATTCATAGAATTGCTATTGATAACTCTACACATGCATACACTGTCTCATACCTTGTCTAAACTCCATTTAGTGTGTTCTGGGCCTCACAAGGATATTAGTTACTTTCGGGTCACATCTAGTCTGACGTGGCATATCTAACAGCTTGATTTACTGGAGTACCGTGTATCCAAGACTAGGAGTATACTGAATCCTACTTACTGGCCATGGACATAGCATTCTTCCCTCCGTAAACTGCTTCTATCCTTAGAAGCTCTCTAAATAGGAAAGAATAACAGGAACAGTTCTTTTAACTTTAAATATCAACCTAGAAAATCATTATCCTTAGTTAAACTTTCACTTCAAACAAGTACTCATAGATAATCCTATCTTCTAAATGATAATCTCTACACTGGAGTACAACTCAGGTTTGAAAAGTACACTAAGCGATAAATTTTCCATCTGGGTTACATGCATCACAAGTTAGTAACATCACCTTCATATAAAACACTTACATGAAACATTGGGTAAAATAACCTAACTTAAGAGATTAAAGCTAAAGAAATAATAAAATAATTACAATTACAGTATGAAATTATCCACAACTCTGGCAGATAATTCATAAGCTTTCAAGTACAAATATCCTTAGAATATAAATTCTAAGATATGATAATTCATTTAGCTAGAATCTCTAGGGGAATCATTAAGATATAGAATGATTAAAACTCAACTCTGAGTACCCCAAATACTCTTTTGAGTTAAATGCTCCTGTTTCTAGCACCAAATGCAAGAAAATAGCATTCATTCATCTTAATAGACTTGTTTGTCTCCTAAGATAACTGGAGATCCAATCAGATGAAGAACTGTACTCAAACATCTGCAGACCATAAACTGTAGTAGAATAGCATCCACTAGACTAATTAAATTCTCCACAAATAGGATTACTCATCTTGTGAGAATATCTGTGAGATCCATAGGCTCTCAAATAAAATAATGGAGTAGAGAGATTCAAAACACTGATCTGAATTCTTAACATGATTCAATATTACATCCTGATCTTTTCTGGTTAATGATAAGCTTCAAACCCTACTGATGCATCAAATCTAGTGACAAGCTTCTGTCAACTAACAGATCCAATGTAATCCATGTATCAAATTCTACTTTAGTAAAAAATCTTAGCCATTCATTGCGGTTCCTTCTGTCAATTTTAACTTATCTATCACCGGGAAATTATTTAGACTTAGTGAAAACACTGTGATCAATTCTGAACTGATAAACTCAAATTAATCAATTCACTAATCTAACCTGATTCCATAGATAACAAAAAAAACGACTAAAATTTCGTTCCTTTCCAGAAAACTCTAATTTTGCTTTATTTTACGTAATTCAAAAATTCTGACAAAAATCCCGTTAGTATAAAAGGCAATTGGAGTCGAAAAAATCAAAACAGTGTCCGATTCCTAATGTTACTAGTCCAATGTCAAACCGGCATGCAAAGCACATTACATCAGTCACAAACGTCATTATGGAATTTTTTACGTAAACTTCAGTTTTACGGAATTTGTCATCCATTAACACTGATTTGTGACCCAACTGTCAGAGCACATGCGTATAACCACTCAAATTGATTGTAAATCCCTCATGCTTGTCAGAATCACTCTGAAAATCAGCATGCAGCTATTCCATGCAAACACTGTACTACCAATTAGGGAAATGACTGGCATGCAATCAGAACAATTCCAAATTTTGCCAGTTTTACTCACAAAATTGCAAAACTTCAGATGATCATAACTTTGGCTACAGGACACCAAATTGGGTGTTGTAAGGCTCAGTACATAGGGAGATAAAAAAACTGTAGTAGGGCGCACTTTTTGTAGACCAAATGATCAAAAAACATGCAAACACCTCCACAAGCTCAAAATTGATGTTACCAGCAGTCTTTAACATCCTATTAGACTTCCATGAAGCATTCATACTGATCCTAAGATGCAGTATAGGCTGAGAACGAAGATTTCTTGGGTTGTAGAAGTCAAAATAGCTTCAAACTTGATAGAGATGGTGCATAAGCCACCGGCCATCAATTCACAGGTCTGATAGCTTGCTGGGAAGGTAAAAAGGAATGCTAATCATGTTTTAACTAGTTCTAGAATGATCTCCTTATGGATTTGGAGAGATCCATCCCCCAAAAATCACCAAAAATGGTCATTTTTTGAATTTTTTTTATTTCCTACAAGTTCAATTGCTAGAATTCTTGATTTTAACTTCAGGGAAAGCTTCAAAAGACTTTGGTCCACCTCTTTACAAGCTCTACATGGTGTTTTACAGCCACCTACTATCCAACTTTATGAAAAAACAAGCAAAAATGATGATTTTTGGCTATTTTCCAGTTTTTTCATCACCATAAAGTGGAAATCCATGACATACAACTCTTTCTCTAACACATGCAAACCAATTTACAGAATTACAACCATCTAATTGATTTGATCCTGCTGCATTTTGGTTCTTACTATCTATTTTATGCCAAAAAGCATGAAAAACCAAACAATTTTGACCAAAACATAGCCGAGAATCATAAATCATTGGAGAGAACCGGCATGCATCATTAATTTCATCATTAATGAACCCTAAAATGAAAGTACACTTGCTGGAAAATTCAGATCTACCAAAGATTTGATCTACACATGAAAAAGCTCCAAAAAAGCATCACAAATTGGCCTTCAAGGACAATTCTCCATAAAACCACAAAGAATCCCAAGAGTAATGGATCTTAGCAACATGCAAATTGAAACTCGGATAGTACACCCACTTGCAACCTTGCTATTCACCTTAGACGAGAATTTCCATGGATCCAATCCGAAATTTCGACGAAAGGTACCCTAGTTGGATTTGGCGCAAAAAAAGCCCTTCTCCATGTTTTCCCATCTTCATAAGCCTTGCTCTGATACCACTATAAGGGATGCTCCCTAAGATCCTACTTACAAGATAACACAAAATGGAAAACACATTATGGAGCAACCACCCAACCAAGTAGAAGCAACCAATCAACTCTAGAAGCTTCACCCCCAAGCCAAGGAACAAGAAGCATGAAGGTAGAGTGAAACCCTAGCAATGAATCCATGATCACAATGAGGAGTAGGGCAAGTTTGGCCTCAATATATAGAGCCAAAAGCAATCTAGGAACATAGCCATGCATAGCCCTAAGTTTATTATACATACTAGAATAGAGTCCTAAGCATGGACCACCTATTCATAGAATTGCTATTGATAACTCTACACATGCATACACTGTCTCATACCTTGTCTAACCTCCATTTAGTGTGTTCTGGGCCTCACAAGGATATTAGTTACTTTTGGGTCACATCCAGTATGACGTGGCATAACTAACAGCTTGATTTACTGGAGTACCATGTATCCAAGACTAGGAGTATACTGAATCGCACTTACTGGCCATAGACATAACAGTCGGCCCGAACCGATCCGAACCAAACACGTTCGAATAAAGGTGGAAGTAGTTTCTACTCTCGTTCTCATAGTGAAAGAATCACCCACAATGCTTCAAGGAATAATAAGAGAGTGAAGAATAACGCATCACCACATATATTTAAAAATTTATTTTGAAAGCTTAATATTGCTAACAGATCAATAATCTTTTTTAAAATAAACTTAATGGGAAAATTGGCCTAAATGTATTCATCGACGTTTATCCATAAGCAAGAAGGTACATTATATTTGGGTGTAGACGTGATCTATGGGGCCATTGGCATGAAATGGGCTTTACCCCATGAACACAATCGTAAGGAAACTCTGAGACTTGGGGGAAGTTGCACATCTCTCCTCATCTATTTTTGTAGATAGCCACTTCTCTTTGAAGTATTGTTTGAAGTCCATTTATGGTAGTGCACCCCTACTTGGGAAGTCTCGTGAATTGCTCTTGGGGCAACATGCACCAAGAGCCGTCATGGAATAGATTTGAGCTCAAAAGCTACTCTACTCTTAGAGCTAAGTGGTTGGGGCTTGTTCATAGATAGAGGGCTCAGTTTGACCAGATCTAGTGTGCTAGCTCATCGACACGGTCAGAGGCTTAGCTACATTCATTTGTGGTTTTTTGGGACATGATTAGGGGGGATTCTTGGGACACCAAGGTGAGTTGCTTGCGACTCTTGGATTGGCATTACAATAGATACATCGATATTTTTTGTATCAACCTTGTCCACCCCATACATGCCGCCCAAGATTTGGGCATTCCCGTCAATCTGTCAAAAGCTAAGCAAGTTTGCAAAAGTTATGTGCATGAGCTCCTTAAAAACACGAGTTGAACACTTCATGAGTTTGTAGGTTTCTATCTGCTCCACTATCTACGCAATTTTGATTTCACAAGAGGTTCACCTTTTTCCTCCCCCCATGTGAGGGTAAGCTAAGATTACATAAAACACTTGGGTGGCCAATTGTTGGCAACCAAGCATGGGCTATGGCAACGAGAGTTCATACCAAAAAGACAATTAGCTTGAGCTATGCAAAGAAGAAAGAACTTTTACATCGATCACATGCCATGGGGTGCACATATCCTCTCCCCACCCACTATTTGCAAAGCATATATCATTCTACTTAGGGAGTGGTCATACTTGGAAAGGCAATACCACGTGAGTAATAGTATGCGTTCACACTCACTCCAACACGTCGTCCTCGAGTGAGCACAAATCACATCAATCAAATTTAGTATGTATTCCTATGCATGGCGTCGCACCCATCTTCATCCGCCACCTTTGTTACTAATTCCACATAAGCAGCATGCGCTCGACCTCACTCAATCTTCTTATCTTTTCACATTCTTGCCTTCATTAAGCTCTTGTTCCTTCGTTGCAAACCATGGCCTCATTTCTTAGCTTGCTTTGGATCCGATTACTCACCCAACTGCATGTGAATGTAGTAGAAGGCTCTTTCTATCTTCACATTTGATCCCAGCTTAGATCTTGCCCCGCCCAACTGCAAGTTATATAGTAGAAGCCTCTTTTTATCTTCAAGTTGCTCCTAGCTTTAGATCTTGCCTTACCGAACTGCAGGTCATGTGATAGAAGGTCACAGTTTCTCGTAGCCCTGGAATATATACCTATCCGCCTAAGAATCAGTCTGAACTTTTGCTTTCAAGGCTGACGACAATCATCCAAGGCAATTTATGGTTGTTATCACTTGGTAAACTAGTAAGTAGTCAGGGATGGCAGAAACGCGAACAGCAACGAGGGCGGCAGTGATACCTTTGCTTATATTGAACTTCTGCATGTATATGATTGTCCTGGGGATTGCAGGATGGGCTATCAATCGTGCTATCGATTTTGGGCAGACTAATGTGGTCAATCCCACAAGAGGCGTAGTGACTGTTACCAGATACCCCGTTGGTGAGAGTCAGCTCCCTTACGCCGCTTTTATTCTTTATTGAACTAGTAGTTCATAATTAAGTTTGGGCGTGTTATTGCCTCAGGTAATGCGGCGACTCCGTATTTCATCATAACAGCTTTGATAGCCGGTGTGGTAGGAATTGCCTCGCTTCTCACAGGAGCTGCCCATATTGCTCTATGGAGAAGTGAAAGTCTTGCAGCTGCCGCTTCATCGGCTTTGATTGCCTGGCTTCTCACCCTTCTTGCCTTTGGGTATGGAACTCAGCTGACTATTTTGTACTTCTATATATCTGACCAGTTTTGGTTCACAGCCTCGAGCTCTTGATGCTAAAACTATGCTCAGTTAAGTGTATTTGTTAGCTTGTTTTATCAGTCTGATATTACCTGGAGCGAACTTCTTGCGTTGGATACCTGGATCTTGAATACGTTAAATATTATTGAAGATCATTGCAGTCCTGTTCTTTGATGGAGAGTACGAAGTTTAGAAAGTGAGGCTTCTTACAATATTGATTTTTGACGCAACAACGAAGTGACGTCGAAATCCTAAGGGTGACAAATGATTGGGCTGTTGAAGTAAAGCTTGATCACGACTTTAGGAGTATAAATCAATCATGCTCTACAACATTGCGCACATACCAGCAGACCACTTATTATAAATCTTGTGTGCTAATTATCAGCCGTACCAGCCCCTTGGCAACTTCTTTTCTCTCTCGAGTATAATCTGACAGCACAAGCTCGAAATTGTTTGCAGGTTGTCTTGCAAGGAAATTCGCTTGCGGGGTGGTTACAGAGATGGTCGCATGGTAATTTATTCAGTTGCCATTTTAAATTGTAGCTTTTAATCTTTAAGCTTCTATCCATAGTTTAGGTAAATTCTTTCCATTTTTTTGAAAGTCTTTTCATTTGTTTGATAAATAGCAATATGCTTTTGTACCAATAGTTGTTTTGTGTTGAATTCATCACTTTCGCTGGGGCTAAAAAAATCCTTATGATTATTTTGAATATGTTCCTCTCAGCTTTGAACTTGTTTGTTATTAATGTTGCAGAAAACCCTGGAAGCGTTTGTGATCATCCTGGCAGGGTTCCAGCTTTTGTACCTGCTGCTATTGCATGGAGGGCTCTTGGGAGACGATTTAAGATCTGGAGGTAGGGAAGGGGCTGAACAATATCCTAAGACAGCAGCGGCTGCTCCTGCTGTCTAATTACTGTGTCAGCTCTTTGAATGAAATGTGAAAGGACTTCATTTGCAATGATTACTCAGTATTAGAATACTTTTAACATATATATGGCAGTCTCTTGAATAAGCAGAACTGTGTAGATGTATATTTTGAGACCAGCAAATGTATGAGTTTTCATGACAATACAAAATGATTGTACCTCTGTATTTCCTTGCTTCACTGGATGAGCCAATTGAACGTATACATAGAAACTAAATTACTTGGGAAGTTTCTTGAATAAGAATAGCCATGCAGATATACTATAATTGTGAGGCTAGCAGATGTACTGTGGTGAGGTTAGTAGACATACTATGAAGATTAGCAGATAGTGGGGAGGTTTGTAGTTTTATGCCATCAGTATGATATGACAATTGGATATGGGGAAAAGTTTACTCACTTATAAAGTGGTCCCTTTAGTGGGGTATTTGAAAAAGCAAATGAGCATCAAATTAGGGCCTAACTTTTGAAAAGGAGTAACTCTCATCGAAGCTGATTTTTCAAATGACTAATAAATGATTGGAACTAGCATTTGAAAATTTATTCTGTTCATATAAACTTATGGAAAATGCACACGGGTGATTTACTTTTCACAACAATAATAATAAGACTTTAGACTAGAGGGAACATTTCCAAGTTTAACCCTAATTTTGTTGACGTGAACTCTTCCATGTCAAATGGGTATTATCTTGAACTTAGAAAATGATTTATTAGAATTAAGTCATGGATATGAGGCAAGAAACAAAAGAAAATAGGGGGGCGGGTTCTTTCCTCCTTTTTTTTGCTGTAAAATTTCTTTTACATGCACCTTGTCGGCGGAAGGGGCATGTAAAAGAGGTAATTTCCTTTTTTTACATGCACCTTCCGACAACTGAAAGGTGTATGTAAAGGATTTTTTGTGTGGGAGGTATAATCAATTTCTTCAAAAAATTAAGACTGTGATCAAAAAATCTTCTAGAGCAAATCATTTTTTGTGGAGGAGAAAATTTCTAAGCGATTGTTTTGCCATTAGCACTTTTATACAATTTGAAAAGTATTTTTTTTTGAGTCCACCCTTTGTTAGAAAGTCGGGTGAGGAATGGCGAATATACTAGTCTTTTGAAGTAGACCATGGAAATTTTTACATTTTTTATCACAAATTTTTTTCTCTATATTAAAGATTTGGTTCTATTATTATTTTTATTTAAATAAACATTAGAAATTGGTTCAAGTATTTATTTAAAAATATGGATTTTCCACAAAATTTGATAAGGTTAAAATGAAGCATTCAAGATTGGGAGAAATTTTGCAAGCATGGAAGTTGCATGTAAATTGTATTTCCTTATGCTAATTGATTCCAATGCCTACACAAGAATATGCATTCTCAAATTGAGTTTTACAATTTGCCTTCCATTTCAAATGTGCAATTACTCAATGACTGCATTTCTTTGGTCCTAGATTTAAACCTACCCTTGGAAACTAAGCAACATTTCAAATGTGCATAATTTTCAGTTTACGAGACCTTGGCTATTTGAAGGTAGAAAAGGATTTTTTCATAATGAAGTTGATATGAAAATTTATTAGAAGTCATTTTTTGCACAAAAATCTCTTTCAAAAAAATGTCTTAGTTTAGTTTTTTTTTGTCAAGCTTTAAGATACTAATCTATTTTCACAAATGTACGAAGTACAAAGAGGAAACAACATTCCAAGACCAAAGCTGTGTCAAACTCATAAGCGTACACTATTCAATAGAAAGAAAATAAGACTATTTGCACACCATGTAGGGAGGTAGTCCAATATAAGTAAACAATGAAAAATACATAGCAAGCTGCAAGCAGGTCACCACTCAGAGTGGGGAGGAAGAGCTATTAAAGGACCATAAGCCTGCACAAATGCCAAAACATAAGAGAGGAATCCTGGTTTGTGAGTCGCCCAACGAAATGGTGTCAATTGCCAAAGGAATGAGGAATTATCAATATCGGAGAGGATAGTCCGCCTCCAACCATAGATCCCAACAACAATTATAAAATATGTGCTCAACAATCGCCTCCTTCAGTTGGAAAAGGTAGGAGAGGAGATTAGAAAGGAATGGTCATTTGGCCAAGAGAAGGATATTGGTCATGATGTAGGAAGCTAAATATTTGAATTTGCTGCAGGAAGAGAACGGATAGTATGCAATCTTTTGTGCCAAATGGTGGAGTTACATCGATTGAAAAAGTCTAGAAGGGGGGAAGGATATATAGTGATGAAAAGGTGGGTAGTATGGTAGCCAAGAAGTGACTAGTCAAGAGAAGGCTCCTAGCTGTCTAGGGTGGAAGAGCCATGGGCAATATGCAAACTCAAAGCTGAGAAAGAAACAAGGTCCAGCAGTGAGCACTCATTGGCAATTAAGGTAGAATATTGAAGGAGCTAGTAGGGGGAACAAAAATGGGCTGATGAAACATGTTAGGACTTTGTAGACCAAGGCAAGAGAGAGACGTGGATTGATGTAGAAGAGTGGAGGAAATGATGGAGAGAAGAGTGAAAAGGTCTAGATTGGCTTATTAGGAGGGAGAACATGGCAATTAGACTAGGAGAGAAGATGGCGAAGTTTTAAGAAGGCTGAAGCTAGGCTTTTGACAATGAAGGGACCATTGAAGCGAAAGGAGCAATCAAAAGTAATCAACTTAGAATAGGAGTAGGGTGGTTGAAAGAGCAGGGGAATAGCAACAGTAGAAGCCATATAGACGAGAAGAGACAAATGTTACTATTGAGAAGGGTGAACCAAGGAGGAAAGGCGAAGAAGGAGGAGAGGCTTAAAAGTCGGATTAGGAATGACTAGAACACCATCAGCCATGGTGGGCATGCAGACTGACCAAGAAAGAAGGGGTTGTTTACCAGCTCAAAGAAAGTAGTAAAGGAGAGTAGTGAGGGAATTTTGGAGGGCTTTGGTTGTGACAAATGGAAGAGAAAAACACTAGATAGGAAGCTAGTATGTGATGGACAACTAAAACCCTTAAAAAGGCAAAGGACATGAAGTGGGAGTTCCAATGGCCTTATAGACAAAAGCTTGGAGAAACTAGTTAGAGCATTGATGGTGGAGAGGGGGTCCTGAGCAATCGTGTAACCATATCATGGGTCATGATATGAATATTTAAGGTGGAAACCCAAGAAGGGGGATGAGGAGCAATGACGTGGAGCTTAGAATTCTCTTTATTCAAACGGGAGGAAGATCAATATCAAAACTTGATAAAGATGTCTGGGAGGTGCCAAACATTAGATTCAGAGAGGAGAGATAAAAGAGTAACATCATCAGCAAATAACCGGTGCAACAATGGTCCCAACAGGGAACAGAAAGGGGTGACAAGGTGAAGGAAAAACATTTGGTACATGGCACGAGAAAGTAGTTCAATAGCAATAGCAAAAAGCAAAGGTGAGAGTGGACAACCTTGATGAATACCACACTTTGGAAAAAAAAATGGACAAAATGATAACCATTATAGAGAAGCGTAGAGGAGGAGGAAGAGTAAAGAGCACGAACAAATGTGGTTTGCCACTGAACCCGCATAACTCTTCTGATGTGGAAGCTGAACTGCCTGGCACATCTCTTGTTGGCGCTCTTTGTGGTCTTGTTGACCTTCTGGGAGATCCTCTTGGAACAGCTATGCCTTTGCCTTGTCTGCTCTGCTTGGTCCGGAACCATTTTGGTTTAAAGGAACTGCGGCAGCAGGCTGCCTCCCGAATCTTTCTTCGTTAGATTCGTCGCTCGAATGGGAGACGACTCGAAAATCTTCGTTTTCGTGTTCATCTTCTACTCCCTCTGTCATTGGCAGCAGGTCATAGTACTGTCTCTCCAAAACTTTGTAGCTGACAAGATCGTCATTGGCCATTGTCCTGCTCTCATTGAATCTGATCTCTCACTGTTTTCACAATGTTCGTGTCTGGCATATAGACTATGTAGTATGAGGAGTTGTTGTCATAACCTACCAAAAATCCTTGCTCGACTTTCTCATCAAGCTTCTTATGAAGCTTATCAAGAATATGTGCATAAGTTGCACAGCCAAAGATTCTGATGTGAGACAGGTTGGGCTTTCTACCCCACCATAGCTCATGTGGTGTCGTGTGTGGGACACCAGACTTGCCTGTTCTGTTTTGGATGTATGCGGCTGTAGCTACTGCTTCAGCCCACAGTGCCCTTAGAGCCTTCGAATAGGCCATCATGCATTTGGCTGCTTCCATCAGGGTCTTGTTCTTTCGTTCAGCAACACCATTATGTTGCGGTGTATAGGTTGCGGTTCTTCTGTGAATGATGCCACGATCATTGTAGAAGTCGTGAAGCGAATCGAGATGTATTCGCCACCTCGATCTATTCTGATCTGTTTCACTTTGTTGCGTGTACATCTCTCAGCCCAATTCACATATTCTGTGAATTTATCAAGTGCTTCAGATTTATTCTGAATAAAATACACAGTCAAATTTGTTATAATCATCAATGAAGGTTATATAATACTTTGAACCTCCTACTGAGATCACGTTGAATGGTCCACATATGTCAGAGTGCACTAGCTCCAGAATCTTTGTCGTTCTGTAGGAGTCTTTAATGCATGGTGTGTGTGACATCTTGCCTTTCAAACATGCATCACAGGTGGTCGAATTGGTTGCATTCGAGATGTTGACCCCTGTTATCGCTCCATGATGACTTGCCTGGTAAAGTGCCATTGAGTTCATGTGGCAGAGTCTTCTGTGCCACAGAGTGTCTGGTGAGTCGTCATGAGTCTGATGCACCTGATCTGTAGGTAGGCGTACCTTCAAATGATATAGGTTTCCCTTCCTTCTGCCTTGAGCAATGAGAGTATTGGTACTGGCATCAATCACGTTGCATGCTTCATCAGAAAACGTCACACGCATCCCTGCATCTGCTATTCTTGCTATAGAGAGCAAGTCTTGTTGCAGAGTAGGCATGAACAGAACGTCTTCGAGTCATCTGTCTCTATCGTCTGTGTTGATCCATAGTGAACCAATACCGTTCACTTGATGTCTAGATCCATCTCCAAGAACTATGAATCTTGAAGGATCAGCACTTCTGAAATCATACATGATTCGTCTTGATGTCACGAAGTGTGAGGTGGCTCCTGAATCTAGGATCACCTCATGTGTGTCAGATGTTGATGCTACACATACGTCTTCAGAGATATAGACGGTCGAACAATTTCTGTTCATTCTTTCTTCACCCATTTTTGAGCTCAGGTGTTAAGTCGAGAATAACATGACCTTGGAGCTTGCTTCAATCCATATAAACTTTTAAAGAGCAAGCAAACTTTTTCTTTATCATGGATAAACCCAATAGGCTGATCCATATAAATCTCTTCTTCTAGATACCCATTTAGAAATGCATTAGAGACATCTAGTTGAAGAACTTGCCATTTGAAAAAACAAGCAAGAGAAATTATGATTCTAATTGATACCATCTTTGCAATTGGGGCAAAGGCCTCCTCATAATCAAGTCCATAAACTTGAGCAAAAGCTTTAGCACAAAGCCTAGCCTTGTACTTGTTGATTGTGCCATCTGGATTATACTTGACTCGAAAAACCCACTTGCAACCAATGATGTACTTGTTGGATGGAAGATCCACAAGCTCCCATGTCTTATTGGCCATCAAAGCTTCATATTCCTCCTTCATGGCAAGGTACCATTCCTTCGAGTTGAGTGCATCATATACATCTTCGGCTCCTCATGAGAAATAAAATAGGCATAATTAGTGGAGCTGATTTCCACTTGCTTGCCTCTATCTTCATAGGTAAGCCTTCTAGGCTCGGATCTTTCTCTTTGAGATCTCCTTGGTGAAAATATTCGAGGTGACTCCTCCTCAATTCTTGGCCCCATCTCTCCATGATAATCTTCAAGGGTGATGATTAGAGTATCTTTGTGAGAATCTTTGAGCTCGGCCTCCTCAAGAATGTATATTTGATCTTCATGGAATATAACATCCCTACTCTCAATTGTAGTTGAGGTAGAGGGAACATAGATTCTGTAAGCTTTCTTGTTGGATACATATCCAACCATGATCCCTTTAATAGAATTAGGATCATCTCTTTTCCTTGTTTCCAAGGGCATATTAACAATAATCAATAGGCAAAGAAGCTGCTACTCGAATTGCTTTAGCACATTCACATAAAGATCTGTTTTTCCTCTCAACTACTCCATTTTGAGATGAAGAATAAGCACAAGAAAACTCTCTCTTTATTCCTTCACCTTCACAATATTCATGAAACTTGTTGGAGATGTATTCACCTCCTCCATCACATCTTAAAGCTTTAACTTTAAAAGAAAACTATTTCTCAACATAAGCTTTGAAGATTAGGAAGTGATAAAAAACCATTGCCTTTGAAGAAAGTAGATACAACCAGGTATATCTAGTAAAGTCATCAATAAAGGTGACAAAACATGTTGCACCACCAATACCTTTAGAAGAGGAAAAATGTACATATGAGCGTATAAGCTCCAAAGGATGAGTAGACTTTATAAAAGACTTCTGATATGGCTTTCTGTGTGACTTTGCTGGCACAAGCCTCACAAGGCTTGAAATCTTTAGAAAGAGATTTCGGAAGACCAATAGCCTTCATCTTCCTAACCATACATGACATAGATTTAAAGTTAGGATGACCCAACCTTCTATGCCACAGCTCCTCCTTAGATAACAAAGCAACTTCACAAAGGTTTGCATTCTCATAAGAATTCATCTTAAAAACTCCACCACATCTAGTTCCATCAGCAAGGATCTCATCTTTTCTCTTGATAAAACAAGTATTGGAGTTGAACTTTACATCACAACCATTATCAAGCAACTTTCCCACACTAATTAAGTTCTTTGTAAGTTTTGGAATGAAAAGAACATTAGAAAGTGCAAGAACTTTCGAAGAAGCAAGTTTCAATGGAATGTTGCCAATTCCTTCTATTGGGCACTCATGATCATTAGTTGTGTAAATAGATCTCTTGAGTCCTTTGAAAGGTAAGATTGTGTCAAATGACTCCTTTGAACAGCACATATGTGAAGAGGCTCTACTGTCTATGTACCAAGCTCCATCTTTCTTGCAAGGTGATGAAGAAAAACTGGACACCATAAGTGATCCTTCTACATCACTTGCAACAGAATCTTCTTCAATCTCTTTGGAGAAATTAGCTTGCTTGAGTTGGTTTTTCTTCTTGAAGCAATTAGAGGCATAGTGCCCCTTCTTGCCACAGAAGAAACACTTGCACTTTCTTCTTCTTGGTCTTTGAGTTAGAAGGATGAGATGTATCATGCTCTTCACCATCTTTGTCTCAATCTTTGGCTTTGTCTTTGTTGGATGCTTGACAGAACTGATTCTTACTCCTTCCTTTCTGCTTGACTTTGACAAAGAGGGCTTTGTCACTTCCACCATGCTCGAGTTTGTTCATTCTGGAGAGTTTATAGTTTTGTCTAGCTTCTTCAGAAATAAGAATTCCTTGGAGAGTTTCTAGATTAGGCAACTCCTCTTTAACAGCAAAAGACTGAACAAGATTATCACAATCATCTCTCAAGCCATTCAGTATGACTTGAACTAGCGCATCTTGGTTAATGGTAATACTAACACAGGAAAGCTCTCTATGTAAATCCTTAACATAGTTAGATGCACTCTCTTCACTTCTTTGGAAACTCTGGAAAATCTGATTCCTTAGAGTGAGTATTCTAGAAGTATTCTTTGCTTCATAGATGGTCTTTAGTGCATCCCAAGCTTCTTTGGCTATAGTGCAAGATCCTATCTCTCTCAAAATTTCATTAGATACATTCATCTTAATGAAATGTAGAGCCATTCTAGCTCTTTTCTTGTACTTAAGAATTTCAGCCTGTGCTTGAGGCTCCTCCTCAACACCAAGCACAATATTCATAACATCCTGGAGTATCAAGATAGACTCCATCCTGAACTTCCAAATTGAGTAACTAGAAGCATTTAGTCTTTCACTGGCTTCCAGAAGTTATCCTCCCTGAGATGCCATTTTAATGAAGACTTCTTAGTTATTGGACTGAGATATGTTTGAGCTTGTTCCAATTAGACTTAAAGTTGCTGCTCTCTTTCACTATAGGTATTTTCAAGGATGTACTACCTTCCTATGTGAAACACTTGCAACTGTATTTGAGATGACTCTCAAATATTCCACAAAACAAGTTATCTAGATCAGACACACAAAGTGGATGGAGACACTTTGACTAGTTTGAATCCTACTTTTGGCACGTGTGAAATGCTTCAAAAGAAAACACAATTGACTCTCAGAAAGCTCAAAAGGTGTTCATTACTTCAAACTCAATTTTGATCTTCAATTTCTTGTATAGGATGCTCAAAACAATGGATTCAGAACAAAGCAAGATTGAATCGAATCAAAATGCTGTCACTCAGATTTTGGACCTATCCCTATCCTCTTTAAGAGCTTATAACTCTTGCTAGACACTTCAGATTGAATTAGTTTCAATCTCTATGGAAAGTACAGATCATAAGCTTTCCAATAAGCTATAACACTGATATCTTTGGATCTATAAGCAAGGAGAACAAAAGGACTAAAAATCTTTGATTCTCACACGTGCAGAATTCCAGAATTCCGTTACCTTTTTTCAAGTCTAAAAATTCAGTTCCAATCCGATTTGATCCAAATACACTTCAAAGAAAGGTGAGAAAAAGTGCAAAACTACTTTTTTTTCTTGATTTAGCTCTCAGTTTCTTGTACAATCAGAGATGTTAGCATGCAAAGCTTAATTTGGCTCTGATACCATGATAAAATTTTTAGAAAATTCACACGTGTGGGGAATGTCCACAAGTATGATTGATCTTGATTAAGCTTTGTGATTAGCACAGTAACCTAATTCTAGATTGTTTAGCAATATCTAGTTCAGAAGAAATGGCTTAACCACAATCTAGCATGCTAAGCATCAGATTATGATAGCAATGAATCAAAGAATGAACAAAAGTATGAGATTTTAGTGTATTAGCATTAGCTTCAACACAAGTTAGAGAGAGAAAGCTAGAGAGATAACAAGCAAAATAGTTTAGATCCAAAATGGCATGAGGTAGCTACAAAACTTTGGTTCTTCATCATTGATTGTGAGGAGAGCTACACATATTTATGGAGTTTGAGGTAGCTCGAGGTAGAACCACATCTATCCATTCCAAGATGACAACTAAAGTGACATCTAGAGTCTATGTGATATTTGTCACTTGCCATGCATGAAATTCTACCAACTTTTTACAGGTGTACTAGTTGTAACTAACAAAGTACAAATAATCATGCATGTGTCCATTATACTTTGTGCATGCCTTGCATGTCACTATGGATCACTTACAATTAATGCATGTGAATTGCCACGAGTTTCTACAAGCATGAATTTGCCAATTCTATGTCTACAAACCATATGCAAGTTGTATTCTTCAAACTAGACATTACATAACCATGTAGCTCGAGTTCTATGTAGGCCAAACTTGGCATTTTGCATTTATGAGCTACATACTTGCATGGTACAACATTAGTAGCAAGCCAAGAAATCAATATGACTTGTTTTTCCAATTTTAACACCAAATACATGGGAAAATCCAACATGCAACCTGAATTCAAAGTGAATTAACTTGCATCAACAAAACGTGTATCCAAGACTAGACGAGTATACTGTATCCTATGTACTGGTCATGGACATAACAACATCAATCAAAGTGAACTAGTGCAAGTAATCCTCAATGGCTTGAAGGATGATTTTGACAATCTTGTTCAATCATATGCAATCAAGGAAGAGCTTCCAATCTTGAAGGCACTTCAAGGAGTACTTATTGTTGAATAATGTAGACAAAAGAACAAGCTCATGAGGATGAACAAACTCTCAATCAACAATGGTGGAGAAGACAAAGCTCTATTTGTCACGCACAAAGGGAGGAGAAAAGGGCAACATCAACAAAACTTCAACAAAGACAAAGACAAAGACAAGAACTAAGATGGAGAGTATTATGTCCATGAGCAGTACATAGGATACAATATACTCCTAGTCTTGGATACACGGTACTCCAGTGAAACAAGCTGTTAGTTATGCCACGTCATTTAGAGATGCTTGGGTATCTGTCAGGGGTGTGATGAGGTGGCATTAGTCCAAAGAACAGTGGTTGATGAGAATGTGGGGGTGGTAATGGCGAGAATGGAGGGATGATGTTAGTGGTGGTGCTGGATGCGGGAGTAATGGGTGGATCAGTGACTTGGGTGGTTGTGGTGGTGTCAATTGATGGGATCTGGATTCCCCCCGACTGATCTGTTTTGCCATTGTTGTTGTCATCTAACTCGATTAGGTCTACAACATCAAAGTATGTGGATGTGTCTGTGAGGGTGTGGACTTGCTGGGCCTGTTCTTGTTGAACTGCTATTGTGTCTTTGGGAATGGTATTCCCATCTCCCTCCCCTCCCAAAACTTGTGTTGTTGGTCATGTCAGTGGTGTTGGCATGGTAATGAGTATTGGGGGAGTGGTCACCAAAGCTTGTTGGGCAACTTGTGAATTCGTTGATGTGGTAGCTCCCTCAGCACCATCGATGACATGAGTTGGTGAGGATTGTTGTTGTGATGCTGAATCTGATGTCGAGCTATCATCTTGGGAATATGTCGAACCGGAGGATGTTTGTTGAGACGGTGTTGCTTGTCTCATGGCTCGTGGTTTCCTTTGGAGCTTCTCGCCTTTGGATTATGTTTCTTCCATCTCCATGCCATCTAGAGAGGGTCTCTTGGCCTTCATCTTATTTCGTGCTCTTTGTTGTCGTGTCTCTGGAAGCTTGGCCTTTGTTGTGTCATCATCCTGCTAATCAGAAGAACATGCATGGGCCATATCCTATTGTGATGCTGATGGTGTTTGTTGCTTCTTGACAGTCAGCTTCATAATGCTTGTGTTTGACCTTTTGGGCGGTGACCCTTGTGGAGATAGGGCCCTTTTCCTTGAACTCGAATGCTTGGACTTTTTGGGAGTTGGGATGTCCCAAGTTGTATCAGCTACCTGCAACAGTTCCCAGAGATTGGGTCCGTTCCTCACTTGTTGCAGTGTGAGGTCTATCATCTAATATCCCAGCAAGGTGGAGGGTTGCTTATGCTTTATACACTCATGAAGGCAATTTGAAGTAAACTGGGCCCCCTCATAGAGATTCTGGCCATGCAGTTATGAATCTGCCATGTGAAATAGGAACATCGATATTCTTAGGATCTTGGACCTGTAGCACTGGGTGTACTTTGTCAGGTAAGCACATGCAGCAACTAGAGGTTTATCTTTGATAGCGTCACACTGATAATTGTCCTTGGTCTTCTACTTCTCCACAGAATAATCGATAAACTTGAAATATGTTGTGGTTTCAATCTTCTGTAAGGTTTTGGTTACTACATTCGATCCTCGAGGGAAGCTAAAGGTATGGAAGTCTACTCCAAAGAGAGAGATGTTGTAAACATAGCTCCTATTTGTAGGTACAATGAACTGAAAGGACCTAGTTGTGGTGTTGTAGGAGGCACAACCCATATAGAGCACATAGGGGATCTGATAGCCAAAAGGGACAGGGATTTGGAACTCTATCTGGGTGAAGTGTTGATGGGCTTGCAGGTACCAGGTGGTCATCTCAACAATGTTAAGTCTGCCCATGTAGATCTCTATCTTGCCTGCAGTAGGTTCATCAAAATCGGAAGACATATTTGGTTTGGAAGTGGCTCTAGAAATTTGGGTGCGGTCGAGATCTATAACAATGTTTATGGGTTGGTGCAGCTCGATCGAGATGGGATTGGAAGAAACGGGACGGTTGAGATGAGATTGGAAGACACGGCTGAGATCTGAGGAGAACAAGCGGTTGAGATCTGAGGGAGAAGGCACAGTTGAGGTTTGAACTGAATGCGCGGTTGAGATCTGAGGGAGAAGGTGCGGCGCAGTTGAGGATGTGTGGCTGAGATCTGAGCAGAAGACGCGGTTGAGGTTTGAACTGAATGCGTGGCTCGGTCGACTGTTGAAGTAGTGTAAACAACAGGTTTGGAAAGAAGTGGTTGCGAAAAACTATGATTTCAAGGAAAGATGGAATCTTGAACTTGATTTGTGTCCACAATAGTGAAACTAGAGCCGTGATGTGTGCTCCAGCTACACTACCCCTCAGCATGTCTTTGTGCCAAAAGATTGAACAGTATTGTGAATCTTGGCAGATTCTTTGTGCATTAGGTTTACTTAAAAGATGTGGATGTTGGCGCTCATTTGGTGTGGTTGATGGTTGGTGATTGCAATGGAGAAGCTGATGGCGGAACTGAGTGCGGATGCAGTAAGTGGTAGAGCGCCACAATTAAGCATGGGAGCACACAAATCGCCAAGAATCAGTTGCTAGAAGACACCGAGAGTTTGCACATCGTTGAGGTGCAAGTGACTTCATTTTTCGTCACTTTATAGTCGTTGTGGTGACTCGACATAGTCAATATTTTTTGAAGGGACCGACATGGTCGAGATCAAACTCAGCTAGACTTGGTCGAGATGCCAACTAGAGGGCACAGTCGAGACGCCAACCAGAGGACACAGTCGAGGCGACAATCAGAGGACGTGATCGAGACACCAACCAGAGGACGCGATCGAGACACCAACCAGAGGACATAGTCGAAACTGCAACCAGAGGGCGCGGTCAAGACTCCAACCAGAGGGCGCGGTTGAGACTGTAACTAGAGAGCATGGTCGAGACACCAATCAGAGGATGTGGTCGAGATGCCAATTAGAGGACGCGGTCGAGAAGCCAACCAGAGGACGTAGTCGAGACTGCAACCAAAGGATGTGATCCAGACTGTAACCAGAGGACGCGGTCAAGACTGCAACCAGAGGACGTGGTCGAGACTACAACCAAATCGAGACTACAACCAGAGGATGTAGTCGAGACCTAAAGTAAATGCCTGGTTGAGTCCTTTATCTCAGTGATGCTGTTGGAGAGCTTCATGAAAGTAAAACTTGATAGTGTCGAAACATTTTGGAAGTTCTCAGTTGGACATGGTATCTCAACTACCAGATGTGTGCTATGGGTGAAATATATGAGATGTCAGAATTTCAGAAAGGAAATGGATCGACATGGATGAAAAAACTGAAGGAGAATAAAAATGCATTAAATACAAACACAAGCAGTCAAAAAACATAGAATTTGGTAAAATAAAAGGCAATAAAATATTATCAAAAAATATATACAAGGGTAAGGGTGATGGATCTAGATGGGGTCAACAAAAAACAACTCTTCGTAATACCGTCGTAGACGACTGCCATTTACGACAATGTCGAGGAGGACTCTGTCAAGTGTTTCTAACTGAAATGCTCCATTTGGGAAGATTTCATTTATGACATATGGCCCATCGCTTTTGAATTTTAATTTTTTGGGGTGCTTCTTATATTGTATAGAAGTACTTGATCACCTAAGTGTAGGTCTTTATTGCGCAGGTGAAGATCATGCCAGGCTTTTTGTCAACGTTTGTTAACTAGTTGAGTCTCACACAATTGGGCTAACATAAGCCTGTTTTGGACTTCTTGTTCAATTGCAACTTTCTCACATAGATCAGTAGAGAAAGCTTGCATGACTCACAAGGAAGGAACTAAAAATTCAATGGCGAGGTCAAGGTAGAATAGTAGTATTGGCTTACTATAATGGCCAAGTCTTGTTGGTGGATTCTACCTGGCCATTACATCGAGGATAGTACGGAGTACTTTTGCGGTGGATAACAAGGTAATGGCGTAAGAGATTATCAATCACTTCATTTAAGAAGTGTGAACCTTTGTTACTAACAAGCTCGATTGGACAGCCAAAGTGCGCACTAATGTTTTCATAAAGAAAATGCGCGACGGTCTTCGCATTGGCGTCCTTTGTGGCACATGCTTCTATCCATTTGGTGGCGTAATCGGTTGCGATCAGGATATAGCGTGCTTGTGTATTTTTGGCTGTTGGGTCGATGGGCCCAACAAAATCTATACCCCACTTATGGAAGGCTTCGTCTTCTATAATGGGAATAAGCAGTGTAAAGTCTGGTTTTGTAGTCTTTTTGGCTCGTTGGAAAACATCACATGTTTTGATGATAGCAAATGTATCCTTAAACAGTGATGGCCACCATAAGCCTGCTCTGATGAGTATGATCTTAGCAATCGCTTCGGGAGAGAAGTGACCACCACTAATGCCCTCATGTGTCTGAGATATGATAGGTCGTATCTTAGATTCATAAGCGCATCTGCGTATAATACCGTCAACACCTCTTTTATATAACTGTCTGGCGATGAGTTGGAAGGGTGCTGCCTTGAGCAAAAATTTTCTTTTAGCTACTGTATTTAGCCCTTCTTTGAGTCTATCAGTTGTAAGAAACTGAGTGATTTCCTCAGCCCATAGGTGAGTGGCATCGATCTGGAAAAGGCATGCATAAGGTAGATCATCGTTGACTGGTGTATCAGCCTTTTCAGCATTGGGAAGTCTAGAAAGGTGGTCGGCCATAAAGTGTTTTGTGCCTTTCCTGACGACTACGCGGAATGTCAATTCCTCAAGTGTTAAGAGCCACTGAGCTATGCATCCGGGTTTACAGGATTTATTAACAATATATAACAACGCTTGATGGTCTATATAGAAAGCAAAGGTTTAGTAGAACTGGTTTTTTGCAGAACAAACTACATGGCAGCAGATTACTTCACAAAGGCTCAATCAAAGGAGCAACATCTCAGATTTAACGATATGTTAAATCTGAAGATCAAACTTTTTCAGGATCCACTAGTAAGGGGGAGTGTTAGATTTCTTATGCTCAGACTTAAACAAATCGTTCAAGTAATGAGCATCTTGAAAGACCGAAGGTTGACAACATGTTTTCGGGCCTTCACATTTATCCTTTGAGATTTCTTGTGCCTTAAATGTTTTTTAAGACACCTTCTCCTTTTTCGCCTTTTTCACAACTTCGTGAAAAAAGTGACACAATGGCCAAGTGGCCAGAATGCCATAGAAATCATTTTAAAGGCACCTTCTCTTTTTTTTGCCTTTTTCACAACTTCACGAAAAATGCGACACAGTGGCCAAGTGGCCAGAATGCCTTAGAAATCATTTTAAGGCCCCTTCTCTTTTTTCGCCATTTTTAAGGCACCTTCATCTTTTTCGGCTTTTTCGCTGACTTTAATCTAAGGCACCTTCGTCTTCTTCGCTAAACTTCAGTGTAAGGCACCTTTGTCTTTATCGCCTTCTTCGTTGCCTTCAGTCTATAGGCGCCTTAGGGATTTATACACCTTAAGTCTAAGGGCACCTTCATGAGTTGCATACCTTCAATCTATAGGACACCTTCGGGTTTTTCACGTTTTTGCTACATTGGCAGACCGACGTCGCCAACTTATCATCGACCCTAAAACAAGTGGAGAAACAAATATCCTAAGGGCGATACCAACATTTGTATAGATGCAAAACTGGAGTAAATGGCAGTTAAGGCATAAGATATTTTTCTCTCAACACTTGTAAATATATATACTAGCTGAATCAAGCTATGTAAGTGTTAATTGAATTTCTTCTTTTAATCAATTTTTTTTTCTATAGCTAGTGTTATCACGCTCAGCAAGCTGAAGTTATTACTTAAAGCCATTGTACTCACTTTTGATTTTTATCAGAGTGCAATATCTGTCTCACTACTACGTCGTTCATTTGCGAATTCTACATGAATTCTTCTACTTGAATATTTCTACTACTAACTATTGCATTTGTGTTCCTACACGCCGCCCTCAAATCCTCGAGCTTCCATTGCCACTCACACTCTCACTGTTTTACAACAGTTTGGTCGCATGCAGATCATTGCATATATTAGTGAGTCGATGATGGATTGAAACAGGTAGCGCTTCATTTCCTCTTTTTTTGCCTCAGTTTGAGGAGATTGTTCCTTTGATAACTTTAGTCCAGGGTCAAGTGGAAAGTGACTTGGTTTGCAGTTGGCCATACTATACTTTTCTAGCAAGTTGTTCAGATTTCATTGTTGACTGATAAAAATCAGTCTGTTGTGTCTCGATGGATTTAGATTTCGAGACAGTAGTGGGCTGGATCCATGTCAGTCATCTTGTATTCCTAGGCCAGCATGCATTTTGTATCCTTCATCATATTCAGATTGTTACTGAATAAGAGTGTATCATCTACATAGAGAGTGATGATGATGAAGCAATCTGATACGGACTTAAAGTAGACATTCGAGTCTGTCGAGTTTTAAATAAAACCATTCTCTATCAGAAATGCATCGATCTTCTGGAACCAGGCTCTGGGTGACTGTTTTAGCCTGTAGAGTGCCTTGTGAATTTTGCATACAAGGTGCTTTTGCTTGCCATTGAGTTTGTATCCCTCTGGGTGCATCATATAGATTTCCTCTTTGATGGTTCCATTGAGGAAGGCGGTCTGAACACCCATCTGGTGGACTTCAAGATATGTTGTGGCTGCAAAGGAGACGAGTAGGCGGATCGAAGCATGTTTGACAACTGGGCTGAAGGTTTTTGAATAATCCAGATCTGGAATCTAGGAAAAGCCTTTGGCGATTAGCCTAGCCTTGTAATGATTTAGCTTTCCTTCAACATCATACTTTGAATATCCATTTGCATAAAATTGGGTTTTGGTCCTTTGGCAGCTCAGTGACTGTCCGAGTTTGATTCTCCATCAGAGAATCTAATTTGGTGTCCATCGCTACTTTTCACTGGTCAGCATCAAGAGTAGACATAGCCTTAGAAACGGTGGTTGGTTCTTGCACAAAGTAGCAAGTTGGATCATCCCTAAATCTAGATGAGATTATTTGGACCTGTTCGACCTTCTGGGTTGAACTTCGGTCCTCTGATGTGGGTTGACTTGTTGAGGTTCTGACTCATTTTCTAAGTTAGTGTCGATATTCTGTAGTTGAATCCCTGAATTGGAATTTGGTTGCTCCATCCTTGGGTCGGATTTATCAGTAGCTTTTCCCTTGTGGTCGATGAACTGGTCTTCCACAAAAATGATATCTCTAGTGGTGAATGCCTTCGCAATATCCAAATTGTAGAGCCTGTATGCCTTGTGGTCTGGAAAATTGTCGATGAAAATCATTTTTCTGCTCTTATCATCTAGCTTTCTTCTTAGATCTTCAGGGATCTGAACGAAAGCGATGCATCCAAGTACTCGAATATTTTTGAGTGATGGTTCTGATCCTCTCCACGCCTTATAAGGTGTCTTGTCATTTAGGGCTTTGGTGATGGATCAATTCTGCAAATAGGCAACTGTAGTAACAACTTTTGCCTAGAATTTTTTTGGAAGAGAGGCATGGGCCAGCATATTCTTGGCACTTTCAATGAGTGTCCTATTCTTTCATTTATATATACATTGGACTGAGGTGAATAACTGGCTGTAAATTGTTGATATATTTCGCTGGCTTTGCAGAACTCCTTGAATTCTGTGGAGATATACTCTCCCCTCCATCTGTGCATAGAGCCTTGATCTTTCTCTGGGTCTGATTTTCTGCAGATGCCTTGAACCGCTTGAAGAACTTAAATGCTTTAGGTTTGTTCATCATAAAGTAGGTATCAAACAAAGAGGACTACAAAATCTGTGGGACGGATTCGCAGTTCAAGTACTAGCACGTGAACGACAACGAAACGTCGTGATGGTGAGTCATGTGTTGAGTTGCTCCGAAATCTAGATACCAGGAATCAATATCCTGTTGTTCTCCTATTTTGGTCATGAAAGCTGCTTCATCTTCTTCTTGTTGCTGATTTGAGTTGTAGCACTATGTGCTTGTTGTTGGAACTTCTTCTTCTTTTCGTTGTTGTATTTCAAAGTTCAGCAGTCCTTGATTTCATGGCCAGTCCTCTTACAGTATCTGCAAAAAAAAATTTGCACTAATTGGAATGATGAAGAGCTTGAATTCGATCATGAACCGAAATTTGGTCCAGACTGCAAGTTGTTCTTCTTGTCAGTATAACCTGACTTTGTAGATCTCTTGGATCTAAACTTCTAATTTTTTGAATATAGAGCTTGAGGATCCAATCATGAGCATGAGGAGGATGTTGAATCTTCTGATCTCCTCTTGTAGGAGCAGCAAAATTATTCTTGACAGAGTGAAGTGCTCTTGGGTAGAAATTGCCAATACTCAATTTTTGTAGGCTTTAGATAGACTCGATAATAGAGTCATGAGTGCATTGGAATCTTCTATGCCCAAGCCAGTTGCAGTCATCTGCTCCATAAGATATTTGAACATGTTGAGATGACTCGAAACACTTTCTGCGTCAGACATCCTCAGGGTGAAGAATTTCTTTTGCAAGTGTAACTTAGAAGTAACATCCCTGATATCATAGAGAGTTGCTAGGATGTCCCATGCATCCTTAGCAGTCTGAGCAGCACGTATGTGGTTGATTTGAGTATCCTTGATGTTGAGAGTGATCATGGCAAATGCTTTGCCATCTCTCAGTCTCCACTTGGTGATGTTGGCTACATCTCCTTTTCGTTTGAGCTCTGTGCCATCAACGATGTCCCACAGTTCTTTGGCTAGAAGTATAACCTTCATCTTGAATTTTCAGAGATGGTAGTTATTTCCATCGAGTTTGTCAATGAGAGATTAACTAGATGATGGATCCATTTTGGTTGAACGACATCATTGGTAGAAACAATGATTGTCGGAATATTGTTGGTTGTGCATTTGCTAGAGAGACGTCTTGGTAGAAACAAGACTGATAATCTGCAATAGAAATGCATATTACTAAAATGCCCACTCTAATACCATGTCGTAAAATGTGGGAATGACCGGCAGCTCGAAGCTTTGAGCGTAGGCGTGTAGGAACGAAAACACAATAGTTAGCAGCAGAAATATTCAAGAAGAATGATTCATACAGAATTGTGCAAATGAACAATACAGTAGTGAGACAAAATTGCACTCTGATTAATATCAACAATGAGTACAATGGCTTGAAGGAATAACTTTAGCTTGTTGAGCATGATAACGCTGGCTACAGATAACTCTAATAATGATAAAACTTAACACTTTTATTAACTCCTACATAGTTTGATTCAGCTAGTATATATTTACAAGTGTCTTCAAAAATATCTTCCGAGCATTGAATGCTATTTACGCCAGTCTTTGTATATGTACAAAGTTGGTAACCGCCCTTGGGATATTTGGCTGTCCAACTGTTTTTAGGGTTGATGATAAGTTGGCGATGTCGGTCCGCCACTATTGAAAAATCTGAAAACCTTTAAATTGTTTAAGGTAGGTCCAAAATGGAATATGGTCATTGTGTCACCTTTTTCTCGAAAGTGCGAAAAAGGCGAAGGTGCCTAAAATTGATTAAGGCACAAAAATCCCTAAGGTGCTAAAAGGCGAAAAAGGCGACAATGCCTTAAAACAAAAATGTATATAAAAACTAAGTTTTGGAAAAATGTGAAAATCCGAAATATGTTGTCGGCCTTTGTTGTTTTCAGGATGCTCATTACTTGAACGATTTTTTAAGACTGAGCATAAGAAATCTAACAAGGCTTTCTACACATGGCATGATGAGAGAGGGTGAGTGACACTTTCATATGTGTTGTCATGAAATTATCTGACCAATCAAAAGAGAGAGATTAATGAAATTGGTCCAATCAAATTTGAGGGCCCTTATGTCACTAAACCAATCAAATGAAGAGGAAAGAAAGGGGTCTAATCATATTACACTCATCCTAGATTGTATTTCTATTTGTATGAGGGAGAGAGTCATTTGACCGGACCCTAAGTTTTTTGGAGATCAAGTGAGATTCTACACTACACTCTTGTTACTTTCTCTCTCTACCCGAGAGCTCATGCATGTATTCTCTCTCTACCCGAGAGCAAGCCTTTTCTATACTTTTTTTTTTCCCATCGTGAGTTGCCTTTACATGAGAATGTATGATGGTGAATGATTTATACATGTTCTATGTGCTCTTGCCTTAGGTTTTTTAAAATAGATTATAGAATCAATCAAGTGCTTGATCTTTGTGAAATCAACCACATCTCAAGAGATCATTCACACATTTTGGGTTGTCCCCACGTGTGAAAACGTCACCATCATAACCAAATCACAATTTCCAAGTGGAATTTACAAACTAGTTTGTGTGAATTCTAACACCAAATTCATAAGAGAATTGGCCACATCAATCCCAACTCATTGGAGGCTATGATCAAGGAGAAGCCAGCTTTTGGGCTCCCTAGTTCTCTTACAAGTGATGGTAATGTATGTGAGCCATGTGCTTTTTCCAAACCACAAAAACTCACCTTTCCTAAGTCTATCACAAAAAATTTGCATCCTCCTAAGCTTATACATTTGAATGTACATTTCTCAAGTACTAGAAGGATTTTTAGTATAATATTTAGGCATCGAAGGTTTATCTTTGTTATGGTCATCCCAATGTACTCTCATAATTGATTGGTTAAAATCAAATAGTTATTATTGTCAGTCATACTTGTGCATCTTTCACATTGATTTTGAATAGAGTGTAATACATTGTTTATCTACTACTGTATTTTTGTAAGCCTACAAAATCTCAAATTATTATCTAGTTATTCAATGGCTATCTCTGAGGCCTCTAAAAATCCGAATATGAGTATCTTGGACATCTAAAATAAGTTTGAATTTTGTACTAAGATTGTAAGCTATAGGTCTTGAAGTTTCATGATTCTAGATCTAAGATTGAAACTAATCTTCTACTTGAAAATTATATTGTCTCTCTCAATTTTCGCTTAGTAAGAGATTTATAGGAAGTGACTGATAGTACATTATTGAAATCACAAAATGATTATAATCTTCTCAACAAATGAGAATTTAAAAATAACCTTAAATCTCAAAGACAATTATATCTCACATGCTACATCATGTAATTCAACCAAAGAAGCTTAGGATACTTTAACCAACTTGTATGAGACACAGATGTCTCTTCAAGATTGTCCTCAAGAAAGAAAATTTTCTTCTTAAAGATGTTAAAAGGTACCTCAATCATTGAGGAAGGGGTGTTAAATTTCAAACTCTAACAAAATTGATATAGATTTACATAACTTTCAGATAATTTCATATGGAGAGCTTTGGAAAATATATGAAATATCATAAAGAGAGTCTGTAAGGAAGAAACATGTTTTTTTTCCAAATAATGCAATTTCAATGTCAATTTGCAGGCGATTGGGCAATGGCATACAACAAGAACAAGGTAGAAGGTGTTATTCGTATCGGGGAAGGCCAACAGGGGGGAGAGAGAGAGAGAGAGAGAGAGAGAGAGAGAGAGAGAGAGAGAGAGAGAGAGAGAGAGAGAGAGAGAGAGAGAGAGAGAGAGAGAGAGAGAGAGGTGCCCAATTGTATATTCAATTTATCACTTCATTATTGATTTCAAAATTTGATTGTTTTCTGATCTTTCACATGGAATTTTGTCGACCCAACAGCTCCAATACACTTGTGGGATGTTCTTGCATGTAACAAGGAAGTTCAAACAATTAGTTACTAATCTTGGACAAAAATCTAGCAAGTAGTCAACTAGCTAGCATGACTTTTTCTCCACGACTTTGGCAGCCATTATCTACTCTCAAATTTGGAAAGAACTCATCAAGGTATGGGTATGGTTAGGTAGCCTATTCGAGTAAACAAACATGCTCTCTCTCTCTCTCTCTCTCTCTCTCTCTCTCTCTCTCTCTCTCTCTCTCTCTCTCTCTCTCTCTCTCTCTCTCTCTCTCTCTCCCGCTTTGTAGAGGAAGGTTTCATATGAGTGACGTGTAGGGAATTAAGTAGTTGTGTCCCCATAAATATTGGATAAGATTGCATCCCACATCTATTGTATTCATATCTTTGCCAATTGGCTTCTTGACAAACACCGTGTTGATAGGGAGTGATAGAGGGCAACAAATCTAGTTGTACACATCGATATTGCTCTCCTAGAGAGTGATAGAGGGCAACAAATCTGGTTGTACACATCGATATTGCTCCAATGCAATGTTAGGGAAAGCCGGCATCTCTTGAGAATGGAAACAACATCTTTCATCGAAAACGATTTCATGAAAAACTTACAGGAAGTTTACTTTCAAATTAAAAGGTTTCGTTGGATTTAGCTTTCAAGTGACATGTATATTTGAAGTGAGCCTTTCAAAATTTGAGAGAGATATAGGCTTTCTTAACACAATCCTATGTATTTTTTAAAAGAAAACATATGAAAGCTCATAACAAAGTATGAAATTAAAAAATCTTTTGGTTTCCCTTTCACTTGGACAGTTTTAGAAAAAAATTGCCTTTCTTTGAAGGGCAAATGGGGATCTACAATGCAATTAGAGCTTGCCAAATTATGCCAGCCATTTGTGAACACCATCTTTTACATAGGAATCGCATCTAGACTCGAGGAGATTTGATGGAGGACGGCTTTGATCCCGTCTATCTACTACAGGTGCTATGGTTTTTATGCCATCGAATTAGCACATAAAGTGAGCTAAGAAAGTAGGATTTGTTCATGGTCTTAGCTGGTACATCTCATTTTTATGGGAAAATCAGCTCTACACTCAAACAATGTCCAGCAAGTCACTCTGACGATTGCTGAATATGAAAAATCTGCACCCATAATCATGTCTAAACGAGATTTTCAGCTGAACTAGGAGATGGCGATGTAATGCATGTGAGCTCCATCTACGCTGTAGTCCTGGAAAAGTTGATGAGCTGCTTGCTGACTCAGTATATGCAAAGTGCTATTTTCGGGTTTAGCAAGTCGTATAGCATCCTTTTGCTCCTCTAATTTGGCATAGTTTGCTCGAAAGTGCTTGCAGTGGCGCAGCTGAGTGAGCCGAGAAACATCACCTACAAAGGGTTATCGTTGCAAATTACAGGATTGAACTGGTGCACAGCACAATGTTTTTCCAATGGCTTGTAGCTGTGACAGGAATAGCAAGCATCCTCGGGGTGGGGAGGTTGCTAAGAGATCTATGGTGGCAACCATGGCAGATTTGCAAGCGCCTCCAAGCGCAGGGAGTGAAGGGACCACCTTTTATTCCAATCGTGGGAAACCTGGCTGAACTTGCTCGACTGGCTCAGGGAACCTCCACACCAATGGAACGATCATCTCATGAAATAGTTCATCGCCTGCTCCCTTACTGCAAAACATGGTCTAAGCTCTATGGTATCAATCTCATCAAGAAACCTTGCAATCGCTGTACTATTTTGGAATTTCTCAGTGTATTTAAAAAATTTGAGGTTTGAAAATTTCTAGAAGCTTACGATTAGCTCTTTATAGGGGACACGTTCGTGTACACGATTGGATCTGAGGTGCGGTTGACGATCGCCGATCCTGGGCTGATAAAGGAGATCTTGAGCAATAAAGATTTTCGGAAGGTGTCACCTAACGCCCTTGTCAGAGATATGTTCGGAAATGGCCTGGCAGTGGCCGAGGGTGAAAAGTGGGAGCAGGAGAGACGCATGCTTAATCCTGGCTTCCACGTTGATAAGCTGAAGGTTGAATCGTCAATTATCTTAGAATTCAACCTTTATTTAACTGCAGTTTCTGGTTGTACTATTTCCTTCTTTACTGTGGCGATTATTCTAGGAATATTAACGGTTTCAACAAAAGAAAATTTCTTGGTAAACTGTATACACGCAGGCCATGGTAGAAACGATGTCAGAGCTAACTACAAAGATGCTGAATGGTTGGGAGCGTAGGATTGTGCGGGCCAAAAGCCCCAAGGGTGTGCAAACCGTAGAGATTGATGTTCTGGAAGATTACCAAAATCTGACCGCTGAGGTTATCTCGCATACAGCGTTTGGTACCAGCTATGAAGCAGGTAACAGGGTGTTCAAGTTGCAATATTTCCAGCAAGTAATGGTGGCTGAAGCATTCAAATCAATGCATTTGCCAGGACAAAGGTATAAGATTGTCCAATTCTATTGTGGTTATCTAGCTGATGAGTTGATATTTTTACAAATGTGCATTGCATGCAGGTGAGTGGCGAGAGAGAGAGAGAGAGAGAGAGAGAGAGAGAGAGAGAGAGAGAGAGAGAGAGAGAGATGGGCAAGGTATGTGATTGGTAACTTTTGCAGCTACTTACCAACACCCAAGAACCTTAATCGGTTGAAAATCAGAAAGACGATCGAGGACAAATTGCGCCAAATCGTTGAGAAACGTCTCCAGCAAAACGAAACGCAGCACAACGACCTTCTGGCCATTATGATATCTGCATACAAAAGTCAACTGCTAGGTAACCAGAAGAACCTTAGAATGAGCATTCAAGACATCGTGGATGAATGCAAGACTTTCTTTTTTGCTGGGCATGAGACAACCGCGTCGTTGCTTACATGGACCACAATGTTACTGTCCCTTCATCCCGATTGGCAAGAGAGAGTGCGAGCAGAAGTGATGGACATCTGTGGCCGCAGAACTCCCACTAGTGGCATGCTTAGTCAATTGAAATTAGTAAGTCATTATTTTTTTCAGATGCTAGCACCAAACTCTCTCTTTCTCTGCCCTGATCAGATTCCTGCAAAATGACACCGTATCTGACACTTCTCGTTTGTGTGCAGGTGGGTATGGTGCTAAATGAAGCTCTGCGCTTGTATCCAGCAACCTCTGTCCTGACAAGGTGCACAGAGCGAGACATGAGGCTTGGAAAACTTATGATCCCCAAAGGCACTGTGCTCCTTATGCATATGCTTGTGACGATGCACAACAAGCAATTGTGGGGGGAAGATGCTGATAACTTCAGTCCAGAGCGTTTTTCCGAAGGCATTGCCTATGCAGCCAAACATCCCTCGGCATTCATGCCCTTCTCCATAGGTCCTCGCAGCTGCATTGGCCAAACTTTTGCACTCATGGAAGCAAAGGTCGTGCTCTGCAGGCTCCTCCAAAGGTTCAGGTTTCAGCTGTCGCCCACATATGTGCATGCACCCTGTCAAGGGTTTATTATCAAACCACAGTACGGCATGCAAATTCTTTTAGAGCCTATTGGCTAGCCAATCCATCACAATTTCCACATTTTTAGTCCATATTTTACAATTTTTGCTATGAAACAATGTTCAGAACATGCATTATGACTTTTCTATTATTGAAGTTCATCCCAAATTTAGCTCTCGCAAAAGAGATTCTGCACCTCAACGAGGCTCTGATACCATGTTTAAGATCAAACACAAAAGAATACTACAATCTACCAATCACAATAGTTTGCAATTTGGAAAGAATATATCACACATACATAGAACTCCAAAAGACAGATTAACATAGAAGGAACCAAAAAGAGTACATATACAAAATTCTAATTTTAGGCAGTATCACTGCACCGTGTGCACTCTATCTTGTAGCGGTCTCCATTACAGGCCACCCAAAAAAGAAAAACAGAGATAACGTGGAAACAACGAGATCTAAATTGACAAGAAAAATTCAATAACATAATTTGCATTTGGGCTGATATTGGACGGCTGGCACAATTTCATTGGCTCTGAACACAGACGTTCAGTGCCATAGTGCAACAACCTGTCAACGGAAGGGCAGTTGAAGGGCCCAAATGGCAAATTATGCCCGTTAGCAGGCGTGGGCAGGCCTGCTACCCTGTAGCAGACAGCCTTCAACGCACCTCCCCGCAGGGCGGCTCGGTGCGTGAAGGCCACCTGCTACACACGATAGCGGGCCTGCTCACGCTCGCTACCTAGTCCATAGACATTGTTTTGAGAATAGTATGCAATAGCTTTAGCTTTTTGTTTTGTTTTGAGAATAGTATGCAATAGCTCTAGCTTTTTGTTTTTGTATAATCACTGGAGTTTCATGATATACACATACATCTTCACGTTCTTCATCTCCTTCCTATTCTCTCTTCTTCGCTCTTCTCACTATATCTTTTCGTTCTTTGATCTCAGTCATATTTATACCTACCCACTCAAGGGATTACAAGAAATTTTAGAATAATCATTGAATTAAACTAAGCTTAATTGTACTTTCTCCATTTAAGGAGACCCACAATTTCCTTTCTTCATACCAATGTATAGAAGATCGAAGAGTTGACTTGTATTGATGATCGTGTTGAACCGATAGGTTGACAGTTGATGACGATAGTGACGATGAGGGAGATCGAGAAGCTATGTCGTGTGATGTCGATCCATCCAATGATGATGCGTCATGCTGAATATCATCATTTGCTTGTGAAGCATGCACATCCTCTGAAAATGTGTCATCGAGCTCATCATCATGATCTTGTTTAGGTGCATCAGTTGGCAACGCCATGTCCTCCATGACATCTCTATCCTCAAAAATTCTTTAATTTCGAGGAGCGACTTGAATCATGTACCACCATCTAAGATCTGAACAGTCAGGGTGAAAGACCACTTATTATTGATCGATGTTTCCATAAACATTGACTTGTAATAAGTATCTATGTTACAATTGCTTGGGTATACACACAATATACATTTTTTGTATAATAAAAATCAATTAATTGATATAAAAAGAGCATTGACTACTTGAACACATACGTACCTGCTCACATGGTTGAGGAAAACCAAATGTATCGCCTTGATATGTCCAAAGCTTGGTGGAGTCAATATCAAAATAACCACTCTCATCCTTCCTCACAGTTGCATTGGGACTATTGCAAATAACTTTGACCCATTTGACATCAAATATGAAAAAGCTAAATTGCCTAAATCCAAATTTGAGGATGTCATTGATTGTCCCACAATAATCAAGTTGAGAAGAAATTAAATTGGTGTCAGCCGTGCTTGCTCGACTCTCTTAGGTAAAATTTGCCATGACTCCACAATCATAGGTGTTTTTATTTTTATAAATGTGCTCCCAACGAAAAAGGACATCCATGCATCCACAATGCATTGTATTTTTTGTATTGAAAGACAAAGAACAAAATGTGCTAGGGAAATAACAAATATTGATTGATGACTTCATGTTCCAAGCTATATTACCCTATACATTGTGCGATATCGAACAAGTACATAGAAATAGTGAAACCTGTGAATGATTTACATAGCTTACATGAAAATTGCACCCCCTTGTAAATTTCCCCTCTCTTTCTGGTACTTCCTCGTTGTTTACCGTGGCTTTTGTCTAAGGGCATTGCGTAGCCCATCAAGCATTGTGTCCTTGGGTAGAAGGGCGAGGTCATTTGAGTATGGCTGTCTTCTATGCCCTCTCTTGAAAGTGGCTTGCATATTTCAAAATCCACATTTGTATTTCTTCACTATTAAGAATGCAAAACTTATTCGCCTTCTCCCTAAAGGACTCATTCATTCTCTTGTCACTCCATTTCCCTGAGGAACCTCCCCAACAACATGTTCTCATGATCCTTATTATCTCAGAGATGAGGAACCGAAGGATCGCTATGATCAAGGACCTCTATGAAAGAAACCATGTATTCTTGCACTAGCCACACTTTTGTCATGCTAACCTCAGGCCTTGCTCTCTGTCTTATGAAGCCTTTCAATGTTTTCATGAATCGTTCCAAGAAAAACATCCATTGGTTATGGACAATGCCTACATTGATAATATCAATCAATGAGAGAACACCGTAACCACAATACCAATATTCTAGGATGGACTTTCAATAGGCAAATGACAAAAGTAGATGATTTACTTGCAATGGCCACCTCATCCACCAAATGCACAATGAGATGCATTTGAATGGTGAGAATGGATGTGGAAAAGTACTTCTCGATCAAACACATTGCCTAGATTGAACTGTGTCTTGCCACCTCAATGGATGCCAGCAGTATCTCCTTGGATGAAATGTATCTTCATAAGAGAATTAGACAACAATTATGTATGCATTAGTTAGATCATCATCTTAAATAATCTCTCTGATCTTGTGTCAGATTCTGACATACAGATCAGCAATCCGTCGTAGATGATTTGATGTTTTGGCTTCTAAAAAAAGATGTCAGATTCTGACGAACCCTACGGATGTCGGATTCTGACACTGTATTCGTATTCCCTCCCTCTACCTTCATTTTTGCGCTACCTTTTCAGAGATCTTGGCGCTTGGAGCTTGAGGATTTTGGTGCTTGGAGCTTGGAGCTTGAGGAGCTTGGAGCTTCAAATTCAAATTTTGGAGGCTTTTTCATTTGC